>CM030358.1:96162152-97362152 GCA_017893485.1 Hemerocallis citrina | reverse complement strand
CCAATCATTGTCGATCCAATGACAGGTTATTCCCATCGTTGGAATATTGTTGACACCCGTCCAAACATCCGAAGTTAAACTAACCCTACAAGTTAAACTCCATAAAATTGCAATCAACGCGTCCTTCATTTCAACATACACTTTAAAACAATCCGATTTGCAAGTGTTTCTCGGAATTCTCCTAAAATGAGGGTTTAAGGCGGTTTGATTAAAGTTTTCCAAGTTCCTACTCTCGGGATAGGAAAATGGTAACTCTTCCTTAATTACTAATCGGGCCATTTCCCGACGAACAAGTTCGGGATCATAAGGGTGGCTATCTACTTGACCGGTCCTAGGGTTAATTTTTTGTTGGCCTTGTATTTGATCAAGGAGTTCTTTGTGATTATGTTGTATGTGTCTACTAATTGTACCGGTCCCGTCACCCCTCTTGAATTTGTATGTTTTGCTACATGTTTTACACACTTTCAAACCTACACCCGGAATATTTTCGTCCGGGATATACTCATAAAACTTGTGCCAATCGCTAGTTTCTCCTCTACTTTTCCTACTACTACGGGTTTGTGTGGTTTCGGGTTGTTGTTGTTGTTGTTCTTCTTCTATTTGAATGCCACCTACAACATCCATGTCGTGTGTACCCCATTGTTCCATAGTAGGATCAATGTAATCTTGGGCGGGCTCACTAATAGGGACAATTGGTGGCCTACGTGAAGAGGAGGAGGAATCTTGTCCGCTACGACCGCTACCGCGTGATCTAGACATAATGTAGTAATGTGGTATGTAAAAAAAAATCTACTAAGTAGTGGCGGTGAATTATACAAAAAAAAAACTAAAAAACAAGAGGGTTGAGAATCTTGAGATAGAGAAGTTCAAAAAACGAACAATAATTTTAACTACAACGCAAAAAAAAAAATAGTAGAGAGATAGAGATATTTTGATACCGTTCACCGTGGAATACGCGTATATAAAAAAACCGTGAAAATTAGAAAATAATAGACAAGATGGAGGAGCGCTTTGCCGATTTCGCAATTGAAGAGTTGAATTGAGAAGAGGTTGAAGTAGATTTGAGCCGATGGTTGAAGAGAGTTGAAGACGTTGAATTTTTTTCTCCGATACGACCAAAATTTGATCGTGTATACGCCTCCTTGTACACTTGTTTGATGATTACTACAATTGTTCAAATTTTTTTTTTTTTTGATGTATAATAGTAGAGAGAGTAAGAGAGGAAGGTGTGATTTTTTTGGAGATTTTTGGGGGCTATTTATAAGGTTAGAAGTGGGTAAAAACAAAAAAAAAAAAACAAAAAAAAAAAAAGAAGCAACGGCCAGCAGCAAACGGCTCTAAGAGCCGTTGCTGCCAGCCAGAGCCTGCGCACACTCACAACGGCCACACGACCCGTGGGTTTCGACCCGTTCGACCCGCGGGTCGAACGGTCAGCCCGTAACGGGTTCCGCGAATTCAATTCGCGGGTCGACCCGCGGGTTGGCGGGTCCGATTCGCGGGTTGAGCGGGTTCGTGGGCCGGGTTTCGCGAATCCAATTCGCATAAATGGCGACCCGGGTCGACCCGGTACTGTTCACCGGGTTCGACCCGAACCCGTGAAGGTGTTAAGCGGGCCGGGTTCGTGGGCCGGGTCGCGGGTGGGTCGGCGGTTGACCCGGCCCAGTTGCCATCCCTACTATTAGCCTACTACCGAATCCACGGGTCAAGCTGGGTCGAAAATCATCAGACCCTAATCATCTACCATCGGGTTGGTTCCTGGTCACAGGTAAATGTGACAATGCTTGTCGGTACGTTTGGGGTGGCTTTGTATTTTCATACTCGTTTTCAAATTTTTTATTTACTTTTATTCGAAAATATTATTATTATTATTATTATTATTATTATTATTACTTTTTTGTTTTTTTGTTTTTTTTTTGTTTTTGAATAAGGTCGTAGCCACACACACCCACACTTCACCATGAATATATATTCATTGGAAATTTTTGGTGCAAGCGGGATTCAAACTTTCAATCTTTTGTTCACCAACGAAGAGATTTATCAGTGGACTACACTGACACTTGCTTATTATTATTATTATTATTACTAGTATTTTTCACGTGCAATGCACGTTTTGATAAGAGTTAGAGGATTTTCACGTGCGGTATACGTGTTAAGAATTTTTTTTGAGTTGAACGTGTGTAGCACGTAATTGGAAAAAATATTCTGAAGGAAAAACTACAATTTGTACGTGCAATGCATGCGTTTATAAGTAGAATTTGAGTTGTACGTGCAACATATGTGCATGTTTAGTGTTAAAAATATTATTAAATTGTTTTGCACGTGCGTTGCACGTTTTAAATAGGTGTAATTTTTTTATTTGTTTATTTTTGTTGTAATTAATGGGAGAGTAGAGTTACATGTACAATGCACAGATTTGTATGTTGACAAATGACAATCCCAACCCTCCTATTATAATATTAGAGATTAGAGATTGTCATTATTATTTATTATGGGGAGATTGGGCTAAAATATCCGGCAAGAATTAAATATTTTATTGTTTTAGAATTAAAAATTTTGCTTTCAATTAATTGGCACATAATGTTTTAACCATTAATTAGCTTAGATTGAGGGACAATGCCTTGTCTATCTAATTTGTTTTATTTAAAAAAGTTGGAAGACAATTGATGCATAACTCATATAGCCATGAATATAATAAATCCATGACTGCCCTAAAAATAGGGCTGCAAACGAATCGAGCTATTCGCGAGCTATTCGGTTCGAGCTCGGTCAAAGCTCGGCTCGAACCGAGCTCGAGCTCAAAACTGAGCTCGTTTTGTAAACGAGCCAAGCTCGAGCTTGGAATTTTTTATTTTTTTTGTAGGTTAAGCTCGCGAGCTATTCGGCTCGAATACGGTCAAAGCTCGGTTCGAACCGAGCTTGAGCTCAAAACTGAGCTCGTTTAGTAAACGAGCCGAACTCGATCCTGAAGGTATTCGGCTCGGCTCAGCTCGGCTCGATTGCAGCCCTACCTAAAAATAAGTATTATTCCAAAAAATAAACCTAAAAATAAGTACCAGGGAAAACAAAAGCCAAAAAATTCAACTTTATGTATGAGTCAAAAAGTTTTTTACCTTTCTCCTTTGAAAAAGATATTTTTATTTTATGTCAACTAAAAATCCCATGAAAATGTGTGATTAATTTTAATGATGCCACTCAACAAGTAATAAGGAAACAAACAACAATACAAACAAGAAAAGCAAGCAGACAAATCCCCCACCAAATAGAAGAGAAGAACAAATTGCCTCACTTCTCTGAGTTCTCTCCTCATCTCTCTCTTTCTCTCTCTCTTAAAACACCCACACACACCAAAGAAGAAAAAAAAAAACGAGCAAGAAAGAAAATAGCAATCTTTATAATAAAAAAAAAGTTGATTTTTTTTGGCAACAAAAAAAGGAAGGATGAGCAGTTGTCTTCCTCCACTGGGGCTTCTTCATCTTCCATCAAGGCCAGGCCTTTCATCTCCCATTCAATCCGTATCCCTCGATTTCACAATCTCCTCCCTTCAAAACCCTACCTTTCTCAAACCCTCTGTTGTTAAGAGTTGGGCTACTTCTAGCAAGAAGCCTAAGGTAATCTTACCCTTTTTATATATAAATCAATTTTAGTTTATTTATTTATTTATAGTAATATAGGGATTTATAATGTTTTTTTCCTTTTCTCAAGTGGGTATATTGCAAATTGGGGTTGTAAGTTGTAATTGTGCTTGATTGGTAAAAAAATGGTGATATGGGCTGTTGCATTTGATACTGTTATGGTGATAAAAAAATGTGATTTGAATTTGTAATGGTGGTGATTTGGGATTTGGGCATGCCATAAATATGTTGAATTTTTGTTGGTCTATGAGATTTGCTTCTAGTTTGAGATATGAGGGTGGTTGAGTATGTGTTCATTCTTCTTTTAGTATAGGTTAGGGAAAATATAGTGATGAATTAATGGAAGAAAGGGGCATGAAAGTTACAGAAAATGGGTTTGTCATGTTGGAAATCGGTTCCATCGTATTCTATTCATCAAGACGTATAAAATGATGTACTCATATGTCCAAAACGGATTTCAAATGTATGAAATATTCGCCTCCGAAGTTAGCTTGTTAAAATGAAGAATTGGACATTTGCTTGATATGTGACATTGAAAGTTAATACCATATTGGAAAGGAGCAAAAAGCAAATAAAGTTATAAGTTAAAAACTGAGCCAAAGGGTTGTGCCCTTAGGGGTACGAATATTTTCTCCGGAGGGAGAACACACCCAACTTGGGCGTCAGTGTGAAACACATGCGCGCGCCCGGCCGGACCGGGCTCGGGCTCGGGCTCGGGCTCGGGCTTAAAACAGTTAACTTATTTTTTCTTTCAAAAAACCAGTTCTGATTTTGTATACGGGCTAGATACGGATACGGGCAGTTGCAACTATCATGACAGTTTTTTTCTGAACAGTTGTAAAAATTGCCAAGGGCTTAGGGCTATAAATAGGACTGGATTCTGATTAAATTCGAGTCTAATTTATATCTTCCCTACCACCCTGTATCAGTGCAGATATCACAAAACTCGTTGTCACATTCATTCTCGCTCGAGTCTCCATTATTCTAGTGTAAGTTAGTGGAGTTTTGACTGTTGTATCCAGGGAGACGATTGCCGAATAACCTATATACACCGTAGCTGTGGCAAAATAAACGCTTAAGGACATTGTTTTCAACAAGCTTCAGTTTGTCTATTTCTCTTCACCATATTCAAAGTCAGAATTGAAGATAACTTATTTTCTTTCTGTGCTTTGTGTACAATGATATACACTGTTTGCAAAACAATCCCTTTAATTCACAATTATCAAGGTTCGAATTGACGATACAATATCTTTCTTTTGTTTTTTGCTGATGGTGAATTATACTGTTTGTGTAACAGTATAATTATTATTAAATTCGAGTAGGAATTTAATTCGTTGTTATTAATTTTTTATTAAAAATTAATCTTGCCAACTTAAGGTATAACAACTTATGACGTTTACCTTTTTTTTGTTTTCTTTTGTAGACACCAATATGACTACCAAAACAGAACTCCCGAAAATGGTCAATAGTATGCACAATAAGCCTGAGAATTTCAAAGGGGTTGACTTCAAAACTTGGCATAGCAAAATGCTCTTCGATCTGACAACCCTCGGGTTGGATAGGTTCCTCGAGGAGGAACCTAAGCCCAATGAGGGGCAGACTCCAGAAACTCACAAGGAGACATTTGCAGCAGTGGATGCGTGGAGGCATTCAGACTTTCTTGCCGAAACTACATCCTTAATTGTTTGGATGAAGTTCTGTACAAGATATACAGTCCACTCACTACTGCAAAGACCTTGTGGACCGCTCTGGCCTACAAATACAAGACTGAGAATGCCAGCTGGAAGAAATTTATCGTGGATAAGTTTATGGACTACAAAATGGTGGACTCTAAGTTCGTTACTGTCCAGATGCAAGAGCTTCGGATCATTATTCATGAGATTGAAGCCGAAGGTCATAAGGTTGGCAAATCCTTTCTAGTGGAAGCAATCATTGGAAAGTTGCCACCATCTTGGAACGACTTCAGGTATTACCTTAAGCACAAAAAGAAGGAAATATCCTTGGAAGATCTTGTTGTCAGGTTGAAGATTGAAGCAGACAACCGAGGAACAATGAAGTTCAAAAGCGATGAGGCTAAAGTACATGTTGTGGAAACCTCCAACAAGCAGAAGGGCAACTCCAACAACAACAAGAAGAATTCCAAGAAGAGGAAAGCTTCAGATCCAGGATCCAGAGACAAGAAGCCCAACAAGAAGTTCAATGGAAATTGTTGGATTTGTGGGAGGCCTGGTCACTCTGCCAGAGACTGCCGTTTCAGGAAATCTGGCGGTACTTCAGAAGCAAATGTCACTGAGAACATCATTTCAAGCATCGATGACCTAAACTTGTCTGCTGTTGTTTCTGAATGTAACCTAGTTCAACATCCCGGACAATGGTGGGTAGACACAGGTGCTACTCGGCACATATGTTTCGATAAGTCACTGTTCTCGACTTATCAGAAACTGGATCATGAAGAAAAACTTTATATGGAAAATTCTACTGTGTCGATGGTCGAAGGCTGTGGACAGGTCATCCTGAAGTTCACGTCTGGCAAGAACGTCACGATGAACGATGTGCTTCACGTGCCAGACATCCGCAAGAACCTTATTTCTGGATTTGTGCTCTCCAAGAAAGGCTTTCGGATTGTAATTGAGTCAGACAAGTTGGTGCTGACCAAGGCTGAGGTTTATGTTGGGAGGGGATATTTATGTGATGGATTATTCAAAGCTAATGTTGCCGTAATCGGCAATAACCCGATGTACTCTAATTCTATGATTAATAAAAATTCAGTTTCTTATTTGCTTGGGTCTACAATTTTATGGTATGATAGATTAGGGCACATAAATTTTCGAAAGATGAAAAAACTTGCAAATTTAGGTTTGATTCCAAACTTCAAATTTGATAAAAATCACAAGTGTGAGACTTGTGTAGAAGAAAAAATGGTCAAGAAACTATTCAACACAGTGGACAGGAGTACTGAGCCGTTATGCTTAATTCATACCGATTTATGTGATTTCAAATCCTTACCCACGAGAGGTGGGAAAAAGTATTATATCACATTTATCGATGATTGCATTCAGTATTGCTATGTATATTTACTAAATAGTAAAGACGAAGCAACTGCAGTATTCACAAAATACAAGGCTGAAGTAGAAAATCAGTTTAACAAAAAGATCAAAGTATTGAGGTCTGATCGAGGTGGAGAATATGAGTCTCCATTTGCATAATTGTGTGAAGAGTATGGAATTATCCACCAAACAACTGTCCCATACTCACCTCAGCAAAATGGAATTGCAGAAAGAAAGAACAGAACGTTAAAAGATATGATTAATGTCTTGTTTATAACTTCTGGACTACCTACAAACTTGTGGGGGGAAGCCTTATATATGTCGAATCACATATTAAGTAGAGTTCCACACAAGAAAGTTGATTCCATTCCATATGAGTTATGGAAAGGACATATGCCTAATTACAAATACCTTGTGGGGGTGTTTGGCTAAGGTCTCGGTTCCTCTTCCCAAGAAAATCAAACTTGGACCAGAAACTGTAGATTGTTATTTTCTAGGCCATGCCAAAAATAGCAGTGCGTACAGATTCTTAGTCTTCAAGTCTGAAGTATGTGACATGAGTGTAAACACAATTATTGAGTCAAGAGATGCCATATTCTTTGAAGATGTGTTTCCACACAAGAAATAATGGAAATCCTGATCTCAAAAGAACAAGAGAAGTGTCAACTGAGAAACAGGATGAAACTTATCATGAAATTGGTGAATCCGAACCAAGAAGAAGTGTAAGACCTAAGTCTTTCGGTCCAGATTTTCTAACATACATGTTAGAGGCTGAACCTCAGACTTACAAAGAAGCAGTCTTATCTCCTATTGGAAACACTGTTCTAAAAATCGGTCTAAGAGGCCGCCTAGGCGCTAGGCGGTCCCCATGCCACTCGCTTAGGCCATAGGCGTTTGAAAAAATCGGTTTAGCCTATTGGGCAGGTCTAGACGGGTCCAGACAGTTCCAGGTGGGTCTAGGTGGGTCTGGGCGGCCTAGGTGGATCTGGACGGCCTAGGCGGACCCAGATCATAAAATAGAGCTTAATCCGATCTGACCCAATCCGGACCCGTTTAAAAATAGTTTTCGGGTCTATAAGGAGTTAGAGACTTGGTTCATATTAGTAGTAGTAGTAATAGTTTATAGTTCTTAGGTGGTGTCTTTTACTTGTAGTAGTAGGTGTGGTCTGGTTATTTGTTTTTATCTTGAGGATTTAGCATTATTATTTCGATATCAACTTATCAATGAAACGGGATGGCAACAGTCTTCCTATATTGAAAAATATATATACTTATATAGCTACTACATATTTAGACAATAATCAGATTAGGAAGAGATGACTTATTTTTTCCCCAAATCTGTTTTCATAGAACACAACCCAACATTACAAATTGTAAGTTGGAGTTCACTGAAAACCACTAGTACAACACTGTTTACCTCCAAGATAATCTACCAATGCTTTTGATTATGAAAAGATAAGTCAATCCATATTTCAAAAGAGACAGATTAGAACTAGTATAATAGTTTAATTTTTCGATACATCTAACTAAGACATTACAAATTATGATGGAAAGCAATACCTTATCCCGACAAATCATTGCTCTACCCAAATCTGTTACCAAAACCAACACCTTGATGTAATTATGTCTTTTAGACTATCTAAAGCTCATCTTGCAATAGCAAGGAGAAAAATGAAGAGCAAAAATGAAGAACAATAAAGAGCATGATAATGCATGATGGAACAACAAAACAAAACCAAAAGATAAAATGGGGCAAAAATAAACTTAAACTAAAATAAATAAATAAATAATAAATGCCTAATGCCTAGCTGCCTAGGTCCCGCTTACAAGGTCTAGGCGCTAGGCCCCCATTGGCCGTCCGACTACCGCCGTCCGACTTTTAGAACATTGATTGGAAAGAAGCTATCATTAGTGAGATTGAATCGATTCTAAGCAATTACACCAGGAAATTGGTTGACCTTCCACCAGGTCATAAACTAATTAGATGTAAATGGATCTTTAAACGGAAGATAAAACCAGATGGGTCCATTGACAAATATAAAGCTAGATTAGTAGATAAAAGGTATTGCCAGAAGGAGGGCTTAGATTTCTTTGATACCTATTCATCGGTTACGTGGATAACCTCCTTAAGAATGCTGATAGCAATAGTATCAATCTATAATCTTGAAATTCATCAAATGAATGTCAAGACAACATTTTAAAATGGGGATCTCGAAGAAGAGATCTACATGGAGCAACCGCATGGGTTTGTTTCAAAGGGAGCTGAAAATAAAGTATGCAGACTTGTTAAATCCCTATATGGACTTAAACAAGCTCCGAAACAATGACATGAAAAATTTGACAATGTTATGATGAAAAATGGTTTTCGAATTAATGAATGTGATAAATGTGTTTATTACAAACAAATGGGACAGTCATGCGTGATTGTTTGCCTATATGTGGATGATATGCTAATCTTTGGTCCCAACCTGGAAGTCATCAAGACTGTAAAGAAGATGCTAATCAACCACTTTGACATGAAAGACTTAGGTGTGGCAGATGTTATTTTGGGTATCAAAATAATAGGAACACCTAGTGGCATTGAATTATCTCAATCACATTATGTGGAAAAAGTGCTTGACAGATTCAAGGAACATGGGATTAAAGGAGTATCAAATCCTTTTTCACCATCTGTAGTTTTGCACAAAAATACTGGTGAAAGTATAATACAACTGGAATATTCTCGTGTAATAGGCAGTTTAATGTACCTCATGAACTGCACGAGACCAGATATTACTTATGCAGTGAGCAAACTAAGCAGATACACCAGTAACCCAAGGAGAGGTCACTGGACGTCACTAATAAGAGTATTTGGGTATTTCAAGGACACCACAAACTTTTCACTGCATTATGGTAGATATCCTGCCGTTCTTGAAGGATACAGTGATGCAAATTGGATATCGGATTCGGAAGAATCAAAGTCCACAAGTGGTTATGTCTTTACCCTAGCAGGAGCTGCTGTATCTTGGAAATCTTCTAAACAAACGTGTGTTGCCTGATCCACAATGGAATCTGAGTTCATTGTGTTAGATAAAGCAGGTGAAGAAGCTGAATGGCTTCGCCACTTTTTAGAAGATATTCTATTTTGGCCTAAACCAATGACGGCCATTTGTATCCATTGCGATAATCAAGCAGCGCTAAGTAGAGCGCACAATATGTATATAATGGCAAATCATGATATATTCGTAGATGCCATAATACTGTTCGACAGTTACTCTCCAATAGAATTATTTCCATTGACTTTGTGAGGTCACAGGATAACTTAGCGGATCCATTTACTAAGGGATTATCCAGAGAGAAAATTAACTGTGCATCGAGGGGAATGAGGTTAAAAGCCTAAAACAATACGAGTTACCTTATACAGAAACCTAACCTGGCGACTGGAGATCCCACAGACCAGGTTCAATAGGACAACCAGTTATGAGTAACTCAAACAGTAATGCGTTTGGACTCAGATCCATCGCATTCCTAGGGTGCAAAATAAATGCATGCCTACAGAAGTATTAAAAGGTTAAGCTATGCTTTTAATGATGTCCATATCTTGAAAAATCACAAGTGGAGTATTGTAGGGTACTTTTTATGGATGCGGTCACCTATGTAAGTGTGAGCTGGGTCGGCTTTATGAGGAACTTTGAAAGGCTGGAGTTCTCTAAAAACACTCGCAGAACTGAGATTTGTTCAGGGCCAAAATAAACACAACCGAGAGATTGGATGTGAATAACACAATGTTGTGTAGAGTTTATTGTTTGGGCATATACTAACGGCTGACGGTTCAAGATGAAATATTTCACCGATTAGCCAAGTATGTCCGATAAACTTTAACTAGGGAAGATTCAAAGTGAAATATCTACCTACCACGATGCGACATTGTTTCAATTGCACTCTGTGATATGTACTTGTTGTAAGGTGGGAGACGAAAATTATCATTCATGTGGGGGATTGTTGGAAATCGGTTCCATCTTATTCTACTCATCAAGACGTATAAAATGATGTTCTCACATGTCCAAAACGGATTTCAAATGAATGAAATATTCGCCTCCGAAGTTAGCTTGTTAAAATGAAGAATTGGACTTTTGCTTGATACGTGACATTAAAAGTTAGTCCCATATCGGAAAGGAGCAAAAAGCAAATGAAGTTACAAAGGGTTGTGCCCTTAGGCGTACGAATATTTTTTCCGGAGGGTGAACACACCCAACTTGTGCCCTCGGGCTTGGGCTTAAAACAGTAAACTTATTTTTTTTCAAAAAACTAGTTCTGATTTTGTATACGGGTTAGATGTGGATACGGGCAGTTGCAACTATCATGACAGTTTTTGTCTGAACAGTTGCAAAAACCGCCAAGGGCTTAGGGCTATAAATAGGACTAGATTCTGATAAAATCCGAGTCCAATTTACATCTTCCTTACCACCCTGTATTAGTGCAGATATCACAAAACCCGCTGTCACATCCATTCTCGCTCGAGTCTCCATTATTCTAGTATAAGTTAGTGGAGTTCTGACTGTTGTATCTTGGGAGACGATTGCCGAATAACCTGTGTACATTGTAGCAGTGGCAAAATAAACGTCTTAAGGACATTGTTTTCAACAAGCCTCAGTCTGTCTATTTCTCTTCACCATATTCAAGGTCGGAATTGAAGATAACTTATCTTCTTTCTGTGCTTTGTGTATAGTGATATACGTTGTTTGCGAAAAATCCCTTTAATTCACGATTATCAAGGTTCGAATTGAAGATACAATATCTTCCTTTTGTTCTTTGCTGATAGTGAATTATACTGTTTGCGTAACAGTATAATTATTATTAAATTCGAGTAGGAATTTAATTCGTTGTTATTAATTTTTTATTAAAAATTAATCTTGTCTACTTAAGGTATAACATTGTCATCATGCCATTATTAAGAAAATGGTTTTGTTAAGTTCTTACTATTTTTTAGGAGTGGTTGAGCTGGGTCCGAGAACAGTAATATTATCAATTTTTTGAGTTTGATGTTTTTGTAGTTTGAAAAGTGATATATTAAACATCACATTACAGGGTATTTTTACTTTTGAGTCACGGAAAATGGGTTTGTTATCCTCGTGCTATTAGTAGGAAATGGTTTTTCTCAGTTCATGCAATATTTAGGTGTGGTTGAATTTGGTCCGAGAATAGTAAATTAGCAATATTAGCAAATTTTGTGGTTTGATATTAACTTTGAAAGTTCTAAATTAAACATCACATTACAATGGGCTATCATAACATTTATAGCATTGGTTTGTGTTTGGTTTTGCCATTTGGAAATACTGGTCTTGTCAACTTGATGTATTGGTCCCTTTGGTATTAACTTCTTTAAATGTTTGATAATTAATTTTAGAATTCTAAAAATAGTTAAACATTTTAATCTTAAATCCAGTTTATTAGTATATTATTTTATGGTTGTGGTTAAATTTTCAATTTCATCTACTGGATATACTTTTGTAAATAAATTATTAAGTACTAATTGTTAAGCTATAAATTACCTGTTATAATCTTTGCACTTTTTGACTTATAAATGATTATACTATATACATATTTAAAATTTTGTTGTCTCTCGTGGCTTTCATTTGTCCCCATTTGTCTTTGATCTCTACCTGGTCTCTTGCATTTGTCCCAGTTTATCATTTTGTGGTTTATCGTTTATCGCATTTGTGCCATTTTCTTTGATGCCGCCTACGACCTACGTAATAAAGCTTCAATTTCTTACTATTGGATTTTTTTGGGTTTCTGTTCCCTGTTCATTCTAAGTATTGATTCCAAGTTTTCTGGCAAAATATCTAATTGGGTAGGCCAATAACTGAGGCGACCTGGAGTTTCATCTTGTTCTCAGCTTATAGTTGAGACTTGAGACGATGATTTGTAGTACCTTAACCACATCAAACATTTATATGGTCCCTAATGGCATTCTTTCCGTGTTGTGCATTATGTATGTATTTAATCAAACATATGATAAGTTCAAACATTTGGTATAGTGCATGTAACCTGAACAAGGATAACTAGGTTTTCTATAATACCAAAAATTATAAAACTATAAAGATTGTGCAGTACAGTCTGAGGAAATAATGTGCATGATATAGTTATACAAGTTAGTGCAAACAAGAAAACTGTGAGCAAAGGTGCTTGTGCTTTCATGTTTTAAAGATCACAGGTATGATTTTGTCACTTGTACACTGATTCTGTATGATACCATGAAGACATGGTAAGCATCAACATACCTTGTTAACCCTTTTATATAGAAAAATTACTTCACTTACAAATCTACAGGGCATGATCCTTTTTTTTGACATGATAGTGAAGTAATGGATGACCAAGCTTTATGATAAAATTGGATACTAATTTTAGTTTACTTGTTATATATATTTGGTTTTCACTAATGATTTACTACCAGGGCCTGTTTTTTTATGTACTGGTATAGTGGCTTTGTGGATGTATGAGACAAGAACAAGACCAAGACCAAGACCAAGAGAAATGTAGTTGGAGTAATCAAGCTGCTGGTGAAGCTGTTATGTTTGGGTCTGATGAGGATATTGGTGGCCAAGTACCGACTCAACTTCAGTCTGTTGTTGAAGGCTCAAGCACAGTGCTTGCTGAATATAAGCCCATTCCAGATCTAGATTATCTCCAGGTATACCCTATATTCTCTTTATGATTTCTTATGTATAATTAGACAATGTTGATGTTGAGTAAAAATTAACGACAATTATGTTTTGGTTTTCTTGATAACCTATTTGTCACTCTTGCTAACAATATGATTTAATGTTTAATGTTTATATGTCATCTCCATAAGACAATGTTCAATGTTTCTGTCGATCTCTTTGGAAAAAGATATTATACAGTTCCCAAACATTTGGTTGTAACTACAGCAAAAACTACAAAACCCTCAATCCAAATTTCTGGGGTCAGCTGCACCACTTACCACCCACCACCTCTAATAATTAGAGCGCACCATATCCTTTTTTGTATGGTCTCAAACTGAGTTCATTAATATATGATTTAATGTTTAATGTTTAATGTTTAATGTTTATATGTCATCTCCATAAGACAATGTTCAATGTTTGTCTGTCGATCTCTTTGGAAAAAGATATTATACAGTTCCCAAACATTTGGTTGTAACTACAGCAAAAGCTACAAAACCCTCAATCCAAATTTCTGGGGTAAGCTGCACCATTTACCACCCACCACTAGCATTGGTATCGGGTCGGGTCCTTCACTACCCGGACCCGGACCTGTGAGGATCGAGTCCGGTTCCGGGTTCGGGTCCTATTAAAATATACCTACCTGTTCGGGTAGGAGTGGGAGTGTGAGCGGCGAGCGGAGGCGGTGAGTGGGGAATTTAGAATAGAGAAGAGAAAAAAAAGGCACGAATTTTGAGTTTGGAAAAGGAAGATTTAGAATTGAGGAGGAAGGAGGGGAGGGATGAGGATAGAATATTTATTTTTATGTTGATTTTTTGGAAAATTTTTAACGGGTCCGGGTCCGGGTCCGGTCGGGTCTCTTTTGAATGGATCCGGACCCGGACCCGAAAGTACAATGGTCCCATTTTAGGACCCGGACCCAGAACCGGATAGGCCGGGTCGGTTCCGGTTCAATGCCGGGTCCGGTTCGGGTCCGGGTTTCGGATTTTTATACCAATGCTACCCACCACCTCTAATAATTAGAGCGCACCATATCATTTTTTGTATGGTCTCAAACTGAGTTCATTAATATATGCAAGTGAAAGATGTTGGTTGATATCTCTCATAAAAATAAAGAGGCAACTCAATATTTCAAGACTTAATCTGTTTCCTGTATATAGACGCAGGCAGCTGTGTCCATGCACAATAAGCAAACTGGTGATCATCATTTACTTACATGTGCTCCATATATTTCAAATGTGAAGTTAGTGATAAGATGATAGCTTAACTAAGTCTGAATTGATTTGGCCTAACACTTACTATTTCCAGGAGTTACTAGCCATCCAACAGCAAGGACCAAGAGCAATTGGCTTCTTTGGAACACGTAATATGGGATTCATGCATCAGCAGCTTATCGAGATTCTCAGCTATGCAATGGTGATAACGGTATGCTGTTCATTCTTCACTGGGACCTCTTATTGTTTTTACATGTTTTTTTGAAAATTTTCACTGCTGAATCAACGGAGCCTATTTCTGTGCAGAAAAATCATATTTTTACTTCAGGAGCATCAGGGACTAATGCAGCTGTTATTAGAGGAGCTTTAAGAGCAGAAAAACAGGAGTTGCTTACTGTTATCTTACCCCAGAGCCTGAAAATGCAACCGCCTGAGAGCCAAGAGTTGTTATCAAAAGTACGAATATCCCAATTTGTTTTCGTGAATCTCTGCCTGGCAACTGTCTTCTTGAAACATCAAGTGGCCTCCAGCTAGGCTTTCACTTTTTTCTCCTTCGTCATTAGATTAATATTTAATCCTGGATGGAGTAAGCTACATGAATTCTTTTCTCATTTTAGCTTAATTTAGGGACACATCATATATTATGTTGCAATTCACGCTCCCTCAAAGGTTAGAACACATAATACCATAAGCACTAAGTTATAGTTGTGGGGTAGGCATCTCAACATAATACCGTATCGAGAGAAGTCAAAAAAGGAGATATATGTCAGAGCATAATATCAAAGTGAAGCAGCTCAAATCCAAACCCATGGTTTACAGAATCAATATCGGTATTTGGTATCAACTGGTCATTTGTCGGCAATATTGAAGTTGGGCTTCCTTCCTATTATGTGACACATCACTGCCTTGTTGTACCTTTCTGCAGGCAAACACTAATTGTTGTTAGGGGTGTTGTATGAAGCTCGACTTCCAAAAGGTCTGGTAGGGAAATTCTAGTTCATTGTGCAGCCGATTCTTGAAACCATGCTAAAACCAAGTAGTTGATAGGTTTTACGAAGCTAAATGTAGAATCTACAATCTAGGGCATTTCACACCCATGAGCGCATGTGTAAGACCTAGTATGTGGTTTTTTTTTTTTTAATTTATTTTGCTATGTTCTTAAAATCTATATTCTTCCAGCTTTAATGTAGTTAGTGTTCCTAGGCGTAAAATTTGTTTATTGATTTATTATAGACTTTTTGTTATTATCATCATCGTATTAACGTTAAAAAATTGAATTTGAAAATGCCTTTATTACTTCCTAAATAATTAACTACACTTCTCTTCCGTATTATTCTCACCTTAACACCCTCATTTTTTTGGGTGCACTGGTGCCTCTCACAAGGTGAATCAGGGAGTCTCTAATTAATAGATCTAAATTTGTTTAATTTTTTATGAAGAAGGTGTTCTTTTTCTGGTCCATACATATTGACTTGTAATCCTCTTTGTGCTAGGATTTAAGCAAGTACTTGATATTGAATCTTAATTTATAATGAGTTCATATGCTTCACAGTTTCTGTGATATATTTCTTAAATTTCCTCATGCATAACCAAATGTTAACGTCTATGAAATTGGAATGACTATAATTGTGCGATCATAAATGAATGCAATTAGATATATGCATGAGCTTTCTGTGATTTCGTCACTAAATAGTATTCCCTCCGTTTCAAAATATATGCATGAGCTTTCTGTGATTCCGTCACTAAATAGTATTCCCTCCGTTTCAAAATATAAGTCATCCTAGCCTTTTTTTTGTTTCATAATATAAGTCACGTTAGGTTTTTCGAGGAGATGTCTTGTCATTCTTAAATCTTAAATGTGTGTGAGACAATTTTCTATGATATTTCCAATTTTACCCTTGTCCTTTTTTGTAAGAGAAGTAATACAAAATTATAGAAGATGGCAAATAGGCATTATACAATTGATGGCTCATTTATGAGCTTAAAAAACCAAGAATGTATAATACTTTTACTCAATCCTAGGTTGTTTCGTAATAGTCGTGTAGAAACCTAGAATGGCTGATATTTTGAAAGAGAGGGAGTATAACATTTTCTAATAAACTTGGAAGGTTAAAAGAAATGCCTATTTTTGGCATTAGACTATACAACACCTTCATCATTAAAAGGTTGGTAGAAGATGTAGTTGTATCTTCTATTCTGCGTTTCTTAAAAAAATTAAATTTACCCAAATAAAATTCTTCTAAGTACATATTTTCTTGCTTATTAGTGAATCTTTGTGTTGGTGGGTACTGTATATAATGGCAAGCAAAGTAAGAGAAAGAGGAAAAGCTTAGATGATAAATAACAAGTCAGTAAGAGGAGTTCTGAGTTACAGCACTACTTTCAGAATGGACAGCAGTGGTGATACTGGCGGAGATGTAGGAAGAAGAGACTAGAATTCCTAGAAATATATTATGTGTTTGTGTGTTATTTGCTATAACAAAGGTTATGTCTTTAGGTACATCAATTTGTTGTATTTTTATGTAATTATGTCTTTGCATCTTGTTCATTTTTGTTAGAATATAAGTGCAATATCCCTCAACCCTTCTACAACTTCGCAGTTTTAGCTTAGTGGCATGGACTTTCACATGGTATTAGAGCAACCTAGGTTCAAATTCCACCGGCTATGCAATTTAAATGCGGGTTAAAAAAAATTCCGCTGCGTATTGTCTAGGTCTCGGCTCACAATTTGTTGGGCATTTATCTTGTTTCTTTGGCCCATAAGAAATGGGCTCTCGACCTGAGGGGGTGTGTTAGAATATAACTGCAATATCCCTCAACCCTTCTACAACTTCGAAGTTTTGGCTTAGTGGTAGAGACTTTCACAATTTTAAAACGTATATTATATATTTATTACTTTTATGCATATTGCAGGTTAAAAATCTTATAGAGAAACCCGAGAATGATCATCTACCATTGATTGAAGCTAGCAGGTTAGTGCTTTTTCTCTCAATTATCTTGAGTCAGTCAACTAGAACATTAGGTTTCATGTGTTTGATCTTTACATGGAAGTCATAGTTTTACCGCAGACGAACTCCGCACCTTCTACAGAATGCTGGTTTGTTCATGAAAATTTTAGATTCTATCCTATTTGATGTTTAGGCTCAATATCCATCTTTTTTCTGTTCTGTTTGAGGCAAGATCTTTAACCAAGTTAATCTTATTTATTTTATTTTATATATCTATTGGATTTTGGCGATGGGGTTGTGCACATGGTTGGGGTTGACCTGAATCGGGCTACCTGACCCAAACCCGAAGCTGGGCGTGTCTGTATTGTCGGAAAACCTTATCTTCCAGTACATTTATAAATTGGGTTTTTTGCGCAAACGTCACTGATTTTTTTTGAAATTGCCGAGTACTCGCTCAAAAATCACTATTTGCATATACACCACTAACAAAGTGGGGTCTATTTAGAAATAGTCCTCCTTGGTTATTTTCCATCCAAACAAGGAGTATATTCTTTTTTTTTAAAATCATCTTGCACTATTTTGACCGTTATACCCCTAATCCTTCTTATCACCCGCAACAGTTAGTTTTCACTTCTATATTGAAATCCTAGTTTTCAACCTTTTCTTCCTCATCTCCATAATCCGCCACTCAATGATTTCTTAATAGAGGGGGGGGGGGGGGGCCCCAATAGTAGTTAGGGATTATAAGGAAGGGGTAGGGGTATAACGGTCAAATAAATGTTACGGTGTTAATAAAAAGGAATAGTTGTTCTTGTTTGGATGGAAAATAACCAAGGGGGAATATCTTATATAGACCCCACATTGTTAGTGGTATATATGCAAATAGTGATTATTTAGCGAGTAATCTACAATATCAAATTTTTTTAGTGACCTATGTGCAAAAAACCCTTACAAATTTTATGTTAGAAAATGATTATCCATATTCCTTGTTTCATAATTTTATGTTAGAAAAAGATTATCCATATTCCTTGTTTCATAATTTTATGTTAGAAAATGATTATCCATATTCCTTGTTTCATATATCACATGTGTTGAGAATACTATTGAAATATTCATTTTCTGGAAAGAATACCAAACTTTTGAACAGGTACATATTTATATTTATATAGTTTCAGGAAAAGGAAAAAAAAAAGAAAATTTTTGGAGAATCAGTTTAAACCTCCTCACCTGCCTAAACCTACATGAAAGAAGAAAACTCGGCTCGAATACGAAATCCGACTGGTTAGGCTTATAAACGCTTATAACAACCCATGTGAAGTTTCATGTCAGATAGAAATTTGCTCTGGAAACCCACTCTAGCCCTCCCGTGGACACCTCTAATTTGGCAACATTTCGGTAATAAAGATCCTTTATTTGGTGGTTCATCTAAAAGTCCTATATGCAGATCTGAGATTTATATCAATGTGCTTGTTGTCCATTATTCTGAAAACTTTGAATTTTTTTTTTTTATCGCAAGCGAGCGTTTTGCCAAGTTCATTACTAATTTATCATATCTGTATGCTTCAAAATGGATGACTTCTGAATTTATTTTTTATTGCTGAGAAAATGCAGGCTATGCAACAGAAACATTCTCTCGCATGTGCAGCAAGTCATATGTTTCGCATTTCACGATAGTCGACTGCTCATGGAAACTTGTCAAGAAGCAAAGAACCTTAGAAAGATTGTTACTCTCTTTTACTTGGACTGATCTCTATCCTTGATGTTGGCGAAAACTTTCTCCTCATTTATTCATAGACAACCAACCAGGACTCCTTTCTGCAATATTCTTTTTTTCCCTTCTTTTTCCATAAAAAAATACTCTTGAATACCAAGTGACATTTTGTTTTGGTGGTGAAAGGAGCCTCTCTCATTGTTTCTATTCTTAATAGAGAGTCTGAAAAGTGCAATAGATTTGTTAATATGTGTTATTGCAAGCAGGAACATTTTCTGGGCTCATTTCATTTTATTGTTAATATATATTGGTGCAAGCGTTTTCAATACAGTGTCCAAAATTCTTAAGCCATTTTGCATGTACATCTGTCGAAATTAATTCATTTGTCTGATCATAGTGCTTTTTCCTATTGGATATGATTGGCATGAGGGATCAATGTTGTTCTGTGTTTATTTAAAAAAATATATGAATTTGATTTTAATGCTTTTGTAAATTTTGCAACACAAAAGCAGGATATCTTGTGTTCTATTTTGGTTCTTTGCTTGCTTTGAGACAATTACTGGTGATCTGTTGATGCACATGTGCTTGTTCTATTTGTAACTTCAGTCTTCAAATGTCCATGACTAATAAAAGTTAGAGATAGAAAGCACGCCTAATTCATCCTCATTGCATTGCAATACAACTCTTAACTACTGTCTAGTTTCAGTAGTGCTCTTCATGCTGTTCATAAATCATTCTTCTTTTGCCTGCTGCTCTTTATTATGAACAGTTTTGTTTATTTGTTGATTATTCTCTTCTCGTAGTTTTAAAATAGTTAGGGAATGGCTAGGTTATCAAGCTTTTGCATTAGGTTGTGCAAGTTGGTCTTTGCAAATAGGGCATTTAAAAGCAGACAAAGTCGCATTATGCAATGCTTTGCCTCCCCCTCATTAGCCCACAACCTTCCCAACGATACCTGATGTTGGAAGCAAGCTGAATCTAGTTAGATCAAACCTGATGTTGGAAGTTTGAAAATTAACGTGGATCGATAAAACAGTAGGCACAGCTGAGCGCTCTGGCTAGGGACTGACTCTCAAGAAAGATTAGCATGGTTGGTTCTTGCAAGACAAAACCCTAACCGGTTCTTTGATTTCCTTCATCCTCCTCCCTACCGTTGTTCGAATTCAATTAGAAAGTTCTTGATTCTGTGAAGTCAGAAAAGGATTATGGCATTAGGAGCATGGTGAAGAAATCAAAGAAGAGGAAAAGGTGCCGGGTTGAAGATACAGAATCGGTCGGTCATCTGCGCTTGGCCTTCTTCTGTCGGCCGGCCTGCAAGGCTCTCGAGGAGCTCAGCATTGATGGGTGCAAACCCTTCAAGACTATCCTAACTAAATCAGAGAAGGAGAAAATGGAAGAGGAGGAGGACTTCTTGTGTATACCATCCTCGAACCTTAGGAGGTTACTAATAAAGCTAACTCTACATAATTACTGCAAGTTACGTGTTACGTGCCCCAAGCTAGAGCTCTTCAACCTTAGCTTACTGTTTCTTTTTACCTACTGGAGCTTTTTCAAGGGGAAATGAACTCGTTGGTCAAAGCAATAATCTCATACTTACTTTCGATAACAGCATGTTGGACACCAACAATGTTTTAAGTCTGGGTGGCAAAGTCGTTAAGTTTCATTTCTAATCTAGCTGAAGCCAATGCTACTTGGGAGGCAATTTTACTGGGCCTTCATGCTAGCTCGTACGCAACACGGAGGATCCTGTAGTTACTGATTCCTCGACCATATATACTGCATGGATCAAGTACAACATTTCAGCTGGGCTATCCACATGTTATTCCACGTTGTCAGGCATGCAATGCTAAGGCTCTTGCCCAGTGTTAAGGTAAAGGTAGTGCGTTAGAAGAGGTAGCCAGCCAAATATTGCTGCCAATAGGTTAGAAATCTCGACCAATGTTTCTTTGGCAATTGGGAATTTGGGATGAATTCTATATTCCCTCCCGTCTTTCAATTTTTGGAGATTGGGAGCGATTATGTATACCTGACTTTGAGTTAATTGAAAAATCTTCCATGGCAACAAGCATTCTTAATTTAGATGTTTAGAGGAGGCAGATCGACCTAGTTCCTGATACTTGTGTATATTGAACAGACCTAGTTCCTGCAGATACGTACTTGTGTATGTTAAACTATTTTTCACCCAAAAAAAAAAATAGTAGGGAAATCTTATTAATAAGAAACAATTAATTATTTTGCAACACGATTTTTCTATATGCGAAAAGAAAGGTGAAAATATAAAACTACTACGAGTATGAGTAGTAGCAGCTGTAATTTGTTAATTATACTTCACTTCAAAATTAAGCGAACCAAACTTCTCTTGACGCTAGCTCTATCAGGTTATAAACAACATCAAATCTGCGTCATTTGTCAATTGTCATGCATATGGATGATCCCATGTCTTGCGAAGTTCAGTGGTTCTCTTAGCTATCATCATGCTTGATTCATTCATCATTAGACAACGAGAACAACCACTGAAGATGAGCAAGAAGAGTCACCCAGATCTTTTTGGGTTGGAATATGAAATTAGCTAGGCTTTTCTTCAACAATGAGTGTGCACCAGTCATGACCTGAAACACACAAGCAAATTCTGAGAAACTATTAAAATTTTCAACACGACTCTGAAATTATTGCAAAACATTTCAATAACATGTACAAATCTCATACAATTCATAAATAATCAGACTTCCAACTTTTAAAAAAATGTATTTCAAAAATTAAGAATGAGTTCTATTAAAGAATTGTATTATTAGTAAGTAATATTAGAGAATTGTGTTATTACTTATTAGTAAGTAATATTGTCTAGGAATGTAAATTTATAATTAACTTAGCTTGAGGAATAAGTTTTGTAAGCCCCCAACTAGTGTTACCCTGTGCAAATTGTACAGACTAAAATACTTTTAACAGACTCATCAAATTATATGGATCAAACTTAAACAATACAATGATGATATGCACTGTGTTTTTTTTTTCTCTTCAGTTTATCTTATTTAACAACATGTACTACTCTGTCTGGAAAACCCAAATAATTATATTTTTATCTATTTCGGTCATATTCTTTAAAACCACTAAGGGATATTTCCTTTGTTCATATTCTTTTATTATCATGTACATGCACACTAACTATAGTTCTTAAACAAAAACATAATTAAAAGTCATAAAAGGACGAAGGTGACCCTATTCAACACTGACACAACACTAATACATAGTTAAAACCTACATCCCTAAATTTAGAAATGTCTCTTAACTATTTCGATCACAATTGTTACCGCTGATTCTGGTGTGGGGGTAAACATATAGAATTTGTGGGTTCGTGGAAAAACCTGAATAGCGGATCCAAACCTGTTCCGTCGGGGTTGGGCTGCTGACTCCCGCCGTTCACCTGCAAGGAAAAGTGCGAAATACCGGGGTTGATCCCGGCGACGCACCCTCCGACGCTCAAGTCAGTAACCAGAAATGATTATGAAAGAGCGTTTAACTAGCAAAAGATTGATTACCTTGTAACAGTGGTAGGTTTGAGGTATTTATAGTCGCCATGGGGAGTTGATTAGGGATCTGATTTCCTGTGATTCTGTTAGGAGTAAAATCCTCATAATCAGTTTAGGAAACTGATCCCTAATTCCTGGTGAGAGGATAACTGTGGATCAGACCCGTTGATTTAGTCAAATCAGAGACCCTGATTTCCTCTTGCTGGTCTGGGTTCGTCTCGGGTCGGGACCCGTACCCAGTTGAGGTGGATCCGTTCGAGGGTTATTGGATCTGTGAGAAGGAGACCCAGTACCCGTTTCGGACCCATTTGTATGTGAAATTACCGTTTTACCCCCGAGCTTTAAGATTCATGTCCGATGTGAACGGCCCCGATTTAATCCTATTTTTAGCCATATCACGAGCCCCCCACTTTTGAAGACTGAGTTTGATCAGCCTTTGAGGAGTAGTTTTACTGTTCTAATGGCGTACGGGATTTTATCGGTGTTCTTACGGAAGTTTGGATCTTGCTCGGGGTGTAACAGTGTTATTCTGGGCTTGTAAAATACTCAAAAATATTCTCAGAATTTTCTGGATTTTTGGTGATTTTTCCAGATTTTTCTGAATTTTTTCTCATTTTTTTGAATTTTTTATTCATTTTCCGAATTAAATAATTAATTATCAAAAATATTAATTAATTATTCTAATTTAATAATTATTTTTTCAGAATTTAAAAATAATTTTTCTGAATTAATAATTATTTTTATAATTTTTAATTCATTTTTTCGATTTTTTAATTATTTTTTCGGATTTTTTTAAATAATTAAAACAAACAAATAAATTAATTAATTAATTAAATATTACCTGAACACGTGGCGCATTACTGGACGTCGATCGTGATCAGATGGCGCGCATCGCAAAGTAGATCATGATCTGGACACGTGGCACGTTCCTGAGCGTCGATCATGATCAGATGTGCGCGCATCGTGAGGCAGATCACGTTCTGGACACGTGGCGCGTTTCTGAGCGTCGATCGTGTCGCGACGCGAATTTTGAGACGATCGGATGGATCGTGTGGGTCGGCAGGTATTTTCTCCATATACAAGGGTCGGTGCATCGGTACTTCGGTTCGGCACCTCGGCAGTTGGCCAAACGCAGCGAGATGAAGCCACGCGGACCGCCACGTGGCGATTTTTTTTTTCCTCCTCTGTTCTTCTCCTCTATTTTTCTTCTTCACCTCTGCTTCTTCTTCTTCGCTTCTCCTTCTTGTTACTTCTCCCCCGCCTCCTCCTATTCTCTCTCTCGTCTCCCTCTCCGACCTCTTCTCCGTGCGCCGTGGAGCTCGACGCTTCGGGGTCGACGCTCGTGAAGGCGGGAGGAGCTATGGAGCTCGATGGAGCTCTTCGGCGAGGAGAGTGGATTGGTACGGTGATGGGGTCGAGCTCGGTGAAGGTGGAGTTGTGAGCGCTCAAGGTCGAAGGAGGAGTTCGCTCGAGCTAGTGGAAGCTTGGGCTCGGCTTCAGAGTTTTGTGATGACGAGGCGGTGGCTCGTCGAGGAGGATGACGGAGCTTCGACGGTAAGCTTCGACAGGGGAGCTCGGCACAGTTGCTCGGCATGAAGCTTCGACAGGGGAGCTTCGATAGGTGAGCTTCGACAGGTGTGCAGCTTTGATGAGGGGGGAGCGGAAGGCGGAGCACGAAGCTTTGTTGATGAGGTTGACGAGTGGGTTCGACGTCGGATGCAGGCGAAGAGCTCGCGAAGGAGAACTCGGAGTTCGACCGTAGGGGAGCTCGGCATCGTAGCTCGAAGGTGGAGCATGTGATGGTGGTGAGCTCGAAGAGGTCGCTCGAGCGATCCCATAGCAGTGGAGGTGGTGATGGCGAGGTCGAGCTCGTGCGAAGTGGAGGTGGAGTTTTGAGCTTCGTCGATGGCTTTGCGAGGGAGGAGAGCTCCGTCGATGGCATTCGAGGTCGGCGAGGCTATGAAGGAGCTCGGCGATGGACTGTGGGGAGCTTGAAGCTGGGCGGAGATGAGGAGTTCGGAGCTCGACATTGGTGAAGTTGGCGATGGCGTTGGGTTCGGCCATGGCGGAGCTGAGCGACGAGGAGGACGCGGCGAAGAGTTGGAGCTTCGGACTAGGAGCTCGACAGTGGGTTCCTCAGCGTTGCTTGAGCTCGGCGAAGGCATGGTGGAGGTCGACCCTGTAGTTGGAGCTTCGTGTTTGGCGATGGAGACGCTCGACACTGGAGGTGAAGAAGGGTGCTCGACACAAGGTTGGAGCTCGGCTAGGGTGCTCGGCCATGGAAGAGCGTGGTCGCGAGCACGAGCTCGGACCTCGGGAATTTCGTCTGCGGAGCTCAATGGAGGGGACTCGTAGCTCAGCATCGGAGCTTGGAGTGGAGCTTGACGCAACGGTGAGCTTCGTGAAGGGGGGAGCTCATCGACGAAGGTGCTGGAGCTCGGCGAGTGGGTTTGTTTTGCATGGGTGCTCAGTGAAGACGAAGCATTGAGCTATTTTTTTTTGTTTTTGGCTGTGTTGTTTTGGCGGGAGTATGGAGAAGGAGTGAATGAAGTGGGTCGGGTTCGGATCCCTTAACGGGTCGACCCGGCCCCCGTGCCACCTTTTTTTTTGTTTTTTTTTCTTCTCTCTCGCTGCTGTTCATGCTCTTGTTCTTTCTCTCCTCTGCCTTTTCTCTTCTTCTCCTCTGCTTAGTGTTCGGCAAATCTGAGCACGGATTTTGAGGAGCATTTTTGCCACTTTGCAGTTCGGTATTTCGGTAGCTCGGATTTCAGATCCGAGCTACGTGGCTCAATCTGGACGGTTGATCACGATCGTGGCGCGAATCACGAGACAAGAGGCTCAAATTTCGAGAAAACGTTATCTTGTCGTTTTGTGGAGACGTGGCGCGATCTGAGCCGTTCATCATGTTCTAGCACGCTTTTTGAGACAATCTGACGGTGAAACTGGCTCGGCAGCATTTTTCTCCATATGTGGAGGTCGGTACCTCATCCACTCGGCTCGGTAGTTCCCCTCTGCCCATAGTAGCTCGGCGTAGAGGAGGGGTCGGAGATCTACCTCTGCTCTTCGGCCCGAGAGGATATGGGAGAGGTGAAGAGCTCCGGAGCTCTGCCTCTGTTCTGTTTGGTTTTGGAGATTTATGAAGAGGAGCTCCACTCCTAGGTGTGGAGAAGACCCATTCTTTGAAGAGAGTGTAAGGAGCAACTCTATGGGAGACTTGTGAGCTCCGAACTCTTTGAGAAGAGCTCCGCTTTGGAGGCGAGCGGAGTGAAGAGCTCGGCTTTTAGGAGAGCCATCTGGAAGACGAGTTTGAGGAGCAACTCCAGGAGAGACTTGTGAGCTCCGAACTCTTTGAGAAGAGCTCCGCTTTGGAGGCGAGCAGAGTGAAGAGCTCGGCTTTTAGAAGAGCCATCTGAGAGACAAGTTTGAGGAGGAACTCTAGGAGAGAGTTGTGCTCCGATCTCGTCGAGAAGAGCTCCGCTTTGGAGGCGAGCAGAGTGAAGAGCTCGGCTTTTAGAAGAGCCATCTGAGAGACAAGTTTGAGGAGGAACTCTAGGAGAGAGTTGTGCTCCGATCTCATCGAGAAGAGCTCCGCTTTGGAGGCGAGCAGAGTGAAGAGCTCGGCTTTTGGAAGAGCCATCTGAGAGACAAGTTTGAGGAGGAACTCTAGGAGAGAGTTGTGCTCCGATCTCGTCGAGAAGAGCTCCGCTTTGGAGGCGAGCAGAGTGAAGAGGTCGGCTTTTAGGAGAGCCATCTGGAAGATGAGTTTGAGGAGCAACTCTAGGGGAGAGTTGTGGGCTCCGAACTCATTGAGAAGAGGTCTGCCTTGGAGGTAAGCGGAGTGAAGAGCTCGGCTTTTAGGAGAGAGCGATCTGGAGGACGAGTTTGAGGAGCAACTCTAGGAGAGAGTTTTAGCTCCGAACTCGTTTGAGAAGAGGTCCGCCTCGGAGGTAAACGGAGTGAAGAGCTCGGCTCTAGGAGAGAGCCATTTGGAAGACGAGTGTAGGGAGGAACTCTAGGAGAGAGTTGTGCTCCGAACTCGTCGAGAAAAGCTCCACTTTGGAGGTAAGCGAAGTGAAGAGCTCGGCCCTGAGAAGAAAGAGGAAGGGGAGGAGAGGCATTCGGGTTCTCTCCTCTGCCTCGTTCTTTCGCACAGTGAAGAAGAGCAGAAGTGTTGGGTACTTTTGGCGGGAAGACTAAAGAAGGAGAAGAATGAAGGAGCTAAGAAGGGTATGGGTCGAACCGTGGGTATCGGATCCGACCCCGACCCGTTAGCCTCTTTTCTTTCTTCCTCTTTATCTGCTTGCTTGTTCGGCGAATCCGAGCACGGATTTTGAGGCACATTTTCCGCCACTTTGCTGCTCGGTAGATCGGTAGCTCTGATTTCAGATCCGAGCTACGTGGCTCATCTGGACGGTTGATCACGATCGTGGCACGAATCACGAGACAAGAGGCACGAGTTTCGAGAAAACGTTATCTTATCGTTTTGTGGTGATGTGGCGCGATCTAATCCATCCATCATGCTTGAGTGCGAATTTTGAGATGATCTAACGGTGAAATCGGGTCGGCGGTAATTTTCTCCATATGTGGAGATCGGTACCTCGTCCGCTCGGCTCGGTGACTCAGTAGTTCACCCTCTGCCCATAGTAGCTCGGTGTAGTGGGGCTCGGAGTTCGGACAGCTCGAGTGTGAGGAGAAGCTCGGCGAGTTGATGAAGGGGATGGGTCGGCATATGGAAGAGGTGATGCTCTGTTGGTTTTGGAGATTTATGAAGAGGAGCTCCACTCCCTGGGGGTGGAGAAGAAGTGCTAGGAAGATCCTCGTGAGAGCCATGGGAAGACCCATCCTTTGAAGTGAGTGCAAGGAGCAACTCTAGGGGAGAGTTGTGAGCTCCGAACTCGTTGAGAAGAGGTCCGCTTCGGAGGCGAGCAGAGTGAAGAGCTCGGCTCTGGGAGAGAGCGATCTGGAAGACGAGTTTGAGGAGCAACTCTAGGAGAAAGTTTGAGCTCCGAACTCGTTTGAGAAGAGGTCCGCCTTGGAGGTGAGCGGAGCAAAGAGCTCAGCTCTGGGAGAGAGCCATTTGGAAGACGAGTTTGAGGAGAAACTCTAGGAGAGAGTTTTAGTTCCGAACTCGCTATTTTAGTGAGAGAATCAACGGTTGTAGGAGCAGTTCCGAATGGCGAACCACTTCTAACCCGCTGAAGAGCAGGTTATTTGAGGAGGAATTGAGCCAAGTGTTGGACTCCGAACCATCGGTAGAGGTATTCAACGGTTGTGGGAGCAATTCCGAATGGCGAACCACTTCGAACCCGCTGAAGAGCAGGTTATTTGAAGAGGAATCGAGCCAAGTGTTGGACTCCGAACCATCGGTAGAGGTGTTCAACGGTTGTGGGAGCAATTTCGAATGGCGAACCACTTCGAACCCGCTGAAGAGCAGGTTATTTGAAGAGGAATCGAGCCAAGTGTTGGACTCCGAACCATCGGTAGAGTTGTTCAACGGTTGTGGGAGCAATTCCGAATGGCGAACCACTTCTAACCCGCTGAAGAGCAGGTTATTTGAAGAGGAATCGAGCCACGTGTTGGACTCCGAACCATCGTTGTTGAAGGTTAGTAAGTTGCGGGAGCAGCCATGTAGAAAAAGCTGGACTCCGAACCCACCATTTAAGAGAGTCATGACTCGGAGAGATAGAGAAGCAGAAGCAATAATTTTTAATGAAAAGATGTAAAGCTTGAAATAAACTAAGTGGCCGCTTCAATAGGGCGAGTCATTATTACATGCTATTGGCCGGGTTACAAGCATCGGCCTTATTGAAAATCAGGATCCTACATCTACAATAAGGTGAAGACCTATTGGGAGGAGCTGGGAGATTCTGAGTCTTGAAGCTCGGCGGGCCCTTCTGTTCGTTTGTAGGCTCCTTAGGGGGGAAGCTCGGTCCCCTCTTTTTGGACGAACTTGATCAGGTGCCCCCGCTGTATGAGTTCTTCGATCTCCTCCTTGAGAGCCCGACAATCATTCGTGTCGTGGCCGTGGTCCCTGTGAAAGCGACACCACTTATCCTTGTTCCTCTTCTTGCCAGGTGTATTCATTCTCGGGGGAGCACGGAGTAGCCCTTCCTTATCCACCTCCATCAGAACTTCTGATATATTGGCAATGAGGGGGGTGAACTTCTCAAACCGAGTCGGGCGACGCTGTCCATTGCCGTCCTTCTGGGATTTTTGGAACCCCTATTCGCTTGTGCTCTTCCGTTTGTTCCCGGAAGATGTCTCCTCAAAGCCCGGGAGATTTTCGGCTTCTTCGGCCCGAATGTACTTCTCGCTCCTAAGAAGGAGGTCGGCAAAATTATGTGGGGGCTTCTTAGCAAGGGACGAGCGAAGGTTAGAATTGAGGACGTTGGATTGGAATGCGACAGTCGCAACCGATTGGTCGAGGGAGGCGATCGATCTGACCTCTGCAGTGAACCTCCTCACATAGTCCCTCAACTTCTCTCCCCTTTCTTGACAGAGGTGGAGCAATGAGAGGTTGGTCTTCTCCGTGCGTCTGCTACTCATGAAGTGGGTGATGAAGAGGGTCTCGAACTGCTCGAAGGAGAAAATAGAAGAGGGGGCGAGGCGGGAGTACCATTCCCGAGCCGAACCCTTAAGAGTGGAAGGGAAGGTTTTGCACAGTAAAGCATCGGAAGCTTGGTGGATTAGCATGAGGGTCTTGAAGCTTTCGATGTGGTCCACGGGGTCCGAATCCCCCGAGTAAGTTTCGAACTGCAGGGGTTCGAAACCTCTTGGGATAGGAGCCTCCATGATGGTCCGGGAGAAGGGAGGTCTGCTCGGGCAGATGGTCCTTCCTCTTAACTCCTCATCCTTGTCTGTTCGGCCGATGCGCCTCTCCATCTCGTGGAGACGGCGGTAGAGAGCATCGTCCCTTCGACGGTAGTCAAACGAGCCTCTGGACTCGTCTTCATAGGAAGGGGAGCGGGGACTACGACGACGGTAGCTCTGGGAGCGGCGAGGACTTGGGATCCGTGGAGGAGTAGGAGCCCTTTGGGCATTGTTGTTGTTGGGTCGGAGGTTGAGAGCTTGCAACACCGTTGTTTGAAAATGCTGGAACTCGGCACGAGTGATGGGTGCCTTATCATTCCTCGGATGTTGCCGACCAGTAGGGGAATGGGGTCTTCTCCTATGATGCTCGGGGGACTCTCTCCGTCCTCTTCGGATAGAGGACCTCCTGTTGTCTTGGTGGTGAGGATATCGCTCATCCGGACGTTGTTGGCGGGAGGTTCCCTCTCGGGCCCGCTTCTTATTTAGACGGCGGCGAAGATCCTCATCCTTCTGCCGATTGAGAACGGTATTTCAAAGGTCGGAATATCGAGGGTTGATGGAGGCCATTGAATTCGTAGAGGCATTGCGCATCGAAATGCGGTCCTGGTGAACAGGTTGCTTCTACTTCTGCGGGTTGGGACCATTAGGGGGTTGCTGATTCTGAAGAGGAGGATGATCTTGTAGAAGAGGGTCTTCTGCTTGGAGAGGAAGTTGTCCCTACTGCTGAGCGGGTTGGATGGGGACTACCTCTTGCTGATCAACGGGATTGGATCCACGGTTGGACCCTCTAGATCTTACTTTCCGAGGAGGCATGGTTGGAGGAGATCTGACCAACGGGAAGATGAGGAGCTGCTATTCGTCTGATGTTTCCCACAGACGGCGCCAATCTGTTACCGCTGATTCTGGTGTGGGGGTAAACAAATAGAATTTGTGGGTTCGTGGAAAAACCTGAATAGCGGATCCAAACCTGTTCCGTCGGGGTTGGGCTGCTGACTCCCTCCGTTCACCTGCAAGGAAGTGCGAAATACCGGGGTTGATCCCGGCGACGCACCCTCCGACGCTCAAGTCAGTAACCAGAAATGATTATGAAAGAGCGTTTAACTAGCAAAAGATTGATTACCTTGTAACAGTGGTAGGTTTGAGGTATTTATAGTCGCCATGGGGAGTTGATTAGGGATCTGATTTCCTGTGATTCTGTTAGGAGTAAAATCCTCATAATCAGTTTAGGAAACTGATCCCTAATTCCCGGTGAGAGGATAACTGTGGATCAGGCCCGTTGATTTAGTCAAATCAGAGACCCTGATTTCCTCTTGCTGGTCTGGGTTCGTCTCGGGTCGGGACCCGTACCCAGTTGAGGTGGATCCGTTCGCGGGTTATTGGATCTGTGAGAAGGAGACCCAGTACCCGTTTCGGACCCATTTGTATGTGAAATTACCGTTTTACCCCCGAGCTTTAAGATTCGTGTCCGATGTGAACGGCCCCGATTTAATCCTATTTTTAGCCATATCAACAATATAATCAAAAGATGACAAATCTACAAATTAACACATTCATATTTTCAAACCAACGAACATCATTCTATATTTCCGAAGTAAAGAAAAAAAGTCGAATAATTACCGAAGTTGAGCTTACAATGCAGTAATAGGTGGGGATGTGGCTCTTCTTGGACTCCTTGATATACTTTGCTACCTCCTTCTCCACAGTGTGCTTCTCAACTACATTCTCTTTCAAATCAAGCCTTCCATCTCAAATGAAACTTAATCAACATCAGAAGGTGAGTGGTTGTTTTTATTATTATTTTATTTTATTTTAATTTGTAAATTGATTGCACGTGTTAGTATGTGTTTGTTTCTTCTTCTTCTTTTTTTCCTCATGTGTTAGCATGTGCTAGTTTTCTACTTTTCATCTCCTTACTCTATTTTAATAGAGAAATGACTCTCTCTCCTAATAGTATCATATATATAATAGTATGCATAATTTTTAAAATAATTAATTTTGACAATATTTGATCTGACAATTATATATATCTTCATAGTTTATCAAGTAAGAATACAATCCAGTAATTATACCATAGATCAATGTTGAGTAGAAAAAATACTGAAATTGCAGTAAAAGAAAGCAACTTTAATTAAAATTGAAGTAAAATAGTAAAGCAACTTTAATCAAGATATAGGTTTTCTTTTCGGAAATATCCTCAATAAACTTTGGTAAGGTGCTAATGCTAGTCAGAAAAAGTATAAACATATGTATTGTTTTGAGTTTAAGAGACTTACATCAATCTTTTTAATATGATGCGCATGATGAAGTAGCCCATTTCTGCACGCATACTACTTAGCAATTATGTTTGTTGTATTTTGATGTTGATGAACTTTGTCTTAAACTAAATCTTTTGTACCATGCTCCAGTTTTATGGCAAGTATCTATAGAGGAAACCATCAAACACAAAAAAGGTAATTGTTAAGTAGTAGACTTTTACCTTCTATATCCACATTCGTCAGCCATTCAAAATCTGTTAGCAAGACAATACCTGAAAGATTGTAATTTGAATGAATAAACTGAATAAAAATAGTACAAAATAATTATAAAGGTCTTTTGAGCATTTTCACAAACACCTCGTGTGCACCACAAATGAGAAAATAATTGTAATCATGATAATCTCAAACCCAAATTTGAACCTTCCTACATCTATAAGCATCTTACTGACCCCTATATTTCGAAGATTGGTGATCAAATTCAAAATTAAAACCTATCCACTTGAGTTCCATATGCCCCCATCACACAACAGACTCCTACAACTAACATATTGCAGTTCATTTATGCATTTTATCAAACATGATGAGCGCATATAGTAAATGGAGATAAGATCGAAGAATTTAACATGGGAAGACGAAGCCACACATAATAAACCAAAGGATCTTTAGACATTACTCTTAGATTCATCAAATATTTTCATCTCTTTAGCAAATAATTATACTATATATTCAATCCAAAATAAGAGAGGATGTTACAACTTGATCAATACCTTAATCTCATATTCTCAATATTATAAAAAATAATAAATATATAATCCAAAATAAGATAGGATTTCACAACTTCTTGAATACCTTAATCTCGGCGAGGATTTGGGGTCTGGCGTACGGCTGCTGCTTGGATTTGGGCGGACTAGCGAACGACGTACGATTACGGTTGGGTTCTAGGCTAGAGACGACGGGGAGGATAGGTGAACGGGGACGACTTGTATTTGGGTGGACTGGTGGACGGCGAACGACACTGTTTGGATTAGGGCGGATTGCGAACGGCAAACGACGATTGGTGGGTTTTGGGCGAGGATGGGTTAGGGGGATTTGGGGAGAGGAAGGGTTTTTTTGTGTTTTGTATTTTTTTTAATTTTGTTTTATTTAGTTAAATGTGTGGTCTGCACGTGGTAAGATATGTTTGAACTCCTACTTTTGCTTTCCTTTATCTATTTCAAAATAGAGAAAGGATAGAGGGGTAGTCCTATTAGCTTAAGATATAACTAGTGTTACCCTGTGCAAATTGCACATACTAAATTAGTTTTGAGGAACTTATAAAATTATATAGAACTCTAAAGAAGTGTGAAAGAATTGGGAGAAACATATTTTGGAGAAACATATTTTAGTCTGTGCAATTGCTTCACCAAAACATGTCTCAAATTCAATTAAATTATGTAAAAGGTATATTAGAACATCATTAACAATCAATAAAAAATTTGGCGGATCTTACCCCGTGCATACAGTTTTTTCCCTGTATAAATATCATCCAGTATTAACATTCAACAAATATCTAATAAGAATTCTGATTTGGTGCAATATAGTAAAGATGTTAACACAAAATACAACCTCCAAACTTACGCATTTGATGCAATAAGACACCTCCAAACTCAATCACAATATTCATGCAATTGTCCAAATACTCAAATCTGAATTATATCCAACAGACAACTTAAATTAATTATCCATGATAATAAAGAACTTCAATCCAAACAGCTAAAATGCAAAATTTCCTAACCAACCATAGTTTATAGCTAGGTAGACAATAAGATAAAAATTGAGATGAACATATAATATTTAGATTAATTTAAATTTATATAAGAAAATATTCACATGCCTAGGAGAATAGGAAATTTTTATAAGAACCCATAATTTTTCAGTCATATGTTCTTAGTTGATTCATAGGGGAATAGGAAAGAAAAAATGTGTGCAAAAAATCATGATCGGCTGTTAAGAAGCCAAAAAGATAGCAAATTTTTTTATATTTCTCTCTGGACTCATGCATAATTTAATGTCAAACCCTCTGGGTCACTTGGGATGTCCCCTTGGTTTTTCTTTGTAGGGAAATAGATAAAAGAAGAATCAAATCCTTTGAGATGTCACAAAAGAGTTTGCACGCCTCCATTAACCTTATACCCTTCATCCCCTCCAAAATAGTATAAAACAAAAGAAAAGGAAAAAAGAAAAAAGAAATATGAAACAAATGTTGCATTATTTTTTTTAATAGTAAATAAAAAATTGGAAACCTCGTTTCAGAGTCGAAATGTGATGCTCTTCCTGAATGGCCAATCCGCCACGATCACAGCATGTAGTCAATCTCTATCCCAGCAGTTTGAAAATCTCCCTCAGCCTGAAACAATCTCAAGAAGAAAAGAGTCAGGACTCGGGAGATACAACAATCACCATGTCAACCTCCAAGATGCTAAAATCTCCCTACTAAATAGAAATGTGTTTCTCACAAACATGAGGATACATTCCCAAACATGAGGAAAGAGTAATTTTTTATTAAAAAAAGATGGAATTCAAAGGATCAAAATTTAGTACTTGAGACATTAAAGATCTTTTTTTCTTAAAGAACTTAACAAAGTAATTATAAAAAATTCAAAATTTCAAGAAGTGGTTATTCTACAAGGCAATCAACTTCCAACTACATAAGATCCAAACAAACATCAAAAACAAAGATAATAGATACACTTGCAGATATAACAGTTTAGGGGATTATGGATCAACCGAATGTGAACTCTAATAGTAATGGAAAAAAAGTTGAACTAATACCACACTAGTAATCCGCACGTGCAATGCACGTTTTATAGGTTAGCACGTGCAATTTACACTGGGGATATGCACGTGCAATGCACGGATTCGATGGAGGGAGAGGAAGAGAAGGTTTCGATTTTTGAGGGAACAAAATTTTATGGAGACTTTAAATATGAAGTGAAAATTACAAAATTAACCTTATATATTTTTTTAGCTTTTTATGTATATAGGGGCATGATAGTAAAAAGCCACCAAAATGAAGGTTTGCTTAATAATAGTATAGATAAGGGAGCTTGCCTACTTTGGCACTAAAGTGATAGCACTTGCATATTTTGGCACTATAATAATTCCCATCTAGAAGAGAGCTTTATCCTCTCACATATTCAAATTGTTATCTTCATTCGAACCACACCGCCAACACCAAAATCAGTAATAAGGTTTATTTACATAATTTTTTTAAATAGTATGTTACGTGAGTTTATTTATTTTATTTAAATATGTACATAATGGAACAACATAGTTTATCAGAAAGGATGTAAGTTACTTAATATTGCTGCTAGAAGCTTAACAACCACGAATGACCCTTTCGGTGCAATATTACATAATCTGTCGTCCCATAATTCCTCGCGAATTCTATTCCAACTTCATAAGATCCAAACAAACGTAAAAACAATGATAAACGATACACTTACATATATAACAGTTCAGTAGATTATGGAACAACATAGTTAATCAGAAAGGAGGCCAGTTATAGTTATAATGTTGTGCTCGAGCCACTTGATGAGATCACAGTGAGATACGTGAAGCATTTTTATCATGAGAAAAATTTCTATACTGACGATCTAGCGAAGCGGAGGAAATGCGCGAGTTGAATTTTTTTTATTGTTTTGAATAATAATGTAGAATTTATGGTCTTATTGAGGTTGACGTGCGTGGCGTTCAGTATGAGCGTTTGTAACGTTGTACTCTTGATTATTAAAAAAAACTTAAATTTAATTGAACCTCAGCAATATTATTCAAATCATTTTGGTGCAAATTGATTCATCCAGTCATCACTCTAAACTGAACAACTCAATTTTCTTTTCCTTTTTCTTTCTTTTTTATTTAAATTAATGATTAGTTTGAATTAAATTGTTGTGAATTAAACATGTCAGGCACCGTTTAATGAAGGCCAGCCTTGACCTAACCATAAACTTGATAAGGCCAATCAAACTATGACCATCACCACCCTCCTTAGCAAACCATGCTACTGAACCAAACAACACCCTCAAATAGAATGTTGGAGATATCAATTAATTTGTTTCTAACGAATCAGGAACTTAAAACTTAACTGAACCTCAGCAATATTATTCCAATCATTTTGGTGCAAATTGATTCATCCAGCCATCACTCTAAACTGGACAACTCAATTTTTTTTTTCTTTTTTCTTTTTTTTATATTTAAGTACGTGCTGAGCACGTGTTAATTCCTGGTTTGACTCTCATTTCTCTATTTCAAAATGGAGAAAATAGAGAGAGAGGGGCATGCCTATTAGTATAATATATAGTATAGACAATACATAATAGTAATTTACTCCCAAAAAAAACATAATAGTAACATTTTTACATAGAAGGTATGAAACCAAAAGATTTCAAACTTTAGGCAATTAAAACACAAAGCAAAATTCAGGATTAAGTTGTATCAGTACAAAAACTTCATAAAATTCTACAGAAATTTAAACCCCCAAATAAAAAATTCTAGCATGATCATTCATGATAAACAACATAGAAGCTAAAATAAAGTCTCAATCTCCATACTCATCTAAAAACCAATTAATGGAACACAAAACACTACAAACCCTTCTTTACTCTTCAATAAAAGAAGCTTAGTTTTACTTCAAGCCCATTAATAAAGCAACACTCAAATAAATTTCAACAAAAAACCATTAACCCACAAATCTCAGTCTCTTCTACAAAATAACCATAATCCAATGATGGGTTCCCTTAAAACTCCCAACAAACAAACCCAAACAAACCCAGATCATCAAATTAACTTCATCACTTCACACTACAATCAAAACCCATTTAGATGATGATGATGATGACAATAAAATGCATGATAATAATAGTGAAGTTAGAAAGTATACCGAAGCTGATGTGTTCTTTGCTGCGATGCTAACCTCGTCTGCTATCTTTTTGCTTTGATGGGTTCTTTGAAAAGATATGGTGGAAGTATGGTCGCTAGCGGTTTGCTGCACGGACGGCTTGGGCGTCGGGTTGGTAACGCGCTGACCGAGGATGGGGCAAGGGAGGGCAGACCTAAGAGGCAGAGGAGGCCGAAGAAAGAGGGGCAGATTTCATTGAAAGTAGAATGAGAAAATGGGGAAGATTTTGATTGAAAGTGGAATGGGAAGATGAGAAAAATGAGCAGTTTTTTTAGAGGGGATGAGAAGATGAGAAGATTTTTTTGTTCTTTATTTACTCTAATTTTTCAATACATGATCAGCACGTGTTAATTTCTTGTTTGGCTCTCCTTTCTTCATTTTGAAATGGAGAAAAAAGAGATGTAGTGAGCCTATTAGCTTAAGATATAGTATAACTAGTCTTACCCTGTGCAAATTGCACAGACTTTACTAAAAATATATTAAAACATCAATATCATTCAATAAAAAATTCGGCAGAACCTACCCATACATACAACTTTTTTCCTGTATAATTATAATCTAGTATATCAACATTCAACAATTATGTAGTAAAGATCTTGGAGAAAATACAATCTTCAAATTGAAGCATTTGATGACAACAAGGCATCTCCGAACTCAATCACAATAATCTTCAAAATGACCAAATACTTAAATCTCAATTATATATCCAACGAATGGCTTAAATAAATTGTCCATGATGATAAAAGAGGCAAATCCAAACAGTTAAAATGCAAAATTAATTTTCTAATCAACTATTGTTTATAGCAAGCATCCCTTTACTCTTTAATTGCAATTCAAGGGAAGAAACTTCCAACTTACAATTTTTCAAACTACGTCTAAGCTGCAATCAGAGTGAAAGCGCAACTCTACTTGCGATGAAACACAACCCCAAAATTTATAGCCTCTGCCTCATCAAATAGAGAAATTTGAAGTACATTATTGTGAAGTTATCAGAGCGACCTCCAAGAAAAGAATGTTAGGTTTATTGTACGGTAAACCTAACATACATGATAGACTACAAAAACACTGCATAAGAAACCTGCTTCCAGCATGTTAAAACTTAACATTTAAAGTAATCGTCGAATTTGGACTTGGTGCATCATCTCTGTAGCGCCCCGAATTTCTAATAAGATATCTTAGAAAATACGTGGCACATTCCCAGCGATCCACTTCAATATAATATTAAACACAACTAACACCACTAAAATTTTCAACATTATTACAACGAACTTTTACAAAACACAGCGGAATTCAAAAAAACAACTCAACTCATAATTTCTTTTATTTACAACCCAAATTTATCTCAAAACTGCTATTACAATTTTACACAAATTCTTATGAATCAATTCATCTCATAAACCAACTCAAGCATCCAACCTCCAACTCTAAGCAACAACCTGCAACATGTGAGGCTAGAGATGATTCCTAACTCCCAAAACTAACGGGGTCAGCCATAAATGGTGTGAGAGATATAAAAACAACATACAACATAAAGATCATACCTCATAAATTCTCAAACGACGGGTACTAAATAAGAATATGGAAAGTGCGAAATGACAGGTAACATAAAACATTAAGTGGAACTAAACTAAGTGTCGGGTATAGAAAAACAGAAAACCACATGCATAAAACCAAGTCAAGGAAACACAATTTCTATATGCAGACTCTCTAATGCGTACTTGTCGAAGTCTATGCATCCCATTCTACATAGGTTCGGTGCAAGCCCTTAACGTCTTCACTTCGTAGGGTTCAATCCCCGCATTATGAACTAATCCTAACACGATGACTACTACGAGATAAAGATAAACTATGGATAGTATCTCATGCCCGATAATTCCGGAGATCAATCCCACACCACAAATAGTTACCATGATAATTCCGGAGATTGTCCCACACCACAAGACTGTGATAATTCCGGAGACATATCCCACACCACTAATAATCTACTGTGATAATTCCGGAGATTAAATCCCACACCGAAACATTGACACGTCACCACACGAATACCACACGTGCTTCACCTCGACTCCGATAATTCTGGAGATCAATCCCACACCACAAGTAGTTACCGAGATAATTCCGGAGATTGTCCCACACCACAAGACTGTGATAAATTCGGAGACATATCCCACACCACTAATAATCTACTGTGATAATTCCGGAGATTAAATCCCACACCGAAAGCCATACTGAGGTTCTTGACTCATGTTCCCGTTCATCATATCACCACTAGTGCCTGTCTTTATCATTTTGGGTTAATTAGTTACTTAATGAATCTCCTAGAGCGGTATATCCTACCGGCCTAAATTCAAATCTAAATAACTGAAATGCCTCAATGGGCCTCAACAAATAACTCAACACCGGTATACTAGGGTCACACACCTCTAGAGACTCAAACTCAAAAGTCTAAACCCAAGTCCCACTAAACAAAGTGGCTCAACTGGAAGTCTTAAATCAATACTTAACTGAATATCTCAAAGTCAATTACTTAATCAAATACTGAACTGAATGTCAAGTATAGACTAAATTATCTAGAAACCAATCATTTGAAATAGCACTAAAGTTTACAAAGATCCTTCAGTACCAGTCGACTTATACTGTAGTAAGTCGACTGTCCAGAGGACAAATATCCAAGGTTTTACAAAAATAACTAAATCATATAACAGTCGACTTAAGAGAGGATCAGTCGACTTACCCGAGATAATTTCCAATAATCTTCTCAAAATTATTCTAAGTATATAAGTCGACTTAAAGGATTCATAGGTCGACTGTCCAGAAAGGACTAATAATTTTACAAAAATAATTTCCTCAGTGAACCAGTCGACTGCCTACGGGCTAGGTCGACTGTCCAGAACGACTTTTTCAAGAGAAACTAAATATACAGTATCAGACTCGTATCAGTCGACTGTACAGTAGGCCAGTCGACTGTCGGCCTATAGATTTCAAAATTTAGGTTTGATTACAAAATCAAATCTGGAGTTCTCAAATGATTCAATGTTTATGAAAATAGTTCGTTTTCAGGAAAAATGATAAATCTCAACAAATCCTCATCATGTATATGTATATTTTACTCAAACATCAAATATGTCAAAATTTAAGTTCTCATGTTCTAAATCACCAATTCTTTCATTAGGGTTTTACAAGATCTGAATTCCTTTCACAAATCTAAATCGAAATCTGATTTGTAACTCTAATGTCCAGATGTTCATACTCAAATCTTAACATGCCTTTAGCACATAATTTCAATAATAAAGATCTACTATTTCATCCACAATTATTTACATGATTCATACCACAATACAAGATCTAAATCGTTCACAACATCAAATCAATACATCATTGATACTTGCACACATAGATCAACAACAAGACAAATTTCTATCATTCACAACATCAAAACAAACAACAAAACAAATTTTTATATCACTCACATGAATCAAACAACAAAACAATTTTTATATATCTCACCTTAAATTGAGAAAAGTCCACGAAAAAGTCCTCCTTTTGCTAGATCCAATAACTCCTCTCTCCACCAAAATAAATCTTCACAAAAAATTCTGTATTTCAGAAATGACGGCTGGAGAAAAATCCTTTAAATATCCGGAATTGAATATTAGGGTTTTACCCACACTTTTGCAAAACAATCCTTTCCAAAATACAATTTACATATATAGTTCTATCCTTGGAAATTCCATAAAACTCATTTAAATTAGGATTTAAAAGAAAATATAAATTCTAAATCTCAATCAATACTGTTCAAAACGTCCAGAATATACATTTTGCACTTTAACCCCTAAAAATGTCAAATTTGCAAAAAGGTCCTTCTTTTCTTAAAAATTGCAAATAGTTCCAATTAATTTCCGAAAATTTTGGAAAAATACTAATTAAATCTCAAATATTAAATAATGATTTTTCATAAAGAAAACTAAAATTTCAAACTTCTCATAAAAGTATTTGCACGTGTTTTGCACGTGTACAAAAGATAAATTTTTCTGAAAATATTCATTAAATCTCCAAAAATCAATTTAAATTCATTTTCAAATATAAAAATAATATTTGAAAATACGGGGTCCTACAATCTCAATCAACCACAAACCATTAAAGTATATTTCTTAACACTTAAAAAAACGAAGTTTTCATATTATAGAACAGATGTTTAAAAAGAGAATAATTTGATGACTTAAATAAAAATAGTTACAACACAAACGTGACAATAATCATGAAGAAGATAGTAAGAGAATTTACAACTATAAGGAATGAATAAATTGGGCAACTGAAGGAAATTCACAGCTCGAACTTGCAACCTAAAAAATCCGAATGTAAGAACATTTTGTTAAATCTTATAACTTAATAATAGTAACAATGAAACTCTACAATTATTCATATCCAAATTCATAGATATGAATAATTGCAGAGTGGGAGAAGAGGGATTAAAAGTAAACCATCTACAAAATCTAATTCCAAAATTTTTGAAGTAGACAATAGTCCTTCCTATAAGCATTTAACTCCAGGAGAACTTTTTTTCCCCTGCTAGTACAACTTGAATAACCTAGGAAGCATTCACTATTTAGTTTTTCTTCTTAATCCTAGATATTCTCCCTCTTATCTTTTACTTTAATCAATATATATAGCATACACATGATAAATGAATTACAGCTAGAAAAGAAACTTCGGCTGTGCACTTGGATATTTTTTCTCGAGGTGTGAACCTAGACCTAGTGGATAACAATAAGAGTCATCGACGTCAAGCACCAAACCTCCTAAAGAATTATGTTTAAGTGGTTTCAAAGAAGCTGCCATTATATCCATCATTTCCTTTTTCTTTTAAATGTTGGAGTGTTTATAGAAGTGAACCTTCTTATAATTATCATGACAAATCAATAAATTTATTTTGAAGAGCGTGGCCATGTCGACATCGTTAGCAGTTTTTACATGTCAAGTTTAATAAAATAAACTGGATCAAAAAATTAGGGTATCGAGTCAGTATATTTACCTAGTATACAGGAATGGGTCTTCTCCACAATGCCGACGGACTTCAGATTACTGATGACTCCATTACTCTCATTCAGGACAAAATATGTATCCAGCTTCTTCTTCATATAGGGCTGCATTAACAAACACATAATTAGCGTCATAACATTAATTCCAGGTTTAGATAAACTGGAATAGAAGACTGAGGGTTTCGAGTGAGTGTATTTTACTTGACTATCTTCAGTAGATCTTCCGGACAATGCCAAGGGACTTCAAATAGTTGATGTCTCCCTTCCTCCCTTTCAGTCCAAAACATATATCCAAGCTTCTTCTCACATAATGCTTCGTTGACAACAGAGAATCATCGAAGAGCATCCTCTTTCTCTTAATCTAGGTCACAACAGAAGTAAAGGAGATGATACAATACCTAATTCGAGTTAATTGTCAGTCTTATTTAAAACACACAAACACTTACAATATAAACTATAGAAACAAAATATACGACTTAATAAATCATTAACAGCCTACAAAAATTAAAGTTTCAAAAGGTCAGACATTAACACAAACACATAATGGGCATCGTTAGTAGTTTTCACATTTCAAGTTTAAATAAACAGGATTGAGAAAGTAGGGACTCGAGTGAGTGTATTTACCTTAGTGTACGTGAATGGATCTTCTTCACAATGCCGTGGGACTTCCGATTGTCGATGACTCATTCCTCCATTCAAGACGAAATATTTATCGAGCTTCTTCTACATATAGGGCTGCATAGACAAACACATAATTAGCATCATAACATAACTTCAAGTTTAGATAAATTGAATGAACCAAAAAACTAAGGGTTTTGAGTGAGTGTTTTACCTGACTATATATCTGAATGGATCTTCCCACAATTCCGAGGGACTTCTGATTGCTGATGTCTCCATTCCTTCCTTTCAGACCGAAACATATATCCAGCCTCTTCTTCACATGGCGCTTCATTGACAACAGAGAATCATCGAACTGCATCATCTTTCTCCTAACATAGGTCATAGCAGAGGAAAAGGAGATGAAAATATACCTAATTCAAGTCAATGGGGCAGCCTTATACCTAGAAACCCACAAACACTTACAACATAAAGAATAGAAACCAAGATCATCCACTGAATAAATCACTGAGAGGTAACAAAATTTGAAGTTTCAAAAGGTCAGACATTAACAGAAACACCTAATGGGCATCGTAGTCTTTTTTACATTTTAAGTTGAAATAAACTATGTGGTTTTAAGGGAGTATATTTTACCTGACAATACCTAAATAGACCTTTTCGAGAATGCCCATTCAACCATTCCTTTTGTTCAACACTAAATATGTATCCTGCTTCTTTCGTCATATAGAGGCCGCACTGACAAACACATAATTAGCATTAGATATCTTACATTTCAAGTTTAGATAAACTGGATCGAAATAATGGGGTTCTAAGTGAGTGTATTTTACTTGATTATATACCTGAATGGGGATATTCCTGACAGTGCCGAGGGATTTCAAATCACTGATGTCTCCATTCCTTCCTTTCGGGCTGAAACATACTACCAGCTTCGTCTTCACATGGTGCTTCATCGACAACAGAGAATCATAAAAAAGCATCCGCTTTCTCTGGTCATAGGTTACAGCAGAAGTAAAGGAGAAGATAATATACATACCTAATTTAAGTTAATGGGTAGTCTTACTCAAAAACCCACAAACGCTTACAATATTATACTACAGAAACAACGATCCACGACTTAATAAATCATCAAGAACCAACAGAATTTGAAGTTTCAGAGACATTAGCACAAACAAATAATAGGCATCATTAGTAGTTTTCACATTTATTTATATATATCTTAAGCTAATAAGCCTACCCCATCTATCCTTTCTCTATTTTGAAATAGAGAAAGGAAAACAAAAGTTATAATTAACACGTGCAACCCACATCAAATATCAAAACAAAATTAATTTGAAAAACTCAAATAAAAAACTTTCTTCCACCACGTGACGTCTCCCCCAACCCCACAAACCCTATCCCTCCCTACCCCAAAACCCACCCAAATATCCTCATCCGCCCATCTCTACCCGCCGCCCATCGTTACCTCCGCCCTTCCCTACCCACCGCCCGTCGCTGCCTCCCCCCTGCCCGTAGCTACCCTCCATCGACAACCATCACTTTGCCGTCGCCGCCTCTCGCTGCCCCCCCACCCGTTGCTACCCTCCATCGACACTCATCACTTTGCCGTCGCCACCCCTCGCTACCCCCCACCCGTCGCTACCCTCCATCGCTTCGGCTTCGCCGCCCTTCACTGTCCCTGCTCGTCTCTACCCTCCACCGTTGCCGTACGCCCATTACAACTCTTCAGTCTGTGTAAGCTTCATTGAATTTTAATTTAGATAACTTCATTATATAGACTGTTTAGAGGGTAAAATTTAGATAAGCTTCATTAAATTAATCTATAGTATGTGTAATTATCTCTCCTATTAGTAGTTTGTGTAAGCTTCATTAAATTTTAATTTAGATAACTTCAATTATATAGACTGTTTATAGGGTAGTCTTCCAATTTAGATCCATTCACATATACAAATTTTTCGATCCAGTTTTGTTAACTTGAAATGTGAAAACTACTAATGATGCCTATTATTAGTAGTTTTCACATTTCAAGTTAACAAAACTGGATCGAAAAATTTGTATATGTGAATGGATCTAAATTGGAAGACTACCCTATAAACAGTCTATATAATTGAAGTTATCTAAATTAAAATTTAATGAAGCTTACACAAACTACTAATAGGAGAGATAATTACACATACTATAGATTAATTTAATGAAGCTTATCTAAATTTTACCCTCTAAACAGTCTATATAATGAAGTTATCTAAATTAAAATTTAATGAAGCTTACACAGACTGAAGAGTTGTAATGGGCGTACGGCAACGGTGGAGGGTAGAGACGGGCAGGGACGGTGAAGGGCGGCGAAGCCGAAGCGATGGAGGGTAGCGACGGGTGGGGGGCAGCGAGGGGCGGCGACGGCAAAGTGATGAGTGTCGATGGAGGGTAGCAACAGGCGGGGGGGGGGGGGGGGGCAGCGAGAGGCGGCGACGGCGAAGTGATGGTTGTCGATGGAGGGTAGCTACGGGCAGGGGGGAGGCAGCGACGGGCGGTGGGTAGGGAAGGGCGGAGGTAACGATGGGTGGCAGGTAGAGATGGGCAGATGAGGATATTTGGGTGGGTTTTGGGGTAGGGAGGGATAGGGTTTGTGGGGTTGGGGGAGACGTCATGTGGTGGAAGAAAGTTTTTTATTTGAGTTTTTTAAATTAATTTTGTTTTGATATTTGATGTGGGTTGCACGTGTTAATTATAACTTTTGTTTTCCTTTCTCTATTTCAAAATAGAGAAAGGATAGATGGGGTAGGCTTATTAGCTTAAGATATATATAAATATATAAATTTAACCTTAACCTTCTTCCCTCTTCTTCTCATCCAAAACCCTAACCCTAACTTCTAGTTGTCACCACCTTCCTTCACAAACCCTAACACCCCCACCACCTTCCTCCACAAACCCTAACCTTAATCTAGAGCTGTCGTTTCCTCTCCAGCAAATCCTAACCTCCCATCGCCACCTTTTCTCCTCCTGACAAGAAAACCACGCTGCCGCCATCCCCACTGCGATCCAAATCCTGATCTGCCCATCGGCAACCTTCGGCCACCTCTCAAATCGAAGAAAATTTTGCTCTCGAATTTCTGCCAGTAGCTCCAGAAAAACTGATTTTACTGAAGCTACAAATCTCCGTTCATCACATACAATCACTCGTTTCGAAGACGAATCGAAGATCTAAAACTTTCATTCAGAACCCATTCCAAGATTTGTCCATATTCTGGGTCTAAAAGGACCCACAAAACCTCTGCATGCTTAAGTCCAGATCCTTTTTTTTATATAAAAAAATTTAAATTGCCCTTTTTTTTTTTTGATTTGATGGCCTCCTTCCATCCGTTTACTCCAGTGATAACTTTGTTATGAGATAGGAAGATCATGTAGGGTTTTGGCTTCAAAGCTTTGTTAGTTGGACTACGTTTATGTTACTTTTGGTTACAATGTCGGAAGTTATTTTTGGTTGAGATGGGGGAGATTGTTTTGAGAGGCATCATGGAACTCCTTGCCTTGTTGATTTAAATTTGGGTATGTCCAACTGACACTTCAATTCATTTAGTCTTTGAAGTACTCTCAGGGTGTGGTCGTATCGCGTACTTTGGCTCTGAGTGCGCCGATGTCTTGATGGCGTGTGCATTGTTGAGAGAGATGCTTTCTCCTCATTATTTCGTTGATGGTTACCCTCCGCTGCAAGGAGGAGAATTTTTGGAAGATTTCTCAACTTATGCCTCAAAGAATAAGAATCAATTAGTGCAACCTTCTCCTACTGCTGCTAATGTCGAATAAGGTATATCTCCCGATATAGTTTAATTTTCTAAACTCCTACAACTTGGGTGCTTGATTCATGTGCTTCTAATATATGAATCGGGAATCAGGTATACTATATAATGTAATTAGTACATCCATACATGAACTCGTTAAGTTAGCCGATAGATCTTTTTGTAATATTGAAGTAGTATGCTCTATTTATTTAACCCGGATATTCCTTTACATTGTGTCATACATGTGCCTACTTTTTTAAAAAAAATATTTGGTTTCCATCAATAAAAGAACCGACACTTTAAACTCTTCTGTATCATTCTTTTCTTATCGATGTGTATTTCAAGAATTTGGAACAAACTGAATAATTGACACATGGCATGAATCTAGAAATTGTGTCCAACAGATATAGTGCTCCAGATTCACGTTATATGCCAGTCATTCAGTTTGTTCCAAGTTTCTAAAATACACAACGATCAAGAAATAATGATACAGAACAATTTAAACTCCTGGTTATTATACTGATGGAGACCAAAATAAAAGAAAAACTAGGCACGTGAAGGACAAAATCTAAAGAAATATATGGGGTTAAATAAACAAAGCATACTCCTTCAAAATTACAAAAAGGTCAATTGACTAACTTAACGGGTTTATGTACGGATGTCCTAACTACAGTATATAATATATATGATTCCTTAGCCATGTGATAAAAAAAAACCAGAATCAAGCACCCAAGTTGTAGGAGTTAAGAAAATTAAACAAACGGGAGATATATGCTACTTGGCAATAGCAGCAGTAGGAAAAGGTTGCACGAACTAATTCTTATTCTTTCGGGCTAAAGTTGAGACATATTCCAAAGAATCTCCTATTAGCAGCATAGAGTAACCATCAATAAGAGAACGGGAGAAAATCATCTCCAAAGAATGTCACACACAAACATCAATATAGCGAGCACAAGCAAGGCCAAAGTGCGATATACAACAACTTATAAGAGCTTCAAAGACTAAACGAATCCAAGTGTGCCAGTCGGACATAGTCAAATTCAAATCAGCAAGGTGAGGAGTTTCGTGACGACTCTCAAAACAATCTTCCCCATCAATACCGAAAGTAACTTCCAACATTGTAACCAAAAGTAACAGAATCGTAGTCTAACTAACACAGATTTAAAGTCAAAACCAAAGCAAAGGAAGACTCCCACAACCTTCTTATCTCATAATAAAGTTATTGCTAAAACAAATGTGCGGAAGGAGACCACAAATAAAAAAGCGAAGGTGATCGAAACAAAAAAAAATTTGGGTTGAAGCATGCAGAGGTATTGTAAGCCATTTTTGACCCAGAATATGGACGAACCTCGGAACGAGCTTTGAATGAAAGTTTTAGATTTTCGAGTTTCCTTCGAAACGAGTGGTCATACGTCATGAACGGAGTTTTGCAGCTCCAACAAAATAAATTTTTCTACAGCTGCACACAGAAATTCCAGAGCAATATTATATGGCTTAATGAAGTTGTATTGTGATAATCAAGCTGCACTCCCATCTTTCATGAACAAACAAAGCACATTGAGGTTGATTGTTATATGATTCGAAATAAGGTTGTTGGGGCCAAGGAGGCTTGGCCAATTGAGACACGTCATGTGCCTATCTGTCATTAGTTATCCAACATTCTTAAAAGCCATTGACAGATGCTAGAATTCAGCTTATTTATATGCTCAACTTGAGGAGTATTAGAGAATAGTATTATTATTAAATAATATTATAGAATAGTATTATTAGTAAGTAATATTGTCTAGATGTAACTTGGGGATTAAATTAAAATGATGTTGAAAAATGATATTGAAAAAGCTTACGACAAAGTCGATTGGTCATTTCTCTTTGATATCGTCATTAATAGAGGATTTGGTTTGAATGACTCTCTTGCACCTCTTATGTTATTATTAACAACATCGAGGGCAATAAATTTAAATGTAAAAGATGCCTTAGGCATGGTGACTCTATTTCTTCCTTATTCTTTGTCCAGTGGCTAAGGTTTTTAGCCAAATGTTGCTTAAAGCTTGGAATGCTAATATCATAGAAGGGTTAGGCGATTTTAATGGCTTTAAGGGTCTTCTCAATTTATAATATGTTGATGACACAATCCTCTTTGCAAAGCCTAATGGTTCTACCCTCCGTAATCTGAAACTTCTCATTTACTTATTTGAATGCATCTCTGGCATGAATATTAATTTCCTCAAAACTTTTGTTATTTGGGTCGGTGGGGCCAATAATAGGTAGATCAAAATTGCTGAATTTTCCAATTGCTCTCCTGCTTTCTTCCCAATGAACTATCATGGCATCCCTTTACGATGGGGTAAATTATATAGGGAAGATTGGCTTCCTATGATTGATAAAGTTGAGTCCCGTTTGAACTTTTAGGTGGGACGTTAGATGTCTCATGGTGGTAGACCGATTCTGATTAATTCCATTCTCTCATCTATTCCTCTATATATGATGTCCTTCCATTACGTTCCGTCTTGAGTTATTAAACGGATCGATAAGATCCAAAGAAACTTCTTCTGGTCAGGTTCGTCCTTTTCTTCTTTAGGAAAACATATGTACAATTGGAATAAGTTATGCATGTCCAAAAAGGAAGGCAGTCTTTATTGCATAATCTAGCACAACTCTTAGTGCTAATAGCGGAACTTACACATCATAAGCAATATAAACTTTCTAAGAACTAGATAAACCAAGAACAAGTCACCACAATAATTGCAAGATCTCATAAGAACACAATCAATATGCAGAAATAACCAATACTTCTTATTCCCCAAGAAATACAAAGATTACAAAGAGATTACAACTCCCATTCTCTCTCTTTCTCTCACATTTGAAACACTCGACACAATCCCCTCTTGAAGTTAAACGATGATAACGGCTCATAAATTCTCTCTAATAAGTTATATAAACCCTAGAGTCTACAACCATTTATATAGCCTTCAAGTAAACCCTAAAAGATAAATACAAATACAGCTGATTGAGCCTTAAATTTGCTAGCCCAAATAACACACAGTGCTGATGTCGGTCGACCGCACTTTGGGTTGGTCGACCGCAATGTGTCAAGTCCACACCCGAAGCATGACCGGTCGACTGCACGGTCGACCTTTCCCTTCTCAGTTGAACCATGTACACTCGAAAAACTCCTTTCAGCTAGGACCGGTCGACGGCACTTCCAGTCAGTAGACCGCAATCCCTCCAGCTTCATTTTTCTACTTGCTACTATCTTCTCTTGTTGTCTTCGTCTTCTCCTCTTCTTCTTGTCCAACTTCGAGTACTCCGTGCCTACATGCATTTGAGTCTACAATCCTAATAGTCTTAGTATTATGAATTTAAGAAATCAGAATTTAGCTTTGCTTGGTAAGTAGTTGTGGAAGGTTTTCAAATGGGATGATCTAGCTTGGATCAGGATGGTGAATAACAAATACCAAAGGAGAAATAAAGTGTGGGACTTGCACCACAAACTTGCTACTCAGGCTTATTCTTTCTGAAAAAGAGACAAGAAAGCTGCAGAACCCTTTAAGTGTGGATTGAAAATAAATTGTGGTGACAGATCCACCGTCAGATTTTGGATTGATTACTAGATCGGCAATAACAAACTTGTTGTGCTTTTTCTCTCATTGTTCCAGTTGGCTTCCAATTAGTTAGCTATGGTGGTTTCTTATCTCCCTTTCATGGTAATCAAAGAGTTTGGAATATCTCCTTTAGCAGGATTTTATCGTTAGATCTTAACTCCCAATATATTCGATTACTTGTCTTATTAGCCTCGTACAAGTGGCAACTACATGATATTGGAGATGGTCCAATGTTATTGATACTTACACGATAAAATCCTTCTATACATTTCATAATAGCAGTAGAGTCATTTCCCCCTTTTATAAACATATTTGGCAAAATATCGGCCCCCACAAAGCTCGGATCCTAGTTTGGTTGGATGTGCACAACAAACTATTAACAGTGAAGAATCTTAACAAGAGGAACCTTGCATTTGGCCAAAAACGTGTTCTTTGTCACTCTTATAATGAAACCACTAATCACTTATTTATTCATTGTTCTTTTATACGACCTTTATGGTTTATTTGTAAAGGCGCTTGGTCCGTTAGAGGTAAACCAGGTTCAATGTCCACTTGGTGGGGTTCTTGGCGGGATAAAAGAATGAAACGTTCTCTTAGATTAACTTGAGATCTTACTATGATGGCTATGATTTGGATTATTTGGTCGGAGCGTAATAATAAAATCTTTACTAATAAACTTCATTTTATTGATAAAATTGATCGAAGACCTCCTTTATATCACTCATCTTTGGTCAAATATCATTTATGCTTTTAATCTTGTTGAGCTTAGATTATCAGTTCTTGATGCTTTTGTGGAGTCTCTCATTCTTCAAGGTATTAATAATTATTCTTAGCGTTTATTATTTTGTGATATCTTCCATATTTTGTGTAGAGCTAATCGAGTCAGCTTCTTGGCCTTTACTAATGGTTCTTATTCTGTTCAGTTTGATTGCCTTTGCTGCTCTATGTTCTGGACGTATTTTGTCACAAGTATTGCATTTCTGGCTGTTTTTTAGATGGTTGATGGAGACTATTTGTTGCTGTTGTCTCCTTCTCTACGGCCTGTTTTGAGCTGCTGCCCAGCTGTCTTTTCTTCTTCTATGGATGCTTGTTGTGTTGTTGTTTCTATCTCTATACTAGATGTTTGCCTGTGTTCAGGCTGAAGTGTTATATGTATTTCTTGTTGTGTTCTTATTTTGGGTGTAGGGGAAGATGCTGCTGTGTTGTTTCACACTTCCTTCTTGATGGTGTATGTATTATTGTTTTCGCGGTTCACACACACACACACACATACACACTATTAATTTGCACATGCGATGCACGTTCTAATTAATTTTTTTATAGAGTAAATAATAAGACATAATCGAACCTGAGATCACCCATTACTCATACATACTCTTTACAAATTACCCATAGTGGCAAAAACTTTTATTTTATATGAGTGTCACTTTTGTAAATAATTATGTCGTAAATAAATTTGAACTTTGATGATATTATTGTAACTAACAACAATTGAGTAAATGAATGGTTAATATAACTCTCACTTAAAAATGAATGGTTGAGATTAGATGGTTGATTGTCTACAAATTTTCTATAAATGACAACCTCAACTCTTCCATTATAGTGTGACATCCTCAACTCTTCCATTATAGTGAGACTGGTAATTTACACATGCGATGCACGTCTTTATAAATATATATATATATTTTAAAAAATTTCTGACGTTTTCTGGCATCGAACCTAAGACCTCTTTTATATTAGTTATGCATGTGCATTGCACGTGTTTGTTGGATTACAATGCACTAAATGGAGTTTGTTTGGTGACAAACTCTCATATAAAAATGAGACTAGTAATTTACACGTGCGATGCACATTTTAATAATTTAAAAAAATAAAAATAAAAACTATGACGTAGAAAGGATTTGAACCAAAAATCTCCTTTATATTAGTTATGTACGTGCATTACACATGTTGGTAGAATGACAAAATGACAAATGACACTAAGGCCTTCTCCCATTATAATATTATATATATATTATATACTAGTATTACTAGTATTTTGCATGTGCGATGCACGTCTTAAAAATATATATATTTTTAAAATATATTTATCTCTATATATATAATGAGAGAGTTGGTGTTGTACGTGCAGTACACGTAAGTTAGAGTTATCCATGCGATGCATGTTTTAATAAATATATATATATTTTTAAGGTAAATAAAGAATATAATTGGAGAGTTGGAGTTGCACGTGTAATACATGGTGTTACCGCTAATTCTGGTGTGGGGGTAAACAGATAGAATTTGTGGGTTCGTAGAAAAACCTGAATAGCGAGTCCGAACCTGTTCGTCGGAGTTGGGATGCCGACTCCCGCCGAATACCTGCAAGGAAAGTGTGAAACACCGGGGTTGATCCCGGCGACGCACCCTCCGACGCTCTTGTCAGTAACCAGAAGAGATTAAGAAAGAGCTTAAGCAGGTAAAAAAGTGATTAACCTGTAACAGTGGTAGGTGGGGGGTATTTATAGTCACCGTTGGGATCAGATTAGGAATGTGATTCCTGTGATCTGATAAGGCATAAAATCCTCGTAATCAGATTAGGAATGTAATCCCTTAATTCCCGGTGAGAGGATAACTGCAAATCAAGCCCGTTGATTTAGTCAAATCAGTGACCCTGATCTCCTCTTGCTGGTCTGGGTTTGTATCGGGTCGGGACCCGTACCCAGTTGAGATGGATCCGTTCGCGGGTTGTTAGATCTGTGAGGAGGAGACCCAGTACCCGCTTCGGACCCGTTAGTAAGTGAAATTACCGTTTTACCCCTGAGATTTAAGATTCGTCTCCGATGTGAACGGTCCCGATTTAATCCTATTTTTAGCCATATCACGAGCCCCCCACTCCTAGAGACTGAGTTTTTAGTCTTTGAGAAGTAGTTTTACTGTTCTAATGGCGTACGAGATTTTATCGGCGTTCTTAAGGGAGTTTTGGATCAAGCTTGGGGTGTAACGGTGTTATTCTGGGCTTGTAAAATGCCCAAAATATTCTCAGAATTTTCTGGATTTTTGGTGATTTTTCCAGATTTTTCTGAATTTTTTCTCATTTTTTTGAATTTTTTATTCATTTTTCGAATTAAATAATTAATTATCAAAAATATTAATTAATTATTCTAATTTAATAATTATTTTTCCAGAATTTTAAAATATTTTTTTTGAGTAAAAATTATTTTTTAGAATTTTTAATTAATTTTTTCGATTTTTTAAATATTTTTTTCGGATTTTAAATAAAAAAACAATTAAATAAATAAATTAATTAAATTAAATAATACCTGGCACGTGGCGCGTTCTGCGCCGTCGGATCTTGGGACACGTGGCGCGATCTCTGCCGTCGAATCCCGGCACGGATCTCGAGGAGGCGCAGTTCCCAAAAAAATCATTTTTTTGTCGTTTAGCGCACGTGGCGCGATCTGAGCAGTTCATCAATTTTTGCGCGTTTTTTTGAAAAATCCAACGGTTGTAGTTGCTCGGCTGATTTTTTCTCCGTTTGCAGGACCGAAAAGGGGCTTGTTCGGCAGCCGACCGAGCTACTGTGGCGAATTTTGCGCAGCGGATCCGAGCCCCAAAACGACCAATGAGATGAAGCCACGTGGCTCGCCACGTGGCATAAAAAAATATATTTATTATTATTTTTTTTCTTTTTTCCTTCTTCTTCTTCCTGTGCTCTGTTCTTTTTCTCTTCTTCTTCTTCGTTCACTTCGACTCTCGTCTCCCCTTCTACTCCTTCGACCATCCCTGGAGCTCGTCTTCGTCGCGAAGCTTGGCGACAGAGCTCGGCGATGGAGTCGAAAGGAGGCGTCGAGCTCGGAAGGGAGAAGGGAGCGCTCGCCGACGGCTGGAAGAAGAGTTCGATGATGGAGCTCGGCAGAGGAGAGCTCGGCATGGATGAAGCTCGTCGGTGGAGAGCTTCGGGGCTCGTCTCTCTGAGCTCGCTCGTTGGCCATGGTGGAGCTCGGAGTTCTTCTCGTGGAGGGCTCGGAGCTCGTGGCAACGATGGGTCCGTCGAGGAAGGAGCTCGGAGCTCCGGAGTCGAGACGTGGCAGAGCTTGGTGCTTCGGAACTGGAGCTCGGCGGTAGGCTCGTCGACGAAGGAGACCGAGCTCCGTCGTGGGGGAAGAGCTCGGAGTCCAGCCATTGGCGAAGCTTGGTGCTTCGGAGGTGGAACTCGGCGGTAGATTCGTCGACGAAGGAGAATGTGCTCGGTCGGTTGATGGAGTTTCGGAGCTTTGTGAGCTCGGTGACGAAGAGGATGGAGTTCGTCGGAGCTGTGGTGACGGGCTCGAGCTCGGGATGGGGAGCTTGGCGATGACTGAGGTGATGGGGGTCGGCGAGGCCATGGCGGAGCTTTGGAGAGCTCGGAGCTTGAAGAAGAAAGCTTTCTTTTCGTTTTGTTTGGTTTCTGTTTTGGCGCCAGGGGCATGGGAGAAGGAAGGTGACGTGGCGGAGGCGGGTTCGGGTTTGAGGACCCTAACGGGTCCGAACCCGGCCCCTTGTACCTTTTTTTTTCCGCTGCTTCTCGTTCGGCAAATCCGAGCACGGATTTTGAGGCAAATTTTTTGGCCATTTTGCAGCTCGGTATGGCAGTAGCTCGGATGGCAGATCCGAGCTGCGTGGCTCGATCTGGGCCGTTGGATGGTGGTGCGAATCTCGAGACGGGCTCAATTCCCAAGAAAACTCTATCTTGTCGTTTAGCGTTGCTGGCAAGATCTGGGCCGTCTGATCGAGATCCTACACGAATGTTGAGGAGAAAGTGAGTTTTCTCCGTTTGCAGGATCGGAAAGGCACTTGCTCGGCAGCCGACCGGGCTCTTTGATGTTGGGGCTCAGATGGGAAGAGCTCGGATTCTTGCTCGGATGGGAAAAGCTCGGATGGGAAGAGCTCGGTTCGGATTTCTCCCTCGTGCGAGTGGCTCGGCTCGGATTTCCGAGCTATTCGGCGCAGCTGCATTGAGATCCACTTTTCCGGTGCTACGGAGGTCCGATCGGGACGTGCGACCCCTCGTTTCGAAGCTAGTTCGAAGATCTACAACTTCTCTTTAGGAGTGGGATGAAGATTCACCCTCCTTCATGGTCAAAATAGCCCCGCAAGATGCTTGTCTTCATGAAGTTGATAAGTACTTTGGTCTTGGGGATTTTTGGAAGAGGAGCTCCATTCCTAGGGGCGGAGAAGATGTGCTAGGAAGACCCTTGTGCTTGGAAGACCCTTGGGCTAGGAAGACCCTTGTAAGGTGTGCTAGGAAGGCCCTTGTGCTTGGAAGACCCTTGAGGCGAAGAAGAGGCGCGAGTGGGTCGGATCGCTAGTCGCTCGGCTAGGAATACTGAGCGACGTGGAGCGATCTGAGCCGCTGGATCTCAGCGCGGATCTCGAGGCGGGCACAGTTTCCAAGAAAACACTATCTTATCGTTTAGCGACGCTGGCAAGATCCGGGCCGTTGGATGATGGCACGAATCTCGAGATGGCTCAGTTCCCAAGAAAACGCTATCTTGTCGTTTAGCGACGCTGGCAAGATCTGGGCCGTCTGATCGAGATCTTGCACGAATGTTGAGGAGAAAGTGAGTTTTCTCCGTTTGCAGGATCGGAAAGGCACTTGCTCGGCAGCCGACCGGGCTCTTTGATGTTGGGGTCGGATCGACACTTGCTCGGCTCTGGAAGAGAGCTTTTTGTCAGACAAGTGTGAGGAGAAACTCTAGGCGAGAGTTGTGCTCCGAACTTGTCGAGGAGAGGTCCGTCTTGGAGGTGAGCGGAGCGAAGTGCTTGGCTCTGGAAGAGAGCCATTTGGGAGAAGAGTTAGGGGAGCAACTCTAGGAGAGAGTTGTGAGCTCCGAACTCGTTGAGAAGAGGTCCGCTTCGGAGGCGAGCGGAGTGAAGAGCTCGGCTCTGGAAGAGAGCTATTTGTGAGATGAGTTTGAGGAGCAACTCTTGGAAAGAGTTTTGAGCTCCGAACTCGTCGAGAAGAGGTTCGCTTCGGGGATGAGCGGAGCGAAGAGCTCAGCTCTGGAAGAGAGCTATTTGTGAGACGAGCGTGAGGAGGGACTCTATGAGAGAGTTGTGCTCCAAACTCGTGGAGAAGAGGTCCGCCTTGGAGGTGAGCGGAGCAAAGTGGTTGGCTCTGGAAGAGAGCCATTTGTGAGACAAGTGCGAGCAAGAACTCTAGGAGAGAGTTGTGCTCCAAACTTGCTGAGAAGAGGTCCGCTACGGGGGTGAGCGGAGTGAAGAGCTCGGCTCTGGAAGAGAGCCATCTTGAAGACGAGTTTGAGGAGGAACTCTAGGAGAGAGTTGTGAGCTCCGAACTCGTTGAGAAGAGGTCCGCCTTGGAGGTGGGCAGAGCGAAGGGCTTGGCTCTGGAAGAGAGCCGTTCGTGGGACGAGTGTGAGGAAGAACTCTAGGAGAGAGTTGTGAGCTCCGAACTCGTTGAGAAGAGGTCCGCCTTGGAGGTGGGCGGAGCGAAGAGCTTGACTCTTGGAAGAGAGCCGTTTGGAAGACGAGTTTGAGGAGCGACTCTAGGAGAGAGTTGTGAACTCCAAACTCGTTGAGAAGAGGTCCGCCTTGGAGGTGAGCGGAGCAAAGTGCTTGGCTCTGGAAGAGAGCCTTTTGGGAGAAGAGTTTGGGGAGCAACTCTAGGAGAGAGTTGTGAGCTCCGAACTCGTTGAGAAGAGGTCCGCTTCGAGGTGAGCGGAGTGAAGAGCTCAGCTCTGGAAGAGAGCTATTTGTGAGACAAGTGTGAGGAAGAACTCTAGGAGAGAGTTGCGCTCCGAACTTGTCGAGGAGAGGTCCGCCTCGGAGGTGAGCGGAGTGGAGAGCTCGGCTCTGGAAGAGAGCCGTTTGTGAGACGAGTGTGAGGAGGAACTCTAGGAGAGAGTTGTGCTTCGAACTTGTTAAGAAGAGGTCCGCTTTGGAGGTGAGCGGAGCGAAGAGCTAGGCTCTGGAAGAGAGCCGTTTGTGAGACGAGTGTGAGGAGGAACTCTATGAGAGAGTTGTGCTTCGAACTCGTTGCTTATGTGAGAGAATCAACGGTTGTGGGAGCAATTCCGAATGGCGAACCACTTCTAACCCGCTGAAGAGCAGGTTATTTGAAGAGGAATCGAGCCAAGTGTTGGACTCCGAACCATCAGTAGAGGTAGTCAACGGTTGTGGGAGCAATTCCGAATGGCAAACCACTTCTAACCCGCTGAAGAGCAGGTTATTTGAAGAGGAATCGAGCCAAGTGTTGGACTCCGAACCATCGGTAGAGGTAGTCAACGGTTGTGGGAGCAATTCCGAATGACGAACCACTTCTAACCCGCTGAAGAGCAGGTTATTTGAAGAGGAATCGAGCCAAGTGTTGGACTCCGAACCATCGGTAGAGGTAGTCAACGGTTGTGGGAGCAATTCCGAATGGCGAACCACTTCTAACCCGCTGAAGAGCAGGTTATTTGAAGAGGAATCGAGCCAAGTGTTCGACTCCGAACCATCGGTAGAGGTAGTCAACGGTTGTGGGAGCAATTCCGAATGGCGAACCACTTCTACCCCGCTGAAGAGCAGGTTATTTGAAGAGGAATCGAGCCAAGTGTTGGACTCCGAACCATCGGTAGAGGTAGTCAACGGTTGTGGGAGCAATTCCGAATGGCGAACCACTTCTACCCCGCTGAAGAGCAGGTTATTTGAAGAGGAATCGAGCCAAGTGTTGGACTCGGAACCATCGGTAGAGGTGGTCAACGATTGTGGGAGCAATTCCGAATGGCGAACTACTTCTAACTCGCTGAAGAGCAAGTTATTTGAAGCAGAATTGAGCCAAGTGTTGGACTCCGAACCATCGGTAGAGGTATTCAACGGTTGTGGGAGCAATTCTGAATGGCGAACCACTTCTAACCCGCTGAAGAGCGAGTTATTTGAAGCAGAATCGAGCCAAGTGTTGGACTCCGAACCATCGGTAGAGGTATTCAACGGTTGTGGGAGCAATTCCGAATGGCGAACCACTTCTAACCCGCTGAAGAGCGAGTTATTTGAAGCAGAATCGAGCCAAGTGTTGGACTCCGAACCATCGGTAGAGGTATTCAACGGTTGTGGGAGCAATTCCGAATGGCGAACCACTTCTAACCCGGTGAAGAGCGAGTTATTTAAAGCAGAATCGGACCAAGTGTTGGACTCCGAACCATCGTTTGGTTTGTTCAACGGATGTAGGAGCAGTTCCGAATGACGACCAACTTCTAGCCGGCTTAGGAGCGAGCTTGCGAAGTAGAATCGAACCAAGTGTTGGACTCCGGACTCGTTGAGATGAGGTCCGCCTGGGAGGTGAGCGGAGCAAAGAGTTCGGCTCTAGAAGAGAGCCATTTGGGAGAAGAGTTTGGGGAGCAACTCTAGGAGAGAGTTGTTAGCTCCGAACTCGTTGAGAAGAGGTCCGCTTCGGAGGCGAGCGGAGTGAAGAGCTTGGCTCTGGAAGAGAGCCATTTGTGAGATGAGTTTGAGGAGCAGCTCTAGGAGAGAGTTGTGCGCTCCGAACTCGTTGAGAAGAGGTCCGCTCCGAGGTGAGCGGAGTGGAGAGCTCGGCTCTGGAAGAGAGTCGTTTGAGAGAAGAGTTTGGGGAGCAACTCTAGGAGAGAGTTGTGCGCTCCGAACTCGTAGAGAAGTGGTCCGCTCCGAGGTGAGCAGAGTGGAGAGCTCGGCTCTGGAAGAGAGCCGTTTGGGAAACAAGTTTGAGGAGCAACTCTAGGAGAGAGTTGTGCGCTCCGAACTCGTCGAGAAGAGGTCCGCTCCGAGGTGAGCAGAGTGGAGAGCTCGGCTCTGGAAGAGAGCCGTTTGGGAGACAAGTTTGAGGAGCAACTCTAGGAGAGAGTCGTGCGCTCCGAACTCGTTGAGAAGAGGTCCGCTCCGAGGTGAGCGGAGTGGAGAGCTCGGCTCTGGAAGAGAGCTGTTTGGGAGAAGAGTTTGGGGAGAAACTCTAGGAGAGAGTCGTGCGCTCTGAACTCATCGAGAAGAGGTCCGCTCCGATGTGAGCAGAGTGGAGAGCTCGGCTCTGGAAGAGAGCCGTTTGGGAGAAGAGTTTGGGGAGCAACTCTAGGAGAGAGTTGTGCGCTCCGAACTCGTCGAGAAGAGGTCCGCTCCGAGGTGAGCGGAGTGGAGAGCTCGGCTCTGGAAGAGAGCCGTTTGGGAGACAAGTTTGAGGAGCAACTCTAGGAGAGAGTTGTGCGCTCCGAACTCGTGGAGAAGAGGTCCGCTCCGAGGTGAGCGGAGTGGAGAGCTCGGCTCTGGAAGAGAGCCGTTTGGGAGAAGAGTTTGGGGAGCAACTCTAGGAGAGAGTTGTGCGCTCCGAACTCGTTGAGAAGAGGTCCGCTCCGAGGTGAGCGGAGTGGAGAGCTCGGCTCTGGAAGAGAGCCGTTTGAGAGACAAGTTTGAGGAGCACCTCTAGGAGAGAGTTGTGAGCTCCGAACTCGTTGGTTAAGGTAAGTAAGTTGCGGGAGCAGCCATGTAGAAGAAGCTCTACAATAAGGTGAAGACCTCTTGGGAGGAGCTGGGAGATTCTGAGTCTTAAAGCTCGGCGGGCCCTTCGGTTTGTTTGTTGGCTCCTCAGGGGGGAAGCTCGGGCGAGGAGCTTGGTGACGAGGAGTTCGGAGGTTTGAGCTCAGTGAGTTGGAGTCGAAGTCAGAGCTCGACGACGGAGCAGACGAGAAGAAGGGTCGAGCTCGGCATGGGGAGAGCTCGACGGAGCCATGGGAGATGGAGCTCGAGCTTCGACGGAGCTTGGGGAGTGGAGCTCGGCGCTCCTTCGGGCGAGGGAGGAGCTCGACAGCGAAGAGGAAGCTCGGGAGGTTGGAGCTCGGCAATGCAGTGGATGTGAACTGTGAGCTCGGAGCTCGGAGCTCGTCGAGGGAAGCTCGCTGTCGTGGAGCTCGGCAATGCAGAGGAGTTCGGTGCTCCTGATTGGAGCTCGGCAATGGAGAGGAGTTCGGAGCTCCCCATTGGAGCTCGGCCGCGAGGGGAGCTCGTTGAAGGTGGTCGACGAGTGGAGTTTGGAGCTTTTGCTTCTGCGGGTTAGGACCAGCGGGACTGTTAGGGGGTTGCTGATTCAGAATAGGAGGCTGGTCCTGTTGGAAATGGTCCTCGGCCGGAGGAGGAAGTTGCCCCTGCTGTGGAGCGGGATGGACGGGGACTTCCTGCTGTTGATCAACAGGGTTGGGTCCACGGTTGGACCCCCTGGATCTTACTTTTCTGGGAGGCATGGCTGAAGAAGAGCCAGTCGACGAGGAAGAGGCGGAGGCTATTCGTATGGTTTCCCACAGACGGCGCCAATCTGTTACCGCTAATTCTGGTGTGGGGGTAAACAGATAGAATTTGTGGGTTCGTGGAAAAACCTGAATAGCGAGTCCGAACCTGTTCATCGGAGTTGGGATGCCGACTCCCGCCGAATACCTGCAAGGAAAGTGCAAAACACCGGGGTTGATCCCGGCGACGCACCCTCCGACGCTCTTGTCAGTAACCAGAAGAGATTAAGAAAGAGCTTAAGCAGGTAAAAAAGTGATTAACCTGTAACAGTGGTAGGTGGGGGGGTATTTATAGTCGCCGTTGGGATCAGATTAGGAATGTGATTCCTGTGATCTGATCAGGCATAAAATCCTCGTAATCAGATTAGGAATGTAATCCCTTAATTCCCGGTGAGAGGATAACTGCAAATCAAGCCCGTTGATTTAGTCAAATCAGTGACCCTGATCTCCTCTTGCTGGTCTGGGTTTGTATCGGGTCGGGACCCGTACCCAGTTGAGATGGATCCGTTCGCGGGTTGTTAGATCTGTGAGGAGGAGACCCAGTACCCGCTTCGGACCCGTTAGTAAGTGAAATTACCGTTTTACCCCTGAGATTTAAGATTCGTCTCCGATGTGAACGGTCCCGATTTAATCCTATTTTTAGCCATATCACATGGGTAAGTAAATAATTAATATAATGAGAGAGTTGGGGTTGCACATGCGATACACGGGTTTGTTTTGTTACAAATGAGGTTTGTTTGGTGACATACTCTCCCATTAAAATAGTAGATAGATAATATTATAATATTAGATATTAGAGATTAGAGATTATAATATTAGAGATTATAATCACTTACCCTAGTTGTAACACCCCGCAAAATTGGAAATTACAATTTTGCCCTCGTGTGTTATGCACGTGTATTTTGTAACATGTTTTCATCCCGTATTTTGATTATCGACTATTTATTTATTTTCAATATTGATTTTTCCCTATTTTGAATCAACAAAAATATAATATTTCAATCTTCATATTCTACGTGCTTTTTACGTGTTTTGATGCACGTGTTTCCATCACTACGTACGATGTTTCTATGGATTTAAATTATTTATTTTATGTATTTAAATCTATTTTATAAAATGAAAATTTATTTTCCCCTTATTTTGATTAAAATGCATTTTTCAATTTTTTTGCACGTATGGTGCACGTGCAAATTTTTTTTATTCTCATTTTGCTACTCTCATTTTACTATTTTTAGCATGCATTAGTTTTATTTAGCCTTTCTTTTGATCCATGGACCTATAAACTAAAATGTAGCCCATTAGGAGAGGAGCCCACTAGATAATTAAATAAATTAATTAGTAATGAGCCCATGTAGCAAGCCCACTATTAAAATCACATTTTTAGTTAAACATGTACTAATATATGACAAGTTACACATATTAGTACACATTTAGAGTTATAGAAATGTGTTCATATTTGTTTATGCATGTGTGCATGCATACACAAATGTATTTGGACCATTTTTTGGGCAAGGGGAGGAGAAGAGTTGGTAGGTTGAGTTAGTGGAGAGTGGGGAGATGAAGAGATGGAGGTTTTAGGAGTTAGGAAAGTGGAGAGTTGTAAAATAAATTTGAAGAGTTATTAGGGTGTGATTTTTGCACTTTAGACCCTCCCAAAATCCTATAAATAGAGTCTCATTTCCTACATTTCTTTTGCACCAAAAACATTATAGAAAGAAAGAAATAAGTGTAAGAAAAAGAAAGAGAGTAAGAAGAAGATGTGTTCTCTTGCTTGGAGCTTTTGCTAGGAGGAGAAGAGGACTAGGAGGTGCTTGTGAAGCTAGGAGCAAGAAGGAACCATTCTCTTGCAGTTTTCAAGCTTCAATAAGGTGGGTGTCTCCTACTTTCTAATTTTTTTTTGAATGTGCATGTTAATAGAAATGAATGAGTAATATAGAATTTGATTTGATAAAATAGGACAAACCTATGCATTGGATGTAATGAAATATTGCTTTATTGAGTAAACAAACCCAACTTATGTTAATTAGTAATGAGAAAGAAATGTTGATTTGTTTTGTCATGAATTAGTATGCATGAATGAAGATATAATTGATTGTATGAAAAATGTTGGGAATACATTCTTTTGCAAAAATATTTTTTTTGTAAAGTTAATTGAATACCATAAACTTGTTTTGATTGTTGCCATGCTAGTTGAAAAGAAGAGTGCAACTAAAGGATTAATTCTATGAACCATATTAGAGTGTTTGCAAATTTGTGATTTGTCAAATGTGTGATATGTAGGAGAATTGTTAAAGAATGCTATATTTCGACATATGATTAGAGATATGATGAAAAAGAAAAGAGAAGGAAATAAATTTTTTTTTATGAAGTATGTTGACATATGTCAAAAATACAATTTTTGTATGAAAGGAATTTCTTTGAGACACCCATAATCGATTAAAAAAATATGTTTGATTCTTAACACAATTTTTTATTTGTAAGATGTTGGGCATAAACTAGTTTCTTAGAAAAATCATGATTTTAATTTTCGAGTTTGAAAAGAAGTGTAAATTTTGTAAAGAAAGGAAAATCTTTTTTTTTTAAATGAGATATATGCTGACTTGTTGATTACTATTTAAGATTTCCTTTTAGTCCAAAGAGAAGTTTATTCCAATATCCTAAAGGATTGGATTATTGGGTAAACAAGTTTTATTAAAAAGAAACAATTTCAGAAAATTGTGAACAAAAGTATATGAATACAACTTCTAAACAAAAAGCACATTAGGACTTACTGGTTAGTCAATGAGCACCTCTTATAAGAGATCTTGGGTTCAAATCTTGATAGCCATTTTTTATTTTTTTTGATTTGGTTTTAATAGAATAAGATGTTTTTTTTTTAGTATGAATAAATTCCTATTATGGTTATAAGATAAAATGGAAGCTATTAGAGATTGTTATGGAAATTTTATTGTCTATTTTAAGAAAGTAAAAATGAGACTTTAAGGGGGCTTTAAATTAAAACTCATACTTTCTTCATATAAAATGAAGTAATAAATATTAAAGTTAATCATAACTTTATTGCATATTTTGAGGAAAATGAAATGGGAAATATTAAGATTGTTTTCTTGTATATTTATCTTGATAGCCATTTTTTATTTTTTTTGATTTGGTTTTAATAGAATAAGATGTTTTTTTTTTAGTATGAATAAATTCCTATTATGGTTATAAGATAAAATGGAAGCTATTAGAGATTGTTATGGAAATTTTATTGTCTATTTTAAGAAAGTAAAAATGAGACTTTAAGGGGGCTTTAAATTAAAACTCATACTTTCTTCATATAAAATGAAGTAATAAATATTAAAGTTAATCATAACTTTATTGCATATTTTGAGGAAAATGAAATGGGAAATATTAAGATTGTTTTCTTGTATATTTTGAGATATAAAGAGAGATGAAATTGTGAGTATGAAACTTTGTAGTGAACAAAAACAAAGTATTATTTTTGTGAAGTGATTTTTTAAGAGAATTATACTTTGATTTTGTTTAAGAAATATTTTAAAGGGAATTGAGATATTGTGATAGTTTGAATTGGTTATAAAATTTCATGTGATGAAATTGTGTTCTTAAAAAGGGAATCCTTTTTGCTTATAAAGACTATGAGTGAATAATTAGATTATGAATAGTGTAAAGACTAAGAAATGATTGCTTTATGGATAAGTGCTAATACAAGACATTAATCATTGTGAATAAGTAGAAGATGAAAATTATATAAGTTTAAGACATGATTAAGAAAGGGTGTGAATACCCATGTTTTCTTGTACATGAAAGTTTATGACTTAGAGTTAGTAAGACCTCGATACCGGCATTATTGAAAGAAATATTTGAGATATGATTTGGAGATATGGCCATAGGGCTATCTCGCAGTCATTGATTAAGTCCGGTAGGAGGTAAAACTAATTCTTTGAATGGAAATTATTCATGTCTTGAACTTAGGAAAATTTAGGCACATAAGTGAAGATGTAGTAAACTTAGGGAAACGTAAGTGGGGTGCTCTATATAGTCGGCGGTGGACTCCAAGACTATAGACCCAGTTGGTGGACTGAGGTTGCCCTGTGGGAGACGGATTATTATATTTTAGTCCGGGACTATGAGGACGGGTCAGCGGTGGACTCCGGGATCTTGAGTAGTCGGACGGATGGATTTTTGTGTTTACCGTCTCCAATGTATATATATATATATATATATATACTGGGCTAGAGGGTCACATACAGGGCGGTTCGTACGATGTGGAATCTGTTATAACAGCTAGCGGTGGACTCCAAGGCTGGGATTCACATTCGTGGAATAGTCTGAACTTTGTTTTGCTACCGGGTAGTTTTCATGGCGAGGGATCGAGCCTTGTATTGTGAAGAACGTAGGCGCTTGCCCTCGGACCTATGCAGTATGGGATGCATAGAATCTGAACAAGTGTGCATTAGTGTCATCCTAGTGTAGAATGGTATGCATTAGGCATTAAGGCATGACATACACTTATGTTTAGAATAATCACCTTTGACACTTTACTTGTTCATTCAATTTTTTTGTGATTTGTTAAAGTATGAGATCGTTATACTATTCCCGGCATAGAGAGGATAGCCGTGTATAACATTTCGTCAGTTGTAAGTAACTGACGTGTCCACAGATTAACATGCAGGTAAAGGACCATTCATGGAGCTATAAAGTGGATATGCTGATGCTGTTTTATTTTAAAGATGTTGTAAATGTTTTATTGTAAATTTCATTCTTCCGTTGTGTAAAACCAAGTTGTAATTGAACTCTGATGTATTGTGAATAAAAAGTTTTAAATTCCTTGTAAAATTGTACGAAGTGAAGTAAAGATCCTGTGAAATCTCGAATTTATCCTTATTTGAAATTCGGGGTGTTATACTAGTAGTTTAAACGTGCGATGCACGTTTTAATAAATATAGTTTTTTAAAAAGTAAAAATTCAGACATAGTCTGAATTTGATCTAAAACCTCATTTACAATAGTTATGCACGTGCGTTGCACGGGTCGGTAGATGGACAAATTATAGTAGTAGAGATATTCTGAATCGAATCCGACCCGTTCATTACCGGCTCCACGTGCTCAAATCAACAACCCGACCCGTTAAAGGCCTGCGTATTGCTTCAATGCTTCCATAGTTCTCCCCTTCATCTTTCTTGAAGAGCAGGAAAAGAAAAGTTCACAAAAAAACCCAAATCAAATCGAGATGGAAGTAAGCAAAGCTCTCACGTTTATTTCCCCCTAAATTCTTCTCAAATCCCTAATTTAATTCTCAAAATTTCTGATCTGATCTCTATTTGTAGCATTTGGGATCGGTTTCTCACATGGGCGTCGAGAAAGCCGCGAGCTTGGAGATGGGATCGGAGAGGACCCTGTAAGTTTTTACAGGGTTCCGTTTTTTTTTTCTTTCATTTTCACAGCTTTTGCGGTTCTTTGGATAAAGTTTTGATCTTGATGCGTCAGGGTTGTGATTTAAGGTTTCGTTTTTTTTAGAGCAATCGTCTGTTAGGTTATGAGATTGATTGGTGGCCTGTTAGAGATCCTGACTTTAGTTAGGGTTTTACTTTATAAGTTGTTAGGGATGATTAATGCAATGTTTGATGAGAATCACTCATGTTTTGTGCGGAAGTTGCTGTAATTGTGAATTTGATGGGCTGGTTCTTCTTTTTGTTGTTTTGAAAGGTTTTTTGAGCCAATTTGATGAAAAATTAGGAATGTTGGAAATTGGAATGTGATTTAGGGATGCCAATATGGATCTGACGAAAAAAATAATCCTGAAATTATGAAATTCGCACAGTTGTGATGGTGGGTTAGATGTACATATCTTGTAGGAAGACGGGTAACCCTATTTATCTGCTAGGGACCTAGGGTTGCGGTTCTTAAGTCTGATGTACCTGCGATTTTTTCTCCAAAATGAACCAAACAGGCCCTTAGGGATGCCAATATGGATCTGACGAAAAAAATAATCCTGAAATTATGAAATTCGCACAGTTGTGATGGTGGGTTAGATGTGCATATCTTGTAGGAAGACGGGTAACCCTATTTATCTGTTAGGGACCTAGGGTTGCGGTTCTTAAGTTTGATGTACCTGCGATTTTTTCTCCAAAATGACCCACTTTTTGAAAGTGTTTATCAAACGGACCCACTTTCGAAACTATTTACCAAATTAACCTACTCGCTATTAGAGACGGCGAGTCTATTGATCTCGTTATCTCGGATAGCGAGTGTAGGTCATACATTTCAGGTAGAAATTACATGTTTAAAATTTCTCTGAAAAAATGAGTACAATTACACTCGCTAGGTCAGTTGAGCTAGACTCACTATCTAAGATAGCGAGTGTAATTATATACATTTCAGGTAGAAATTACATGTTTAAAATTTATTTGAAAATGAATACAACTACACCCCCTATTTGAGATAGCGAGTTCATTTAAATTAGACTCGCTGAGATAGCGAGTATAGTAGTTGTATACATTTCATTTTCGAAATCTCTTGAAAAATGAGTACAACTACACTTGCTATCCGATGAACTAGCTATCTGAAAAATGAGATAGCGAGTGTGGTTCAAAACTTCAAATGAACTAGCTATCGCAAATAGCGAGTGTAATTGTATACATTTTAGGTAGAAATTACATGTTCAAAATTTTTTTCAAAATTTTTCCAAGTGTTAGAGAATACCATAGAACTTCAACTACACTCGCTGTTTGAAACAGCGAGTGGGTCGATTTGGTAAATAGTTTCGAAAGTGGGTGAGTTTGGTAAATACTTTCAAATAGTGGGTCAGTTTGGGAAAATTCCCGAACTGCATGTGTCAAACCTTTTTTTTTTGAGAAGACATCGACTTGTTATTCAGTGGGTTTCTGGCTAGATTGATAGGATTTTCAAGAAGAAGTTAGGGATGTTGCGACTCTATAGCTGTAAAATATAAAAGATGAAATAAGATTCAGGGATGCCATATTCTGTAATGGTGGTATGGTTGGTAAGAGCTTGAGGAAGGAAAAATGAATTTCACGAAGGTGGGTCTCTAGCACATACTTTGTTGAAAGATGATGGTATTGTTTCTGTTGGTGAGGGTTGTACTGGATCTTGTTGGAAGATGAGTAACCCTTTATATTTGTTAGGGTTGTGGTGTTATGTCTGATGTGCTGAACTACCGGCATATGTACTTGTTATTCAGTGGGTTACTAGCTAGGTGGATGGTTTTTCTATGGAAAAGTTAGGGATGTTGAAGCCCTTTAGTTGTGAAATTTAAAAGATGAGATAAGATTCAGGGATGCCATAGTTGATGTGGCCAGTTTACTTTGATGGTATGGTTGGTAAGAGCTTGAGGAAGGAAGAAACAATATAGTGAAGTTGGGTTAGATGCAAATACTTTGTTGGAAGATGAGGGTCTTGATTTTTTGGTAAGGGTCAGGGTGGATCTTGTTGGAAGATGGGTAACCCTTTTTTATCTGTTAGGGCTGTGGCCGTTTTAGTCTGTCTGATAAATAAATGCCGATACAAACTAAGACTGGTCAATTTGTTGGTTTCTGGCTAGATTCATAGGTTGTCTATGGATGAGTTAGGGATGTTGAAGCCCTAACTTGCTCAATTGCTCTGACGACATGGCTAGGAAGAGCTCGAGGAAGGAAGAGCGAATATAATGAAGGTGGGTTATAGATGCTCATATTTGGTTGGAAGATGAGGGTCTTTATTTTATTGGCAAGCATTATCTTGGTTAGGTCCAACGTGCCAAAGTGCCAATGTTGACTTGACAATGTTGGTACAAAAATTCTTTATCGCTAGCTTATATGTAATTGCTCTCCTCTTTTTCCTGTGTTTGAGAATTTCTTTCATGTGAGACCCTATATTTCATGGACATAGTTACATAGATGTTGAGGCCCTATGGCTGTAAATTTAAAAGATGAAATAAGATTCAGGGATATCATAATTAATCTTGCTAAATTGCTCTGACGACATGGCTAGGAAGGGCTTGAGGAAGGAAGAACGAATATAATGAAGGTGGGTTATAGATGCTCATATTTGGTTGGAAGAAGAGGGTCTTTGTTTTTATGGCAAGCATTATGTTGGTTAGGTCCAATGTGCCAAAGTGCCAATGTAGACTTGACAATGTTGGTACAATTTTTTTTTATCGCTAGCTTATATGTAGTTGCCCTACTCCTTTTCATGTGTTTGAGAATTTGTTTCATGTGAGACCCTATATTTCATGGACATAGTTACATATATGCATATTTGTTTCATGTGAGACCTTATATTTCATGGACATAGTTACATATATGCATATTCAGAACTTATGTTGACATTTTGTGTGTACGTTTCGTAGAATGTTTATTTTTCTTCATTAATTATGATTCACGGATGGTACATAGAACCTGAATTTAGTTGTATGTGGTGCTTGTATGCAGATATCCTTATGTAACAGGTACCTCAGTTTTGGGCATGAAGTATAAAGATGGAGTTATCCTGGCTGCTGATTGTGGAGGTTTGTTTTTATTTAGATTTATCGCCATACTAGGTTTACCTGTGGACATATTTTACTTTTTACAGTGTTTTTCATATATTGCATCGTTCAGAAGACGTGCCTACGTATGCAATTCTATTTGACTAACAAATCACATAGGTCAACATTTATATGCAATACCATCTGGTTAGTAACTACACGATAAGTTATAAAAAATAATTAGAATGCCGTAAAATAATTACATACTAAAACAATTAGGGGTGGTTTGGTTTGTTGTAAAAAGAAATGAAGAGAGGGAAAAGCACTGTAGCGAAAGCAATTACTTGGATTTGATTTCTTAAAAGTAGCTTTGGTTGAATATAGGTCTACTGTAGCAATAATTAAATGTTAGCTTTGTTTTGGTTGTAGTAATACTGTAGCGAAAGTAATTTAAAACACTTTTTTTTTGTTTTACATGAAATTCATCCAAAATTAGGGATTAACTAATTTTATATAAGCTTAATCCCTAATGTTTTGGATGAGTTAATTAAGCTTAATTAGATTGAAACTAATTAACTTTTTTTTTGAGAATAAAGATGACCTCGTCATCGTTTCATTAATGATAAAATTAACGAAACACAGTAATACAACACATCATAGAAAATACAAAGATAAGTCTAGCATCTCATAAGTCTAATGCATCAACACTCAAAAGCAAAAAGCGAAATACAGGAACATGAAACACAAAATAATCTTTCATTGCAGGTATACTCTCTCTTCATCCGAAGTTTCTTCCTATTACCCGCCTGACCTGCCCATGCATAAATAAAACCGTAAATTTGATGCATAAAGACGGGAGATCTATGGTTGCAATTGCGAAAACAAAAGTTATTTCGGTCTAGCCACAGTCCCCAGAGTGCCGCAACTACTGATAAATCCCAAGCTTCCTTATCCTATTTTTTTATCCTACCCCCTTCCAAAATCCCACGCCTCTGAAAATGAGACAGGACTTTGTAGACACCCGAACCCTCGACTGACAACCTCCCAAGTTACTTTTGCCCTATGACATTTGAAAAAATATGTGGTCCGAGTCTTCATCGCCGTTGTTGCACCTAGAGCACCGGACATCAAGTTGCATACCTCGTTTCAGTAAATTTACTCTTGATAAAATAGCATCGTTCGCTACCAACCATAGGAATGCCTTTACTTTCAATGGCGCTTGTGCACTCCATATCATCGTATTGTATTTGCTTCTGGTTCCTCCGTTGTTCAGCCTGCTGTAAAGGGATGCTACTGAGAAGTTTTCATTAGACTCCAAACACCATGTCCTGACGTCTTCTGTGCCTTCAGTACTCCTTCCTTCGGTTCGAATGAATCTATTCAGACTATGTAGTTGTGCTATACTTTCCTGTGACACATCCTCTCCCGCATGTAGCTGCAACCTTCCATTTTGCCAGACATCCGCGACTATCGAGTCTGTGGTTACCATACTCTTTGCTGCTTCCGGGAACATACTTATTAAAGTATTGTTACCACACCATTTATCCTTCCAAAAGTGTGTATTTTTTCCGTTCCCAATTGTACATGTGGTATTTGTGTGGTTTATATCCCCTACCTTCACTTCTCCCTTACACAGATAAGAGGACCTTCCGTACTTGGATCTTCCCCCAAATTTGACTTTTTTTCTCTTCCGGTAAGTTCGAAAAGATTTGCACCGCCAGCTGTTTCTTCTCCTGTTCATCTTCCACCACCACTTTTAGAGCCCGATTCATATTCCTCAGATTTAGGATTCCCAATCTTCCAAACTCTTTTCTTTTACACACCCTTCCTGACTTAACCAAGTGGAATCTCTTGTTTGTTTCGTCTGCTCCCTTCCAGAGGAACCTTCTCCTACATTTGTCGATCCTGTTAATTACCCACTTCGGGAGTTCATATATCAACATTAAATACATCGGCATACTACTGAGGACCGAATTTACCAAAGTGATCCTCCCTCCGAGCATAAGAAAATGCCCCTTCCACCCTGCCAGATTCTTTTCCACTTTCTCTATTAACGGTAGCCCGTCTTCTTTCCGTAGTGTACCCGGTCTAATGGGTGTGCCCAGATATGTAATTGGGTAGTTAGACACCTTTCATCGCAACATCGACTTGATGGTATTAATCCCGGTGGAGATATTTCCGCTAAGCGGAGTGACGCAGCTCTTTGTGAAATTCACTTTCAGTCCTACCCACACTTGGATACACTTCAATATTACATTAATTGCCAAGATCTCCTCCCCCTTTGCCTCCCCTAGGATAATCGTGTCGTCCGCATATTGTATGATCAAAATGGCTTCCGGAATCCCTTTGACCCGCACTCCTGTGATAATCCATTCCTCTGTACCCCTTAAGATCATTTCTGCTATACTATCAGCGACTAATGTGAAGATTAATGAAGACAAGGGGTCACCCTGGCGCAATCCTCTCCGACATCTAATTTTCTTTCCTGAATTCCCGTTGAAGTGTAGGAATGATTTCCCACTCCTTACACATTTCATAATCCACGCTCTGCATCTGCCTCCAAATCTCATTAGTTGTCGCACTTCATCCACGCACTCCCACTCGACTGAGTCGTATGCCTTTTCGAAGTCTAGTTTGAGCAGAAATCCATCAGAATTCTCCTTGTGTTCTTTATACGCTATCTCGTGAGCAGAGGCGACGTTGTCCATAATGTCCCTCCTTTTAATGAACCCACTCAGTGACGCACCTACTACATCATTTAGGTGCGGTGCTAATCTTGAAGCCATAACCTTGGTGATAATCTTAAAGGATCTGTTTAGGAGGCTAATCGGCCTGTAGTCTCCACTCTTCCTAGCCTCCTTGTTTTTTGGAATGAGAATGACGTTTGCATAATTGAGCCTGTCGATGTCCGTCCCGTAATGCGATTCTGCCTTCTTCTTCCGTTCGCGACTTTGTGGAAGAACTTTGTATTTGCATCCCCCTCTCTAAGCCATTGAATTCTGGACCATTGTCTCCAATATTGTTCCTCCATATCTACAAACTGATGTATTATTAATCTGCAATTTGCCAGTTTGTCTATCTCCGCTCTCATTAAATCTCTTCCCTTCTCTGCCACTTCTAATTCCTTAATTCTTTCCCCTAACTCCATCTTTCTTTTGATCTCACTAAACTCCTGTTTAGCTTAGTCTTTCAGCCTTTTTCGTAATCTCCTAGTTTTCATGATCCACCTTCCGATGGCGTTGGTTAGAGCTGTGTCCGCGTTCCATGACTCATTGATAATAATTCGGATGTCGTCATGCATCGTCCAAGCCTTCTCGAATCGGAATGGTTGGCGGATTGATGGTTTAAACTTAGAGATTGTGTTGTTAATTAACTTAGTCTTCGATCCCTGCCTCATGCCCCTAACGTTCCAGAAGATGTATGACATTAAACAACTACTTTAAAACCCTACCCTCTAACTTCTACTCTAATGTGTCTCCTCTCCCCTGCTAAAGTAAGACAGTATCTATGTTTCCTCTAAGAGATTTCACAGTCTAAAGCTGAGCGGCTTCATTAGAGCCCGTGTCTAGACCGAAAAGACTAGCGTAATAAAGCAGAGTAGAATCAGGAATATAATTTAAAATTGTAGGATTACAACTAGAAGTACCTCCACATGCTGAGACTGGCACTTTTGCCTTTGCCGCCACCCTGCTAGCCCCACTTGGCTAGTTGCCTCTTACTCTTCCTCGGATATTCAAGTGTTGTCCTGCTAGCGTGTTCCCATGCTTGCTTCTCCCATTTGTCAGTGTCGGCCTCTGAAACGTGTGAATCCTCGCCCATTCCATCTAGTGCTTCGATTCTCTTACCTCTTACCACGGGCTCTTTAGACCTTTCATCTTGAATATAGTCTAGTAGTTGTATCCTCTGAACCTCCTCCCTGATGTGTTCCTCCTGTTCCTCTAGCCTCTCAATCTCCGCAACGTCACTCACCCCATTATCTGTCTCTGTGCCAAAATCAGCTGTCGGTTGTTGGGCCGTTTCGTTCTCTGCCTATTTCGGTTCTATAATCTGCCTCCTGTTTTCTTTTTGGGCCACACTACAGCCTTCTCTTGGGCCCAACCTGTTGTCTTGGCCCAGCTTAACTAATCTTCTAATGGCTTCTTTAACTGCTCTCTTAATTGACTCATCGAAATCCACCCTATTCTGAACATTAACGCTGCTCTGGGTCCTCGAAATAACCGCTGCTTCATTAAACCCTTCGCTGGCTTTTTTGAGAATCCCTCCGCCATTTGACGTCTTGAAGTGACGTTCCTGCGACAACACAGTGGACGCGTCGCCATCACCTTTCCTCCTGTCTTCGAGTCTCTCTCGTCCTGAATGAGGTTGACCTCTGTCCTTTTCTCCCTTGTTTCGCCCATCACCTTTTGACGCCAGCTATAAAGAGCAGATTTTTTGAATTGGATGGTTGTCGTTATCCCCCATGTAATCGGATGGCTGTCGTTCTCCTGATTGAAATGGAGCGCTCTGATCAATCCGCACCCGATCCAACGGTTCTTGATCGTCGTCTTCAACCTCGCTTTTTTGAATCCTCTGCTTCCGATGGCGAAAGAACTTCCTGTGCCCCTCTGAAGGAGACAATTTTTCTCACCTCCGTAATCACCTTTACTTTGTAGACTTCTCCGTCGAAATCCGCTTGAATCATGGATGGAATATCCTCTTTCGCCTCTATGCCGATTCTAATGTGAGCGAAGTTTCGGCGATTGCGAAGTTTCAGCGGTTGTGAAGCAGAGTACTCCTGTCTATCTCAATTAGAAATTCGAAACTTCTAATGAGATTTTGAAATGCAGATCTCACCTATACATGGAATGGAAGATTAAATAATCTAATCCATACCGATGGTAGGGACTCCGTTATGAGGGCTCCTACTTTCTGTGACCATCGTGAGAAGGTAATGAAGAACTCCTGTCGACCCTGTCCCTCCAAACCCTTCAAATCTAGAACCTCCTGCACCCTCTTAGCGCTTTGACAATGAGCGAAGAAACCGTTTTGATTGAGTTGCTGTATATTTCATTTCCAATCTGGCGACTTCGTGGTGTTATCTGTTAATAACTTCTCAATCTCACCAATGGATGGGTACCCGGTTTGCGCTTTGATCATGACGCAGATTGCGTATCGCCTTTCAAACTCTGCCACGATGGGCGTCAGTGTGATTATAGCTTTGATCACTTCCCCCCCCCCCCCCCCCCCCCCCCCCCCCCCCCCCCCCCCCCCCCCCCGCGGTGCTTTCCTCTGTTACGCTCTGTCGGGAGTCTGCTCTGTTCGTGAGCTGCGGAGGTGACTTCAACCCGTTATGGACTTCACCGGAGCCTTTCCCTTGCTGCAGGCGGTGGAGATGTGGCCATAGGATTTGCACGCATAGCAGAACCATTGGTTTTGACATTCATGGATCGTGTGCTTCCGTTGAGCGCACTTGTGGCATTGTGGGGCGCCCACCGACTTAGCTGATTCCGATGATCCACTCTTGCCGCTCTTGCGCTTAGCCAATCTCAACTTTTTGGGCCTTACGAATATCTATTCTCCTTCCTCGTCCTCCTTTGTCTTCCTGACCTCCTCCTCCGACGATGTCTTCTTCGACGCCTTGGAGTGGGTTCCGTAGCTCTGACGTTGAGGCCTCGCAACTTCAGCATAGGATTTCTTTCCAGTCTTTGTTCTCTGTTCTGTAGCGAAGTCTCTATCTGGCGAATCCCTCCGCCGTCCATCCTCTCTAACTCATCTTTCAGTTTATACTTCTCCCTCGAACGTCCTCTATGTACGATACGAGGTATCCTCTTCTCCGACCACTCTTTTCTTTCTTCGTGAGCTCCGTAGTGATGACCTTCTCTGGGTTGCTTAGCGTATCGACGGTCGTAGTCCTCCTTCTCGCGCTTGCCCATGTCCTGACGTCTGTGAAAGTCTTTTCCTTCTCTATCAGCTTCTCTCTCTGTTTCTCTCCTTCTCTCATGACTCTCTTAAACTAATTAACTTTTAATCCTTAAGTTTTAATTAATTAAGAAAAGACTAATTAAACCACAACAATTAAAGCTTTTCTTAATTAAGATTAGTGTGATTTTAATTAGTCGTTTCTTAATTTATTTAAAAGTAGGGATTAAAGGTTAATTAATTTCAAAACCCAAACAAATATGAAAGATTTGCTGTACTGGCCCACTTTTTGAAAATATTTGGGGGTCTGACCCACTTTCGAAAACAACTAGCGATTTGACTCAGTTTTGGACATGTCAGCATAAGCCGTTATTGGAAATAACGGCATAGGTTATTTATATGCCGTTATTTCCAATAACGACATCATTTTACATTTTTTTTGTATGCCGTTATTTGGAGTAACGACATCAGTATATTTCTCATCTGACTTGGAAAAAATCCTAAGTGTTGAAACAACTTATAAATAATGTCGTTAATCCCAAGAACGGCATTCGAATTACCGATGCCGTTATTGGAGAGAACAACATCAGTTATAATAAAATGAAATGTTGCCACTGTTACAAACAAATGCAACAGTTCATTTTATTATAACTGATGCCGTTATTGGAAATAATGACATCGGTAATTCGAATGCCGTTCTTGGGGATAACGACATTATTTATAAGTTGTTTCAACACTTAGAATTTTTTCCAAGTCAGAAGATTCACGCTCGTATGAGAAATATACTGATGCCGTTACTCCAAATAACGGCATGCAAAAAAAATGTAAAATGATGTTGTTAATGGAAATAACGGCATATAAATAACCTATGCCGTTATTTTTAATTACGGCTCGTCGTGACGTGTCCAAAACTGGGCCAGATCGCTAATTGTTTTCGAAAGTGGGTCAGACCCCAAATATTTTCAAATAGTGGGTCAGTACGACAAAAAATTCAACTACTTCACACAAGCTACTGTACAGGGACTGTAGCTCTACATTAATGAGCGGGAAAATGTCTTTTGTGAGCATAAATCTGGATCATTGATTTCTTTCCAATTGGAGGAGAGCCACTTGATAGCTTTCTTTTGAATTGCCTTGTGTCTTATTATATAGATATCTCATTCTATTTTGCTCTGATCAGTGATATTTCTGATCTTAAATTCCATTACATGTCTTTATTTAAGTATTAAGCAAAATCTGTCCCACACGTGCACTTTGAATTGTTCTTTTGGCATTGGTATGTGCATGGCCAATATTCATCATTCTGAAGCAAATGAGTGCAGAAAATGGATAGATTTTCATATAATTGATGGATAAAATAGAAGCTCTCATACTCTGCTTTCTGCTATTGCTTCTTAGTGCCTGCTAATGAACAGAGCAGTAGATGGTGTAAAAAACATTTTAGTGAAAGTTATGCTGAAGCTGTCTATCTAGCTGAATTAATTGTTTGAGTTACTTCCTTATCTTCCGTGTTGAAGCCTTAACTATGTGTGACCGTGTGAGACATTTGCAATATCGTGGAATCATTTGCTAATATATCTACAATTAATGATGGTTTGTATTCTTTCTGTTTCTAAATTCCTGCCACTTATCTTTCTACAAATGATTGAACTAGTCTTTCTTGGTTTCACAAGATGGACTCATGGTTTCTCTGTAGTCCTGGGCTCTACAAAGGGTCTACAATTTGGATATACCACTTACCTTTTAGTACGCATGAAATAAAAATTGACTGGTTTAGGTAATAAGTTTCTCCATATGTACCTATCAAATGATCTATTTGCTCTCTGACATTACTGTATATTTTTATAGTTAAATTGGGGATATTTTTATAGTTAAATTGGGGAGAATGCAATTCTTGTGTGCTCGTTAAGTGCTACTAATTGTGCATCGTTGAGCAACTCTCCTGTTCTATGTTATTGTTTTATAATTACATTAATACTGTTATAAATTGTAGTCCTGCTTGGCATTGTTTGCCATAGGGTGTCAAGGAAATCTCTCAACAAATCTTTCATCCTTCTTTTTCTAGACATTCTAGAAATTGAAGGAAGCTAATTGACCATTCTTATTTTGGCAAGCTACTTACTTGTCCATAATTCCCTCATTTAGGAATATTCACTAAATAAGAGAAGGATTGAAGTTAATAATTAGTTGTAGGTTTTGTCACTTACACTTGTGGAAATATGGCATGAACTTTTTTCTTCTGTGTTCGTTAATTGGATAAGCTAAGCCTCATTGAAATAGAGGTATTTTGAAAGGCTAGACTGAACTGTAGAATGAGCTTTACTCAATGTGACACTTCACCTACTTGGTGCTTAAAAGCATTTGGGCTAAGACTTCAGAAGCATTTTGGAAGGTGCTTATAAGCTTTTGAGCCAAGAATTTTCTTTTCTTGTAGTATTTGATAACAGTTTGATGTTAAGAAGGGTGATAGATTGCCTTCTCTGAATTTATCTTATAATTTTTCCAGGTAGATTGATTTACGGTTCTGGAAAAAATAGTGTTGCTTTGTTCCCTATATAGTCTGAAGTATTTCTAATCAGCTCACTTTTCTACCTTTTGACTGAAGGTTCTTATGGGTCAACTCTGAGGTACAAGAGCCTGGAGAGAATTAAGCCTATTGGTAAACATTCTCTTCTAGGTGCAAGTGGAGAAATTAGTGACTTTCAGGAGATATTACGTTATCTTGATGAACTAGTGTAAGTATTTTCTTATTAAGCTTCATGAATATTATGGTATATACATTTAAACTGTATATTTTCAATAAATGTATGTTTCAAGGACAAGAAGTTGAAGTTTTGCATGTATTGTGCACTTTATTGTCCCCTGTCGAGCAGCCTGGTCATATAACATTTACTTCTGTTCATTGTAAGCAAATGAGCAATTGTGAATTTTTTCTGTGCAGCCTTTATGATAACATGTGGGATGATGCCAACTCCCTGGGTCCGAAAGAGGTTCACAATTATTTGAGTCGACTCATGTATAATAGGCGGAACAAATTTAATCCTCTCTGGAATTCACTTGTACTTGGTGGAGTGAAAAATGGGCAGAAGTATCTTGGCCAGGTACATTCAACATTCAAACATTTCAATCTTTATAAGGATAATCTTACCTACCATGTAAACCAATTGCAACACATGGATTTAGGTTAGCATGATTGGTACACAATTTGAGGACAACCATGTTGCCACTGGTTTTGGAAATCACCTTGCGAGGCCAATTCTTCGCGATGAATGGCGTGAGGACCTAACTTATGAAGAGGCTGTAAAGCTTATGGAGAAATGCTTGCTCGTGCTATTATATCGCGATAGATCAGCCATCAACAAATTTCAGGTACTATTTCCTCAAGTATTTTATTAATTTCTTTTGGTTGCACAAAAATCTAAGAAGCTAATTTTTTTTGAGAATCTTTTCTTTAATTTAGTTTAGTTTGATTTCCTTGCAACAGTACTCAGTTTGATTTTTAGTGCCACGTTCGTAATTAGAATTATTCCACTGCATCTGTTCAATGGAAACTTGTATAATAATTATGTCTTTGCAGAGGTATTATATTAAACTTTATGATTGATCCCAATGTTCTAAAAGTCGCTAGGCGGTAGTCGGGCGGCCGATGGGCGCCTGGCGCCTAGGCCTTGTAAGCGGAGCTTAAGCGGCTAGGCGCTAAGCGGTTATATATATATATATATATATATATTTATGTATATATTTTATTTGTATATTTTATCATTTTGTTTTGTTTTGTTATTACCAATTTTTACTCTTGATATTTCTCCTTGCAATTGCATGATGAGCTTTACAAAATCGAATCGGTATATTATTATTAGTCTTTTTCTTTTTTTGTATAGTCTTAAACTCATCTATTAGACTAGTATTAATCTATGACGAAGATCAGTAGTGGAGATTACCTGTTCGGCTGTTCTAGTTCAAGGAGCAAACAGTGTGGGGAAGCGGGAGGCTTGAGCTAAGCAGTTAAAATCCTCGATTACGTCCGATTAATTTCCGATTAATCGCTAATCGGAGGTTAAGCGATTATTTTTTTAGCGATTTATAATATTTCAATAGTTAGCGATTTAATCGGGATTAATCGGCCAATTAGTGATTAATCGGCCGATTAACCGATTAAATCTTTTCTAATTTTGATGCTCGTTTGCATTATTTGGGCTCAATCCGACCCAAATTCAAAATCTAAATTTAAAATTCAAACTGCTTCTGGTCTTCGTGCAAACCCAAATTCGACATATCACCACTCTCTTCTTCCTCGTGCAAACCCAAATCCAAACTGATTATTCAAACCCAAACCCAAACTGATTCTCTTTTTCTTCCTCAAGCAAACCTAAACCCGAACCGTCGTCGCTACCCCTGTACCATCGCATACTTGACCCGATCTGCATTTGCTCCACCTCCTCTTGTTGCTCGCACTGTTCTTCCTCCCCGATTATTTATGTTTTGATGGAACCCACCAGCAAACCCGACCCAACCCACATTCAAAATCCAAACTCAGCTCAGACCAAGTATTCTCTTCTTCTTTTCTATAACTATATGTTCCTATTTGATAATCTCATAATAGTTTTATGTTAGAATTTAGGGTTGCTACATAATGAGGATATATCTTTTTTTAATTATATATAACGATTTTTCCGATTTAATTCCCGATTATTTTTCGATTAACCGATTAATCACTAATCGCTCCTAGACCGATTAGTTTCAAAAACCGATTTTAACTGCCTAGGGCTTGAGTCGGGGGATGGGGGAGGGTTGCGTCAGGAGAAGTTTGAGAGAGGAGAAAGAGGTTGTGTTGACATCGGTTGAAGTTGAAGCGAGCTGCGACTGCAAGGAGGGAGGTGGAGGAGGTTTTGACGACTGAGTGACAGAGTGAGTGAGAGCTGCGACTGCGAGGAGGGAGGCGGAGGAGGTTGTGTTAACGACTGCGAGGAGGGAGGCGGAGGAGGTCGAAATTGAAGCGCGTTCTGAGCGGCGAGCCTCCGACTACGAGGAGGGAGGCGGAGGAGGTGATTTGGGGGTTTTAGAGAAGATGAATTAGAGATTTAGATAATAGAATTGATTTGGGGTTTTTTTCACGGGGGATTTAGAGGAGAAAGAAAAGTTTTAGGGATTTGAGTGTATTAGAGCGGGTCGGATTGGAATAAGTCGGGTCCCTTTTTTTGTAATAATTAAGTCCTAAGCGGGTCTAGCCCGCCTAGACCCGCTTACACCGATTACACGTCGCCTAGACCCGTTTTTAACCGCCTAGAACCATTAATCGATTTTCTTAAACGCCTAGCCCCTAGGTGAGGCGTTGGAGGGCCGCCTAGGCCGCTTTTTAGAACACATTTGATCCTGAGTCTCATAGTTTCAAAAGTTCTACAAAATAAACTTGATGGCTTGTTAGATGAAGCTCTTGCATTAGATCAAGAACATATTGTGGCTTTTATTTATTGCATAATGTTTTAATGTTGTTTTTCATTTACTTTCTGTCAACTCTTTATCACTCAGTGCTCGGATCGAAACAGTACATGGTGTAATATGTCCAAAGCTGTCTTGTAGTGCGAGGCAATTATATCTTCAGTTCTAGCATTGTGCAATTTGATGGGATAAATATGTTGTCGGGTCCAATAACAACTAATATTTAATCAAATTTTAATCCATAGTAATTAGTATGCTCCTTAGTCAAATAATTTAGCTTGGCAATCAAGTTCCTTTTTTCACCACTTGAATCAATCAGCTATTCGTTACATGTTTTACTTTAGGAGTATGTTCTGCTTGAGGAGTATGGTCAGGCCTGTTTGGATTATCGGTTCAACCAATATCCTAAATTCTGGTTAAAAATGATAGAAATTGACTAGCTGATAGCCGAGTAATCAAAAATTCTTTTACGACAATTATCCCTAAGTTGAGAATATCATTATTCACACTCAGTTAATCAAGACTTCATATTGATCCTCAATGCCTATGGTTGACAAGTATAAGCTTTGTTTTCCGTTGTAGCTTCTCCTGTTGTTCTCAAGCTTGTTACTGGTCCATCAGAAGCATTAGTATATATTGCTGCTGATTTTGGTGGGTGCAAACAGATGAATTTGTGAATTTTTTTGGAAACAATAAAGGCAAGCCTGTTGACTTTCACCGGCGTTTGACTGATTTCTTGTTGCTGCCGTTGACCTGCAAAAAGTTCGGTACATCTGGATGGATCCCGACGACGAACCTTCCGTCGTTCAAGTCAGTAATCAGGAAGATTATGAAAGAGCGTTTATGTGGAAAAAGATTGATTACCTTTTTATGTTGGGGGAGAGGGATTTTTATGGTCGCCTTTAGAGACAATTTAGAGATAATCATTTATCTTTATGTCTCGGTGTTTTTGGATAAGATGTGGAGTTTAAATCGTTCATGATAAGAGATTTGGTTTAAATCGTCTCTTAGAGATAACCATGAATTTTAATTACTCTTTAAATATCTAAATTAGTTTGTGACGGGTTGCTACTTATACCGAATAGGGCAGATCCATTTTTGGGTTATTGGGCTTTAGACTTGCCTTTCACCGGCGTTTGACTGATTTCTTGTCGCTGCCGTTGACCTGCAAAAAGTTCGGTACACCGGGATGGATCCCGACGACGAACCTTTCGTCGTTCAAGTCAGTAATCAGGAAGATTATGAAAAAGCGTTTGTAGAAAAAGATTGATTACCTTTTTTATGGTGGGGGAGAGGGGTTTTTATTGTCGCCTTTAGAGACAATTTAGAGATAATCATTTATCCCTATGTCTCGGTGTTTTTGGATAAGATGTGGAGTTTAAATCGTTCATGATAAGAGATTTGGTTTAAATCGTCTCTTAGAGATAACCATGAATTTTAATTACTCTTTACATATCTGAATTAGTTTGTGACGGGTTGCTACTTATACCGAATAGGGCAGATCCGTTTTTGGGTTATTGGGCTTTAAAGAAAGATCCAGTTTTCATTTTGGACCCGTTTGTGGTGGAAATTACCGTTTTACCCTTTAGAGCTTTAAGATTCGTGTCCGATTTGAACGGTCCCGATTTGGTTCAAATTCTAGCCATATCACAAGTCCCCACTCATGGAGACTGAGTTTTACAGTCTTTGAGTAGTTCACCAATTTTTAATGGCTTATAGAATTTATCGGAGTTCTCGGGGGAGTTTGGATCTTGCTCGAGGTGTAACGGTGTTATTCTGAGTTTGTAAAATGCCCAAAATTTTTCTCAAAGTTTTCTGGAATTTTAGTGATTTTTCTGGATTTTTCTATTTTTTTAATCATTTTTCCGGATTTTTCTGGAATTTTAGTAATTTTTAATCATTTTTTGAATTTTTTATTCAATTTTCGAATTTAAATAATTAATTTTCGAAAATTTTAATTAATTATTCTAATTTAATAATTATATTTTTAGAATTTTTAAAATTATTTTCTGAATTAATAATTATTTTTAGATTTTTTAAATTAATTTTTTGAATTTTTAAAATATTAATTCAATTAATTAATTAGATATTTACCTGGTGACATGGCGCAATCCTGTGATTGATCACGATCAAGTGAGCGCGCATCACGAGGAGGCAATTTTTCTCTCATTTGTGCGTCAGTGGCAGTAATGCTCGGATTGAGCTGTCGACCCCTGGATTGCTGACACGTGGCATCTGGGATCAGATTTTTTATTTTTTATATTTTCCCGCTTTCTTCTTCCTTCGACCTCTTCTTCGACTACTTTCGACACTGGCAACGCCTTCGACTCCCAGCTCGACTCCGTCTCCGCCTTCGACTCCGACTCCGACTCCCACCCCGTCTCCGTCTCCGTCTCCGTCTCTGAGCGCCCCATGAAGAGACAGAGGAGCTCGTGTTTCGGCAGGGAGGTCGGCGAGGGGAGGAGCTTAAGCTTGGAGACAGTGGAGAGCTCGGCGAGTTGAAGTCTAGGTCGGAGCTCGACGGAGCCATATAGAGCTTGGAAGATGGTGAGGGTGACGACGAGCAGTTCGAAAAGAGGAGAGCTGAGCTCGGCAATGGCGGTGGTGAGCTCGACAATGGAGGGGTTCGGCGAAGAGGAGAGCTCGGCACCGCGGAGTTCGTTGACGAGAGCTTGTGAAGGAGGGGAGCTCGACAGGGAGAGCTTGGCGAGGCTGACGAAGGAGATGGAGAGGTCGAGCTCGGCATGGAGCTTGGCGAGGAGCTCAGAGCTCGGCGAAGTGGTTCGGAGCTCATCGAAGGTGATGGTGGTGGAGCTCAGCGACGACGGCGTTCGGCAGCGGAGGTGAAGGACTTGGAGCTCGACGAGAGCAGGAGGTGAGGTTGAGCTTGTCGATGGAGAAGAGCTCGATTGGAGCTCGTGAAGGCGACGGGGAGCTCGACTGTGGTGGATGAAGCTCAGATGGGATAGGAGCTCGGAGCTCTCGACGAAGGAGACGTCGGATCTCGGAGTGGAGTTTGGCAAGAACGGTGAGGGCTTCGATCTCTGCAATGGGGATCGACGTCGGCGAGGAGAAGAGCTCGACGTCGTGGGTGATGGAGCTCGGCAAGGGGAGCTCGCCGTTGGAGCTCGATGACTGCGGTGCGGAGCTCGACCATGGAGCTTAGTGGCAGCGGCCTTGGAGCTCGGCAAAGGGGAGAGGAGTTCGACGGGAATGGAGCTCGACATGTGGTCGAGCTTGAGGATGAAGAGGCTGGCAATGGAGGCAGTTGGACAACGGTGTGGTTGGAGCGCTGATAGGGGGAGCTTGAGAGCTCGGCATCAGAGCTCGGTTTTGTTTTTGGCGCCAAAGTTCGAAGAAGAAGAAGAAGAGGACAGGAGAGGCTTGTGGTTCGGGTTTGGGTAAAAACGGGGTTCGGACGGTCGTTAACCGATAAATCCCTTTTTTTTTTGGTTTGTTTGTTTGTTTGTTTGGCAAATCTGATTGTTGATCGTGATCGAACACGAATTTTGAGGTAGTTTTTCTCCATTTTTGAGTTCGGTGGCAAGAATGTTCGGATCGAGTTTCCGAACCCAGGAGAGGCTTCGGCGGCTTGACACATGGCGGTCAATGGTTGACCGTTGACTTGGTCAATATTGACGTTGGCTCTCTTTTTTGTTTTAATTACAATCGTTGATCTTGATTTGAGCGCGGATCTTGAGGCAGAGTTTTTCTTTCATTTCAGTGTTGGTAGCAAGAATGCTCGGATCGAGTTTCCGAACCCAGGAGATGCTTCGGCTGCTTAACACGTGGCGGTCAATGGTTGACCGTTGACTCTCTTTTTTGCTTTAATCACATCCGTTGATCACGATCGAGCACGCATCGGGAGGCAGAGTTTTTTCTCGCATTTTGATGTCGGTGACAAGAATGCTCGGAACCACTTGTCGAAATCGAGACACTTTGAGAGAGCAACACGTGGCGAGTTTGACCATTGACCGTTGACCGTTGACCAGTCAATGTTTTCTCTCATTTCTACGTCGGTGGCAAGAACGCTCGATGAGAGCTGCCGAGGGCCAGGGAGGCTTTGGCGCAGCTGTATTGTAACCGATGTTCCCGGTGCTACGGATATCGGATTGGGGCGTGTGACCCCTCGTTTCGAAGCTGACTCGAAAATCTATAATTTCTCTCCAGAAGTCAGTTGAAGAATAATCCTTCTTTATGGTCAAAATAGTCCGGCAACATCTTCGCCTTCATGAAATTGAGAAGAGATTTGTATGACTATAGGAGGTCCGTCATTGGAAGCGAGTTTAGGGAGCGTCTCTAGACGAGTTAGGCTCCGAACTCTCTTGGAAGAAGGCCGCTCAGGAGGTGAGCAGAGCGAAGAGCTTCATCGGGCTCTAGGAGAGAGCCGTTCGGGAGACGAGTTTGAGGAGCAACTCTAGGGGAGAGTTGAGCTCCGAACTCGTTGAGAAGAAGGCCGCTCAAGAGGTGAGCGGAGTGAAGAGCTTCACCGGGCTCTAGGAGAGAGCCGTTCAGGAGACAAGTTTGAGGAGAACTCTAGGGGAGAGTTGAGCTCCGAACTTGCTTGTTGCAAGATTTAACCAGTAGTGGGAGTAGTATGAATGTTCGTTTTGAGCCCCGTAACCGCATTCTTGCAAGCTGTGAGGGCAATTTCGAACCATGATTGTGAACTTCGAACTAGTTACGGGGTTATCAACGAGTTGTAGGAGCAATTCCGAATGGTGAGCTACTTCGCACTTGCTTGTTTGCAAGCGGCTAAAGCGGCATCGAACCAAGTGTTGGATTCCGAACTTGTTGTTTTTAAGAATTTCAACGAGTTGTAGGAGCAATTCCGAATGGTGAGCTACTTCGCACTTGCTCGTTTGCAAGCGGCGTCGAACCAAGTGTTGGACTCCAAAATAGTTACTTAAGGGGGTTGACGAGTTGTACTCCGAACTCGTGTTTTGAGCTTAGTAAGTTGTGGGAGCCGCCCTATAGTACAAGCTGGATTCCGAACTTATCGTTTAACGAGTCGTAGATGTGACTCAGAGAGAGACATGAGGCAAATGCAATAACTTTCGATAGAAAAATGCTAAGTTTTATTGAAACAAACTAAGTGACCGCTTCAATGGGGCGAGCCATTATTACATGCTTTTGGCAGTGTTATAAGCATCGGCCTTATTGAAAACTGAAAACCTACTTCTGCGATAGGATGAATGCCTCTTGGGAGGAGTTTGGTTCTCCCCCCATTAGACCTCCATGGATAAGGTGGAGGATGGCCCCAGGTTCGGAGTCTTGGAACTCGTTGGGCCTCTCGGTTCGATTGTTGGCTCCTCGAGGTGGAGGATCGGCCCCGTCCTTTCTGACGAACTTGGCCAGGTGTCCCCGCTGTATGAGTTATTCGATCTCCTCTTTGAAAGCTCAACAATCATCCGTGTCGTGACCGTAGTCCCTATGAAAGCGGCACCACTTAACCCTGTTTCTTTTCTTGCCAGGGGTATTCATTCTAGGGGGACCACGGAGTAGCCCTTCCTTGTCCACCTCCATAAGAACTGTTGATATATTATCATTGAGGGGGGTGAACTTCTCAAAATGAGGAGCTGGGCGGCGCTGGCCATTGTCGTCCTTCTGAAATTTCTGGGAGCCTTCTTAGCTTGTATCCTTCTGTTTGTTCCCGGAAGACGGTTGCTCAAGACTGGGAGGGTTGAGAGCATCTTCCGCTTGGATGTATTTCTCGCTCCTAAGCAGGAGTTCCGAGAAATTCCGAGGAGACTTTTGGCAAGGGATGCCCTGAGGTCGGCATTAGTGACATTGTACCCGAATGCCGCAGAGGCTACTGATTGGTTGAGGGAGGCAATAGACCGGGCTTCGGTTGTAAAGCGTCGGACGTAATCTCTTAGGCATTCACCCTTTCTTTGGTTGAGGGATAGCAATGACGCACTTGTTTTCTCGGCTCTGCGACTGCCCATGAAGTGGGTGAGGAAGAGCTCCTCAAACTGTTCGAATGAGAAGATGGAGGCAGGGGATAGACGGGAGCACCACTCTCGCGCTGGTCCCCTCAATGTTGCTGGAAAGACCTTGCAGAGAACCGCATCCGACGTTGATGAATCATCATGAGAGTTTTAAATTGGCCGGGTTCGACTCCCCATTGTAGGATTCAAAGCGGGGCGGCCTAAAGGCTTCGGAGGCCGGAGCTTCCATGATGGCTCTGGAAAAGGGAGGTCTGCTTGGGCGGAAGTTGTTGGTCCGTTGTTCCTCTTCATGATTGATCCTGTTGAGGCGCCTCTCCATCTCGTGGAGACGGCGGTGGATCGAGTGATCCCTCCGGTCGGATCTAGTCGACCCTCGGGACTTTCCCTCATGAGTGGCGGTATGGCGAGGGTTAGGGGCACGCTGATCCTGACTTGTGCAATATTAAGAGCTCGCAAGATATCTTGTTTGAAGTTCCGGAGCTCGGCCTGAGTGACTGGTCCCCCTCCAGCTCGACGGTCCCTAGGTGTGGCTCGGCTTATTGGAGTATGACTTCTCCGTTGACGACGTGAAGGGCTCTCTTCGCCTCCTCGGGGAAGGGGATCTTCTGGTCCTCGGTCTACGGGGGGTCCGGACTTTCGAGGTCCCTGGGTGCTCAGGTTGAGAGACTTCCTCAGGGGCTTGCCATTTATTCAAGCGAGTTCGGAGGTCGACCCCATGCTGACGGTTAAGAATTACTTGACGAAGATCTGGCCCCGGAGGACTTTGAGAAGCCATAGAGTTGGTTGAGGGATTGTGGATCAAAACATGGTCATGATAAAGGTGTTGCTTTGGACGATTTCGACGAGAGCCCCCCAGGGCAGCCCCCTGGACCCTGGAGAGGACTGTTGAGGAGGAGGCTGTTGAGGAAGAGGTTGTTCAAGTTGTGGTTGCTGAACTTGCTAATTGATTTTGGGAAGGATATCTTGGACTGGAGGAGGAAGGTGAGTGGCTCTTCGGCTAGAGGCCGCTGCCTTCCCTTTCTCTTTGGGATGCATGGTTTGAAACTACTTTCGCTGATGAAGGTTTGATTGCTTTTTCGTTTTCCACAGACGGCGCTAATCTGTTGTTGCTGATTTTGGTGTGGGAGCAAACAGATGAATTTGTGGATTCTTTTGGAAACAATAAAGGCAAACCTGTTGACTTTCACCGGCGTTTGACTGGTATCTTGCCGCTGCCGTTGACCTGCAAAAAGTTCGATACACCGGGATGGATCCCGGCGACGAACCTTCCGACGCTCAAGTCAGTAGTCAAGAAGATTATGAAAAAGCGTTTCTATGGAAAAAGATTGATTACTTTTTTTATGGTGGGGGAGAGGGATTTTTATAGTCGCCTTTAGAGACAGTTTAGAGATAATCATTTATCCCTATGTCCCGGTGTTTTTGAATAAGATGTAGAGTTTAAATCGTTTTATGATATGATATTTGTTTTAAACCGTCTCTTAGAGATAATCATGAATTTGAATTACTCTTTATATATCTGAATTGGTTTGTAACGGGTTGCTACCTATATCCAATAGGACAGATTCGTTTTTGGGTTATTGGGCTTTGAAGAAATACCCTGTTTTCATTTCGGACCCGTTGGTGGTGGAAATTACCGTTTTACCCCTGAGAGCTTTAAGATTCGTGCCCGATTTGAACGGTCTCTCGATTTGGTTCTATTTTTAGCCATATCAGTATACATGCTGAAGGACCAAATAATTGTAATCCTGACTCTTTTCCGACTTTAGGTCTACAATGAATTTTAATTAGTTAATTAGAATCTCTATCCAGTAACTCAGATCAGTTCCTATTTTACTAGTTAAACTATTAATATGTACTTACTGTGGAATATTGCTTGGAGCATGATAAGCTTTGCTGATTGCATGACACTATGCCTTAAGTCCTAAATCTATATAATCTGGAATGGACTACAAGTATTGCTTTTTTTCTTTTTTCTTTTTCTTCGTTTATAAGTATTTCTGATTGCTGCTCTCTTCTTTATAAGTGGTGCCCATCTATGCAGTACAAACAATTTAACTTTTCTATTGCATTATTTCAGATAGCAAAGATCACTGAAGAGGGGGTGACAATCTCCCAACCCTACTCCTTGAAGACATTCTGGGGATTCAAATCCTTCGAAAATCCAAGCAAGGGTGCAGAAGGATCATGGTAATCAGAAGGATGTAGCATCTCCACATTGAAGTTGGAAAGATGTTTAGATTTTCCGATGAGGAGCAATTGCTGTAGTATTTTGGAGACTTTGGAGTTTTAAATTTTATTGCATCAAACTGTAATTTACTTTTATGATGTTTTATTTCCATGGCCCATGAGATTTGACTTGTTTGTACCAAAATCATGGCATTGTCTACTGGGTACTGGCAGCTGGTCTGTTTTTTTCCTCCTTAGTGAGGTTCCAGCTACCAAGTGCTGAGAGTATCATGCTACCAATTGGATTCCTTGATTAGCTGTTATATGTTAGAGCATCCATAACTACGTCAGCCACGTTGGCTCTATAGAATAGGTAAATTGAAGAACATTTGGATAATTTGGCTGACAAAGCAAGGCAACACTCCAACTATGCTAGCTATTTTGGATAATCATATATATTTTAAAGCTTAAAATAAAATAAACTAAAAATATAAACCCAAACCCAAAATAAAAAGTCCCAGACCAAAAGAAAGAAATCTGTCTCGTGATCTAAAATAGATTGCTACTTGATTGCGGTTTTTTGAGTTTGCGATTATGATTTCTTTTAGTTCATGATTTTTGAATTTATTGAGTTCGTGAATTTTGAGTTCGTGAGCTAATCGCTATTTTTTGGGAGGGTTTTGAGAGCCGGAAAGAGCGGAAGGGATGTTTGGTGAGTGATACAGTTTTGCCAGATATAGCGAGTCAATTTGAGAAATTTATTTTGGCGAGTGGTTTGGCGAGCTCTATTAGAGCAAAATGTTTCATCAAAGTGTGTTAATTTAGCTAAAATTAAGAGATGACTAGCATGGTGGGAGATGGTCTTAGAAATCTAAAACAAATTAAAATAAGGGTTTTTTCGGAACTATAAACCTGCATCTCTAACCTTTACTAAACCTGACTTAAAATTCTTATTAAGCACTTTGTAAACCTAAAAGTCATAGCCAAACCCAACCAACATGAAATGAATCCCCATTGTCGCTCTTCTCCGTCACTCCTGCCTGGTTGTGTACCCTTTGCTCTCCCTTACTCTCCCTCATGTTGCCCTTCCACTGGTAGGACTCCTGTTCAGGCCTCCACCAGGGTCGGCCCTGAGTTCCCGGGGGCCCGAGGCGAAAGACCCAAAATAATTATTTTAGGGGCCCCCTAATAACAATATAATTTTTTTGCGTACAAAATACATGCTTATATTTACAAAGGCAATACAAATTTGAGGTCCCTAGAATTACAAAAAAATTGAAGACTGCTGCCTCACCGGCCTCAAGATGGGGGCTGGCCCTGGCCTCCACCTCACATTCCCTTCCCATAGGAGTTTTCCCCTCGACATAACGGAAATAATCTACACTTATTTGACAACGGATAGATAAATTAACCTAGTGGGCCTAAACCTTTGGGGTGAGTCCTATTTTGTGGATGGTGTATCTAAAAATTTGGTGAGACACTTATTTGAAATTAAAACAAATTTGGGGCAACTTTTATGAAAAAACCCATTAAAATTATTGGGTACTTAGGTTGCCCCATGTACAAATGCATGGAGCTTTGCATTTGCCCCTTCACGTCTCGTTAATTTTTTGCCGTACTAAGCCACTTTTGAAAATATTTGCATTTAAGCACCAGTTTCCAAACTATAGCGCTCGTGGGTTATCCTGTGCTACGTCAGTAGAGACCGCTATTCCCAATAGCAGCTTCTTCATTTTCGAAGCCGCTAATGGGAATAACGACTACTAATGCAGTGCATTCTCCACACTTGACGAAATTTAGAGAGCTTCTCTTCTCTGAAATTTTTAAAAATAACATCTTAACTGAGAATAACGACCGAGTATAACCGTGGTTGCTATTTTTAATAGCGACCACTGATGCAGTGTATTTTCGACATTTTGATGAAGAGAAGTAGAATAGCTGTTAGATGGTTAAGGACATCTTGTCCATAGAGATGGAAATGGGCGTGAGCTTTTTTTTATGCCTTTTTTTTGTTTGAAATATTCGATTTGTGAAAGTGGATGTTCCTTTCGAAGAGCATAAGCAAAGTATAGTGTTGAACAAGTAGGTATGACCGATGAGTTCTATGGTGGCGAACTCAGTGTAGTCAATTATAGTGATCCCTCTACTATTAGGTGAAAATTTTGAATTAGATCGGACTACTTTGAAACATGGCGAATTTTTTGTAGCAGTTCAATGGTTGGTTCACTTTTGAGTTACGTTTGCTTTGCATTTCTTTTTCTGACACATTTGGCATGATAAAACCTTAAACCTTGTTCAGAGATATTTTGGCCGGTATTGATCTAGATTTGGAAAAATTAAAATTAGAGCAAGAGTACTTGGGTCATTATATTCAAAGAATAGTAGCACGTGATTGCACGCAGTTGCACGCAGTAGGAGAATAGATGGAGTAGAGCAAAGTGCTTAATAAAATTCAACATCAATAGAATAGGTCAAAATCAAAGTTAAGTTGGATAGGGCACGGTAAAAATTACTGAAAACTTAGTAGGATTAGGTGAAATTTATCATTATAAAGAAAAAAACTTGTTTGTCCAGGCCTCAGTAATTTTCAGTGCGATGTGTAATGCAAGTTTTGATAAAAGGTTGGAGTTGAACGTGTGATACATGTAAATCGGTAGTAATCATCACTTGTGATGAATGCCTTAAACTTTTAAAAAATTGGAGTTCAACGGGCGTCGCACGCAATTTTTGAAAGAAAAATCTTGAATTGTACGTACCGTGCATGTGTTACGAAATAGATTTGGAGTTGCACGTGTGACGTAAGTATTTGCTTTGTGACAAAAAAATTTAAAAATTGTTTGTTCGGTGAAGGAAAAAACTTTGATTCACACGCGTGATGCACGTGTTAATAAATAGAGTTAAGAGTTACACGTGCAACGTATGTGTTTTATTTGTAACAAAAAAATATTAAAAAATTGTTTGTTTGGTTACAAACTCAAAGTGACAAAGTGACAAACTCTCCCATTAATAATAGTAGTAGACTAGTAGATGCACATGTTAATAAATAGAGTTAGAGTTACTCGTGCAACGTATATGTTTCATTTGTGACAAAAAAATATTAAAAAATTATTTATTTAGTTACAAACTCAAAGTGATAAAGTGACGAAATCTCCCATGAATAGTAGTTGATTAATAGTAGTATATATAGTGGACCCTTCACTAGATAAGTATTGAATCTTCCCTTACTAGATAAGTATTGAATACTCGATAAGGTTTACCAATTATATAGTGGACTCCGCACCATTATAATTAATGAATCCTCCAAAAAAAAATTGATTTGCATGTTTGAAACCAATAATATGCATTTTCATGAGATATCTTTCCTCCCCTATAAATACATCTTTATATCTGTTCTTTGTTTTATTACTAGTTTTTCAAATATTATTCTGAGTGCCATGGGAAAGTCTGCTCCATTTGTGATTTTGTTGTTGATATTCACAATGTCAATGGAAAATGTTTTTTCTTCGAAGTCAGTTTCTGAATTTTCAATGAAGCAACCATTCAAGTCAGGTACAAAAATTATAATGCTGGAATACTTGCATAACAAATAAACGGCAAAAATACCCCCCAAAAAAGATTTTGTTTCCTTATTTCTTTTAACTAATGTTTTTTTTTCTTTTTTCTTTTCTGGAAAAAATATTGTGGTGGTAGTTGCAGGAGAATGTCCTGGATATTGTGAAGAACCAAAAAACTGCTGCTTTCGCTCAAAGAATTATTCAGCATGGTTGGCAAATTATCCCGATAAATTTCGTTGTCTTTGCCTCATTTGCAGGACGAACTGCCCTGGCGAATAATAACAGTAATGATATTGTTAATTAAGATGTATAATTAATCCAAGAAACTCAAATTATAACCAGCTTTTGAATCGGGGTGGGTTGTTGTCATACCATGATGATTATATATATATATATATAAGAATAATGCTGGCTGTGTTGCCTTTTAGTCAATGTTGATTGTATTGTGTCACTTGCTTTTATTGGTTTTAAGAGTTCTTTTTTTAATATTATAGAAAAAAGATAACCTAGTTACCGCTTTATTAATAAATAATTAATAAAATAAAGTATTATAAATACAGTACATCTAACTGTTCATATACGAAACAACGAAAAACTATTGCAAAGCTAAGCCTACAACATTAACTTATCCCTTTTCAAGCTGAACTTGTAGACGAAGACACATGCAACATGTTCTCCCACAATCAATCCCATCTAATTCGAATTTCAAAAAAAATCTAATTTTGAAATTCAAATATCATCAAAGTTTCATCTCCACACTTCCCAAACATGATTTGAGTTCCAAAATCAAATTTGAAATTCAAAATTCAACACAATCTCTCCTTCCACATCCCCAAATCTACTTTGAATTTCAAAACCCTAATTTTGAAATTCAAATTCTCAAAATCTTCCTCCATCTTCCTGAAACTCCACCCTGGCAACACCACCGCCACCGTCTCCTGCCGGCACCCCTCTTCCCTCCCCTACGACGATGAAGTCGTACTCAACCACCAAGCCACCCCACTGTGACGCCATCCTCCGATGGCGTCAAATCTAGGCCTCTACAATAGCTCTAACGCTGCCTTAGCTGCCGACGAACACCCGCCAAGGTAGCTCCAACCCTAGATGCCAACACCCGAGAGCATGCCCCTCTATGGCGGCCCCGAGGCGTCGACCATCCCCGATGTCGTCATTCCCACTGATGGCCTTCATTTATGCTCACGCGCAGCCCTGCCGCTCCCAACAACGCAGCCCCATTCTCGACGTCGGCCACCTTGCCGTCGATCATCATTGACACGCCATCCACATCTATCCACCACGAATCCAAGAGAACCTACATCTAAACACCAAATCAAAGACTCCAAAGAGCTCACCTCCGCTCCAAGAGGGGAAGGGGGGGGGGGGGGGAGGGGGAGTCCTCCCCCCTCCCCAAACGCCGACTGTCCCCTTCCTCTTTTTTCGTTTTTTTGAATTTTTGGGGAGCGTCTCTTTCCAAAAAAAATACATTGATATTAGTTTGAGGTTTTGTGGCTTAGAAAAAAAAAATCATTTATTCAATATTGTTTTAACATCTGAATTCGCATCCCTATTCGATAGACTGTATCTCATTTGTATCTGTATCCAAAATTTGCAGATATAGATATTTTCTTTTTACCGACCCATGTTTGTATCTGTATTCGTATTCAACTTTGGATTGTGGAAACAAATATTGGTATTGTCAATATCCGATCGGTATGGAAAAGCACTCATGCAATTAGATCTGACCATTTCAAAATTTAGATAATTAAAAATATTAATTCAAGATTTAGCACAGTTACAAACTTATCAATACCCATTAAAAATTATACATATATATATATATATATATATATATATATATATATATATATATATATATATATATATATATATATATATATATATATATATATATATATATATATATGGGAAATGCTCCATTGAAAACGTAAATGTTGTGAAACACGTGAAAACCACCTAGGCCGTTGTTGGAAACAACGGCCTAGGTTATAATGCATTATAACCTAGGCCGTTGTTTTCACGTTTTCCACGCTACAGTACGTTTTCAATGGAGCATTCCCCTATATATATATATATATATATATATATATATATATATATATATATAGGGGAATGCTCCATTGAAAACAGGTTTGTTTTCACGGGTTGGAAAACACCAACCTGAGCCGTTGGATCACTTTTGATCGTGATCAGCGGCTCAGATCGTCTCCGCCCATCACCCTATATCACTTAAGTGGCGGAGGGTTATTTTGGGAATTTCGTCCCAAATAACTCTTCGCCTGATTCGCTCTGATAAAATGAATATAACCTAGGCCGTTGTTTGGAACAACGGCCTAGGTTATAAAAATTTGAATTATAGGCTGTTGGCCGTTGTTTGGAACAACGGCCTATAATTCAAATTTTTATAACCTAGGCCGTTGTTCCAAACAACGGCCTAGGTTATATCAATTTTTTTAGGATCTGTTCAGCGAAGAGTTATTTGAGACGAAATTCCCAAAATAACCCTCCGCTGATCAATTGAAACGGGTTATGGGGAGCTCGATCTGAGTCGCTGATCACGATCATGAGTAATCCAACGGCTCAGATTGGTGTTTTCCAACCCGTGAAAACTAGACCCATTTCAATGGAGCATTCTATATATATATATATATATATATATATATATATATATATATATATATATATATATATATATATATATATATGAGTAAAATGTGGAATATGGCCACCATGTTTCATTAATAAGGAGTTAACAAAATAAATTTGGCGAGCCGACAAAAGTACATAAACTACAAACAGAAAATAAAATAGAAGAATCCACCTAACATAGGAGGGTGGGACAAGTAGTCTATGCAAATAAAAAGACATAACATAGCAATTACAAATGAAGAATAACATCGAAGGTGTGTGTGTGTGTGTGTGTGTGTAGGGGGGGGGGGGGGGGGGGAGGGGGCTTTAATACAGCCATGGAGGGTGGGAAAACCGCAAAAGACTTTCTCCTCAGTGCAGAGTAGGACCGATCGTGATCTCCTTGTTATCGTACTCGTCCACCTGAAAGGTCTTCGCAATCCGCCCCCTAGGTCCTGTCACCACAGCAGTAGCCAAAAATGAAATTATATGCATAATTAGATTTAAATTACCAGAAATACTATTACATGAAAGTAAAAGTTATTTCTGTCAAGCCATAAAACTCATGTCATCACGACGATAGTGATATACCATGCTTCCCTCATTTTATTTCTCACAGTAACAAAACGGGGACCAATCCACAGGTCCTCATACGACTGTGGATAGATAGAGGTTCCGAGTGCCCTTAAAACTTCCACCAGCACAACTTTGCTCCTATGACACTCTAAGAAGAGGTTGTTTCTCATTTTTGTGTGAATAGCGAAAGCCACAGGCGAAATCGATGGTTGAAATCGTTTTAGCAAGGTTCTCCCGAGTCAGGATCACGTCATTTAGGACTAACCAGAAGAAGACTCTAACTTTAAGTGGTGCCTTGGCCTTCCAAATGATTGTATACCAATTCGGAGTGCAACCTCTGAAGTTGATACGATTGTAGAGTGACCACACCGAAAAAGATCCCATGTTATCCAATTCTCAGGCTCTACGGTCAGAGACTTGAAAGCACCTAATCCCTGACTGTGTGGTATATGTCTGCAAGGCGGCAAGTTTCTCATGTGAACTTCGTGACAAAGGTGGCCTAAAAGGGGGTCTCTAGGAACTTTTTTTCAACACTTGACCTCCGTGACATGAGGGAGAGATGTTTGTGCGTAAAGATCGGGGAACATAACTCGAAGTGGATGTGCTCCACACCATTTATCCCACCAGAACTTGGTAGTGACTCCATTGTCTATGAAGGACGACTGGACGAGGTGCAACTGTTAAACGTGTCGAAAGCCCTAGTCACTCCATGCAAAAACCAAGATACTATCTAGCCTACCTTGAACCCCATGTTGCGAGTCCCTCTTCCTTGTAGATAGGATTGAATGAAGACCTGCCATCCTTTACTATTAGGGTGGTAAACTTTCCACCATCACTTGCCGAGAAGACCGAGGTTCATATCCCTCAGGTCAATGATACCCAGACCCCCATATTATTTCTTCATACTTGCTTTCTGCCACCTAATCAAATGGTAGCCCCTTATGCCATCATCTGCATCTTTCCACATAAATCTCTTCCGTATGTGGTATGTGATAGATCCTTTGGATCACCCACTTCAGTAGTTCGAAGAATGATATACAGTAAGTTGGTAAATTTGACTGCAATAATAATTTGTTTTAAGACTGATGAAAAGCACAAAAGTAAAAGCTTCCATTTCCCTAGATCTCCCCTTCTCCTTCGATTCCAAAAAGCACAAACCAACGGTTATCTTCTCTCATTCAAAATCCCAAATCAAATGTTCACACTAAACTCAGCCACGAACAAGAAGGAGACCTGAGAATCCTCCACTTCATCATCTTCTTCATCATCTTCTTCACTGATCAAGAAGAAAAAGAGCAATCCAAGAAACCCATTAAAGGATCTCAACTTCATCGCACTTCAGATTCGAATCTCTGTGGAATCTCAAAGAAGAGGTGTGTTCAGCTTTTTCACCTCGAATTCTTCCTCAAAGCCTCAACTGAGAACACCCAAATCAGCTCCTCCTCCCAATTCAGCCAATCAGCCCAAAATACACTAAGAGTCTGTTTGGTTCAAAGTAGGGGAGGAGAGGTGAGGGATTTTAATGGAGGGGAGGGAAGGGGAGGGGAGGGGAGCAGAGATATTTTAATACTGACTCTGTTTGGTTCAAAGGAGGGGAGGGAAAGGAAAATAGTTATCTTCTTGTTTGGTTCACAAGGAAAGGAAAGAGATTTTATAATAAAATTACTTTTATACCTTTTTACATTTTATAAAATAGTTATCTTCTTGTTTATTTATGCATGAATATATTTCAGAGATGCCTATTGTGTTTTCCAAGTTTTGATATACTAAGACATACATGAACGACTGCCCGCAATGGCCGACCTGTGCCTCAGAAGTCCATATGATATGGTTACTGCAAATAGGCCAGGCTGTGGGTGGCTATTTCTAACTTTTCATCCAGTCAAACTTTGGCTGATGTTAGCAGCTATTTCTAATTTTTCATCCAGTCAAACTTTGGCTGATGTTAGCAATGAACTAAAGACAGTTCATTATTTCTAGGCTATTATTCCTCTTGTAGGTTGATCAGTGATTACTTCAATCAGCTGAAATGGATTAGTGCTTATAATTTGCTTGTAGACAATATATGTAGGATGTTCCAGGCAGTTATTAGTAATTGATCTATGCTTGTTTTTAAATAACATTCTACAGAATATTTTAGTGAATTGTTAGAAAGTAGAATCAGTCTACTTACACTTACACTGTTCTAAGAACAAACAGTGCTTGTCCTAGTCTTTTTTCTTCTCAATCAATGAGCTTGTTTATGCACAGAACCCAAATGGTGGTTATGATCATGGTTTCAAATCTTGGTTGATATCTAGTTGCGCTGGCCGAGTCGGATTGGAAATATGCCTTCTGATATTATCAATGATTGACGGGGATACTCGATACTGATACCAAGTTGTAATAACATTGTTAAAATGTAACTAATAAGGCTGAGATGAACTGGTAGGCGGTGTGTAATTGACTCCTACTGTGGCAAAATAGCATCAGTAAAAATTTAGTTCTTGAGTGGGTATTATACCAGTTCCTTTCCTCGTTGGGAGAAACAAAGAAATGATCGGTTCAGATTTTTATTGAATCACAGTGAAGATGCCAGATCTGATTTTTATTTAGAGATCTATTATTTTATTAAATCTAATAAGGACAATTTTGTCCGCTCACTTAAAAAAGTTAAACCCAATTTTTCTCCCCTCCAAATCCCCAATATTGAAGGGAAGCCAAAAGTGGCTCAGGAGGGATTTTGCACCGCTCCATTTCCCTTCCCTTCCCTCCTAAAAAATGAACCAAACAAGAATTTTTTTTAAAAATCCCTCCCCTCCCCTTCCCTTCCCTCCATTCCCCTCCAACCAAACAGACCCTAAAAATTTTGCTCTCAAAACCCTCATTTTTGAGAGATCTAGCGATTCGTCGAGTAGAAGAGAAAATGGGAAGCGACCCACATCAAAAGATCTGATTTTGGGAGGAAGGCTTTCGTCGAAAGGTAAAAACCCTAACCCTGAATTCAGTTTCGGTTCATCTTCTCAGCTAAGAGGTACATTTGGAGAATTATGGTTTGAGTTCAACACCTAAGAAAGAGAAAAATTATAGTGGATGAAGTCCTGAATTAGGTTTAGAAACTAGTGAGAATGAGAAGAATGTTTCTAGTACACAGAATTCGAACACTACACCTCCTATACAGGCTTCGATATCGCCTGAGGTGGCGTGTAGGTCCAATGTAGACCCAGTTCCGGCTTGTTTTGCTGCCGGGCATGTGATTGCTGGGGTCTTTGTTCGGCGAAAGTGTTGGCCAAGGGGAATTGTCGCTGTGGGCGGAGAATGTGGATTCTCTGATGGGTCTCAAATTCCGGTTGCGGAGGCTTTCTTCACGTTCCGAGAATGTGTTGGGTAGCCCTACTTCTGAATTTTAATGAAAGCTTCTGTCAATTGGTTCGTCGCTTCTACTAATGTAGGGAAGGGAAGAGGGAGATAGTTGATGGGGAAATTTCACCTGAGAATCAGAGATTCATCCGATCTTGGGTTTTGGAGGTTTTCGCCGACTAATTCTGATGTGTCAAGATCACCTAAACTTGGAGAGTTTATTGGGGTTAAGATCGCCAGATTTTGAAACGACACCATGGTCAGGCAATGACATTTGGAAAACTCCTAGTTCATGTAGCATCAGTCCTTTTTCAGCTATAGTGCAGAGAGCAACAACATCATCTTGCAATGACATTAGGAAAACTTCTAGTTCTGGTAGTATTGTCAAGGTCATCAGGATTTAGGGCTTTTATACCTAATGAACAGAAATGGGTAAATCGATATGATAGTGTTATGGAGTGTGCACCTCTCTCTGGTGGAGCGAGGCAAATTGTGCTTCCACTCCATCATCCTACTCCAAGCCCGAAAAAAAAAAAAAAAAAAAAAAAATTCAAACGGATTATGTCTCCAGTTAAACTGGATTCAGTTTCCGAGGTTTTTGGAAGCATGAGGTTGTCCCCAAAACAAGATGCAAGCAAATTTTCGGCGCCATTGCGTGCTTTGATTTTCCAATTTGGTTGCCCTGGCACTCCCTCAAACTCCAATGATCTTAATTATTTCAAGAAGCCTTCAAACGAGTTTGATTCTAAAGATACAACAATGCTACTCTTACACCCACATCTACAACCTAATCCTTTATAGCCAGGTAACACTTTTTTATTGGAGGTTATTGTTGAGTAGGTTGTAGAAACTTTCAATTCTAATAAAATTGTGTCACCTAAGGTTGTAAAGAACTAAATTTTAAAAATGGGTGTAGTTGTCATGATCCTTAAAGATAAGGATCTAAGCAGTTTAGACTCGAGAATTTCATCGCGAAATGGTCTTGTCAGTGGGAATTTCACAAATGACGAAGAGAATCAATTATACGGGACAAGAGAATGCTGAATCCGAGATTGACTTGAAGAACAAGGGCTTTGTATTGAAAGAGGAAGATGAAAGGAGCATATCAGGTGGTTAGAGCATCTACAGTCGTTTAAGGTAAAATATGCATACATATTTTTACCTTAGCAATTCGTAAGAATGCTGCAGCCGACAAAAAGCTAAAAAATGCATAGTTACGTTCAAAATGAAACAGACGAAACATGATATTTCGTGAGGGAGAAAGTTTTTTTTAATGAAAAAATAGGGAAAAACGTAAAATTTATAAATTTTTAAAATAAATGGGACGAAACATTCCTTTATTTAGCTTTTTGCAAAATAACCGAACGAAACATCATTCGTCCGGGTTTTAAGGGTGGTGTTTTTTTGCAAAAAAAAATTGCAATTTTTTTTCAAAATAGTTCACAAATTATTTGCAAAGAAAATTTTTAAATTGCAAAAACAATTTAAAAATTTGCAATTTTTTTTTTAAATTACACTCAGTAACCAATGATGATCATTTGCAAAAAAAAAAAAAAAATTAAAAAAGGGAATGAGACCACTGTGAGAATGGATTGGATGAAACATCGTTTTTGTCCAACCATTTATTTTCTTTTTTGAGTTTTTTCTTTGTTTTTAAAATTTTTTCCTTCGGACGAAACATTATGTTTCTTCCGATTATTTAAGAATATATTTAAATAATTCAGACGAAATATCATAATGTCACGCAAAGTATGCATAATGTCATCCATGCTGCTATTTTTACCTTTCTACTGTAGCAAAATTGACAAAAAATGACTGAATAGACGACTGTGTTGGCTACAGTTAAAATTAATGCATAAAATGGAAGTGTGGCTCATGACTGTGGATGCTCTTAGAGCATCTGCAGTCGTGGGCTAAATACCCAAAATTTGGAAAAATTTCGAAAAAAAGAGCTGCAGTCGTCTTCCAAATTTGCAAAATTTGGGTGTACGATGAATAGTGCCTTGCCAAATATAGCAGACGATTTGGCAAAATGCAAAATATAGCTAACGACCTATTTTATTTCGTCCGTCAGTAGAGACGAAAGATAAAATTTCGTCAATTAGGGGAGACGTATAAAAAGTGATGTAAGACGATGGATTAAACCCCGTTTGAAAAAGGAAAAAAAAAAAAAAGCAGAGACGAAGCATTATACATCGTCAATTCCAAAAGCCGCTAGATGCCAAAAGAAGATTGACGGTAGTTAATCTACCGTCTCAGGCCAAAAAGTGATTTTTAAATTTTTTTTTTTTTTGTCTGTTAGTGCTTAAAAAAAATTTTTTTTTTTATAAAAAAATTGGGACGAGAGATAATCAATCGTCCGGGCATATTTTAGCTTTCAACGACTGCAGCGCGCAGTCATATTTTCTATTTCCAAAAGTCAAATACCCAAAATTTAGCTTAGAACGACTACAGATGCTCTTACGGATCCTCTTATGGATCTTTGGAATTTCCTGTTACCGAAATTGGCCTGCAGAACGAAGCATGTGCAGAGTCTATCAGCACTGATGGAGGTGGCCTAGTCTCTTCCGAAGATTCTGATTGGACTCTTTTTTACAAGAACCGTTTATTTGAAGTACGATATGTTCTACTCTTCCAGTCTTTTTTTATATTTTCTTCCTTTATGTATCTATTTTACTTTTTATTTAAGTAGAATTTCAGAAATGGTCATCATTTCTGAAACTTGTATTTGAAGTGGTTGTCGCAATCCCGATTTTTTTTGAAAATTTTGCCGTACTACCCCACTTTTTGAAAATATTTGGTGTTCTGCCCCTCCCCAAAACAATTAACGATATGCCCTTGTTTAGGACACGTCAGCAAGAAACGTTATTGGGAAAAACGGCATAGGTTATTTCGATGCCGTTCTTCCCAATAACGGTATCTGTTTGAAAAAAAGTGTCATGCCGTTATTTGGAATAACGGCATAGGTTGTTTTGTTTTTTGACAGCTTGTAGTTTTCACTTAGGGAAAAAATTGCAAGTGTGAAAATCTTATAACAGATGCCGTTATTTCAAATAACGACATTCTCAATACTATTCATTCTCTCTGACGAATAAGTTAAAAAAAAAAGAAAAAAAAATTTATAACTAATGCCGTTATTCTAAATAACGGCATCAGTTATAATTTTTTTTTTTTGAAATTTTTTTATTAATTTTCTCTGTTTCCAAACAACGGCAAGAGTTCATATTTATATATAACTGATGCCGTTATTGAAGATAACGACATCAGTCATTCGAATGCCGTTATTCAGGATAATGGCATTATTTATAAGTTTTTTTCACACTTAGAACTTTTTAAAGTTAGAAGATTCACACTTGTAAGAGAAATATACTGATGCCGTTATTCCAAATAACGGCATGAAAAAAAAATGTAAAATAGATGTCGTTATTGGAAATAACGGTACGTAAATAATCTATGCCGTTATTTCCAATAACGGTTTATGCTGACGTGTCCTAAATAAGGGCAGATCGCTAATTGTTTTGGGAAGTATGGCAGAGCGCTAAATATTTTCAAAAAGTGGGGCAGTACGGCAAAATTTTCATTTTTTTTTATATGCTACTTTTTGAAAGTATTTGCACTTATAGGACAGTTGTTAAAGTATTTGCGTTTGTGGACTCAACAACTAAACTCGTCATTCCCAACGGCAAGTTTAGTTATTTCATGCTCGCCGTCCACGGCGAGTTTAGTGCTAATTTCTTGAGAAACTCGTTGTTCCCAATGGCGAGGTCAGTTCAAAAAATTTCAATAAAGACAAACTGTTCCCAACGGCGATGACATTTATACTAGACACGTTGTTGGGAACAGTGAGTTTAGTTCAAAATTTTAAATGAGGACTTGCTATTCCCAACGGCGAGGACATTTATACTAGACTCGCTGTTGGGAATGATGAATTTAGTTCAAAAAAAAATTATATGGATTTTTTTTGAAAATTCACCAAGTCCAACAGAATGTTTCACTCTCTGTGATATTTCCTACATCCTCGCCGTTCCAAACAGCGAGTCTAGTATAAATGTTCTCGACATTGGGAACAATGAATCTTCTTTCAAAATTTTGAACTAAATTCGTTGTTCCCAACAGCGAGTCTAGTATAAATGGCTTGGCCTTTCAGAACGGCGAGTCTTCATTGAAAATTTTGAACTGAACTCGTCGTTGAGAACAACGTGTTTTTCAAAAAATTAGTACTAAACTCACCGTGTCCCAACGGCGATCATGAAATAACTAAACTCGCCGTTAGAAACGGCAAATTTAGGTGTTGAATCGACGAGCACAAATACTTTAGCAACTGTTATCTTTCTGCAAATATTATCAAAAAGTGTTTTATAAATAAAAAAAATCGGCAATCCAAGGGATAATCTAATTTCTTTTCTATAATTTGTTGTAATCCACGGGATGAATATAAGTTCTTTTCCACTATTTATCGTTGGTGATTGTTGTTGTAAGTTTTTCTCATCTTTCCTCTTTTTTGGAACATCGTTATTTAATATGCTTGTAGGTTGGGGGGAAAAAATTATGTTTTTTTCGAAACTATTTACAAAAAGAAGATAGTTGTCAAACAAATTGTGCTTGTGAACTTAACAACTAGTTTTGTTATTTTATGCTCGCCATTGGAAACGGTGGGTGTAATCCTAATTTTTTTGAGAAACTTGTTGTTCTCAACGGTGAATTTAGTTCAAAAATTTCAAATAAGACTCGTTATTCCCAACTGCGAGGGGAAATATACTAGACTCGTTGGGAATGGCGAGTCTACTGATTTTGAAATTTCACAGAGAGATATATTGTTGGACACTTGGACTTGGTAAATTTTCAACAAAAAAAAAACTCCATAAAAGAGTTCGTTGTTCCCAACGTTGAGGAAAAATATACTAAATTCGCTGATGTGAACTGTGAGTTCCATGTAAATACACCGTTGTTGGGAATAGCTAGCTTTTCTATGGATTATTTTTTCTTCCAAAATTCACTGCGAAATTTCAAAAATTAATACTCGTTGTTCCCAACAACGAGTTTAGTATAAAAAAATCTCGCCGTTGGAAACAATGAGTCTTGTTTGAAAATTTCGAACTAAACTCGATGTTAGAAACGACGAGTTTCTCAAAAAATAGAACTACAATTGTCATTTTCAACGGCGAGCACGAAATAACTAAACTCGTCATTCCCAACGGTGAATTTAGTTGTTGAGTTCCTGGCACTAGTAGAAAACCTTGCAATAATAATGGATTATTTGCAAGCACCAAAAATTCATTGTAGTTGTTACTATCAACAACAAATTACTCACAACAAACCCATTCATTGCAAATATTGTGACATCCGCAAGAGATTTTATTCAACCGTTGCAAGTGTTGACAATTACAAGGGAACAATTGCAACAAACAATACTCCATTACCAAAGTAGTAATAAAATATTTATTTTTAAAAATAAATTAGATATAAACACGTGCATTACATAGATAATTTTGCCACCCAACAATTTCATGATAAAAAATTATTCTCACTTTTCAAATACTGAGCGGGTAAAAAGAAAAAAAAAACCAATAAACCCATTCTTTGAACTTTCCCGGCCAAAATCCAAAGGTGGAAAGAAAAAAAAAAAAAAAAAAAACCCGCGCGACCTTCCCAAAACCCGCGCGACCTTCCCCCAAAATAAAAAACCCTGATTTCGCACCCCCCAGCCCCCACGCCCGCATCCCACCAAAATCGCTACTTTCTTCATCCAGCTCTTCGTCGCCGCTCCTTCCCGCTCCTCGTCGCCGCTCCTCGCCGCTCTTCGTCGCCCCTACCCGCTCTTCGTTCGCCGCTCTTCGTCGCCCCTACCCGCTCTTCGTCGCTCCTATTCCTCGTCGCCGCTCCAAGGTAATTGATGAAGTACTCATTCAGATCTCTTGAATGTTGTTTTTCTTCTCTTTTTTGTTGCAGATTGCTTGCAACACTTGCCCTATTTCTTAATTTGTAAAAAGAATAAAAATGAAATTTTGATGATCAGAAACACTTAGGCCTTTGAGTAACTGTAATATTTATGATAACCAAATTTAGTAATAAAAGCAAGATCAAAGTGATAGTATATCATATAAGTTATAATTTAACTGTGTGTATATATGATTCGGATAGTGAAGAACACTAATGCACCACTTTCTTCAGGTAAAGAAGAAAAAAAATCGTTCGTTAGCTCTTCTTTTGGAAAAGATCAGAGCAAATTAAAGCCTAAAGTAGGATAATAGTTGTCGGTTAGTACTGAGAGGACCAATTAGCAGCACTCCCAACCCTAGGCATACCCGCGGTGTTCTTTTTCGACTGTGCATCAACCTTGTAATTAGCACCATTGCTACTTTCATACACATCCTTTATGGGGTTATTTTTCTGTGGGTATAATCATATAGCTTAAGTGTAATGCAATTGTTATATAAAAACATAACTATGGGATGTGTGTGTGTGTGCGCGCGCGCAATTGTTTTTGGAGATTAGGTGCTACAATATCTCTATTAATCTAGTTTTGTATCACAGTCACACCTTTGGGGAATGGTGCAAAAGATTTCCCACAGCCCTTCTTCACAATATCTGCATCATCGATCTTATCTGCATCATCCTGATACTTTAATGCTAGGATAAGTGCAGCCGTCCTTAATGAACTTAGAACCTCAACCCATGATCATGGATTTTTAATTTCATTTTCACAAGTTGTTCTTAAATTTTGGCTAGTTTGGGAAATAGAATTTATATTTGAGCTTTTTGGACCTCCAACACCCCTGACCAAGTTCCTCTTCCTAATTAGATGTTTCAAGTCTTTGTATGTGTCCATAGATTATCACTTGAATATCAAGTGATCACTGTCTAAAATCTGAATTCATAAGTGGGTCTCATGGTCACATTTTATTGTCTGCCTCAATATAAATTTGAATTGTGGAGGGTGATGTTGAGCTCATTTAGACCAGGCAATGGACGCTAGCGTTAGATGTCTCTGTTACATTCATGTCATGGATCATGGATGGCTGTCCGATCAGTACGAGTGTTCAGGTGACACGTGCAAATGGGAATTATCCGCCTAAATACCACATCAAAAGTTGTGAAAATAAAGAAGCAGATGGCATTAAAGGTTTTTTTCCCCTTTCTCCCACTACTTCATTGTCATTCTTAACCATGGTGAAGGTGCAAGATGATTTATTTGGATGGTTTCTTTACTGTAGTGTATGGTGACTAACCCTATCGTCAGACCTCAGTTCTGGAAGGAACTAGGATTAATTGGACTCTATAGCAACATGGCATGGGTGTTTGCTAGGTGTTTGCTATCCTAGTTATTTGAATTGTTTGGGATGGTGTGTGATATTTCTTGGTTTTGTATCTCAGTACGTTTTGACGAATATTTATTCGGTGTTATCAATCTTCCTAACAGCTAAAGAATTGGAGCAGCAAGAATTGTCAAATTGCCTCTGTTCATTAGTGATCATCATTTCGTACAATTAAAGAGAAAAGTTAATAAACGTACTGAGACTGCCATATATATGATTCGGATAGTGAAGAACACTAATGCACCACTTTCTTCAGGTAAAGAAGAAAAAAAATCGTTCGTTAGCTCTTCTTTTGGAAAAGATCAGAGCAAATTAAAGCCTAAAGTAGGATAATAGTTGTCGGTTAGTACTGAGAGGACCAATTAGCAGCACTCCCAACCCTAGGCATACCCGCGGTGTTCTTTTTCGACTGTGCATCAACCTTGTAATTAGCACCATTGCTACTTTCATACACATCCTTTATGGGGTTATTTTTCTGTGGGTATAATCATATAGCTTAAGTGTAATGCAATTGTTATATAAAAACATAACTATGGGATGTGTGTGTGTGTGCGCGCGCAATTGTTTTTGGAGATTAGGTGCTACAATATCTCTATTAATCTAGTTTTGTATCACAGTCACACCTTTGGGGAATGGTGCAAAAGATTTCCCACAACCCTTCTTCACAATATCTGCATCATCCTGATAGAACAAGATGGCCTTCTAAATCAGTTCACCAAAAGAAAGGAACACTGCCATCAATATCCTATATTCAAAATAGAAATATCATTAGACAATGGAATGATACCAACTACCCAGAGTTCAAATAAATTCATTCCAATAGAGTACAAAAATAATCAAATGATGAAACTAAGATTTCTACTTGTACGAACGAAAATAGAACATTATGTTGGAATATTTTTATGGCATTATTTAAATCGCTAGGAAAATAATTAAAGCTGTATGAAGGTTACATGATCATATACTGGCTATCTATCAGAAGTGAAATATGCATGAAGAATAAATTAATATTACAACTTACTCAAACCAGTGAAATAAAATATACTGACATAAGTTTATAGATAGATACTTGTACTTGTATGCGTTCATGCATGGTTACATGTAAACAATGTATTTAGCAGTAATTGTGTAACTCTTACACATATTACTTGAAACTAAATAATGCATCTATACAACTCATGATACTGCATGACTCCTAGATATCTTTATTGAATATAAACAGATGACATATTTAAAGTATTCATATAGTTTGGCATATGTATATTCACATTACTTATAAGAAATAACCACTAGTAGAAAACCTTGCAATAATAATGGATTATTTGCAAGCACAAAAAATTATGACGCATGGTGTGAATGAATAACTAATACACATGTCTTTACATGCCTTTTAAGGTGTAGTGTGTAGATTACGACACATGGTGTGAATCAATGGTTCCATGTGTCATATTTTATTTCTTTACAATGCCTATGAACAAGTTTGGGTTTTTTTTGTGGAAATTTTATTTCTTTTATTAAGCCATAAAAGAAGGGTATCATACTTTTGATGTAAACAATGATCATATTTTATTGAGCTTTTTGTTGTGGTTGTGCTTTTCTATTTCGTTGTCCTCAATTGTTTGTTGTTTCCTGTAATTTGTATACTGCATAGATGTAATGTAGTGTTTATATGTGTGCTTACTAAAGTGCATATAGACTAATAGAAATACACCATTAAATGCTTGTGAATAACACCATTACAGAAATAGTTCACTGCACTTTCTAACTAGATTTCATGTGTGTACCAAAAAGTTTTTGAAAGAATGAGACTCTAATTATGTATGCACTTGCAAATAGTTTGATTATATAACTAATAATAAATGCTGTAAACTTTCAGATGAGAATTCTTCCAGACAAGTCATTCATTAGTATACTTAAGAAAGACAGGTTTAAGAATCAATTATATGAAGAAGGTGTAGTGGCATTCCTGAAATATGCTGATGAAAATCCTTATCGTTCGGAGACAGGAAAAATATATTGCCCATGTGTACATTGTTTGAATAGAACATTAGAGGATCAAGAAGTAGTACGTGAACATTTATTGATGTTTGGGTTCAGTAAGGACTACATTTTTTGGGATTATCATGGAGAAGGAATGGATGCTCATAACATAGACGAGGAAACAGTTCAAGCAGAGATTGAAAGGATTGACGACATAAATGTGATGTTGGACGACATAATGGCTGCAACCTATGTTGATGATGACATGGCACATGGAGGAGAAGCATCTCAAAATTAAGACTTCGGAGATTTTAATGAGCTTCTGAAACTACTAGAGGACAATGAGCGAAACTTACATGATGGTTGCACTGAATTTTCTAGGCTTTCATTTATGGTTAGACTTTTCCATCTCCAAACTATAAGTGGGATGTCCATAAAACATTTTGAGATGCTTCTTGATTTACTTCGCAGAGTAATCCCCAATGGGCAAGAGAGCTTACCCAAATCATATTATGATGCTAAAAAGATTCTTGCGACACTAGGCCTAGAGTACAACAAGATTGATGCGTGTCCAAATGACTGCATTCTATATTATAAGGAGTATAATGACCTGGTTGAATGTCCAAAGTGCAAGGTATCTAGGTGGAAAAAGAACAAGCGCACTGCAGTTGCAAGTACGTCTGAAGAGGGGGCAAATCAAACGAATGTGGCGGCTAAGGTTCTTCGTCATTTTCCTATCATAAGCAGATTGCAAAGATTGTATATGTCCAAAGATATTGCTAAGGAAATGAGGTGGCATTCCGAATGTCGTATCGATGATGGCAAACTACGACATCCGGCTGACTCAGAGGCGTGGAAGCACCTAGATCGTTTGTATACAAAATTCGCTGAAGATTCAAGAAATGTCAGATTGGGTTTGGCAAGCGACGGGTTCAACCCTTTTGGTTTAATGAGCTCATCATGGTCTACATGGCCTGTGTTGCTTATGCCATATAATTTACCTCCATGGATGTGTATGAAGCAACCATACATATTTCTATCTTTATTGATTCCTGGGAAATATGCTCCTGGGAATGACATTGACGTGTTTCTGGAGCCACTTATTGATGAACTAAATATTCTATGGGAGATTGGTGTTAAAACATTCGATGCTTACACTAAGAAAGAATTTAAAATGCATGCAGCTGTGCTTTGGACTATAAATGATTTTCCAGCTTATGGTAATCTTTCTGGTTGGTCAACTAAGGGTAGATTTGCATGTCCTATTTGTGCAACAGATTACGAAGGGAAGCGTCTCACTTATAGTCGCAAGTTTTGCTTTTGGTGTCATCGAAGGTGGCTGCCATCACATCATCCATTCCGTCAAAATAAGAATAAGTTTGATGGGACAGTTGAAAGACGGATAGCACCAATACAGATGTCTGGAGCTGACATTTTCCAACAGCTAGGGGGCTTTCCAAATGTGACTTTTGGAAAAGATCGTTTCAAGCCAGACAATGCAGTTCAGGAGAAGAAAAGGAAGAGAGGCAAGAGAATAAGTAACAATGAAAATGCGCAAAAATTGCCGGCAGGGTGGAACAAAATAAGTATATTCTTTCGCTTGCCATATTGGAAAGATCTTAAAATTAGACATAACTTGGATGTAATGCATATAGAGAAAAACATATGTGACAATATATTATCTACGCTCCTGCAAGATTCAAAGAAATCAAAGGATGATTTAAGGGCTCGTCGAGATTTGACGGACATGGATATACGTAGGAGCCTTCAAGCTGTAGATATTGGGGATAACAGGTTTCAATTGCCCTCATCAGTAATCACCATGTCAAAAGAAGAGATGCAAAGATTTTGTCAGGTGCTTAAATCAGTGAAATCTCCAGATGGCTATTCTTCAAATATTTCCAATAATGTGCAGGTTCAAGATAGGAAAATTCCAAACCTCAATACACATGATTGCCATATACTACTGCATCAACTAATACCTGTTGCACTGCGGCATAACATGAAATCTGAAGTTGCTAAAGTGTTGATAGAGTTTTGTGGCTTTTTTAATAAGTTGTGCTCAAAAGTTATTGATGTATCAGAGTTTGAGGAGCTAGAGCAACAAGTATTAGAGACTATGTGCAAGTTAGAAGTGTTTTTTCCACCATCTTTTTTCACAATCATGGTACACCTTACAGTACATTTAGTTGCAGAGGCTAAGGTAGGTGGTCCTGTCCAATATCGATGGATGTATCCCATTGAAAGGTACTAAAGACTATAAACCTAATTTAAAAATTTTATATTATACTTAGAAACATGTGTACATGTACTTATAAATTTTTGATTGTTTCTTGTTTCTAGGTATTTGGGGTTTATGAAAAAACAAGTTCATAATCGAGCACGCCCTGAAGGTTCAATAGCTGAAAATTATTTAGCAAACGAATGCTTAAACTTTGTTTCACGTTATTTGCATGATGTGGAAACAAGGCTAAACCGTCCAGTCCGAAATGCAGAGGGTTCATTGTTTTCTTTCATTGAGGAGGATACACATTACCCTAGAGAAATGTTGGAGCAAGCACATGCATATGTGTTAAATAATGTTGAAGAAATAGATATCTTCCGAAAGTGCGTTCACTATACCCTTATATATAGTTTAGTGTTTTTATGATTATATAGAATGTTATACTTTAACAAGTTATCATTATAATTTTTTGTAGTAAACACATCGAAGAATTGAGAAAGAAATATAGGGGAAAAAGTGCAACAAGGGCGATTGATCGTATTCACAGAAAGGATTTTCCATGTTGGCTTCAAAGTCACGTATAATTCTATAAATCTATCCTTAAGTCTACTTCATTTCTGTATGTGTGTGTGTGTGTGCATGGAAAGATATGATTAACTGAAATTACTCTACTTATTTCATGTTAGGTTGAGTACCTAGTCACTGAAGGAGAACTTGTCTCAGATCTAGTTGTTTCTCTTTCAAGAGGTCCACTTTCATGGGTGAATAGGTATGGCGGGTATTGTGTTAATGGTTTCAAGTTTCATATAACTTCTCTGGAAGAAAAGAGAACAACCCAAAATAATGGGATTGTTCAGGTCTTTACCCAAAGATGTTATTCAAGCAATAAAGATAAAAATCCTCGTGAAGGTAATGTGATGTACTGTGGTCAGCTTGAAGATATTGTTGAGATATATTATGGACATCAACAAGAATATAAATACATAATGTTCAAAGTGCGTTGGTGCGAAATGCAAAAATCCAAGGATGAGTATGGTTTTCAGCTTGTGAATTTGAAGAAAGAAATATGTACAGATGATAAATTCATGTTTGCAAATCAAGCAGAACAATGTTTTTACATCGAAGATCCTATATATCCAAATATGTGGGTAGTCTTGAGAAGGCCATCCAGAGCTGTATTTGATATACGAGATAGTGGTAATATTGTTGATGATGAAGAAGATGGGCCAATAGAGATCGAAGGAGCTGTTGATCCTGTTCAAAATTTTTCCTTCTCGCAGAACATCCAACTTGATGGTGATATCTCCTTGGTGAGGCCAGAAATTGATAGTGAAGTTATAGAGGCAAATGTTTCATCAACAATGAAGAGAAACAAAAAAGTTGGAGTAGAACAGTAGGGCATCAACTGTTTCAGTAATTATTAACTTTTAAGAACTTCATTGATTAGAGAGATCTTTTGTTGTTTATGTGTGATATTAACCTTCTGAACTACATTGATATTTTTCTATAAGCAATGATGTTGTGGCCCAAAAGTACTGTATGGACTGTATTTGGACAGTAAGTTGACATTTTTTAATTTTGTTAAACTTGACATTTTTATTGTTGTAGACTCTATTTGGTTGTATTCTGACTGTTCTGATCCATTACAGTATAGCCTGCAGGTACTTTCATTAAACTTGGCATTTATATTGTTGTTTACTTACTATCTAGATCAGTGGTTTGTTTAGTTTTCATTGACTTTGTTTGTACTTCTCATATGAGGATATTCTAAAGTGACTAACTCTTGGACGTTAATATTTATTGACAGATGAGGGACCCTACAATTGAAGCTAGTTTAAGAAGAATAGGTGGATATTAGCTTATTTTTATCTTATTCTTCGTGTTAATTACAGTTTTTATGATTTGATTACTTCTATTAAATGTTATTCTTAAATTTGTGCAGATGATGTTCTTCCGGAGACTATTGAGGAGTTTGCACGAGTAGATGGAGAAATACCAGAAGCGGATAAATCAGATGATGACAGTGATGATGAGTTTCTACCGGGCATTGCAATAAATGAGATTTTATCTCTACCGCTACCACCACTCGCTCTCATTGATCAAGAAAGTAGGAAAAAAAATGTACCGAAAGCTGTGGCGTATTGGAGGCAGAATAGACAAATGTACGTTGATCGCTATGAGAGTGCCAAGGCGGAGAGAGTACGACACACGGGTAAGCATGTTACATGCAATTCTCAATCTTTTTGAACTATTAATTGTCATCCTACATATGGCTATGTTATAGTTTAATTGATGCAAAAAATTACATATTTTGCATAGCTTTGATGAGGCCCCCAAAAAGAGGACGAACAGGTAATAATCCAGCAACCAAGAGACCCCGTAATGGTCAAAGGGTAGTTTTAAAATGGAACGAGTTAGGCCAGCGATTGGTAAGTGGGGTAACCGCTTCAACAACTATCTAGGAATTCTAGCCAAGCGATCAGATCTATTCACTATTGCAGTTGGTTGGTTGCATCAACCTTTTAGCAGATTAGAAGCTACATGGCGAATTCTTTTGGTAATATTAAGCAAAGAACTTCTATTTGTCGATTTTATATTGATCTTTATATAAATACCAAGCGTCATCTCTCGTGTTTGCAGAAATTCTATGTTATGGACAAAAATCCGAAAGCATGGGAGTATGTATTTCAAACTAAAATTCAGGGTATGCTAGGGTGCTGGAAGACTAGATTGCATTCCCATTTTCTTAAATACAATGATGATTAGGAACGGTTCTGGCGATTAGATCCTCGGGTAGATGCAATTCAGTTTTCAGCATGTTCATATTATTGGGAGTCAGTGGCCTCACAGGTATACTTCCAATATTTCTATCATTTGTTTTGGCTAATGGCCTTGATATTTATGCAATTTTCAGAAGAGAAGTACTCTGAAACAGTCAGATGCATAAATAGTGGTCCTCCACTTCTATGGATTCTTTCTCCCTTAAAAACACTAGTATATTATAGAAGATACAAAAGCATTAGTTTTCTAAAAATTAGGACAAGTATAATACAGGCATATATTGAACAAATCGAGCAATATGACTTGATTAATTGATCAATGTAATGATCAAGCGTCGACTGTCACTTAGTAGGTTAATGTCCAAACAAAGTTATATGGGAATGTGCATGATGGCTAGGTTTGAAATTGATTTAGTAAATTCTGTCAGCTTACTACCTTTCTTTCTGTCAGCTTACTACCTTTGAAATTGATTTAGTAAATTCTGTCAGTTTCAAATTGATTTAGTAAGTTATATGGGAATATGACTTGATGATACACATGATCCACGTAAATTCTGGCAGCTTACTACCTTTCTTTCATCGTCCTCCTGTCTTTTAAAGCAGCTATATATGCCTTATTCTGACAAATCACTGAATTTTTCTCTTTCATGTAATTTCATGCTTCAAAGCCTTACAACCTCGCAGTCTTTCTATGCTTTCACGCATTGAAGTCGACACAACCAAGAGGTTGTGAAGTACATATATACTTAGGGGTTATATTAGAGAGGGCTTTCCATTTAGTTTAGGGGGATTTGAATTTGAGAACTAGCCTACTTAGATTCATGGAAAGCCACATCATTATTCATAGTTGGCCAACAAATTGGTATTATATTAGAGAGGGGTGATGCCACTCATAGATTGCCATAAACTATTTTCAAATATTTTATGGAGCGTTAATGCTCTATAATCATTAATCAACCTCATTTTGATTGAAAATGCTTCCTGGTACAGGATAATATTATTTTGAGATAACTGTATTATAACTTTTCAATCATTTGTATTATCTTCTTGCATTCAAAAATATTGTTGTGGGCAAAAAAAAATTTGGAACCCAAAAATGAGGATTGGTTGAAGTACACAATATGAAACCCCAAACCAAAATGACATATTTTAATAAATATACCAAAATGGAACCCAAAATGGTGATGAGGATGGGGTTGGGTTGGGATGGGAATGCTCTTAAGAGAACGCTAAATTTAAAGCAGAAATTAAGTCTATCAAGACTGATATGAGGGGTACAGCATCAGCGGACATGGTGTTCCCTTTTGTGTTAATTGTAGGTGGACTTGCTATGGCGACTATACGATGATTGCATACTCATTTTTTCTGGCATCTCTTACCGATTCGCTGGATTATTTGGCAGATTCTATTGCAACATATTTTCTCTCTCCTTTGCAGTTTTCTTTGTATCTTATTTTCTCATCACCATACATTTGAAGAGCTGAAGTACTTCTCTGGAACAATTTGAACAATTTGAGAGTTTTTTGAGTTGAGAAATTGTTATATTGAGCTACAAGGCTTTCAAAAAAGTAGTGATGATAATCAGGCTCAATCAGTGCTCAACTCCTAACTCTAATTGCATTCAAAATGCTCTAAAGATTGGGTGCTATGTTGCTCATTAAGCGCAACAGTCTATAAAATTGTTCACAAATTTCAATTTTTTTTTTTGATAAATAGTTGAGCTTTAATGCTTTGTAGACAATGTTTCATCTATATATGCATAGCAAGTGCCACAAATAGAGCAGTTCAGGAGAACAGAACAACAACACTGCAATACTGCATGGTTTGTGATGAATGACTAGGTAATCACAACTGAGAGTAGAAAACATAGATATATATACTACAAACCTTCTAATATTCATAGATCTCACTCAACATAATATCCATACCCGAACGGCCAACACCTTTATTACAATATCAAGGATTAAACTACTTGAATTATTCCAACTGTCGAAAGTGTCACAGGCACATAGCAAGCAAGAACAGTCATCCTTTCATACTCACAAAAACCTGTTTAGGTAATCATCCACAGTGGTATATTTGACATCCGGATAGAGTTGCGTTGCCTCCACACCAAATGATTCCTCAATCTCAAAGTTGGTATGATCTCCCTTCACGAACGCAGAGTGGCTAATTGACAACACCACATTCAACGGAATTGGAGACTCTGCATGTCACAATAAAGAGAGGAAAAAAGATTGATCAGTTGAGAATCAAAATGAGTGTGTGAAATTGGTCTGAACAATTTTTTCTTTATTACAGCTATATTTATTTGCATGTGCATTGACTTCTGTGCATTACATATTTTGTAAACTTTCGCAGAAAAAATCATTGCAGTGCAGCAGAAATCGACTATCAAATGATTTTGATCATCACTTGGGATCAAGTTCGTATGCGCAGACGGAGTATAAGCTGGTAAGAGAAACATTAAAATTCTCATTTTCTCTTCCTTCCAATTATATCTACAAAATTATAACCTTCAAATTAAGTATTTTTTTCAGAAGAAAAAATTAAAAGTCGAAAAGTTGACTGTCGACCAAATTGCGAAGATATCATATGGAACATTTAACAAAGAATACAAGAATGAAACAAAGAAGAACAAGAACCTCATTATGGTGGTAAGATTTGCTTTCTTCAATATTTTTGTGATGATTCTTATTGTGGCATGTATATCAATTATTCATTTTCTTATTTTAGGATGCTTTGACTTTTTCTGTCAAACAAGCTGCACTCAAGTTACACGGTTTTGAAAATCCAGATCCATCAAAGCTGCCCCAAGAAGTTCAAGATAGGTGCGGCTACAGTGTGTTTGGCAGTCCAAAGAAGAACCGCAGTAGACTTAAAGGAACAAAAATTCTGAGAAATAGAAAGGAAGATGATGCTGGTTCTCTCTCATCGGAATCAAGAATAGATAAAAGGATACAAGAAGAATCAACTGTTAAATCTTTGTTCAAAAAGTGTGACAAGTTGGCAATACAAAATCAAGTTCTTATGGACTTCTTTTGTGAGCTGCATCCTGATAAAATGGAAGCCTTGAAACAAAGGTTGGAATATACTACTGTCGACTCATCCAATAGTCAAATACGACAAGAGGTAGCTATATATTTAATTGCCTCAATTGGATAATATATTATTATCTATATATATTGAATAACGAGTTCTAATTTTGTATTGTTTCTTTTTCATGTAGTCTATATGTAGTGGCGATGACTATGAGACAGTGGGTAATGAGGAACATGTAGAAGACCTTACGTGAAAAGTGAAGCAAGGGATACATGGAAGCAGTAGCGGGTTAAAAGTTATTTTGAAAACCTTTAATTTTGTTTCTTGGAGTTTCACAACTTATCTTTTCTTCTAGAATGTATTGTTGTTTTGGCACTATGAAACAAACAAAAATTTTTGTAATGAGAATGTTCTGAATTATATAATATTCAAATTTATTTTGCATTATTGTGTTTTCTTTATATAATTGTGTGAATCAATATGTGAAATAATTATATGTTCTTCATTGTCAAAATACATTATTTTAATTTGTAAATTTGATTAAGCCATTCAAATATAATCAGTAATGAAGAAAAAATGTGTGCAATTGCATTCGCGATATAGCAATTGCAAGGAAATCAGTATCTTGCAGATCTCTGTAGCAATAGTTCATTAGCAACGGAAAAAATCCCTTTTAAAACACACTTGCAAGAGACGAATTTGTTGTAAATATTCTCTTGTATATGGAGATAGCAAGGTACAACTTCCATTGCAGATATTCTATTGTGGATAAACATATTCGCAAGGGATAGTTAAAATTCCGTTGCGAATGTGTACATTAACCAGGAGAGATTTCGCAACAGCACAATTACAAGGGAATGAAGAAAAATCCCTTACAAATGTACACTAACCATGGAATTGTACTCTTCTACAAGGGAAATTTCTATTGCGATTGTAGCATTTTCTACTAGTGTGGGCCAATTAGTTTAGTAACTGTCATCTTCTTAGAAATAGTTTCGAAAATTGGCATATAATATATTTTAAAAAAATTGTAGGTTGGACTCTCTCCCCCGCTGCTCTCTATTTTTAACTGAATGTCATTTTTCTCCCTATGGTACCTGTGGAAAGATCTCACGGTTTACTCAAAACAACAAGGCTTGTCTTCATGATGTATTTTTAACTTGTTTCAAAACATGATAATCATGCATCATTTAACTTGTTTTTTTTTAAATTTCCTGCTGAGTTTTACGAGATGGTCACTACGAACAAACCACCAAATAAATAGTAGATCACACTAAATATACAAAGCACACAATTTTGTTCCGGTTTGGACAAACCCTAATCTGAGGAGAAATAATCGAAATACTATTCAACTATAGAATATACAAGAGTTACAACCACTCTCACCAGGACTATATCTATTCTCAAGTCTCACCAGAAGATATTTGTTGTTTACAATGAAAAACTCTCAATCTCAAATAAGGACTCTCTCTCTCTCTCTCTCTCTCTCTGACCTCTGAAAGGAGACCGTTACAATGTATATATGTAGATCTAGAGAAACCCTAGTTTGCTATCTTGTACAATAATCATCGATCTGATGTATTCTGAAGAGAGAATTATATGATGAGAGCCACATGATCTAACTTGAATGAGAATTGGGCTTCAATCAGATTACAGAGCCGGTACCCATATATTGCCCGCTACTCAATTGCGGTCGACTGCCTTAAAGAGCAATTGACTGCAATTCTGACCCCAAGTCAGAGAAGCTCAGCAGTCGACTTCCCTTTACTGCTGTTACTCCTTCCTCCATCATCGCTTCGAATCTCTTCTCACTTCACTTGTTTTCTATTCTCATCAAATATAGTATGCAGGACATAAACCCAACCATCTCCACCTTAAATTGTATACTTATGCTTCCACACCTGTGTGGTTAAACTCTTTTAGACTCTTTCATTCCCCTTTTGCAAACAACCCGGTTCAGTGGCTTTTTCTGCTAATTAAATATATCTCCACCTGTTTTTCTCCAACCGTATGCCTCATTCAAGGGCATACCCCAGTAAGTGTCAACATGAAGACACCACCCTCCACGCGAACTCCATCTACCCCGAGGTACTCTCCACATCCCGATAATATTCGAATGTCGCAATCTCGCTTTGATGATTCTAGTGGCGGCGAACTAGATAATGTTTTAGGAACACAGGGCTTTAACTCACTTGCACAATATTTTTTGTTCTCATAAAGCTGGTAGAGCTTGTGCTGACTATGCTCATTACCCGTCTTTCCCCCCATCACATTACAATGACTTTTTCGAGTTGATAGAACTCCACATCGAGTTGTGTACCTACAGCCTCATGCTTCTAGAGTTCTCCCAGATATCAGACTTTGTTTCAACAAAGGAATATCCATGACCTTCTCTAGTGTGTACCCATTTTCGTCTAGTGTCTCCAACTCCACTGTTCCCTCACCCACTACGTCACAAATCTTACCAATATATGTTCTCACACAACGTCTTGTTGTAGACTTGTAAGAAGAAAACATTCCCCTTTCGGAGCAAATATGAGAAGAACTACCCGAGTCAAAAGTCTAGCTGGAATCCACATCTAAATAACTTGAAACAATAATACAGTCTATTTATCACTTGATTCAGCGGCGCTGATCACGTTGGCACCCCTCTGATTCAACTACTCTCTTGTAATGCCTAGCCCCTCTACAACGGTGGCAACGGACCCAGCCCGCTTATATGTTCACTTTTCCTTCCAATTGAAGTACCATCCACCGTCAGGCAACTGATATAAGTAGACGTTGATTTTTGACTCTCCTTCCTATGTGCATCCTCCTTCTAGTCTTTGATCACACCTGCTACCAAAAACTTCTTCTTGGCAGATTTTCTATCTAGCATGGTGGTTATCAAGTTGGCTAAATTTGGCAGTGAATATATCAAGTTGAAAATTTTAAGATCGTCTACTTTTATCGCCCTCAGTTCAGATAAATATGTATTGAACTCCATTACATTATATTGAAGAGTGATACCTTCCTTCATTGAGAAACATCACAGATTTCTCTTCCAATACATCCGATTTTGTGACGGCAATTCCGAGTAGTCAGTTCTAAGTCTTCCCGATAGACTCGCAACGCTTCACATGCACCTGACTTTGCTCGTCAATAACAGCGGGATTAAACCCAAAGCTTCTGAACAAATCTCTTGCTTTATGCCGATTGGTCTCCTTTTATCTCCTTCAAGGGCTATATCTAAGTCTTGTTGAACTGATGCTTCGTGCATGTCCACCTTCCAGAGATCAAAATTGATCTTACCGACAAACCGTTTGATCTTTGTGAACTTATCTGCCATTTTCTCCAAGGAACTCGAGCAACCCCTTTCTACAACTTGATGCTCTGATACCACTTGGTAGGATTTCCTGCTGAGTTGTACGACATGACCACTACAAACAAACCACCAAGCAAATAGTAGATCAAACCAAACACATTAAAGCGCACACTTTTGTCCCAGTTTGGGCGAACCCTAATCTGTAATACCCTGCAAAAATAGCATATGGCTATTTTGCATTGTAATCCGTGTGTACACAATTATGTATTTTCTAATAATAATTGATTGTTATTGAGAAATATCAGATATACTGTCTATCTTATTTTATGCTTTTGGAGGGTTATTATGAGACAATTTTATGTATTTTATATTGTTAGATTTATCAAGTGTAAGAGTGGGGGCTTGTTTGAAGTATTTTTGAAATTGGGGGGCTTATATGTAATACTCCCCCTTTATTTATTTATTTAAGTATTTATTTTAATAAACCCTTCCCCCTTTTTTCCATTCCTTCTTCTTTCTTCTCCTTGTTTCTTTTTCTTCCCGATCGAAAGCAGCGAAGGGCCGAAACCCATCGGCTCTCCTTCTCTCCGCCCAATTCCACTCCATTTCTCCACCGTTTTCAAATTAAATTGAGGGATTGACTAATTGGAGGGTCCTCTACATCGTGGCGGAGTCCGTTTTTCGAAAGGATTTCGAAAAGGTAAACTCTAGATTTATTTATTGTATGAAATTTAGTGTGGTTAATTTATTTTGAGTAAGAGTATTATGGTAGGGAGATTAGAAGACGTTGGAGATGGTTGAGGTGAGAAATTAGCAAATTCTTGGAGATTTTACAATTTGCTTATATATTAGGGTTTTGGGTATTATAAAAAGGGAAGTTAACATGTGAGTATTTTCTCTTCATGGTAGTAGAATTTTTGTGAGCCATTAGGTTATTTAGGGGATGATTTTTGTCATTGTTTGGGAAGTAAAAACCCCGTAGGATTTTGATCATTACGTGCATCGCGCGTGTGTATCCCAGGCGTTCAATAAACGCTTGTGTGATGTTTGGAATAGAGTTATTAGCTTTTGTGATTGGTTGGATGATTTGAGTTTTAATTGCGTTGAAATTTGATAATAGGATATGCTGGCGAATTTGGATGCGGGATGGCGAGATGGCGCTTCGAGTCTTCGCGGGATGCTATGTGAGTATGATATCTTTTATTTTACGCACATAGTGCGTTGTGAAAATTTTAAATTATGAATTGTTGTGTATTTTTGTTTTTGTACCTTTGTGTAGTATGGATGTTTTGAGTTAAGGATTTGTGTGGACACTCTTGTATGTGTCCACAACTATAGTTTAATTTCATAAATTATCGAGGTCGGTTGATACCTCAGAACTTGCAGAGTTCAGCTGGTCTGAAAGGGCAGAGCTGAAGCCGGTTGCTTTTGGACTGAAGTCCAAAAGGTCATAACCATTTGTGTAGGTATGATCTTGCTATGAACCTTGAGAGTAGCTTTTGGTATGGGTTTATTTGATGATTCTCAAGCGTTAGAAATTCTAGTGTTCGTTTGGGTGAAGGGTAGTAAATGCTCTGCTGAAGGAGTGGCTGAATTTGTGTGCTATGTTGGAAGTTGTGGTTGTTGTAAGTTTAGCACCCTATTGTTGAGATTGACTTCAAGATTAAGTTAGCTTGAGGACTTGAGCTCTTAAATATCTGAAAGAGTCGCCCACTGGGGGATTGCTGTGGATTCCCCTACCCTTCTAGAAGTCTGATCGTGTTGATTTTCGATGAGCGTAGCTTGGGCCACAGCTACTGCTATTTCTTGAGTTATTCCATCGGACAATTGATAAGGAGCCCTCTGCATATCGCAGTGTGGTGATTATGAGCTATCAGGTTTTAATGATGTTTTAGCATTTCATTTGGAACTTGGATGAGTTCCTGGGATTAATACTCATGGCGGACATGAGTGAGTTGAGATATAGTTCTGGTCGGTTTGTGTTTGGTGTCTCGATGCCTGAGTCTGTCAATGGTCAGGAATTAATGATTATGTGTGTGCTTACCTTCATTTAATTTGTATTGCATCATTGGGGCGTCGTTGGACCGCTCGCTGAGGGTCACGGGCCGGAATTATTTTGGGTCGCTGACCTATGAAGGTATTGGGAATCAGTGGATGTGATTCCGGGATGATTGTTACCTTGACAGGCCAGTCGGGCTCGACTTTGTTGATCGACACCGAGTGTGGTTTGAATAACAACATATTTTCAGCAAACTGCATTGATTAGGTTTTCCTTATTGTTTTTGCTTGAAGTTCGAATTGGTGTTAGGAGTGATCCCTATAAGCCAATTCGTTCTGAGAGTTAGCACTAGGTGGTGATACTATGGAGTTGTCTCTTCCTGTCATTAGGGATACGTGCTGCGATGCGTATCTTGCACTGTTGATTTCTGAGGTACCGTGGTAAGGACGGAATGGGATCCAGGTATATGCTAGTGGACACGAACGGGTCGTACGGACTGCGGTTCGGTGAAATACGATGCTATAGGTATACTGCGGTATATCTTTAAGTTCGTCACGGTTGTTAAATGGGATCCAGGTATATGCTAGTGGACACGAACGGGTCGTACGGACTGCAGTTCGGTGAAATATGATGCTATAGGTATACTGCGGTATATCTTTAAGTTCGTCACAGCTTGAACCCAACTATGTCATACTATCAGGAACAGGAAGTAGACCAAATTAGAATGCATTGTATAGCGAGGGTTCGAATCCCTAAACTTAGAGACAACGGCTTGATTTGGAAAGTATGTAGTATGGGATGCATACATTTCCAAAGTCTCGCTTGCATTAGACTAAGTATGTTGGCTTGACCTGGGTCACATGTAGTATGGGATGCATGTGCATCCAGAATCTTGCTGACATTAGATTAAGTGCATCTGTTCTATATTCTGTATTGTTGCATTAGACTCAGGTCATGGCATACACAAACACTAGGAAATCAGGATACACGTTTATTTTCCATTTAAGATGAATTATGAGTGTGAAAGTGATGTATTGCGAGACGTGATGATATGTGTTGTAAGAATGAATGAATGCGATGTTATGTGATACGAAATTGGAAAGGAATATAAGTCGTGAGTTGTAATTGCAAATGAATGGTAAATGAGGTGCAGTTTATGTGAAAGTAGCGTTGTGTGAATGTAAAGCTTTATGGGAGAATAAGCTGCAGGAATATTTGCATAGGGCGTAAAGTGATGGGCCTTAAGCGACCAATTTGGAAATGATTTTTCCAAATTAAAGTTAAGTATGTTTGTGAGCAGGTGTGGACATGTATACAGGAAGTGATGCAGTGAGTATTCGATGTGAATTTCCGTATATGATATTTACATGTTCAGGTCTATCTTGGTATTCGTAAGTTCATTCTGTTTTACTTATAAAGTTTAATTTAGTTGCTTATTAATAAATTATACTCACACCAGAAATGGCTAACCCCTTAGTATTTGGGGGGTTAGGGAGTCTCTGGACTACCCTAGGTCCCTACTGTTACAAGTCCTCAGCGGTGCAGAGGTGAGGTGTAGATTCTGTGGAGTAGAGGTTCATTCTACAAATTGTTACTTAAGGTTTAATTGTGTGAATAGTGAATTTTATGCTTTAAATTGTATTTTGATGTATAAGTACGTGGATGATGATGATGAGTAGTAGTGTGGAGTGGCATGATATGTTTCTGACCCGTACCCATCTTGTTGTGGAGTACCGGGCCCTGTGGTGTGGTTTATAAATTATTTTCTAAAAACCTTACTACATTTTCAAAGGGATTTATGGTTTTTATTTGATATATGATATTCTGTTATGAGTTTGGCCCCCAAAGCATATATATATATATTGCCTGTGTAATTCTGCTCATTTTGGCCTGGGGAGCCCGTGATATAATTGCCTGTGATGTGAGCTACGGAATTTAGAGCAGAATTCCGTAAGCTTTTTGTGTTCCGGGGTAGAAATTTCAGGGGAGACTCTGTCCGATTTTTCTTTGAAATATAGCTATCTTAGTTTATGATTAAAGTGATATAGAAATTGAAAGAATTGAGTTTGGAGTCAAAATGGGGGCGTTACGGCTTGATACGAATAATTGATGTTCGTAACTATTGATGTATTAACTCTGATGACAATAAAAGTGTTTTAAATTTCCGTACTATTTACTGCGTTGAGATGCATTTGAAGGCAAAGATTCTGGTTGTGTCACGGATGTCCGATTGACGGGGATCCGGGGCGTTACATAATCCATGAGAGAACTAACCGAAATATTATTGTAACCCCTGTTTCTGTAAATACGTATTTTCTATATATTTTCTGTATTTAAAATTTATGAATTCAGTATTTGTTAAATTTGACTTGGACTTTACATTTAAAATATTTTCTTGGACAATTATATTTATTTTCGAATAATGGAGTATTTCGACCTTATGTCTTTTATATTCATTGTTATTAATATTTTCTTTATTTAGCTAAATTTTTTTGTATCCCTATGTATCTTGACTGGTTACTTTCCCAAAACTATTTTTTTTATCTATCACTTTTAAAGTTTGTGTTCCTTTGTTGTTTGTATGTGTTATCATTATTATCGGTATTGTTAACTTTTATTTTATTTTATTTTATTTATTTTATTTTATTATTATTATTATTGCCAGCATAATTTTGATGATTTTTATTATTGTTATTATTATTGCTATTATTATTTTTTATATTATTTTTATTATTATCTTATTATTGTTATTACTATTCTATTATTATTGATATTATTAATTTATTAATAATGTTTATTGTATTATTATTTTTGTTAAAGCCCATTAGTTTTGATCTATAGCATATCTTTTAATTATTTAATTTGAAGCCAAACTTTATATTCATTTTGCATTATTTATTTATATCTATCTTGAGCCCATACTCTCCTTGATTCTGGTGTCTCATTCTTGTCTTTCTGCTCGGTTCGTCGATTGGCGTCATGTGACCTACAGCGGCATATATGTTGCTTGGGACATCATCATCGGAGTAGCGCAGTGGAAGCGCGGTGGGCCCATAACCCACAGATTTCTGGATCCCCTTATTGCTTCTAGTTCTTTGTACTGTTTGCTTTCCTCTATTCCTTACATTCGTCCTCATCCATTGACTCACTGCTTGGTTCAACTCTTCCTTGTCCTCCTTTCTTCGATTCCAGTTCTATCTACTCCCTTATCTTACTTTGTTACCTTGTGTTGTTTCTTTCCTTTTGATACTGTTTATTCTCTTTCATGCATTCCATTCGACCTGATTGATATCCACTTCCTTCCCTTTCTGGTATTATCACTGCTTTGTTCCTTTCCCATTAGCCCTCTGCTTTGTTACCCTCCCATAAATTTGCTTTTGCCTTATCCTATGTACCGCCTAAGCAAATTTTGAGGATGAAATTTTGTTATAAAGTGGGTAGGATTTGTAATCCTTGTTTCTGTAAATACGTAATTTCTATATATTTTCTGTATTTAAAATTTATGAATTAAGTATTTGTTAAATTCGGCTTGGACTTTACTTTTAAAATGTTTTCTTGGACAATTATATTTATTTTCGAATGTTACTGCTAAATCTGGTGTGGGGGTAAACAGATGGTATTTGTGGATTCTTAGGAAAACCGAATAGCAAGCCTGGAACCTTTCCACCGGAGTTTGACCGTCGACTCCTGCCGTTCACCTGCAAGAAGTGCGAGACACCGGGGTTGATCCCGGCGACGCACCCTCCGACGCTCAAGTCAGTAATCAGAAAAGATTATGAAAGAGCGCAAACTGACAAAAGATTGATTACCTCTTAATGGTGGTGGATGGAGGGTATTTATAGCCGCCTTTGGGATCAGATTAGGAATGTAATTCTTAATTTTTCAGTGAAAGGATAGATGTGAATCAGGGCCGTCGATTAGGACTAATCAGAAACCCCAATTCTATCCTGCTAGACTGGGTCCATTTCAGGTTTGGACCCGTACCCAATTGAGGTGGATCCGTTTGTGGGTTAATGAGCTTTAGGAAAGAAGACCCAGTACCCACTTCAGACCCGTTTGTAGGTGAAATTATTATTTTGCCCCTAAGTCTTAAGATTCGCGCCTGATTTGGACGGTTCCGATTTAGTCCTATTTTTAGCCATATCACGAGCCCCCACTCCCGAAGACTAGGTTTAACTAGTCTTTGAGGAGTAGTTATACTGTTTTAATGGCTTATAGGGTCGTATCGGAGTCCAAACGAGGGGCGTTGAACCATTAGATGAGGTATTGTGGCGATTTTCTGAGTTAGTTGCACGCCCCAGGTTGTTCCTGAGCTCTCCTGTACTTTTGGTGATTTTTCTTAATTTTTATCTATTTCTCGGATCACTTATCTAATTTTGCGAAGTGTTGATTCGTTGTTCGGGGGTCTTAATTGTCTCTTCTAAGCCATAATTACTTCCCTAGGGGCTCAAAAATATTTTCCTGAATTTGTAATTATTTTTCAGAATTTTAAATTAATTTTCCAGAATTTTTAATCATTTTTTCACAATTTTTAAATAAATAAATCAATTTTAATAAATAAAAATTAATTTTAAATACCGAATTATGTCGTGGCGTAATCTGAGCCTTCCATCGGTGTTGAGCGCAGTTTTCTAGAGGATCGGACGGTCTGGGTTGCTCGGCGAGCTTTTTCTCCGTATGCGAGGGTCGGTGCATTGGCACCTCGGCTCGAGGCCTCGGTAGCTCGATGGATCGGTGCGTAGCGATCTGCCGAGCTACGTGGCAAGATCTGGAGCGTTCATTATGGCGCAAACTCCAAAAAAACGTTATCTTGTCGTTTTGTGGACGTGGCGTGATCTGAGCCGCTCATCAGATTTGGACACGAATTTTAAGACAATTCGACGGTGAAACTGGCTCGGCGGCATTTTTCTCCATATGTGGAGGTCGGTGCATCGGCACCTCGGCTCGAGTCCTCGGTAGCTCGGTGGATCGGCGCGTAGCGATCTGCCGAGCTACGTGGCAAGATCCGGAGCGTTCATTACGGCGCAAATCCCAAAAAAATGTTATCTTGTCGTTTTGTGGGCGTGGCGTGATCCGAGCCGCTCATCAGATTTGGACACGAATTTTGAGACAATTCGACGGTGAAATTGACTCGGCGACATTTTTCTCCATATGTGGAGGTCGGTGCATCGGCACCTCGGCTCGAGTCCTCGGTAGCTCGGCGGATCGGCGCGTAGCGATCTGCCGAGTTACGTGGCAAGAGCCGGAGCGTTCATTACGGTGCAAATCCCCAAAAAAACGTTATCTTGTCGTTTTGTAGACGTGGCGTGATCTGAGCCGCTCATTAGATCTGGACACGAATTTTGAGACAATCCGACGGTGAAACTGGCTCGGCAGCATTTTTCTCCATATGTGGAGGTCGGTGCATCGTCACTTCGTCAGATTGCCTTTATGGCTCGGCAAGTCACGGGTCGTCGAGCGGGGTGTTAAGTGAACCGATGCGTCTTTCCTCCAAACCATTGCCACTTTCCCTTTTCTGTCGTTTCGTCTCCCTTAATGTGCTTCTAGGCGTTTCGAAAGCCCAACAATCACTTTCTTGGCTATAAGTTCTTACCCCCCCCCCCCCCCACCCCTTAGCTCATTTCTCACTTTTACTCCCAAGTTTTTACTTTTGCTCTGCTAGCGGCGATTTGTGCTCCAAGGCGGTTGTGCTAGCTGTCGTGAGGGCCAGGCAATTTCCGGTGAACTATTTCCGACCGTGAACGTCGTTTCAAGGTTACGTCACATCAAGATCAGTGTTCTTTGCCTTAGATATTTATTCGAGATGTCTAGAGTAAACTCGGGAAGTGAGGCTTCGTCCTCGGTAGGTCGGCATGCCGAGGAGGGGAGGGAAGTAGTGAGCCGTAGGAAGGGGAAAGAGGTAGCGGGGTCGTCTGCGGCCGAGGAGAAGGAGAGGGTAGTGGTTCGGTCTTCGATAGTCGAGGAGACTGTGGAGATTGATTGAGGAGCTCCCGAATCGAGTCGGCTGCCTGGTGTGTTGTCCGGTCATGCGGGGATAAGGGAGTATAGCGGCGAGCTGCTGAGTAAGGCAATCGTTGGTCGCTCGGCGACTTATGAGGAGAACGATCCGAGGGAGGTCACCGAGGTGGATGACCTCCCCTCGGTGTTGTCCGAGCGGGATCTCCTCCGGATCAGGAAGGGATTCGCCATCCCTCAGGAGTATAAGCTGATCCTCCCCGGTCCTGGGATACAAGCGAACACCGTCCTGTCACCGAACACATGCTCTTCACCTACGACTCCTTGAACGCTGGTCTGCGCTTCTCCCTCCACCCCTTCGTGATGAAAGTTCTTCACTGGTACTGTCTGGCCCCTACACAATTCATGCTGAACACTTGGCGCCATGTGCTCGCCTTTTTTGCTTCAGTGTCAAATTGCCGAAGTGGAGCCGGACCTCGTCATCCTTCGAAGTCTATACCGAATCAACAGGATGACCAAGCTCGATCCTCGCTATTTCTTGTCACCTCGGAGAGGAGTTTAAGTTAATAGAGAATCCTGATCCGATAAAGCATTGGAAGGAGAAGTTTTTTCTGATAAAGGGGCCTTCGACATTGGATTTCCCGACTCGGTGGAAGGCGGAGGTACCGAAGTTTGCAAGGGCCGACCCGGTGTTGACCACTGCCGAGGAGGAGGTGGTGGACAAGCTGATCGCTCTCCCGACGTTGAGCTAGAGAGAGATGACCGAGGAGGTGCTACACGGGTCGGGCCTTAGTCCGATCGACCCGAGTACGCTCCTGACATCTCGCTGTAATTTTTTTTAATGCCTTGTTCATTTTTCTTACTTCTTCCTTTTATTGCTTTGAACAGAGGCGCCGAACATGGACTTTAAGGGCATGATGACGGAGCGAGGCAAAATCGCCGACGGCAGGAAAAGGAAGAGGACGAGCGCGGGTCCTTTGTCCGGCCGACCCATCAAGGCACCCTCGGCCATCGTCGCTCCTGCTCCTCGGGAACCGACTTCGGAGGTGGCCGTCCTTCCTAACCCGTCTGCCCCTGCCCCGTCTGCCCCTGCAAGTGAGACTTTTTCCGTCTCAGCAGTGCTGGCGCTCGAGGCCCCGACCTTAACTCCCCAAGCCGAGGAGATCTTGAGGCCCACAAGAAGTTGTTCGTCCCCGACTGGCGAGTGAAGAACCACAACGGCTTCTTGGGCGACTCACAGATGTGTATGCAGGCTGTCAAGCATCTTGCAACCCCGAAGGACCAAGCCGCCATGAAGGCGGGGACGACCGGTGACGACACCTTCGAGATCGCTCGATCGCTTATGTCGGTAAGCCTTGATCCTTTCTCTTGGAAAATTTACTAAGTCCATAGCTCGGTTTTTGCTGCGTACTAACTGCTTCTTTTTGCAGGCCACTTGCCACTTCGGCCACCTAATCCAAGAGTTTGCCAAGCAGGAGAGGGAGCTGAAAGCCCTTAGTGACAAGGACCGAGCGGAAAGGGCGAGGGCCATGAAACAGCTCGACGCGGAGCAGCGTCGCTCGGATGCCTTGGAGGCTCGGGTTGCCGACCTCGAGGCGGCCCTGGAGCAAGCGAAGGAGAAGCTTGCTGCGGAGGTCGCTAAGGCTGCCGAGAAGAGGGCCGCAGTGGCGAAGGCTTTGGAGGACGTGAGGTCGGAACAAGCCGCGGTGGTGGAGAAGGCGAGGAAGGAGATCGGAAACGAGGCGAAGAAGCACATGGCGGCCAACATGGAGCTATCTTATGCCCGGGCGCTTGACCATGTCGAGGCTCGAGTCCCCGGCTTCGAGAGAGTGGGATACCGGTTGTGGCTCGGCGGTGAGGAAGAAGATGAAGAGGAGGAGGGAGAAGAGGAGGAGGAAGAAGAGCAGGAGGAGGGCGAGCAGCGGGGTGGCGAAGTGCCTGCCGATCCCGAGACCATGGCAGCCGGCCCCCGAGTCGGGGCGACGGGGGGCGAGGGGCCATCCTCCGAGGCACCTGTTTTCGAGCTGCCACCCCAGGTGGACCCTTGATCTCCTCGTCTTTGTAATTTTTTCTTCTTTTCAATGTATTGCCTTGTAGCGGACTGGCCACCGCTTTTTTGAAGTGAATAAAATTTTTGTTCGAACTCTCTTCTCGAATTTTGAAACGGAATTTTGGCTAAGTGTGTGGCTCGGAATTTCTTCGAAATTTGGTTAAGTGTTGAGCGCCGCCCTTCGTCTTTTTATGTTGATTTGCTTCCGTCTTTCAGGTCGTCGAACCAAGTTCGGTCTCCGAAGCAACTCGCCTTCGTGCTGAACTAGAGGAGGCGAGGCAGGCCCTCTCTCGCAACCGAGAGAGTTTACTTAGGAGCGAATTAAGGCTAGAGGATATCAAGGCTACTGCGAGGAGATATTTTTCCGAGCTGAAACAACTCCGAAAACGATCTTGCGAGGCTCGTCTCGAAGGCGAGGTGGAGTTGCTTAGGAAGGCGCTGTTCGTCGCTGAGAAGGAGAAAAGCGAGCTATTGGCGGAGGTTCGCCATTTGGAAATAGCCGAAGAAGAACTCTTGGCGGAAGAAGACGAATTAGCAACGGCAGTGGGCAAGCTGATGGTCGAGCGCGACGAACTGACGGCGAGGGTCGAGCAATTGAGGAGGGTTACTGTCGACAAAAGCATCGAAGTGACCCACCTTCGTCGCATCATAGCCGACAGTGCCGTTGACGCAGGCTCAGCTAAACTTTCTCGTTTCAAAATATCTGTGAAGGATGATACTCTGAAGGATAGGATCATCGAGCTCGAGGAGGAAGTCGCTCACCTCAAACCTCATCCTGTAAGGATCAATGTTTGGAGTACGTTGTGTACTCGCGAAGAGAGTGGGAGGGGGATCTCCTTCTATGAGCTCGCGACTCGTTTGCCTGCCGTTAGGCGGAGTTCGGCCGATCTCAGAGTGGTGTGGCTGCTTCGTCTAGTGGTGCCTTGGTCGGAGCCACAGTTAGAGGCAGCACCGAAGAGGCATCTCGGTTCGTTGGTCTAGAGATGAGCTCGGAGGTTAGGCGGCGCCGCCCCCGTGTATCCCTGAACCGAAACGTTCCTATTCCGAAGAAGCACTGAACAACTTGTTGTAATTAGTCCTCTTCGAATCTTTGTAGCACCTTGTTGTGGTAGCTTGGTCTTGTAACTTGAACGTTTTTGTTTGTTGAACTTCTTTAATTAAATAAAAGTTCGTTTATTTTCTGGTGTTCGCATCGTAGTTACTTTGAACCATAAGAACCGAGTGTTGGCCCTTCCAAGTATTCTTTTCCCATGTATAGTCTAGTTGTAAAAATTTCGCGTGCGACGGCGGGGCGAGTTCCGTCGTTAGAGTATATTTTGACGGTTGTAGGAGCAATTCCGAATGGCGAACCACTTCTAACTCGCTTAAGAGCGAACTTGCGAAGCGGAGTCGAGCCAAGTGTTGGACTCCGAACTCGTCGTTAGAGTATATTTCAACGGTTGTGGGAGCAATTCCGAATGGCGAACTACTTCTAGCTCGCTTAAGAGCGAACTTGCGAAGCGGAGTCGAGCCAAGTGTTGGACTCCGAACTCGTCGTTAGAGTATATTTCAACGGTTGTGGGAGCAATTCCGAATGGCGAACCACTTCTAGCTCGCTTAAGAGCAAACTTGCGAAGCTGAGTTAAGCCAAGTGTTGGACTCCGAACTCGTCGTTAGAGTATATTTCGATGGTTGTGGGAGCAATTCCGAATGGCGAACCACTTCTAGCTCGCTTAAGAGCAAACTTGCGAAGCGGAGTCGAGCCAAGTGTTGGACTCCGAACTCGTCGTTAGAGTATATTTCGACGGTTGTGGGAGCAATTTCGAATGGCGAACCACTTCTAGCTCGCTTAAGAGCGAACTTGCGAAGCGGAGTCGAGCCGAGTGTTGGACTCCGAACTCGTCGTTAGAGTGTAAAGAAGTTAAAAACAGAAAGATACAACCAATTCACAAGTAAAATACGAAAACAAGCTCTTTATTGCAAACTACTACTCGGCTGCTTCTAAGTTGCAAGCTGTTGTTACATTGAAAAAATAAGAAGCAAAAGTAAAATACAAGTGAAAGGAAAGGAACGGTTCGACATCCGAAGGTACTTAGAGAGGCATTTGGGCGCTCTCTTGGTACTTCAATAGATGGTCGGCATTCCAAGTCCTAGGAATCTCTCTGCCTTCAAGATCTTCAAGGCGGTATGTTCCGGGCCGAACTACTTTGGTGATCTTGTAGGGTCCTTCCCAATTCGGAGCTAGCTTACTCTTCTGACTGGAGAATGAGATAGCTAACTTTCTGAGGACCAAGTCTCCTTCTTTGAAACCGGTGGGACAGACTCTCTTGTTGTAGGCCAGCTCGATCCTCCTTCGATAGTTCTGTTGGCGAATTGACGCTCTTTCCCGTAGTTCATCGATCAAGTCCAAATTTGCCCGAAGCTCTCTGGCATTCTGCTCATCTTCATAGGCCATAAGGCAAGGAGATGGTAGACCGACTTCCAAGGGGATCACAGCTTCGGACCCATAGGTGAGATTGAATGGCGACTCTCCTGTGGGGGTCCGTTTAGTAGTGTGGTGATTCCACAGCACGTTAGGGAGCTGATCAACCCATAAACCTTTGGCGGACTTATCCAGTCTCTTCTTGATACCGGAGAAGATCTGTCGGTTGGCATTTTCCACTTGACCATTTGACTAGAGGTGGGAGACAGAGGATAAACGTTGCTGATGGCGAGGTCTTCACATAGAGATTGGAATGCAGCCCCCGTAAATTGTGTTCTGTTGTCTGTTATGAGGACTCGAGGCACGCCGAACCTGCAGATGACGCTCTTCCAGAAGAACTGAAGCACTTTGTTCTCGGTAATTGTAGCCAAGGGTTCGGCCTCTATCCACTTGGAGAAGTAGTCGATTGCCACGACTAAAAATTTGAGCTGGCCGAGAGCTGGTGAAAACGGCCCTAGTAAGTCCATCTCCTACATTGCAAAAGGGATAGGGCTTGATAGGGAGGTGAGTTGTGCTTGGGGTAGGCGACGAATGTTGAAGTACTTTTGACAAGAGCTGTATTGCCGGACATGTCGTTTGGCGTCTTGTAGGAGGGTAGGCCAGAAGTATCCATAATTCAACACCTTCCTAGCAAGGGATCTTGACCCTGAATGTGCTCCGCCTATGCCTTCGTGAAGCTCTTGCAAGGCATATGTGGTTTGTTCTGGGGAGAGGCACCTCAAGTAGGGTCTGCCGTCTACTTGGGTATAGGAGCGTTTGTACAAGATCCCTTCAACAAGGGTGTACCGCTCTGCTCTCGTTCGGACTCGAAGAGCTTCCTTAGGGTCTTCTTGGAGGAGTCCATCCCTTAGAAATTCTATCAAATGCTTCATCCAGTTGTCTTGAAGCTGGACGGGCAGTGACTCCATCGAGTCGGGAGTTTCTTCTTCTATGCTCGGTCTCAGGAGTACTTCAATAAGGACGGTCTGCTCGAGACCTTGAAGGGAAGAGGAGGCTAATTTGGAGAGGGCATCTGCTTGGGAATTTTCTTCTCTGGGGATCCGCTGAATGAGCGCCTCTTCGAATGAAGCCATGAGATTTTGGACCTTGGCTAAGTACTTAGCCATTCGGTCATCTCGTGCCTCGTACTCGCCTAAGACTTGATTCACGACTAGCTGAGAGTCTATATATCCGGAGGCATTGTGCCCCTGCTTTTCGAGCCATACCGAGGCCGGCAATAAGTGCTTCATACTCCGCTTCATTGTTGGAGGCCTTGAAGTTGATGCGGAGGGAGTATTGGAGAACGAAATCATCTGGGCCTGACAGAATGACCCCGGCCCTGCTTCCCTTGGTGCAAGAGGACCCGACTACATATACCGTCCAGATAGGCGGCCCGTTTGCTGCTTGGCTGACCTCGGGGATAGTGCTTTCAACAATGAATTCGGCTAGAGCCTGTGCCTTGATTGCAGTCCGAGGCTGGTATGATATGTCGTGCTGGCTCAGCTCGATCGACCACTTCATCAGGCGGCCTGAGGTCTCTGGTTTGTGAAGGATTTGCTTAAGGGGCTGTTCGGTAAGAACGACCACGGAGTGGGACTGAAAATATGGGCGAAGCTTCCTAGCTGCCATAACCAGGGCGTACGCCATCTTCTCCAACCTTGGGTAGCGGAGCTCGGCATCCCGAAGTACCTTGCTCACATAATAGATGGGCTTCTGAGCCCTGTCTTCCTCCCTCACCAAGACAGCACTGAGGGTTTGTTCGGAGGCAACTAAGTAGAGGTAGAGCGTTTCCTCGGGGATAGGCTTGCTGAGGAGAGGGGGTTAACTAGATAGGCTTGACCCCACTCGATAAGCTGATCGAAGGATTCTTGTTGTGGTTGACCCCACTCGAAGCCTTTAGCCCCCTTGAGAGCTTTGAAGAAGGGAAGACACTTCTCCCCTGACTTAGAAAGGAAGCGCCCTATGGCAGCGAGGCATCCTGTCAACTTCTGGACCTCTTTCACATTTTTGGGAGGAGCCATGTCCAGTATGTCTTTGATCTTCTCGAGGTTGGCTTCGATTCCTCTTTGGCTGACCAAGAAGCCTAGGAATTTCCCCGACGAGACTCCGAACGCACACTTGTTCGGATTGAGTCTCATATCATGCTTTCTTAATACATCGAATGCCTCTTGCAGATCGACCACATGATCGGTGCCATGGATGCTCTTGACTAGCATGTCGTCAATATATACTTCCATATTTCGGCCGATCTGTTGTTGAAAGACCTTGTTGACGAGGCGTTGATAGGTCGCACCGGCATTCTTCAGCCCGAAGGGCATTACCCTGTAGCAGTAGAGCCCTTGATCGATAACAAACGAGGTCTTCGGAATATCCAGGCGAAACATGTGGATTTGATTATACCCGGAAAAGGCATCCATGAAGCTGAGGAGTTCATGGCCCGAAGTTGCGTCGATCAAGGTGTCTTTAGGGCATGCTCTGTTTAGGTCGGTGAAGTCGATGCAGATTCTCCAGCTTCCGTTGGACTTCTTTACCATGGCCACATTGGAGAGCCATTCAGGGTAATTTACCTCTTGTATGAACCGAGCCTTATGGAGCTTGTCCACTTCTTCTTTGATAGCTTGTTGGCGCTCGGGAGCAAATTTGTGCCTTTTCTGTTGGACCGGTTTGGACCCCGGGGCAACACTCAGGTGGTGGACGAGAAACTCTTCGGAGATTCCTAGCATGTCAGCAGCCGACCATGCGAAGAGGTCGTGATTCTTTCTGACGCACTGGACAATGTCGGAGCATAGGGCAGATGGGAGGGTCTTGCTGATAAAGAACTTGCGGTTCGGGTCTTGCTCAGAGAAGAGCACTTCCTCCAATTCATCCACCGGCTCGAACGTTGGTCGGACACCCCCTTGTGGAATCTCAAGAGTTTCGAGGGAGAGAACCGGACCCCCGGTGGAGGTCATATACCATTTTCGGGCCATCTCTTGATTGCCTCTTACTTCCCCTACTCCTGCCCTTGAGGGGAACTTCATCTTGAGGTGATAAGCCGACGGGACGACCTCTAGAGCAGCAAGGCCTGGTCGGCCTAGAATCACATTGTAAGCAGTTGGGACATTGACTACCATGAAGTCCATCGGTTCCGTCCGGGTAGTAGGAGTTTTGCCAGTGGTTACGTCGAGGGTGATTACCCCTTCGATAGTCACTGGCACTCCCGTGAACCCATAGAGCGTGTAACCGGTAGGCTTGAGCCTGTCCCGCGATAGCTTGAGTCCTTTAAAAGCAGCGAGGAAGAGGATGTTAACGGAGCTACCATTGTCCACCAGTATCCTCTCGACTTTAAAATTCGCCATATGGAGGTTGATCACTAGGGCATCGCAGTGGGGGGTTCGGACACCCTCGAGGTCTTCATCTGAAAAAGTGACCGGTACTCCGAGGCCTTTGGTACGGGGCATGCCGTGCACTGAGTTGACTTCTCTGATGAAAGCCTTTCGAGAGGAGTTGGAAGTGCCTCCAATGGGGCCTCCATGGATGAGATGCAGGATGCGTTCCTCTTCAAACTCAGGAGTCTCGTTGCGCCTTTCAGAGTGCTTGTTAGCCCCCCTAGGCGGAGGAGGAGAAAGATAAACTCGGTCCTTTCTCACAAATTTAGACAGCTGCCTCCTCTGGATGAGGGCCTCGATTTCGTTCTTTAAGACCCGACAATCATTGGTGTCGTGGCCATGGTCCCGATGATAGCGGCACCACTTCTCTTTGTCCCTCTTCTTGCCAGGGGTGTTCATCTTTGGTGCCGGAGGTATAACCCCTTCCTTCTCAACCTCCATAAGAATAGTGGAAATTTTGGTGTTAAGAAGAGTGAATTTCTCGAACCTGGGGGGAGGGCGGCACTGGCCGCCATTGTCCTACTAGAGCTTCTTGGCTCCTTCTTCTTCAACCGCCTTTCTTTTGGTCCCGGAGGAAGACCCCTCAAAAGTGGGACAGTGCTCAGCTTCCTCAGCTCGAATATACTTCTCACTTCTGAGAAGGAGGTCGGAGAAGTTCTGGGGGGGGGCTTCTTGGCGAGGAAGGACCGAAGGCTTGAGTTAAGGACATTTGACTGGAAGACTACTGCAGCGACCGACTGGTCGAGGGAAGCGATAGACCTAGCTTCCACGGTGAACCTCTTCACATAATCTCTGAGCTTCTCACCCTTCTTCTGGTTAAGGTAGAGTAGCGAAATGCTGGTCTTCTCTGTGCGGCGGCTACTCACGAAGTGGGTGACGAAGAGGGCCTCAAATTGCTCAAAAGAGAATATGGAGGATGGGGCAAGGCGAGAGTACCACTCCCGAGCCGGACCTTTGAGAGTGGCCGAAAAGGTTTTGCACAAAAGAGCATCAGAAGCTTGGTGTATCAGCATGAGGGTCTTGAAGCTCTCGATGTGGTCCACAGGTTCTGAATCCCCGGAGTAAGTCTCGAACTGTGGGGGCTTGAAGCCTGTCGGAACGGGTGCCTCCATGATTGTTTGAGAGAATGGAGGTCGGCTTGGACGGAGGGTCTTTCCTCTAAGTTCCTCTTCTTTGTCTAGCTGACCCAAGCGCCTCTCCATCTCGTAGAGACGATGGTAGACGGTGTCATCCCTTCGTTGGTAACCAAACGAGCCTCTGGACTCATCTTCGTACGAAGGGGAGCGGGGGCTACGACGACGGTAGCTCCGGGAGTAGCGAGGACTAGAAATGTGATGGTGATTGCTAGGAGCTGGGGGAGGAGTTAGGGACCGATGGCGAGGACTTTGGACTGGAGGAGGAGTGGGGATCCTCTGAGCATTGTCGTTGTTGGGTCAGAGATTGAGGGCCTGCAAGATGGTTACTTGGAATTGCTGTAATTTGGCGCGGGTGATGGGTGCTTCATTATTCCTCGAGAGTTGCCGACCCGCAGGAGAATGAGTTCTTCTCCTATGGTGTCCTGGGGACTCTCTTCGCCCTCTTCTAGGAGGGGACCTTCTGTAGTCTTGGCGATGAGGAGATCGCTCATTTGGACCAGTGTTCTAAATGGCGTTCGCCTCGGACGCCTAGGCGGCGCCTAGGCGCTCAGATGGAGGAGAACGAACCGCCTTTGCATTAGGTGGTGGTCTAGGCGATTAGAAGCAATTAGGCGGCCGTCTTGTTGAGTATGCGTCCGTGGCGCCGATCAGGCGTCCTCCTGATGTCCAACGCCTAGGCATTTTTTATTTTTTAAAATTTTAAATACTATAAAATAACACAAAAAAAGAACTACTATTAATCTATTAATCTGTTATATACTATGTATGGATCTTAAATAGTAGTGGAATTGTTTTTACTTTTTTTAGTATTATTGGTGATGGATTGCACATAGTATACTTATTACACATATTAAAATAGCACATGTTACACATATTACATCTATTGGCATATTGCACATATTACAATTGGACCATTGTTTTTTTTTAATTGCACATATTACACATTAATTGCACGAGAAAGTTTTTTTTATGCATAAACACCCTTTAATTACACATTACACAAGAACATGATGAATATTTGCAATTGGATTGCATAATTATACTTACGATTGAAGAATAGGGCTAAAATTAACTAAATCGGTAGAATAAATTCAACCGCCTAGGCGCTGCCTAGGCGCCGCCTAGGCACCCTAGGCGCTAGGCGTCCCTTGACCGAACCGCCACCGCCTGACGCCGTTTACAACCTTGATTTGGACGTTGTTGGCGGGAGGCTCCCTCTCGGGCCCGCCTTTCATCCAAACGGCGGCGTAGGTCCTCTCCCTTCTGCCGATTATTGAGGGTGTTGCGGAGGTCATCTGAGGCTCGGGGATTGTGAGATGCCATGGAATCGGTAGAGGGGTTGTGCACGGAGACATGATCATGTTGAAGGGGTTGTTTCTGAGGATTGGGACGGGAGTCCCCCGTGCCGGCATTCTGAGGACCGGTTTGACCGCGAGGAGGTTGAAGATTCTGTGGAGTAAGTTGGTCCTGCTGCGGGGCCTGATCAGGCTGAGGAGGGGACCCCGTTGGCTGGATGATTTGGAGGGGGATCTCCTGTTGTGGTTGAGGAGGAGAGGGCCCATGGTTGGACCCTCTGGATCTTAGCTTTCGGGGAGGCATGGCAGGAGATGATCTTAACCAAGGGAAGAGGAAGGGCAGCTATTCGTGGCTTCCCACAGACGGCGCCAATCTGTTACCGCTAAATCTGGTGTGGGGGTAAACATAAAGTATTTGTGGATTCTTAGGAAAACCGAATAGTAAGCCTGGAACCTTTCCACCGGAGTTTAACCGTCGATTCCCGCCGTTCACCTGCAAGAAGTGTGAGACACCGGGGTTGATCCCGGCGACGCACCCTCCGACGCTTAAGTCAGTAATCAGAAAAGATTATGAAAGAGCGTAAACTGGCAAAAGATTGATTACCTCTTAATGGTAGTGGATGGGGGATATTTATAGCCGCCTTTAGGATCATATTAGGAATGTAATCCCTAATTTTCCAGTGAAAGGATAGATGTGAATCAGGGTCGTTGATTAGGACTAATCAGAAACCCCAATTCTATCCTACTCGACCGGGTCCGTTTCGGGTTTGGACTCGTACCCAGTTAAGGTGGATCTGTTTGCGGGTTAATGGGCTTTGGGACAGTACCCACTTCAGACCCGTTTGTAGGTGAAATTACCATTTTGCCCCTAAGTCTTAAGATTCGCGCCTGATTTGGACGGTTCCGATTTAGTCCTATTTTTAGCCATATCATTGAATAATAGAGTATTTCGACCTTATTTTCCGTTTTCAAATGATCGACTGTTTATATTTTAGTCCAAATCTATTATATTATTACTACTTGGATTTTTATGAATCTTCTGAACTCAAATCTTATTTTGGTATTCATATTATTATTATTGTCATCGCTATTATTATTATTGTTGGTGTTACTAATATGATTATTAGTTTCATTTTTACTATTGTTATCTTTGATTATCTATTGAAAATCCAATTTTGTTATTATTATTGTTATTAGCGTCATTACTTCTATTGTTATTTTTATTAGTATTATTGTTACTATTAGTTTTGATTGTTCATGATTTAATGTATATATATATAAGCATGTTTTATATATTCTATTTTATTAACCCCTATTGGATCCACTACCCATTAAACCCAAACCCAATTTCCTATTGGATTTTTTACCCAAATACCCAAACCCTATACTATATAAAACTTAACCTAGAAAACCCTAACCCTACCGCACTGTACAAACCCAAATACCCTAGCCGCCTACCTTATACTTCACCCATCCATCGTTTCCCTTCCTATATACACTAAACCCATCCTCGAGCTCCCGCCTATATCTCTGTGCTCCTCCTCTTCCTCTGCAGCACCATCATCCCCGTGCACTGGTGCCTCGCCATCCCCAACGCCGCTGTCCTGCATCATCCGCTCCTCCCGAGCGCCAGCAGAGGACCACAGCGGCCAGCGACCCCCTGCAGTGCCTCTGCCTCTCCCCTGTGCTGCACCCCTCGACGTCAGCAACAGCAGCTAGTGCAAACACCGCTGTGCGCGTCCTCCCTGTCGTGCCCTCGCCACGACTCCCTACCTCCGCTCTTCCTATCGCGACGCCTCAGCCGACTGCAACACTTCTGCGATGCCGCCCCACTCCGGTGCAACCCCCGGTTCTCCCTCTCAGCCCCTCAGCCCCGCCCCGCCCTGCCATCCGCCGTCCAAGCCATCACCAGAGCCAAGCTTTTGTTATTTGATCAAGTAGATTCTGGACCGTCGATCTCATCATGGAGTTGTGATCTATTGAATTCTGGCCGTTGATTTGATCATCAAGATCATCATCATCCGATCGCATCTCAGCCGTCCGATCCTCCTTTTGATCATCACCAAACCATTGGATCTAGGCCGTCCGATCGTTGATCATCGCGATCGTGATCATCATCTCCATCATCATCAAGATCTTGATCTCGACCGTCGGATCTCTTTTGATCATTGCGATCGTGATCATCATCTTGATCTTGATCTTCGATCTTAGCCGTCCGATCGACCGATCACACTTGATCTTGGCCCTTGATCGTCTCGTTCGTCTCCTACTTAGTGAGTTAAACATTTGATCCACTTTTCTCATTCATCAAATTGTCAATCATGGTATATTTACTCTTTTGGTACTATTCTAATTCTTATTTATTTTATGTTCGATCTCGGCCATCGGACTCGCCTGATCTTCACCTTGATCACCATCTTGATCAACGAGATCCGTGCCCGATCGTGATCATCGTGATCGTTGCTCATTGTCGTGTCACCGGGATTCCGATCCCTATATTCTCAAATTATCGGATCTAATCGTCACCCAAGGCAAGTATCTTCTTGTACATTTCGTTTTCTAGTACAAGCTCTTTCTTGAAAATACTGCAAATAGTTTGTGAATGTGACTCATCTTTGTTTATCGTTGATGATCTCAAGTTTCTCCTTATATATTACATGATCTAAGAGTCACAACCCTTTGTTGATGCCCTTGTTCACAACTAGTATAATTTCGATACATTTCATGCAAAAAGTGTCTTGTTTGGTTTCTATCCTGTCTTGGCTTGCTGTTTCGACCTCGATAAAACTAAAATCTGAACTTGAGTCCTGAATATAAAATGTAGCCCCAAGTGTCTAGTTGCCAATAACGTCCAAAATTTTCGAATTCCGAGTTACGGTTTAGTAGATATCGCAGTTTTACTGCTACTGTCTCGGGTAATCACATATTCATAAAAAAACTGCTGCACCACTTTGGTTTATAATTATTTTAACTATTCTACCAGTAAGTAAATGACTTGAAATTTCCATGCTGATACTGGACACCCTAGTGAACATTCCCTAATTTCCTCGGAATTAATTAATGATGTTTCAACCCTGTTTCATATGTATAAACTCAGTTTTATCAATTCTGGCTAAACACAAATGCTGTATAGTTTGCTGTTTTGACATCAATTGCTACAACTTTTATGTGTCTTAATTATATGCGTTGAAATCGGGCAGGAGTCTAGTTTCTAGACCTTCTGATGAATTCACATTTGCTATCTTGTAGCAACGGGAATTGCAGTTTTGGTGCAGCAACATCATGCTGTCCAGATTTGGAATTCTCATTGTTCTTGATACTTTGATTTGTTTTGACCCTCGAACATGTATCCTACCTAGCCTAGACTTGTTCCATGTTCTTGATTATGTTTACTTGACTTGTTTCGCACACTTTCATGCTTACTTGATGATAATAATAAATAACAGGTCGGGATTTATGGAAAGGACCATAGTAGTGGACAATATAGGTAAGTGTACTCGGAACACAGTACTTGGTTCATGAACTTGTTGTATCTTGATGGATTCATGGAGCCATTACTTAGCTCATGAACTTGTTGGATTCATGAACCCACTGTGTGGTTCTTGAACTTGTTAGTGGATTCACGAACTTGTTTCGTGAACTTGTTATTTTATTTTCCGATTCATGAACCATGCTTGCTTGATACTTGATGCCGGAGTACACCGCCCTATAAAATCCACCACTAGGCCTAAACGAAATTGCATTGACTGTAGCAACCATGTGATAAAAGGATGGCACATGAAGTGCTACCTAGATAGTAATAACTACAAGACTTGATACATGATACTTGAACATGATACATGCTTACTTGATACTTGATTACATGATACATGAGACTTGATACTTGAACATAATACTTGACACTCGCTACTTGATACTTGTACTTGACACTTGAGACGAATCTGGCCACCCTGTTTCATTAATAAGAGATTAATAAAACATACTCAGAGTACTGAGCCTACTACAAAATTCTACAACAGAACAAAAGTACATAAACTCCACCCTGAACATGGGGGGTAGGACAAAATAAATATAGAGTAGCCGCAAAGCGATACATCATATCCCCCCAACAAACCCTGGGGTGGTGGGTATCAATGAACAAAGTAAACCGTGCTGTGCTGGCTGTCAATCGATCGTCGGCCCGATCTCGATCTCCTCATCATCAAACTCCTCTACCTGGAAAACACTCGCAATCCTTCCCCTGGGACCTGTTGCTGCCACATTAGCCTAAAATGAAATAAAATGCATAATGTGATTCAAATTGCCAGAAATACTATTGCAAGTTCTACGAAAGTAAAGATTATTTCTGTCTAGCCATAGAACCCAGGTCATTACGGCGATAGCTAAATACCACGCTTCTCTCAAAGCACCCCTCTCCGTTGCGAACTTTGGGCCTACCCATAGGTCCTCGTAAGTGCTAGGATATTGAGTTGTCCCTAGGGCACTGAGTACCTCTACAAGTACTGCTTTACTCCTAGGGCACTGAAGAAAAAATGGTCTCTAGTCTCGAGGGCGGCGTGGCAGAATCCATATTGAGAGTCCACACTCGGTTGTTGCTTAGCGAGGTTTTCTCTAGTCAGGATCACGTCATTAAGTACCAACCATAAGAAGTCTTTGATTTTTAGTGGAGCTTTCATCCTCCAGATGATGGCATCCCACTTTGGGGTACATCCCCTAAAATGGATGCGCTTGTACATGGAGCGAACCGTGAACTTGCCATTCTTCTCCAATCCCCAGAATTTTTTGTCGGGCCCCTGGGAGCAGCCAATTCCAGCGTTGGAGATGTAGGCCTGAAGTTCCGTAAGTCTGAGGTGGGAGCCTATGTCAAGCGGATGTTTGAAAGATGGATTCTAGGTGCCTCTTTTTCAGGCTGCGACCACCGTGCAGTGTGGTTGTGATGCCTGCTCGTATAGATCAGGGAATAGGGTTCTGAGCGTGTGATCATTACACCACTTATCCCACCAAAACTTGGTGAGTCTGCCGTTACCGATAGCTGACTTGACACAGCCAGTGAAGGGTTCGCATGCCTTAGTGATGCTTTTCCAGAACCAGAAAACTCGAGGGCGTATCCTGAAGCCCAGATTTCGCGTTCCATTCCCATGCATATATCTCTGAACTAATTGCTGACACCCTTCTCCATTAAGGTGGAACACTTTCCACCACAATTTACCCAGAAGCGCCAGATTCATATCTCGCAGGTCATGGGGACATTAGCTTCGACAAGTTGACCAATTACTTTTTTATCTGTATTTGCCAATACACGGTTTCGAGGTAGCAAGTGAAGTCTACCGGGTGAAGTAAATTCGTGATTGTGTGGTTCATTAAATGAATAAATAATCTACAAATTACTTTGTGAGTTTAGTTTGACACAAACGAAAGCTTTGCAACCCGTTCTAGAAGTAGTTCCTCGTCTAGCTTCATTATGATTATTCGGTTACTCCCGGCTTTATTACATACATATGATTTATCCACTACATCATTTCTCTTGTATTTATTTTCACCCTTATGCATAGCGAAACCCGCACATTTACAGTATGATGAATAAAATCTTTTCGCTTCCTCTAAAGTGGAAAATGTCATACCAATCTTCGGTTTTAGGTGCTCGTCAATATGAGGAAGAAACTCGCCAATTTGTTGTGCACTGAAAAAAATTTCTCCGACAGCAAAACTTTCTTCAAAACTGATCATATCTAAGAAAATAAAAAGGTGAACAATTAGGGCTATTAAACCCGTTACGGAATGTGATTAAAATTTTCTAACTTTATTTACTTATTAATAGAGTAACATGAGAGAACCGAACAAAAGACATCCAAAATTTATAAAACTTTGCAACTCGGTTGAATTCACGTAACACAAGTCACTCCAACTTGAAGAAGTGAGTTTTGACTAAAGATTCGAGAGATACAGGTGTGTATCGCTTTATTTGGGTTTTATCAACCAAAAGCGATACACACCCGTATCTCACTAACCGTCGGTCAAGACTAACATCTACAAGTTGGGGTTAGTTGTGCTACGTGAGACCATCCTACTCGCAAAGTTTCGTATTTTTTGAAAGTCGTTTGAAGGGTTTTCTACTCTAACTGCACTAAAAATTTCCTAAGTAATTTAGTTCTTCATGTGAGGAATTACAAAACCGCACAAACGGCATCCAAAATTTATAATACTTTGTAACTTGGTTGAATTCACCTAGCACAAGTCATCCCAACCTGTTGAAGTGAGTTTCGACTCACGATACAAGAGATATGGCCGTGTATCGCTTTTTTGTGTTTTTTACAACCAAAAGCGATACAAACCCGTATCTCCCGAACCACCAATCGAAAGTCACTTCTACAAGTTGGGATGGCTTGTGCTACGTGAGACCATCCTAGTCGCAAAATTTTGTATTTTTTGGAGGTCGTTTGAAGAGTTTTGTTGTCTAACCGCACTAAACGCAATCTAAGTCATTTACCTCTAATGCGAGGAACGTGGGAAAATCTCACAAATGGCATTCAAAATTTATAAAACTTTGCAACTTGCTTGAATTCACCTAGCATAAGCCATCCCAACTTGTAGAAGTGAGTTTCGACTAACGGTTCGAAAGATGTGACCGTGTATCGCTTTATTTGGGTTTTTTTTAAAGTAAAAGAGATGCATGCCCGTATCTCCCCAACCGTGAGTCGAAACGCTACTCTAAAAATTGGGGTTTCTTGTGCTACATGAGACAATCCTACTCGCAAAGTTTCGTATTTTTTGGAGGTCATTTGAAGGGTTTTTTAGTCTAACCGCACTAAACGCTTTCTAAGTCATTTACTTCTAATGCGAGGAACGTCAGAAAACCGCACAAACGACATCCAGAATTTATAAAACTTTGTATCTTGCTTGAATTCACCTAGCACAAGTCATCCCAACTTGTAGAAGTGAGTTTCAACTCACGGTTCAAAAGATATGACCGTGCATCGCTTTATTTGGGCTTTTTTTCAACCGAAAGCGATACACGGCCGTATCTCTCGAACCGTGAGTAGAAACTAACTTCTACAAGTTGTGGTTGCTTGTGCTACGTGAGACCAACCTATTTACAAAGTTTTATATTTTTTGGAACCAGTTTAGAGGGTTTTCTAGCCTAACCGCACTAAAAGATTTCTAAGTCATTTACGTCTTATGCGAGGACCGTGAGAAAACCGCAAAAACGACATCCAAAATTTACAAAATTTTACAACTTGCTTGAATTCACGTAGCACTAGCTACCGCAACATGTAGAAGTGATTTTCGACTAACGTTTCGAAAGATACGGCCATATATGGCTTTATTTGTGTTTTTTTCCAAGCAAAAGCGATACACGCCTGTATCTCTCAAACCGTGAGTCAAAACTAACATCTAAAAGTTGGGGTTGCTTGTGCTACGTGAGACCATCCTACTTGCAAAGTTTCGTATATTTTGGAGGTCGTTTGAAGGGTTTTCTAGTCTAACCGCACGAAACGCTTTATAAGTCATTTACTTCTAATGTGAGGAACGTGAGAAAACCGTACAAATGACATCCAAAATTTATGAAACTTTGCAGCTTGCTTGAATTCACCTAGCACAAGTCATCCCAACTTGTAGAAGTAAGTTTCGACTCACGGTTCGAGAGATACGGCCGTGTATTTCTTTATTTAGGTTTTGTTCAACCGAAAGCGATACACGACCGCATCTCTCAAATCGTGAGTCGAAACTAACTTCTACAAGTTGTGGTTGCTTATGCTATGTGAGACCATCCTACTCGCAATGTTTCATATTTTTTGGAGGTCGTTTGAAGGGTTTTCTAGTCTAACTGCACTAAACACTTTCTAAGTCATTTACTTCTAATGCGAGGAACATGAGAAAACCGCACAAACGACATCCAAAATTTATAAAACTTTGCAGCTTGCTTTATTCACCTAGCACAAGCCATCCCAACTTGTAGAAGTGAGTTTCGACTCACGGTTCGAGAGATACGGTCGAGTATCACTTTATTTGGGGTTTTTTTCAACCAAAAGTGATACATGGCCGTATCTTTCAAACCGTCAGTCGAAACTAACTTCTACAAGTTGTGGTTGCTTGTGCTACATGAGACCATCCTACTTGCAAAGTTTCGTATTTTTTGGAGGTCGTTTGCAGGGTTTTCATGTTTAACCGCACTATAAATGTTCTAAGTAATTTAATATGTGCGGCATGATTATAAATACAACTCAATCTACAATATCGTCGACCGATCAACAACTATTGCACCGTGTAAATTCATCAAAATACTACTTACAAATTTCTACATCTACAAATTTTTTAGGAAATTTTAATATATAGTAAAATATTGGAAAGAGACAAAAATAATTTAAAAATCAACACAATTACAATTACTATAGCAAAGATTTAATCATTACCTTACAAAATATATCTGAATTTCGCCAATGTAGGTCTCGTGGCCGAACTAGGATTTCGTTTTTAGGATGACAGAGTTGGGTTTGGAAGTTTGGAGAAGATATTGGGAGAGAAAGATTATATGGGGATCGAAGAGGAGGAGGAGCAGACTGAGGTGGAGGAGCAAACGGAGGAGGAGAGGTTTCAGTTTGGGGAGCAACGGACAGAAGAGAGAGAGAGAGAATCTCCTGAATGATAGAGGAGGAAAGTGAGAGAGGAGTTGCCAGAGTGAGAAATTCACGATTTCAGAGATACTGGGTTTGAGTTCATCCAAAAACGAAATAGAGAGTGGGGAGAAGTCGACGAGGAAGAAAAACTGTATACAGTTCTGAGATTATATCTATGCCTTAACTCGTCCTTGGCAACGACGGGTTAAGGCAATATTTTAAAATAAAATTTAGCCTTAATCCGCCGTTGCCAACGACGGGTTAAGGCTAAATTTTATTTTAAAAAGTATATGGGCCGTTGGATCTTTGGATAAAAGATCCAACGGTCTAGATCAACGTTCGCACGGATCTGTGCACACAGACCCATTTGCAACCAAAGAAGCCTTATATATATATATATATATATAAGTGATCCAATAAAACACCTTTAAATGAGAAAATAAGAAACACTGTTATAAACCATCGGAGATTGAGAAATCGAGAAGGGAATGATAGAGAGAGGGAGAGAAGGAAGGAGGCTGTGTGTGTATTTTTTATTATGCATCCACCGTCCGATGAAAATCATGATGGTCAGTCAGATCCGATGGTTTATAATAGTGTTTCTTATTTTCTCATTTAAAGGTGTTTCTCATTGGATCACTCCTATATATATATATTGTAATACCCCACAATTGGAAATGACAATTTTTTCCTTGTGTGTTACGCACGTATTTTTTGTAACGTGTTTTCACTACGCATTTTGATTTCCAACTATTTATGCATTTCCCGCACATTTTATGCTATTTGAGTCAACAAAAATATAATATTTCGATCTCTGTATTTCTGCGTGCTTTTTACGTGCTTTTGATGCTCATGCAAATTTTTATTCTCATTTTGTTGTTTTCATTTACAAACTTTTCGCATGCATACGTTTTAATTAGCCTTCTCTTGATACATTGACCTATAGACTAAAATCTAGCCCATTAGGAGAAGAGCCCACTAGATAAGTAAATAAATTAATTAGAAATGAGCCCATGTAGCAAGCCCACTAATAAAAACACAAATTAAGTTGAGTTTGGACTATTACATGACAAGTTACAACTTTTAGTACACATTTGAAGTTATAGAATTGTAATAAAATTGTATGTGCATATGTGCATGTGTGCATGCACAATAGTGACCGGGTTGTACTAGGGGTTATGACCGGATTTGGATGAGTGGGGAGTTGGAGAGTTTGGGAGTTTTGGGGGTTAAGTTTTTGAAGAGTTGGAAAGGTGAAGAGTTGTAGGTTTTAGAAGTTTAGAAATTGAAGAGTTGTATATGAATTAAAAGAGAGAGTTATTAGGGTGAGAATTTTGCACTTTAGACCCTGACAAAACCCTATAAATAGAACCCCCATTTCTCATTCTCCTTTGCACCAAAAACAATATCAAAAAAATTGAGAAAGAAAGAAAAAGAGAGTAGGAGAGTTCTATTTTGCTTGGAGGGAATTCTTGCTAGGAGGAGAAATCTTGCTGAGTTGCTTTGGAGCTAGAAGTGGTATTCTTTTCTTGTTCAATCTTCAATTAAGGTGGGTGATTTCATTATTTTTCAATGTAGGATATGCATGCTAAAATGAGTATCATAAGAAGAATTTGATGAGCAAATTATAGAATCCATGTTAGTGTAGTATGACATGTATGAAGGAAGTTTTTGTTGTGATTAAGAAATAGATACCATGCTAATTAAATATAAGAATCCCTTCTTTGTCATGAACTATATTAGTATGTTGCAAATATTGTGCTAGTGAAATTTGTGACCACATTATGCTTTAATAACTAAGGAAAGAAGAAAGAAAGAAATCTTAGTTAGTATTTTGTAAGGTATTGACATTGTATGTCCTAATTGAGAAAAATATGAACTATTACATGAAAGAGTGTCCTTGTTCAAGTGAATACACTAGTATCATTATAAAAGTATAATTTGTGTAAAAATGAGAACAACACTATTGGTTATGAACACTAGTCTTTCTTCTGTAAATTTAAGTTTTTAAAGAAACCTGAGATATGTGAAAAAAAAATAAGAAAGAAAAATTATCTAAATAAGTGAAAATAATGTTTTAATGAATTGAAAATTTGTTGTTTACTATTTTTTAGATCTAATATCAAGGAAAAGTTTATTTCAAAATTTTTAGAAAGATTTTGATCTTTTGAATAAACAAGTTTCATAGAAAAAGAAACACTTTATGGATAGTTGAACAAAAGAACATTAGTACTTTTCTAAACAGAAAAATACACATAGACTTACTAGTTAGCCACTGCAAAATAAAGTACTGTTGTGAGAGATCTTGGGTTCAAAACTTGATAGTCACATTCATTTTGTTTTTCTCTTATAAATTTCCCAAACCAAAACTGAACTTAAGAGTATTTCGGAGTGTGAATATGACAAAAGCCCACTTGGGACTAGTTGGCTAGCCGGGTTGGGTCTGGGCTTTGACCATGGTTGACCCTAGGCCCGGCCCTTTCTTTTATTTTTTTTTCTTTGGTTTTCTTTTAAATCATGAATAGCTTGTCTTTTTTTGAATTGGAATGAAATTTTAGTATCAATAAAATAAGAGATAGAAATATTTAGAGATAGTTCTTGTATATTTTTTGAAGTGTAAAAAGCAATAAAAGTTTGAGAATATAAAATTGGTGGATAAATTGATCCTTTAAGGAGATTGCACTTGTATCATGTTTGAGAAATATTGTTGTCAAGTGAAACATTGTGATAATTTAGAATTGTCATAACAATTCATGTGATAAAATTTATGTACTTGAAAGTAATGATTGTTTGAAAGGAATATGAATAACAACTAGATCATGAATAGTGTCGAGACTATGATCCTTTTTGTGAATAAGTTGAAAGATGAAGTTATCTAGGCTTAAGACATGCTTATTAAAGGGTGTGAATACATGATTCTTGTACATGAAAATTATGATTTAAGAGTTAGTAAGACCTCGGTTACCGGCATTATTGAAAAAAAGATTTGAGATATGATTTTGAGATATTGCCATGGGGCGATCTCGTATTTTGCGAATAAGTCCGGTAGGAGGTAATACTAATCATAGGAATGATAACACATTCATGTCTTGAACTAAATAACTAGGCACATAAATGACAATGTAGTAAACTTGGGCAAATGTAAGTGGGTTGCCTCTATATAGTCGGCGGTGGACCTCCGTGGCAATAGACCCAGTCGGCGAACTGAGGTTGCTCTGTGGGAGACAGGATTTTATATTTAAATCCGAGACTTGGCATAGTCGGGTGGATAGTTTGCCGTCACCAATGTATATGCGTATACCGGGGCAAGGGGGCACTTGCAAGATGATTCTCACGATGAGGGAACCGTTATAATAGCCGGCGGGCTGGGACCCATATTCGTGGAATGATCTAAATCTTGTTTTATTACCGAGTAGTTTTCATGGCGAGGGATTGAGCCCTTTATTGTGGAGTACGTAGGCGCTTGCCCTCGGACCTATGTGGTATGGGATGCATAGAATCCCAACAAGTGTGCATTAGTGTCATCCTAGTATAAAAAATGTGTGTATTAGGCATTAAGGCATGACATACACTTACATGTTTAGCGCAGTCACAATTTAACACTTTATTTGTTCATTCAATCTCTTGTGATTTTTGTTAAAATAATGAGATCGTTATATGTACGGCATAGAGAGGATAGCCGAGTATAACACTTTCGTCAGTTGTAAGTGACTGACGTGCCCACAGGTTGATATGCAGGTAATGGACTTTGCTATGAAGATGTTATGATGAAATCGATGAATTATTTGATGAAGTTGTACAAGTTATATTATTGTTTTCAATGTTGTAATATTTCATTCTTCCGCTGTGTAGATCAAAGATGTATTTGAACTCTGATGTTGTTAAAAAGTTTTAAATTCCTTGTAAAATTGTACGAAGTGAAATAAAGATTCTGTGAAATCTCGAATTCGGTCTTTTTTGGAATTCGGGGCATTATATATATATATATATATATATATATATATATATATATATATATATATGAGAAATGCTCCATTGAAAACGGGTTTGTTTTCACGGGTTGGAAAACAGCGATTTGAGCCGTTGGATCGCTCTTGATCGTGATCAATGGTTCAGATCGTTGCCGCCCATCACCCAATATCACTTAAGTGGTGGAGGGTTAATTTGGGAATTTCGTCCCAAATAACTCTTCGCCTCTTTCGCTCTAAAAAAATGAATTAACCTAGGCCGTTGTTCCCAACAACGGTCTAGGTTCATTCATTTTTTCAGAGCGAATGAGGCAAAGAGTTATTTGGGACGAAATTCCCAAATTAACCCTCCGCTGATCAAGTGAAACCGGTGAAGAAATAAGGAGATCTTTCTATATCAACATATCAGTTGATAAAATCATAGGAAAATTCCTGCCGGTCAGAATGTGGAGAAGAAGCAAAACAGAATGGTTCCGCCTACTAAAAACTCGGAGGGGGTGCCGCCTACTACTCAAATCCCGGTTTTTGCAAGAGTTGCGTTCTTCTATGCAAGAAGAAGACTTAGAAAGAATAAAGAAGTTTGGATTCGAAAAAGTATGCTTAGGCAGTTCCTTCGCTGAGCACAACAGAATGAAGAGGAATTTGTTTCATTTCAAATACTTCTTCTTATCGAAGAGAAGGAAAGAGAAAAACCGAAATCTTCTTACTCGAACAATAAGTCCTTTTGTTTACAAGTCTTCTTTATATAGTAAGAAGACCTATTGCTCCGGATCCCCATTTACTAGGAAGATAAGAATCAAAAGGATCGAACTACCTACTCATTATTCGGAGGTGAATCATAGAACACCAAAAGCTGTGGTATCTTATGGACCTAACATAGGTCACATCCCTCACGACATAAGATTGAAAGATCCAAACCTTCCTCTTCGGAGCGGAAACGGACATGGCCAAAACATATAATAAAAGATCGGCGTAGTCACTTATAGGGACATCTCTATCCGGATAGAGGATAGTCTTGTACTACACCAACGCCCGAGACAAAAGGAACGTGGGGAAGAGGAATCGACGAAGAATCCAGGAAAGAGGTCAGACCGTCATAGAGCAGTCGACTAGAAGTAGAAGACAGCTGGCCTGAGAGAAGGCAGTCTCTCTCGGGTCCTTATGTAAGTGCACCAATTTCTCTTCTTTCTTTTAAAATGGGCAACATAGGCACTGAGTTTAATTGCAATCATTTAGGAAAACAAACAGAAATTACTGAATTATGTGTGCTTAGTTCTTAGGCTTTCTGTTTATCTATTTTATCCACCGGTTCGAATTCGAATTTGATCTCTTTCCATACTTCACAAGCAGCGGCTAGTTCAGGGCTCTATTTGCAAGCTTCGCGGATAATTTCATTACCTTCGCGAGCAAGATCACGTCCCTCATTACGAGCTTGTACACATGCTTCTAAAGCTACCCTATTAGCTATCGCACCAGGCGCATTTCCCCAAGGGTGTCCTCAAGTTCCTCCACCGAACTGTAGTACGGAATCATCTCCAAAGATTTCGGTTAGGGCAGGCATATGCCAAACATGAATACCTCCTGAAGCCACGGGAAGAACACCTGGCATAGAAACCCAATCTTGAGTGAAAAAAATACCGCGACTTCGGTCTTTTTCAATAAAATCATCACGTAATAAATCAACAAAACCTAAAGTCATTTCACGTTCCCCTTCCAGTTTACCTACTACTGTACCAGAGTGAATATGATCTCCCCCAGACATACGTAATGCTTTAGCTAGTAAACAAAAATGCATACCATGATTTTTTTGTCTATCAATAACAATAACTGCATGCATTGCACGGTGGATGTGAAAAAGTAGTCCATTGTCGTGGCAATACTGAGCCAAACTAGTATTTGCAGTGAATCCCCCAGTTAAGTAGTCATGCATTACGATGGGAACTCCCAATTCTCTGGCAAATACGGCCCTTTTGATCATTTCTTCACATGTACCTGCAGTTGCATTCAAGTTATGTCCTTTGATTTCACCTGTTTCAGCTTGCGCTTTATAAATTGCTTCAGCACAAAATAAGAAACGGTCTCTCCAACGCATAAAAGGTTGTGAGTTCACGTTTTCAACATCCTTGGTAAAATCAAGCCCACCACGTAGACATTCATAAACCGCTCTACCATAGTTTTTTGCAGATAATCCCAATTTTTGTTTAATAGTACATCCCAACAGGGGACGACCATACTTGTTCAATTTATCTCTTTCAACTTGGATGCCGTGAGGCGGGCCTTGGAAAGTTTTGGAATAAGTAGGAGGAATTCGTAGATCCTCCAGACGTAGAGCTCGTAGGGCTTTGAAACCAAATACATTACCCATAATGGAAGTAAACATGTTAGTAACAGAACCTTCTTCAAAAAGGTCTAAAGGATAAGCCACATAAGCAAGAAATTGATTTTCTTCCCCAACAACGAACTCGATGTGATAGCATCGTCCTTTGTAACGATCAAGACTGGTAAGTCCATCAGTCCACACAGTTGTCCATGTACCAGTAGAAGATTCGGCAGCTACCGCAGCCCCTACTTCTTCAGGGGGAACTCCAGGTTGAGGAGTTACTCGGAATGCTGCCAAGATATCAGTATCTTTGGTTTCGTAATCAGGAGTATAATAAGTAAATCTGTAATCTTTAACACCAGCTTTAAATCCAACACTTGCTTTAGTCTCTGTTTGTGGTGACATAAGTCCCTCCCTAAAACTCATGAATTAAGAATTCTCACAATAACAAGGTCTACTCGATATGGATTAGCCGTGAATAAAACCTTTGAAAAAAATCTTTCAAAAAAGGATTCCACTAATATTCTCTATTATCAACGAATTAAGTTCGTTATTAGACCATGCATTTCATTCACCAAATACATCATTATTTTATACTCTTTGATATACATGGCGCAACCCAATCCAATCCTCTTCAAGTTTATAATGGAATTGATCCACTTCTTTTTTTGAATATAAAAATCTAAATACTAAGAAAAAATCTAATTAATAGTAGTATATGTTGTATATGTAAATCCTAGATGTGAAAATAGGCATAATTCATCCATGAAAAAGATATAAAAAAAAAAATAGGCACTATACTATAACTATAAATAACTACTAACTATAATATAATATATAAATATAACTAAATAACTAAACTATAACTATATATTATATATATAAATCTATAAAATAGAAAATAAATAGAATTCTAATTCGAAATTAAATAAAAAAGAAAAACTGGTTGAACTTTAAAATTGACTCATTAAACATTAAATGAGTAAACGATTGAATTTGATTCGGTTGGGTGGTACCAACTAAATCGAGTGCTAATTCCCATTTATTTCTTATTGAATTAACCGATCAACTTGCTATCGGATATTTATTTTCGATTCGGTACTATTCAAATATCTTCTATTGAAATCTCCAAGGAACAAAAATTCGACATATTTTACTTTCATTATTATGAAAATCAATCCTACTACTTCTGGTCCTGCGGTTTCCACACTTGAAGAAAAAAACCTAGGGCGTATCGCTCAAATTATTGGCCCAGTACTGGATGTTGTTTTTCCGCCGGGCAAGATGCCTAATATTTATAACGCTTTGGTAGTTAAAGGCCGAGATACTGCCGGCCAGCAAATTAATGTGACTTGTGAGGTACAACAATTATTAGGAAATAATCGAGTTAGAGCTGTAGCTATGAGTGCTACAGATGGTCTGACGAGAAGAATGGAAGTGATTGACACGGGAGCTCCTCTAAGTGTTCCAGTCGGTGGAGCTACTCTCGGACGAATTTTCAATGTTCTTGGAGAGCCTGTTGATAATTTAGGTCCCGTGGATACTCGTACAACATCTCCTATTCATAGATCTGTGCCTGCCTTTATACAATTAGATAAAAAATTATCAATCTTTGAAACAGGGATTAAAGTGGTGGATCTTTTAGCTCCGTATCGCCGTGGAGGAAAAATCGGACTATTTGGCGGAGCCGGCGTGGGTAAAACAGTACTTATCATGGAATTGATCAACAACATTGCCAAAGCTCATGGAGGCGTATCCGTATTTGGCGGAGTAGGCGAACGTACTCGTGAAGGAAATGATCTCTACATGGAAATGAAAGAATCAACTTCGGCACTGATTATTTTTGGGCTGACGAGTTTAAGGCCCAATAGCTGGATTTGTGTTTATCTTTTTTGGGGTTTACTTGGGTATATATATGGCTGTAGACTCTAGGGTTTGGATGATCTTGTAACATCTGAAAAGAGAGATTTGGTGAGCAGTTATCATTGTTCAACTTCAAGAGGGGATCGTGCCGAGTGTTTCAAAGGTGATGGAGAGTGATTGAGAGTTGTAATTTCTTTTGTAATCTTTGTATTTCTTGGGGAATAAGAAATATTGGTTATCTCTACATATTGATTGTGTTCTTTTGAGATCTTGCATATATTGTGGTGGCTTGTTCTTGGTTCATCTAAGTCTTGATAGTTTCTATTGCTTCTGGTGTACTTCTGCTATTTGCACTACGAGTTGTGGTAGACACTTCAACAAGTGGTATCAGAGCAACTAGGTTCGAGATGGCCGATAGAAGGTCGAAGATCGAGAGGTTCGACTTTGCAATATGGAAGATTCAGATGATAACGTATCTTCGTCAGAAAGATCTTGATGGTCCGTTGTTTGATGAGAAGCCGGTAGGTGGAGACAAGGATGCAAAGGTCTTGGCGGATTGGAATCGTTTGGATAAGAGGGCGCTAGGGCAGATTCAGTTGGGGCTGAGTAGGAAGGTGTTATTTCATATCTCGAAGGCAAAGACCACAAAGAAGGCAATGGAGATTCTCACGGATATGTATGAAAAACTGTCGGCATCTAATCAAATTCTTCATCTGAATTACTGTATAGTTTATAACCAGATGGAAGTTACAGGTTTGAAGTTTTTAGAGAGGGGACAGTCATTATTACTTCTATCTACTTTATCCGATAGTTATAGTACGGTGGAACAGATTATTACAGGCACTATGACAGATTCAACGACTCTACAGGATGTGGTGAGTAGCATTCTGAATGAGGAGGTGAGAAGGGTGAGAAACGGGGGATATCCATCATCATCTTCTAGAGATTTTGCAATGTCTGTTGAGAGGAGACGTGGGAGATCTAAGAACAGTCGAAGAAGAAAGGATCGGAATCGTTCATTTGAGAGTGGGTCTGATGACAGCGATGGGGGACATGGGCTTGAGTGTTGGTATTGTCACAAGAAGGGTCACATGATGCGCAATTGCAAGGTTTATATGAAGAGGAAGCAGGAGAAACCGAAGAGATACCCCAAACGAAGCTCAAGTGGGGCTTGTTGAAGAGTTAAGCTTATCAGCTCTGGAGGAGTTGGGTACTCAAGATTGGTGTATTGATTCGGGAGCTTATTTTCATTGCGCTCTGAGAAGAGAGGTGTTTGATGACTACAAGGAGGGTTCTTTTGGAGATGTGATCGTGGGGAACGGTCACCGGTGTCCTGTACGTGGGGTTAGTACTGTTCGCGTAAAAGCCAATGATGATTAGTGTGTTGTCTTGCAGGAGACAAAGCATGTTCCAAACTTGAAAGAAAATCTTATCTCGATTGGATGTGTAACTCCTGTTTCCCGTATCTGCATTTTTCTACTGTATTTTTCATTCCTTGTATTCTCGTATTCAAATGGTGATCCTGTATTTTGTTTCTATTCGAATAAAATCATCAATTTGTTTTCGACTCAATTTTTTGTCCTTTTATCTAATTCAATTGTGTGTGCTCTTTGTGTCGTTCTTCATGAAGAATGAGCTGGTCAATGTCATTCATCTCTTTATTCCCTATTTTAATACAATTTGACCAATTCTCTAGTTGGATCCTATTCAGTTCGGATACCCTAATACCCTATAACCCAAAACCCATACTATATAAACCTTAAACCTCACTACTGTGTAAACCCCAAAAACAAACCCTGCCGCTCTCTCCTCTTCTTCCTCCGTTTCCTTCTCAAAACCTCCGATTCCATCTCCAGCGCCCAGGACCCAAATTCCCTACTCCGAGCGCCTCTCCGTTCGTCTCCCTCACCATCATCCTGTCGTCACAACCCCACCACCATCGTCCCCGACCCATCGAACCCAAACTTTCGCCATTACCACCTTCGATCGCCCTCGCCATGTCGCAGCACCGCCTCGCCACCTCGTCATGACCACCGCTGACCCTCGTCGCCGTCCACGCGCCGAGAAACCCCCGTCACCACTCTCCCCTGTTCTCAGAGCAAAAACAGAGCTCCTCGTCAAAGACTCGCCGCCACCTCCTCCTCGACGTCGCGCAGCCACAGCCGTCACCGCCGTGCTACCCCATCGCCGCGTCGCTCCTCGACGTAGCGCCGTCGTCGACGCCATCGCCCGCCGGTCGCCACCGCACTCTGTCTCTCTCGCTCTTTGTTTCGACGAAGAAGAAGAAGAAACAGTGGTTGGGCGGGATTCGATCTCGACCATCGGATCGCATCAAGATCCGTGCGATCGAGCCGATCTGATCGTTGTTTCGCGTTCGGCCACAGCAGATCCAATAAGGCTATTCGCTGTTTGGCTCCGATCCGGTGTAAGGAAGCATCCTAATTCGCTGGTCTTGGTGTTTGTTGTTTTGCCGCGCCGGATCAAGCTTGTTGTTTCACTGTTTTGGGCCGATTTGGTGTGGGAAAAATTCACTCTGCGGTTGATTTTCGCACGTGCTTTACACGTGCCTTTGGGAGACTTTGCCCGGGAATTTTTCGACCCCATTTCCTTCAACAATCGGATCTAATCATCGTCAAAAAGGCAAGTCATTTCTTATCGAATATTTATTGTATCATATTCGATATTTTTATTGAATTCCGCAAATGGATCCTATTGAATATCGTAAAATGTTATTGTATCTATCGTTGGGATACCACGGATTTACACAAGCGAATCCAAGTGGTAATCTCGACTTCGTGCCTTCTTTTTGCCTCTAATGTATAAGGATCTTACATACACCCATGTAGTTATAGTTATTGAATATAAAAATAGGGAATTATTGTCACATTTCATATCATGGCATTAATGACAACTAGCTACAGTAGTTTGTATAAATTAGTTGATTATTAATGTGATTGCTATTGATAAATTAGTTGAATTGTAATTGTTAGAATTATGGACATCATCTACCTTAATACCATGTTCACATAGGATTGGTTCACTATGATTATGATTATTAAACCCCAATTTATCATTCTTAACTTTTTAACCGTTTTATTCAAAATGGACATGTTGACTATTCTGGAAATTACACCAACCTGAATCTTATTGTGCTGTTTAGACCTAGATAACTTCATTAAAATCAGAAGCTCCCTGAAAATGAAACGTAGCCCTAAGTGTCTAGATGTCAATAGCCTCCGAAATTTTTGAATTCGGACTTATATCGCCCGAGTTATGACCCTTTTGCTACAGCTGCGCTGTAATTTCAGATTCATGTACATACCATGTTAGGCTGATAAATTAAGTGAACTAATGATCAAATATGGCCAAGATAAATTCCCGATTTGTAGAAAACATGCTTAGGGTGTTAAAAATTATTTTTACTGATTTTTGTAATGATTATTTACTGCCTTTATAACTGAAATTAGGCAACATCGACACCCAGCCAGAAACTAAAATCTATAAAGAACATTGAATTTCGCCTAGCTATCGTTGTCGAAATGTAGCTTTTAAGTATGCGTTGGAACCGGACAGGAGTCTAGTTTCTAGACCACCTGACGGATCCACATTTGCTGTCCTATAGCAACGGGAATTCTGATTTTGGTACAGCAACCTACTGCTGTCCAGAATTGGGATTCTATGTTTTATAATGTACAATTGTGTTTATAATGTTATATTTAGTGTATTTAATTGTATAGAGTATATTGCATGATCTTAGGGTTGTTTTGTCACCTTTTCTAGCATTTCTTATTAATTGCATTATTGTATGTTAATTGAATAAAGGAAATAAATCAAAGCCGGGATTAAGGATCGATTAGGGTAGTTGACAATATAGTAAGTGTACTCGGATGATGGCCAGTAAATATTATTGTTATCGGCATCGTGTAAGAAATTACACATGTTCAGTGTTTTTATCGTTATCGGCATCGTGTAAGAAATTACACATGTCCAGTGTTTTTATCGTTATCGACATCGTGTAAGAAATTATACATGTCCAGTGTTATTATTGTTATCATCATCATAGCTCGTACATGAACTATAGAATCTACCACCTTAGTCTAAACGAAATTGATTGTATGCATCGAACCTGTGGTACGGCACACATGGGACACAGTAGTAAGTGCATTAGCTAGGACTAAAATGAATAATAGACCTAAGGTTCTCATCACATTATCATTGCATATTGTTATCTTATTGAACAGTGTTATCGTTATTATTGCCATTATTGATATTGTTTATCGTTATCGCGATAAATCGCAGTTATTGCATATTATACTATTATTGCTTTGTCACTGTTCAACACTATTGATTTCATCGTTTATTGAATTCATTGCTATACCACTATTGCCATTGTTTCTCTGTTTCTCCACTTGCATGTCCACGACTTGCTCTAAGGACTTTCTTTTTCCTCTCTTTAGATGAGCAACTTACAGGTATCCAAGGAAAACTACCTGACGGAATCGGTGAGCAGACATTCTAGGCCTTGCTTGGGAAAATCTTTCTTTAATCATTTCATTTTGTAATTGAGTTATTTTATTTGTCGTTGCTTAAGACTTGTAACGGGCTGATGTTCCTGAGTTTTACCTTTTGTTCCAGACATTGAAAACATTTTGGATATTATTAATGTTTAAATTGTTTTCTATTGCTTAATAAATTATTCATGCATGCTTGGTTGTATATATATCTTGTTATATCCTTGTTGTGATGCTGAGTCGATCTTACAGCTTATGAATGATGTTAAAATCATTCGCTGGGCTTCGTCACGCGCTCGTATTCCATGTTTTTGGGAAGCGGGGTGTGACAAGAAGTCTAGACAAAGAGGGGTTGTCTACTACAGTTGGTAGTGGGGAATGGTGTATAGCTGCAGGTTCAAGGGTGATTGCAAAAGGAAAGCGTGAGGGAACGATGTATTTGCTTAGAGACGTGAGGGGCATTTCTCCTGTAGTTGACTCTCAGCCGGAATCGAGTAGTAGGTTGTGTGGGGTGCAACCGAGTTCTTTCAGTTGTGGAGGGGAGGTAACTAATTTAGTGGGAGCTGTTGGCCATGAAAGTGATCCTAGAGGCAAGACGTTACTGCGGTGAGGGTACTTTGCAATATGGCAGACGAAGCTTCAAGTCACTTTTGTGTGGTAGAAAATACTGGTATCGATATGCGGGGTGATGTCGAAGAGGGTAACCGAAATGGGACTGTAGGGGTTGAACACTCTGCAGATATTGTGGAGCTGTCGTCCACGAAGACTTCTAATATAGAGGGTGCATTGAGAGGTTTTGAACCATGTCCGGTGTTGATGGAGATTCTGCGAGTTTGGGAGTCTTGTAACACGGAATCCGACACAGGAGGTTGTTTCTCCAGTATTCGTGCTCTATGCGATTAGTTGAGCACATCTTTCATGAGGCGATGAGGAGTGGTTGGTGCACTCTACGTGGTGGAGTGGCAGAGGTGCCCTTCATGAGAGTAGGGAATACTTGAATCTTCCATGAAAGTGGAAGATTGGCAGAGATAATGCGAGATAAAGATTGCAATAATTTTGAAGCATGGTGTATTTGGTTCAAGTGGGAGATTGTTAGGATTTTGGCCTCAAATACACGTAGGCACAGAGTACTTGAAGTTGGAGAAAAAGATGAGACAAAGACAGTAAGAGAAGACAACAGCAAGTAGGAAGTGTAGTCTGGAGAGTTGCGGTCGACCGACCCAAGCTGGTGAGAGTTCTTCGAGTGTACAGGGTCCAACAGAGGGGGGGACGGTCGACTGTGCTGTCGACCAATCGTGTCTCGGGTTTTGGCTTTACACGTTGCGGTCAACCGACATTGAGGGTGCGGTCGATCGACTTTGTCGCTGATTGTTTTTTGGCTGACGAGTTTAAGGCCCAATAGCTGGATTTGTGTTTATCTTTTAGGTTTTACTTGAGGGCTATATATATGGCTGCAGACTCTAAGGTTTGGATGATCTTGTAACATCTGAAAAGAGAATTTGGTGAGCTGTTATCATTGTTCAACTTCAGGAGGAGATTGTGCCGAGTGTTTCAAAGGTGAGGGAGAGAGATTGAGAGTTGTAATCTCTTTTGTAATCTTTGTATTTCTTGAAAAATAAGAAGTATTGGTTATCTCTGCATATTGATTGTGTTTTTGTGAGATTTTTCATATATTGTGGTGACTTATTCTTGGTTCATCTAAGTCTTTGTAGGTTTTATTGCTTGTGGTGTAATTCCGCTATTAGCACTACGAGTTGTGGTAGTTTCTTCAAAACACACACACACACATATATATATATATAGTTAGGAACCTATCCTTCCTTCCTTTCATAAAAAAAGAAAGAAATTGCTTGATTCCTGTTTCTGTTTCTGTTTAGTTTGGCTTAATCATTTGCATCTAATATGTTTCCATTGCGATGAACTGCTAAATTCAGCTTACAAAGTGGGAAGGTAAACTCAGAGGCTATCCGAAGGTCCAGCAACCTGGTTGTTGGAAATGACACATACCGGGCGGGCAGGTACTATCCTTTCCCTTATCCTTAATGTATCATGTCTGTATTGTTTTTCTGGTTCAATGCCAAGAGCGATAAGTGCCTGTTCTCTCAAAACTATATGTTTGCTTCATTGTGAAATCATTTCATTTTCTTTGATCTACGCTGCCATCAAATAATGACTTGAAAGGCTTGGCCATGTGCATTGAAGATTGCTTTTCGGGTTAACGTGCCCATCGCCACCTCCAGTCCTCATTATTTTGCACATGGAGGAGGATTAAATCCAAAGTAAATCCAGCTCTCTCAATGTTTATTTTTCTTCTTTTTTTTTCTTTTTTTTTCCTTTTTTTGTTGTAAAATCTAAAGTCCAATCCTTCTACCATACTGAAAATCAACGATGAGTTTATTCTTGGAATATGCTAGCAGCTACTAGAATAATTCCAAGAATATACTCTTCTGTCCTAATCAATAATCCATATAAGATAGGTGCTCTTCAGCTTCTATTGACCTGCAGTTGTTCCAATTCTGTAGGCATTCCGACAAGTTATTACTAGTTGAAAGACTGCAACCTGTGAATGTGTTCTGTTGATTGTCATCTAAACATTCCTCCATTCCGATTTTCAAATTTTTATTTAAAATTTTATTCTTACGGTATGGATATTGAATCTATGGTTAGATGACCATCAACAAACACCTTCATAGGGCATGCACACCTACCGTTGCTTCCTTCCTTTGCACATTTTGTAGCTGTAAGTTGGGTGCATTTTTGGTCTGCTTAATAGACATACTTTTTTTTTAATCAATTCGTATCATCAATTCATATTTTCCCATTAAATGTAGTTACTTTCTTTTTGGCTAGTCTGGAAATATTAAGTTGAGATTTTCACTCAATGTACTAGTAGGATTTTTTTCTGATATCAAGTTTTTACCTTTCGTGATTATGTTTTTGTCCCTTTGAGAGCGCATCTCATAAAAGAAGTCCAAAAATTATTTGCAAATGAGTGTTTCATCGAAGTAAGTTTGTTTCTCATAACCTTTCAACATTTGGGTTTCCTTTTCCTTTTTTGTGCCTCGTTGAAATTTGTATATATGTTAAACGAAGTCTAAAAGGCTTGACAAAGTTGTAGCTTTGTGTATCCTTAAGGATTCAGTCGTCTTTGAGGAAGCAAGTCTATATAGTTTTACTATCCAATAAACAATTTCTCTCTACACATTAACATCTTAGACTGTGTAAGAAATGGACAAACGATCTATAAATTCCAATATCTGGGTGATTTCTTCTGAAAATTTTTGTTGCAATATCTGGGTGATTTCTTCTGATTTTTTTTTTTTTTTGGGGGGGGGGGGGGGGGGGGGGGGGGGGGGGGGGGGCATGACATCACTTATCAATTTTTTAATGAAAATTTGTTTAATGCTTTTGCTGTTGTGCACATGTTCCAATCTAATTCTTTTGTTTCTAGATGGGATCTGTTTTAAATATGTTCATGTTGTCAATTTATGTTAACCTTGTGTAATTCACAGTTGTAGAGCTTTTCAGCATAGGTTAACTGACCTCCATTTTCGGATAAGGGGCCAAAAGGTTGAATACTATCTACCAAAAGCATGGGGGGAATGCCTTACTTTTGATCGATACGAGAAGCAAGCAGTGGCAGCCACTCGTTTCAGCTCTTTGTGTTCCGATTTCACAACCACGACCCTAACGAATTATGCTGTAGCAGGGCCAGCCCTGAGTTTCCGGGGGCCCGAGGCGAAAGGCCCAAATAATTATTTTTGGGGCTCCTAATAACAATATAATTTTTTTACGCACAAAATACGTGCATGTATTGTTGAAAACAGATTTGGGGGAAAATCTTTATTATTCTTGTTGTTGTTTATTCTTTACAGTATACATCTATATATAATCTATATATAAGGATTACAATCTTAGAGGAGAAGAACGAAAATTGAGAGAAGATTGAGGGGTGAGAGATTTGGGGAATCTGTTTCCTATAGATTAAGAAACAAAATATACATATTACTACTTACTACATTTCAACACTCCCCTTCAAGTTGGTGCATAGATATTGAACATGCCCAACTTGTCAACAAATTTTAAGAAGAGCCGATTCGAAGCTGCCTTGGTCAGGATATCTGCTAGTTGATCTTCAGACTTCACTTTAGATATCTCAATGACTTTCTCATCCAATTTTTCCTTGATGAAGAATCTATCCACCTCTACATGTTTCGTCCTATCATGTTGAACCAGATTGGCGGCAATATTACATGCTGCTTGACTTTCGCAATACAGCTTCATAGGTTCATTCGGACCACAGCCTAAGTCCTGCAACAAGAGTTTCAGCCATAAAGCTTCCGCTATACATAGAGCTACTCCGCGATACTCAGCCTCTGAACTAGAGCGTGCAACAACATTCTGCTTCTTGCTTCTCCATGTAACTATATTTCTTCCAACAAAGGTGAAGTATCCTGAAGTGGAGCGCATATCAATTATAGATCCTGCTCAATCAGCATCAGTATATGTCTCAACCTTCAAGTGACTATGTTTCACAAATAGGACCCCTTAACCTGAAGTAGACTTAATATATCTCAGAATTCTCATCACTGTATCCATGTGATGTTCCTGAGGTGCATGCATAAACTGACTTACCACACTTAAAGCATATGATAAATCTGGTCGTGTATGCGCAAGATACATCAGTCGTCCAACCAATCTTTGATATCTTTCCTTATCACAAGGCACATGATCAGGTTCATTGCAAAGTTTCAGTCCTTCTTCTAATGGTGTACCAATTGGCTGACAAGCAGACATTCCAGTTTTCTTCAATAAATCGAGAGCATACTTTCTTTAAGACAGAAATATATCATTTCTCGAGCGAGAAACTTCAATACCAAGAAAATATCTCAAAAGGCCAAGATCCTTCATTTCGAACTCTTGTGACAAGTAACTCTTCAATGTCATTCTCTCCTCCGGATCATTCCCAGTTACTATCATATCATTCACATATATAATGAGAGCAGTAATCTTACCTTCTTTCCTTTTCAGAAATAAGGTATGATCTGAATTACTCTGACAATATCCGAATGTCTTCATTGATTTTGTAAACTTCCCAAATCAAGCTCTTGGCGACTGTTTGAGACCATATAGCGCCTTCCTCAATCGACACACTTTATTACTGTGTTGGATGGTCTGTTCGACCCTGGTGGAAGATCCATATAAACCTTCTCTGTCAATTCCCCATGCAAAAATGCATTCTTCACATCAAATTGCTCCAACGACCAGTCAAGATTTGCAGCAAGTGACAGTAGGACTCGAACAGTATTGAATTTTGCCACAAGTGCAAATGTATCGTCATAATTAATTCCATACGTTTGAGTGTATCATTTGGCAACTAGCCTTACTTTGTATCGCTCTATTGAACCATCGGACTTATACTTCACTGTATAAATCCATATGCATCCTACTGGCTTCTTTCCTGCTGGCAGCTCAACTATCTCCCAAGTCTTATTCTTTTTCAAGGACTTCATCTCCTCATCCATGGCTACTTTCCACCTTGGATCAGTAAGGGCTTCCTGCACACTGTTAGGAATGGATACAGTAGATAATTGATTTACAAATGATTTATTTGATTCCGACAAGCAGTGAGTGGATACATAATTACTCATAAGATATTTGACGTTACTAGTGGGTTCAGATTCATAAGTGGATTTTGGAATACCTCTATTAGTATGGTGCGGGAGTTCTCTTCTAGGAGCTTCAGACAACGGTAACGATTGGTTTTGGGATTTTGACGGTTCACTCTCACTGAGATTTGGTACTGGTTGCAATTCTTCAAGAGGGTCTTCTTCAAGAGGGGTTTCTTTCCTTGGTTGCACTTCTTCGTAAGGGTCTTCCTCCCTTGCCAGGTCTTCATTCAAGTGTTCGCCATTATTTGTATCCAGTTGTTCATTCTGACTGGTAATTACTTCTTCATACTCAAGAGTCTGAACTTCACTAATCCCTTCATCATACTCAAGAGTCTGAACTTCACTTCGGTACTCTCCCTGAAGTTCAGTCATAGAAGAAGAAAAATACATCTCATCTTCATGGAACACAACATCCATAGTCACAAACATCCTTTGAGTTGGTGGGTGATAGCACCGATACTCTTTCTTATCCTGCGCATATCCCACGAAAACACAGCGGACAATTCGAGGAGTTAACTTATTGCGTTCATATTGATGAAGATGAACAAATGCAACACTCAAAAACACACGAGGTAGCAAGTTGACGACTTTTGGTGCATTCACAGCTTCAGTTAATGCTTGAAATGGTGTGAGGAAGTTGTGGATACTAAAGGGAACTCAGTTGATTAAGTATGCAGCATAAATAAAGGCTTCCCCCCAATAAATGAGTGGCATATTTTCATGGATAAGAGAAGCACGGATCACCTCGAGCAAGTGTCTATTTTTCTTTCTGCAATTCCATTCTGTTGAGGTGTATATGAGCATGTAGTCTGGTGAACAATGCCGTGTTCCACCAAATATTGTTGCAGATGAACTCAGGTACTCTCCGCCATTATCACTCCTAAGAAGTTGAATCTGTGATTTATACTGAATCATAACATGCTTGTGAAATTTTTAAAACAAGCCACTAACTTCATTTTTCGACTTCATCAAACAAATCTAGGTCATACGAGTACAGTCATCAATAAATGTCACAAACCATTTAGCTCCTCCAAATGTAGTGGTTTTGGATGGACCCCAAACATCAGAATGGATAATCATAAATGGAAGAGAGCTTCTACTTGGACTTGGAAGAAAAGAGACACGGTGACTTTTTGCGAGTGCACACACATCACACCGAAAGGTAGAAATATCCAACTTCAAAAATAAACTTGAAAATAATTTCTTCAAATAACCAAAAGAAGTATGCCCTAGACGTCGATGCCATAGCCAAATATCTGATTTCTTCTTCTCATCTTCGGATTCTTCCACACTTAGAGCTTGAGTCAACTTACTTGAACCTTTAGATTCTAAATCCAGGTAATAGAGCTTCCCGTGTCTAACCCCATAACCAATCGTCTTGCAAGTCCGAATATCCTTAAACACACAATGTGAAGGCCAAAAGACTACAATACAATGTAAGGCAGTGGTTATTTGAGCAAAGATAATAGGTTAAAATTTAAGGATGACACAACTGGGGCAGTATCTAATGTTAAGTTGTTTGTGAGAGGTTTGGTACCCTCGCCAGTAACAGTGGCAGGATCACCACTGACAGTGGACACAGTTTATTTGGTGGAAGGTTGAAAATTTTGAACTTGTCTAGAATCAAAAGTCATATGGTCGGTAGCACCCGAATCAATTATCCATGCATTATTCATAACAGAGCGAGAAATATTAAAAACCTTACCATCATTACCTACAGCAGCACGATCAGCAACTCCACCTGCGACAGTAGGTTGATTGCAAGTGTTCTCCCGAATATCTCTGCTATGATCCCAGATCTCCGGATAGCCGATACTCTTATAACACGAGCTTCAATGTGACCGATCTTGCCACAATGAGTACACTTTCTTGACTCATACGGATATTGTCCCATAGCAACACAACAAATAGCACAGCAAGTAGAACCAATGATCCAAACACCAAACAGCAGACGGGATCAAAAACAGCAAACAGCACTCCCCAAAACAGCACACACCAAAAAGCACACAACAACAACAGCAAAAGAGACAACGGCAAGAGCAAGGGCGGCGGACGGCGCGACGGCGGCGCTGCGGAGTTCGATGGGGTTCGTCGATTTGGGCGGCGCAAATGGGGATCCGGCATCGGAAAGGGGGAGCAGCGATGGGTTCGCTGCTCTAGTCGCGGCTGATGTCGAGGAAGAGGGGAAGGGAGGTTGGGGGCGTTCGAATCTGGGTGGTGCTCGAAGGGGGCGACGAGAGGCGTTGACGGGGAGTGTCGACGAGGAGGGCGGTGACTAGGGGGTCACCGAAAAACGGTCGGAGAAGAGAACAGGGAGATGGGTTAGCTGATTGGGGTGGACGTCGGAGGTGGAGGTCAGGGGTGGGTCTGATCGGGGAGAGAGAAAATTTTGAGGAGAGAGAAAGAGGAGAGAGGAGGTCGGAGTTTCGGGGTTTGGTCGGGATCGGGGTGTGGTCGGGATCGGATCGGGATGGAGGTGTCAGATCCGATCACCTCCTTCTCTTCTTCTTCTTCAACTAGCCTAGATCTGATTAGGCTCTCATACCATGTTGAAAACAGATTTGGAGGAAAATCTTTATTATTCTTCTTGTTCTTTATTATTTACAGTATACATTTATATATAAGGATTACAATCTTGGAGGAGAAGAAATGAGATTGAGAGAAGATTGAGGGGTGAGAGATTTGGGGAATCTGTTTCCTATAGATTAGAAAACAGAATATACATATTACTACTTACTACATTTCAACATGTATTACCAAGGAGAATACAAATTTGGGTGCTCCTAAAATTGTAAAAAATTAGGGGGCCTAAGACAGCCTGCCTCAAGGTGGGGGCCGGCCCTGTGGTGTAGTCCCTTCCATGATGAGCAGAGGGTTGCGTTGACAAAATGGTATATAGTTTCGTTTTTGGGCAATTTTAATTGATATATTGTGTTGATTGTTTTATTGTATGTTGTTCATCGCTGTTTGGGATCCCCGATTCAAGTGGAAATTATCTTGTGAATATTTTGGGAATTAAACATTCTTTTCTTGATCTATTTGTTTTGCATTTCTAGTAATGTTTGCTCAAAATTGAATCTCCTATTCATCAACCACAATTGCCATAAGATTGACACATGAGAATACTTTCTGTTCATGACTACGGAGATGAGACAATGTTCACCACATTTTTTCACAGATTTTAAAGAACCTCAAAAGAAGAAGAGAAGGCAAGAAAGGAAGAGACGAGACAATGTTGTTCCTTATCTCTCAACTCTCAAGCCAAAAGATTACATTTATTCATCTCTATTGCAATTAATATGAGATTTACTGTAACAAAGTTTTATCTCTTATGAGGCAATGCCAAGACTCATCGACAAAAGATAAGAAGTGCACGAAGAGCTAACAATGAGTAGTAGTAGTTCTCAAATCCCTAATCTCCAAATCAATAACACTTTATGATATGACTTCTCATCGGCCATAAACCGCTCGATCGATCCGTTTAGGCCTTCACGCTATAAACGTTGAGATAGTACCAAGCTCCAAAGGCCAGCCAAAGCACAAACAGAGGCAGTAAGACTAGGAACAATGATGAGCTAGGTTGCTTCTCCTCCAAAATTGACTTGGTCTCATTAGCTTTTTTCAAGCGCGAACCATCGGTTGATTTCGGCCCTTCATAAGAGCCGATCAAGTATCCCTCCATCACGCTGACGGCTGTGGGACTGTGCCCAATCTCATCAAATTCCTCTGTGGCATCTCCTCGCACTACCATCGTAACCAAAAGTAAATCAGTCTCTCCAATTATGAGCACATATAATTAATACACATTAAAAACTTAGTATCTTTTTCACAATAACTACCTTAAATGTTATAAAATCAAAATTTGAACACTTATTAACATTCTGCAATTATCTAAAAAGAAGGAGCAGTTAGCTAGATTTGATTAGTACGATCATACCTGCAGCTACAACAAGAATATCATCTCCTCCTGGATGGTCATCCAGAAACTTGGTCACATCGTAAACCTGAAACCGATTCAGGAAGTACCAACATCTATGATTTGTTTTGCGAACAAAATGAACATTTCTAATATATAAAATTAACTAGAATTATGCAGGAAAATATCAAATATGGTCCGCTAGTAAGCATCTTCGTTAGTGAGCAAGAGATGGGAAATTTCAATTCCATTTGCACAAAAAAATCTCAATTAATATATATTCGGAATACTGTGAGTATTTCTGGCTGGGACCTTATTTTTATAAATAAATAAAAAATTAAAAAAGCGAACCTTTCCATGTATAATTAGCCAGCAATCTTCCTTCGATGTGTGAAGTAAGACCTCAGATTCAGAGTAAATCTTAGACATTTTAGAGAGAGAGAGAGAGAGAGAGATGAATGAAGTGAGTAACAGAGCAACAATTTCCCGTACTGGTTATATAGATGGAGTGAGGTAGCCTCCAATCTCAAAGGTCAAAATAAGGAGCTCCAATTTGTAATACGAAACTCAATTATACGTATAGATAAGGGATTCAGTGCAACTGAGGTCGCAGATTAGGGCTTACAACGTCCTTCTCAAACATGTCTGAAACTTTTCTGATGACACGTTTCAAGTGTTGATTGAATAGGTGAAGTTGGATTGTGACTGAATGCATTGACTGGGTTTTGGACCAACCGGGTGGGTAAGAAAAGGTTGGCGGAAGGTATGAGCACGACATTAGAAATAGTTTTATATTTGAGGTTTTAATTAATATATCAAAAAAATAATTAGAGTTGATCACTGAAATGGACGGTCAGCATTTGTTGGCAAGCATGTTTCGCACGCTGTATTAAAAAATCATTTTTTCAGGACGGGCTGCGGGCTGAAATTCCCACGCTCTAAGCCAAAAAATAAACACCACAGAAAATGGCATCACTGTCACGAAAACCCCAATAATCACCTTCCAACAATCTCATTACATTTACAGACAGTCATGCATGAACCTTTCAATTTTTTTGTACTGACCACTTTTTGAAAATAATTACCAGATTAACCTACTTTCAAAAATATTTACCAAACTGGCTTATGTTTAACACATTAGCATAAATGGCTATTAACAATAATCGTATATATATATATATATTATTTTGATATCGTTATTGTTAATAGTGGCACCTCTAAAAAAAATTAACATACCACTTTTGATAATAATGATATTAGTACATTTTTTTAAAAAAAATACATATTTGAAATGTACTAATGTCATTACTCTCAAAAGCAGTACATGAAAGATTTCTATTTTTTCCAAATGTCCGCTTTTGAGAACAGCGAACATATATCGTTGTTAATATTGTCTTATACTGACGTGTCCAAAAGTGAGACAGATTGGTAATTATTTTCAAAAAGTTGGTCAGTGGGGCGAAAAAATTCGAACCTTTATTTCTCATGTACTACAAAACTTCAAAACTTCAAAACACTACCATATAGGTTTTCTGATCACATAATAAGATGTAGTTAATTTAATTTCCTAAACTGCAAATACAGTAATAAGAACACCGTAACACGTGATGCAATCATATGGAGCGGCAGCAATTGACGTAACTTAGTAGAATTTACACCGGATTAATTCCCCAAACTCACATTTGTCCACTAAATCATTTTAATTTTTATGACGGATAGAATAAGGAAATCAAAGAAAGAGGGTGGATGACGGTGATGTGCTTAAAATCGGTTATCTCCATTAAATCGCTCTGTAAGGTTTTGAAATCGGCACCAGTTGAGAAACTAGCATCAACTCACCACAAGCGGCGGAGGATGGAGGCGAGGAGCTTTCGGTTGTCTGGTTTTGTTAATTTAGGGAAGAAGGAAGTGATTTAAAGTATTTAATATAAAGGATTTAATTAAAGTAATTGTTCTTTCATTAGCAAAAGCCATGATGTGACTAAATGAAGTGGGGATGGCATTCGGGCCAGGCCGGGTTTGACCGGATTTTGTTCGGTCCCGGGCTAACCCGGGCCGGGCTCCTCCCAACGCGGGCCGGGCCGGGCTCAAGGTAAGAAACCTTGGCCCGGACCTGGCCCCCAGCCCCTAGTGTGGGGGGCGGGCTGGGCCCTTGTATAGGGATTTTTTTTAAAAGTATTGTTAAAGAACAAGTATATGGATTTGTAATTTCATAACAATTACAAAGAATAAAATTTCATAAATAATTGAAGTACATGAATAAATAAAGTACATGATTAAATAAATTTGAACTTCTTGAATAAAATTAAGTACATGATTAAAATTCGTACAAATTTGTCTATTTAGATCAAATCATCAAATTACAAATCAAGGAAATTACTTGAATTTAAAGATCGAGATGGTCTCTACTTAGATTGAAGAGAAGGCATTGGACTATTGTCGTGTACTTCAACTTAACCTAAATATAGAATCTCATCACTCTAAATTTCCCAATTAATTGAACAACATTTTAATGTAAATTAACTAAATGTAATCGTTCATTCATCGCTACTTGTTGATCCGCCTCCAGCTTGTGCTTCAAGTAAGTCTTGGGTCCTCTCTTCCGCTTTCATCCAATCTTCAGCGCATACTAGCATCTCCAAATTTTTGGCTGTCAATCGGTTCCTGCTCGGGCTCATTATCCTGCCACCAAGAGAAAAAGTACTTTCCGATGCAACAGTTGACACTGGTGTTGTTAGCAGATCTTTAGCCATACGAGAAATAATATTAAAAATTGCTTCATTAGTCTTCCAAAATTGTAACACATCTTCTACATCTTCAACTGCACTTTGTGCATTATCCCAATTCAACTCATTAGGTAAATTGGTTCTTGCCTTTTTTTGATTTAATAAGATTTAAAACACCAATACTAGCTTGACTCTTTCCTTTTGCTAATATGGAGGAAGAAGAAGAAGAAGATTCAACATTTTGTGTTTGTGTTTGAATAGTGTTAGTTGAATAAATCCTATCATAAGAATCATATAACATAGTCAAAACATTCTCAAATTTACGAGTAAAAGCAACATGATCAAAATCTAGTATTGCATCGTGTGGGGCATAAGTGTAGAAAATTTCAATTAAATTTTTTGTACCTTCTAATTTAATCATAGGATTCATTACACTAGCTACACAATATAACATAGGATTTGGATGAAAATATTTCAAAAATTTAACATATGCCGCATTAACCATATCTCCAATAAAAGGGTCATTTTGTAAATCTTTAATTGTTGTCATCATAGTCACAATTTCAAGTAAAATACAACTAGATGTAGATGTATATATTTTCGAAAATTGTAAAGTTGCATCGTTAAAAGGATGTAAAAATTTATATAAACTATCGGCAAAAAACCAAAAATCATCATCTAACATACAATTTTGCATACCCGTTGCGACACAAAAATCTCTAAGATTAAAACGATAATGAAGAACAACACCTAATAATTCAAAGGTAGGATTCCAACGATGTCGTACATCTTTAGAAAAATGTCTACATACAATGCCCCTAAGTTTACACCAATCATGAAAAGCTTGATAAATTGGAACACTCAATGTAATATAATGAACACAATCTCTCATAGCTTCTAGTTTACCATTTCCATATTTTTGTGCATCTTGCACACAAAGATTTAAAATGTGACAAGCACATCTAACATGAAAATTTTCGGGTTCCACAGGATCTAAAGTAATTTTTAAACTCTCAATTGCCTTAGTGTTATTGGATGCATTATCAAAACCAATAGCAAATACTTTATCATGAATAAAAAATTTATTGCATGCTTCCATAATGTGTGTGACTATAATTTCACCTTTATGTGGGTACCTAACATATCCAAAAGAAATTATTCTCTTTTGAAGTAACCAATCCGAATCTATCCAATGACATGTTACACACATCATTGGAACCCCGTTTACTCCTACCCACCCATCCGATGTCAATGAAACTCTAGTGTTTAGTGATTTTAGTGTTGCTATCAAAAAATCCTTACTCTCATTGTAAACTAATTTACAATCACCCTTAACAACATTCCTAGCAATTTTTTTAAAATGGGAGTTGAAGGTGGTTTGTACAAAATCCTCTACATATTTTTGTTCACCAAACGAATATGGCAATTCACCCCTAATTACTAATTTAGTAATTCCCTTACGAACGTGATCGTGATCATATGTATGACTATCTACTTGACCGGTTTTAGGATGTATTTTTTGTTATGTGAGGTAATCTTTCGAAAATTGTGGTTGACATTTGTTTAAGTGACGTTGAAGTGTACCCGTGCCCGATCCTACTTTAATCTTATATGGGGTTTGACACTTCTTACATATTTTAAGTCCTACACTCTTATAATTTTGTGAAGGGACAAAATTGAAAAAATTGTGTACTTCCGAAGTAGTCTCTCTCGTTTTCCTTGAGTTTAGAGAAGGACCTTGTTCTGATGGCTGTGGTTCTACAGGATCTTCTATTTCTATAGGATTTGAGTGTGTTTCATTCAAATTGGGAAAACTATCATAATTAATAAATGTTTCTTCACTATCTACATGTTGGTTAGGAATGGAAGGGATGTAATGACTAGTAGATTCTTGACTACTATGCCTACCACCACCGTGTGATCGATTAGAGGCCATTTAACTATGAAAAACTAGTGTATGTAAAAATTATATAGAAACCAATAACTAAATGTATGACAACTAATAATTAAAAATAAACAACAATCTATCTCAATTACAAATTAACAACAATATCAAGAACTAGTGAGTGAGTAGTGTATGTTTCTTTTACCACTTTACCAAAATTAAAAATAAAATCTAAAAAAATGAGAGGAAGAAGATCAAGAAAACACAAATTATATGAGAATAATGAAGTAGGATGCTATGTTAATTCTACAAATTAAAATTATACTAAAATACCGTAAGAAAGTTGAGACTTGAGAGCTATGAGTAGAAGTAGTATTGATTGTTGTTGTTGAATGTTGATGAGTTAATCACTTGATTGTTGTTGATTTCCTTCCTTCAAAATGTAGAAAATTTGATCTTGATCACTTGAGAGAGTGTTGATCACCAAATTGTTGTTGTTGATTGGAGAAATCGTAGAGAGAATGAGATATTTGAGTGAATTGGTGAAGAGAAATGAAAGGAATGGTATAGAATTTATAGAAAATGCCATTTTTTTGATTTCCTAAAGTACCCCCCAAAACTAGCCGTTATAAACCTGTTGGGGGGTAGTTTTGTAATTAAATTTTTTTTTAAATTTTCTGGAAAAAAAAATTAATTCTCCAATGGTCAGCCCGGCCCGGCCCGAGCCCAGGCGGGCCGGTTCAACCGGTCCCGGGCCTCGAGCGGGTCGGGCTTGACCGGGCTTTTCTTGGGAAAATGGAGACCGGCCCTAACCGGGAGGCAGGGGGGCCGGTTAGGGGCCAGGCCCGGGTTGGAGGGGGGCCGGGCCGGTCTCAGGCCAGCCTGGCCCTGATGCCATCCCTAAAATGAAGTCTCATTGTTATGAAATAATATTACATTTACAATCTTTTCTACAGTAGTTTCTTTTTTGTATTACATTTTAAAGAGTTCAGGTCATAGCCTTATTATAGGTCAATTCTATTTTATACTAATAATTTGTACTTAATGCATATTTTAATTTAAAAAAATTATATAGTAAATAATAAGATGTAATATGGTCTGAAACCTGAGACCACCCTTTACTCATCACATATTATTTACAAATTACCCATAGTGACACAAACTTTTATTTTATATGAGTGACACTTTTGTTGTAAATAATTATGTCGTAACTCGTAAATAAATTTGAACTTTGAGGATATTATGGTAATTAACAACAGTTGAGTAAATGAATGGTTAATATAACTCTTACTTAAAAAAGAATGGTTGAGATTAGAAGAAAGTCTACAAATGACAACCTCCAACTCTCCCATTATAATATCTCTATTATTTTAATGGGAGAGTTTGTCACAAAAAAATCTCCATTTGTAACCAAACAAACATGTGTATTGCACATGCATAACTAATATAAATGAGGTATTAGGTTCGATGTCAAATAACGTCGAACTTTTTGATATATATATATATATATATAGGAAAAAGGGGTATGAGCAACTTGCTCATTTAGTAAATGAGCAATTGATGAGGTGACATGCATGTGATTGGAAAATTCTAAAAGTGGTTAGTTGTCCAATGTATCACATACATGCCACTTAATCAATTGCTCATTTACTAAATGAGCAAGTTGCTCATATCCCTTTTACCCTATATATATATATATATATATATATATATATATATATAAAGACGTGCATTGCACGTGTGAATTACTAGTTAGAGATTAGAGCATCCACACAGTCGTTTGCTATATGTGCATAATATGCATATTTTAGCATTTCGATCGTTGTAGTCATTTGCTATTTATGCATTTTTTGCCATAATCGCTACAATAGATTGCTATATATGAGAGACGATATAGCAATATGCATATTATACAGGACGAAACTTGACTCTGAATTATTTTATTACATTTTTATTTGATCGGACGAAACTTCCGAGGCATTTAAAAAATTAATAAAACGCCGGATATGTGAAAAAAGCTTGGACGAAACTTAAGTTTGTTGATTAATTAAACAATTAATAATTCAAGTTTCGTCCGTAAATTTAGGATATTTATTAAGTTCATTAATTAATTGGTTAAGTATACTTAGTATGCTAATTAGGTATTTAATAAATAATTAGAGGCTTAGCTAATTATACTTGGAAGTCTAATGATTGTTAGCGGGTTTGAAAATGACAGTTCCCCATCGGACGAAACTTCAACTTTCGTCCGTGGGGTATTTTTGTTTTTTTTCTCGCTCCGACGAAGTTTCAAGTTTCGCCTGCCATTTTAAAAATATTAAAATACTCAATTCAGCCCCCAAAAAAAATTAATGATTTTTTTAACGGAACGAAACTTCAGAAACTTTGAAGTTTCGTTCGATTAAATTTTGTACAACTTTTCTATTTTATATCATTTGAAGACTGCAAGAAACTCTATTTTGTTATATCTATTTTATGCATTTTGCTATTTTTTTATCTTTTACGACTGTGGATGCTCTCAGCGATGTCTAAATTTTCAACAACAACAAAAAAAAAATAAAAAAAAAAAATAAAAAAACTCTCCAATTTTCTTGTTTGAGAAGTCCATGTAAAATCAAAAACCTCACCCACTATTTTCACTGAAAAAAATTATACTGCATCAACAAAATTCAATTATAGTACTCGAAAAAAGAAAAAAAGAAAAAAAGAAGAAGAATAAAAAAAGCCCTAATTTGGATCAAACTTTTGGGGATTTGAGAAAAAGCTAAAACCCCAAAAAGTCACCTTTTCCAGCTAGAGAGAGAGAGAGCAATGGGAATTTTTTCACCAAACTATCCCACTTTTCGTAAGTATGTACCAAACTATCCATGTTCGAAAATTTAATACCAAAAAGTTCCTGTCGCTAACTGAGTCAGCACCCATAGTAATTTTCTTCGCGCTATCTCAGTTAGCGTGTGCTAGAGGATAACACTTATCCCCTCAAGTAGGGATGTGGTAAAAAACTCACCCAATATGGACACTCTAACTCCATCAGCATGCCTATTTAAACTAGGCGAGCTAACCGGATTAGCGAGTGTCGATGGGATAGTAGGGGGGACTACCTCAAAGAGGGGTGTGGGATAAAAATCACTAAGTATAGACACGTTAACCCCATTAGCGTGCCTCTTTATACCATGCGCGCTAACCGGGTTAGCGTGCTATGTCATTTGGGACCTTATTAAAACACAATCACTGATGCTATGTCATTATATTTATAGTGTCTCTCTCTCTCTCTTCTCTTTCTCCCCCAATTTCGAAACCCAACTCCAAAACCCTAACATCCCAATTGTAGATATTACTCAAAAAAACTCTACAAAATCTTAAATGATCTTCTTCTTCTCTCACATTCATATTCTTCTTCTCTCACTTTCATATCTCCTCTCACTCTGAAAACCCTAAATCCATGTTTGGGCATTTTTTTGATTGGGGATTTACAAAGTGGATTTGTTATCAACCCATTCAATACGTCATCTTCTCGAAACTCAAAATTGCTTATCTTTTCTGATCATTAATTTCAATGTATGATTTGTATATCATTTTATCGAATATATTTTATTTAGTAGATAATGATTTTTTTTTATATAAATATGTATAGGTATGGATTACGATATTCCTATTTGGCTTTATTTTGGTGGTGAAATTATCCGTGACCCAAAAATAGGTTGTTGTTATAGTGTTGTTGATCCTGAAATAATTTGGGTACCCCATACAATCACAATGGAAGAACTTGTTGAGAAGATTTATGAGGTTACTAATTGGGATAGAGAACGATGGAATTTTAAAATTTTAGCATGTTATGCAGCGGGAAAATGTGATGGTCAATATTTTATGACTGTGTCTGTAGGAAACGACAACTCTTTGAAGTCCATGATTGACAGAATACTTGATCCGAATTTTAGTTGGTCTGCATTATAGCTATATATTCAGCAAACCGAAATTATTAATCCCCAACCACATATTAACCCTGGTTCAAGCTCCGCACGTGAAGTGCCGATCCATAAGATCATTTCCAATCCAGTTCAAACATCTCATGCAATCCCACCGTCCTCACAAGAAGACACGTTTACAAAAACTGCAAGCCCGGGTCCTACTGATTTTGAATTACCACGTCAACCAAGTTTGGTTAATGATTACGTTCCGAATACCAATGTTTTCGGGATATTTGAAAATGTTACCGTTAATAATGATTTAGTCGATAATGATAAAGAAGACGAAGAAACAGATGATGAACTTGAAGAGGGATTACAAAATAAAGACGAGGAAGAAGAAGATGAATATGTAAATATTAATATAAATGAGAGTAATGATGTCGATGTGAACGTTACTGATGGCTTCAATAATGTCAATGTTCATGTTACCGAGGAAATGGCACAAAGTGCGAGAGTAAATCATGGTCCACAAGAGTCGTCCGGTTCATCCTCCATAGATGAGTTCTACATTGGGAAAGAGTTTCAAAGTAAATAATCAATTCGACATGTGGTAAAGCTATACTCCATCAACAAACATCGAAAATTTATCACAATGAAATCTTCACCGACCATCTTTGTTGTAAAATATAAATTGGCTCCGAGAAAACGTTCACATGAGGAGATGGTGCAAATCCCACCAGTTGCAAGTGAGGGTAGTTGTCCGTGGAGATTACGTGCAATCGTTCCGAAGGGCCGGACAAATTTTGTGGTTAAAAAACTACCAGGGCCGCATACATGTGTGAATGCCGCATTGAATCAAGATCACTGCAAAGTTGACGCTAAACTTGTATGCAATTTGATTATGAATACTGTGAAGGCTCAGATAGAAATTACACCGCGGGCCATTATTGAGATAGTCAAACTACAATTGAATTATCGATATCTTATAGGAAGGCTTGGATTGCAAAACAAAAATCTATTGAGAAATTGTACGGATCATTTGAAGGCGCGTATAATAAATTGCCTATACATCTATCAGCAATACAAGCAACAAATCCAGGAACTGTTGTCCATTGGGATAAGTATGATTCCGGTCCTAGCGAAGAAACATTTAGGGGAGTGTTTTGGGCATTTGGTGCTTCAATTGAAGGGTTCAAGTCATGCAGACCTATTATAAGTGTTGATGGGACACGCTTGTATGGAAAATATAAGTGTTGTTTGTTAATAGCTATATCACCGGATGCGAATGATTATCTATTTTCATTTGCCTTCGCAATAGTTGATGGAGAGAGTGTTTATACATGGACATGATTTATGAGCTGCATTCATTTTTATGTCACCGATCGGTTTGGTTTATGTGTTATCTGTGATGCCACGCCGGTATTTTGGCCGCCATGGTCTCGTAGAACGGAGCGTAGAACAAACTAAATGCATATCATCGTTATTGTATGAGACATTTTGCTATAAAATTCTTTACCAAATTTGGTAGGAAAGCAATGAGGACGAAAGTTAAAATTATAGTATGTCAAAACCAACCCAAAAAATTTCAAAGCAAACTCACGGAACTGGAAACAGTTAATGTGGTAGCGGCAAATTGATTGAAAGAGAAATTAGTTGACAAATGTACCAAGGCCGTTAATTGACTTATAAAAATCTGAAGCTGATACCTTAATACACAATCTCCACATATTAACATATCAACATTTGGACAATCTCTACATATCAACATAGCTGATTCTATTTACCTTCGCAATCTCTACATATCAACATATATATTATCAACATATCATCATATCATAAGCCAACATATCATGCCCATGTTACAAACCATTCCTAGGCATACCATAAGCCACAACCAACACACAAATAATGTTAACCCCGGCATTCCCATGTTACATATCATAAGCCCAAGCAAACAAAAATTTCTCAAACACAGCCAACACAGCATATTAAGCCACCATTCTCAAACACAGCAATCATAAGCCAACACAGTCAACACATCTCCCAAATTACATTCTCAAACACAGCCTACTAAGCCACCATTCTCCAAACATAGCCAACAAATATCCCAATTTACATTAACTACCACGACTTCTTTCAAAATTACAAAAATACATATCAGGAACGAAAATTTACCTACGAATGGGTGAATAGCTTTGGATGTTTCCTTACACGTTTTGGACTCTTCAGGCTTGCCTGAGTTAAGCTGAAGAGGGGAATATTATCTTCGTCAAGTTATTCTTATTCCTCTTCTTGGATTTCATCAACCGGTGGAAACGGCTCCCTTCTTCTTCGTTGTCTATCTTCTTGTATTATTGGACGAGGATGAGATTTTGTAGCCATTGTCTTCCGACGACATGTTTGGTGCATGGGACCAGACAATATCGCATCTATTTTGTTGCCTTCGTCGATGAGATCTGCTTGTGCTCGACATGACTCAACAATTTTACGCACGAATACCTTCAACGGTTCGGCTACATTACTCTTCAGTACTTTCGCGCAATCTTTCGCTCGAATCCATGTTTGGACCATTTACACAAAAACAAAAGAAACGTAATAATAAATTCAATAAATAAACTTTTTTGTAGCAATGAAAATATGGACATGAAACTTACAACACTCCAAAGCAATGGTGTCTTCGGTTGGAACATTGGTAGATAAACGGAGTACGTGTTTGCTAGATCGGCGGCATGTCTCTGTGTCGGTACTTGGACCACCGCTGGTTGTTGGCTTGTTGGAGAAATGTAAAGGCGAGTCATTCTCCTATACCACGTCATGTAAGGGACATGGGAAGACGCATCGAATAGTGGAATATTCGGAAGTACGTGATCGAGACGATAGTTGTTCCAAATATCCACGTGTACGTGAAATGAAGCTGCCCAATTATGAGCTGCTTGTCGACCCATACCGGTGACACTATGTAAATTGGCATTGTACGGTTGATGGATCGGAATATTCTGAAGCAGCCCAAACTGACGGAGTACTCTATATGGAAAATAACCATCAACTGTACAAAAGTGGATAAGTTGTGCTTTTGTGAACCACAATTGAGGAGCCGAGGTACAAACTGGAGGCAATCTCGCTAAACGTGCCTCGATATATGGTTGTCACTTAACGCAATTGTCTGCCAAGTGGTCAAGCTCGTCCCGGTAATATGAGAGGCATATATTAAGGCTAGCCTTCCACGTCAATGAACCCGTCCAATACACACCTTGTGGTAGCCGCATGTTCTTGTCTTCGGGAAGATTCACCCACTTGGGTGATTGCTTTGTGGCAACGAGTCAGCCAATGTATAGTCGTTCCCAACTCCAGACCTGCAGCATCAACATTGGTCCGTTCATCTGCTTGGCACCGAGCGAGCAATTGCACAAGGCTCTATACAATGTAGCCAATACAGCACTTTTCCAACTGTACGCCCCAACTCCACCAAGATCAGCAATTAGTGGTAGGTACATTAACCACACGAAATCTTCAGAGGAATTTGGGAACATCACACCTCCGAACAGTGTCATTAGGTAGGCCCGGCAGTACCAATGTACTTGCAACTCAGTGGAGGAATTAGTCAACGTACTGGAGAATGTGTCCTTCAGCCATTTCAGTCTCACCGATTTGCCTACAAGGGCCGATCGATCCACCTCTACACCGAGATACTCATGGATAATGAACTCTGGTTCAAAGTCCATTGTGCCAGTTACGGCCTGTCCATCAATTGGCAGACCCGTTATTACAGCAACATCTTGCAGTGTCACTGTCATTTCGACGACCGGCAAGTGAAAACTATGTGTCACGGGACACCATCTCTCAAGAAGGGCTGTTAATAAGGGTCGTTCGGCCTTAATGGAGCTCATCAACCCGATGCCATATAAGCTACATTGCTGTAATATCTAATGTATACGTGGATGCATCTCTAACGTGCCGTGCCCCCTAAAACTACACTCCACAAAATTTCCTTCCTAAACGGCTTTAAAGCGATGCTGACCTTGTAAAGTCAAAAGCTTTGGGTCGATCGGACCGAAAACCACCGGAGGAACATATGAGGAAGAAGATGGGCCTGACTGACTAGATGGAGAAGAAGGGCCATGTTGATTTGGAGGAGGAGTCGGGCCCATTTGATTTGCCGGAGAAGAAGAAGGACCAGCCTCATCCTACACCAAAAAAAAGTTGAAATTCAACATTCAAAATTAGAATTTTATTGATGTTAAAATTGAACATATGAAATTAATGTCAAATCTTCTTACGTTGGTACGTCTCTGTCCACCACGACTCCTTTTTTTAGGAGGTTGTCCATGACATGTCCGTAGATCTTTTCAAGTTGTTGGAGGTCTACTACTACTTCCTTCTTCGGGATTACCCATTGTCCGTGCCATATGTTATATCAAATAGAATCCTACATATTTGATAATATATGTTAACAAATTTACCTTAAAATCGCTATAAATTAATTATACAATTAACAATGTCTAATTTCCAAAATTTCAATATCAAACAATATTATTCACAATGTCCATTCCAATATTGGTTTAATTTTGGTTAATTACACAATGCAAATTTATCATGTGCAATGCAAATTTTACAACATAAATCTATCACGTACAAATTTATCAAAGCAAGTCTATCAATGCAAATTTATATATCTATCAATGTAAATTAAAACCTAAACCTAATCTACCAATGCAAACCAAACCCTAAATCTACCAATGCAATTTTAACCCTAAATTTAATCTATTTATCATGTACAAACCAAAATGAACCCAAAATTTCAAATCCAACCCTTCACCCAAAATCACTAAAAATTATTTACCATAAGTTACGAACACTTACAAACGAATATTGGGTTGAAGGTCGAATTCGACTATGTCGTTGCAGATTCGATCCTCTATCTCCGAAAATTTGGGAAAAAGGGTTTATGGGTTCACCAATAATTTGGGAAAAATATTGGTTGAGATGAGATTTTCGACAGTGAAGAAGAAATTTTAGTAAAAATTTCGAAAGATTGGGATGAGTAGAGGCCGAAATCGAAGGCTAAGGTTTGGGGGTTGGGTTCAAAATCGCTCGATGGGGTTTTGGAAGAGAGAATAAGTAAGATGAGAGTGAGATAGCATGTGTTATTTAAGAGGAACCCACGCCTGGTATAAAGAGGCACACTAACGGGGTTAACGTGTCTATACTTAGTAATTTTTATCCTACACCCCTCTTTGAGGTAGTGCCCCCTACTGTCCCACCGACACTCGCTAACCCGGTTAGCACACCTGGTTTAAATAGACACGCTAACGGAGTTAGCGTGTTTATATTGGATGAGTTTTTTTTACCACATCCTTACTTGAGGGGATAAGTGGTATTCCCTAACACACGCTAACTAAGATAGCGCGAAAAAAATTACTAAGAGCGCCAACTGAGTTAGCGGTATGAACTATTTGGTATTAAATTTTCGAACTGGGATAGTTTGGTACATACTTACAAAAAGTAGGATAGTTTGGTAAAAAATTTAGACTTTGCTATTTTATAGCATTTGATGATCACAAGAAGCTATACTTTGCTATATCTATTTTATGCATTTTACTTTTTTTTTTTTGACCTTCTAAGAACTGTGGATGCTCTTAGAGATGTCTAAATTTTCAGCAACAAAAAAAAAAAATTTTTTTTTAATTTTTTTAAAAAGAAGAAAAAAAAAGAAAAAAAAACTCCAATTTGCTTGTTTGAGAAGTCCATGTAAAAACAAAAACCTCACACGCTATTTTCACTGAAATTTTTTTATACTGCATCAACTAAACTCAATTATAATACTCGAAAAAAAAATAAAAAAAGAATAAGCCTAATTTGGATCTAACTTTTGGGGATTTGAGAAAAAGCTAAAACCCAAAAAATTTCCCTTTTCCAACTATAGAGAGAGAGAGAGAGAGCGAGCAATGGCGTCGTCAACCTTAAAGCTACTCCCATCAATCTCCACTTCACCAAATCATTCTCAATTTCCCCTTAACCCAACTCCCAAAACCCTAATATCCTTCTCCTCTGCAATCAGAGGTAAATTCCATTTCCCAAAACCCTAATTTTCCCAGTCCCAATTTCACTTCTTCGAACTCAAAATTCCCCCCTTTTGCAGTGCCTTCAATCAGCTTGGTCAGCATTGGGAATGCGCAATCCCCAGTCGCCGTTGCCGCTGGAGCTCGGCATTTGGTTGGGTCGCTTACCAAAACCGAAGGTCTCAGATTCGCGGTGGTAAGATTTCATTTATTTGCTTTTAAAAAATGAGTTGTGAGGATGACATGTTTGATGAATTGCGGCAAGTTGAAATTTCGATGAAGGTTATAGGGCCTTGTGCTGAAAGAAAAAAAAAAGGGTCTTCTTTATATATTCTAATACTAATTTTACTTTTATTTCAATTTTGACTTCATATATATATATTTATGTATTATACGAATTCAATTGAAAAATATGAGTAGGGTACATTCTATATCTTTAAAATTTTATATGAATTCATTTGAAAAATACCTTTCAAAATTGCAAAACCTTTTAGTATATTCAAAAATCTTCAGTCTCTCAAAAAATACCCTTCAAGGTTGATTGACAAAGCTTATGGGACATCATATTAACTCCACAAACAGCAGTTTAGGACTTTGATGGTCTTCGATATCACCCGTTGTGGTAGGTCGTATTGGAGGAGTGAAGAAAAGGACCCCATCAGTTGGTACAGATTGAATCATTGAATTTGATGGAAGCCATGGTATTGTGGGGCCCATTAGATATGGGTGAAGGAGAAAAGGCTGAAATTGAACGAAGCATCACTGGTCCTGATTAGTGGGCCCTGTGCGGGGTCACACACGTCGCACAGGCCAAGGACGGCCCTTGAATTAGTGATGCCCAGATGATAAAGTTGAAAGCTTGGTTGGAAGTTTTTGAGTGTTGGGTATATTTTAGTGTTTTTGGTTGATTTTATGGGTTGATTGGGCGGTTTGCTTGACAATATGTGTTCGATATTAGTTGCTGAGGGAATGAGGTAAATGAGTTGTGTAGGGTGTGTGTGGCAAGATAATTTTGGAGGAGGACGGGAAGAACTTGGAGAATTTTAAGGGGGAATGTTTAACAGTTGATACGTGAAAATATAATTGGAAACATTCCAGTTTAGTACGATATCTCGGTTTTTTCTCTACACAGTAATAATGCAAAAAATATAGGTTCATCTGGATTTCCTTATGTCCCATTCACTAGTTAAGCAAAGATACTGGAAAGGGTGGAGTGTCATTCATCCATTCTTCTCTGGATTCTATTTGCCAAACCAAAAATTTACACAGTAACTCTAGTTTCATTACTTTTGGAAATTGTTTTTTTAAATATAAATTTCCTGCTTTTCTCAACAAATTTCTGGTGGGTTTGGTTTGGATGCACTGCAAGTGAAAATTTAAATTTCTCTCCAGACCTTTTCATTGTATTACTAAATTAACTTCTCTCTTGGAGGGAAATGGTGGTTGTAACATATAAAGGAGGGAGATTTGAACTTTTCCTTGCATTTACATCCAAAACTAACACACCCTTCATTGGCTAGAGAGACATGAGATAGGTCTCTTTGTATTAATTAATTGCATGACATGTATGGGCTGAAGTAGAATTGTTACTTAAACCTAGACGTGCTGTGAAGGTAAGTGGTTTTAAGAGTGATAGCATGTATGCTTTGAGCAGGAAGCATAATTTCATTAGGAGGTATTTTATTTAGCTTTGAAATATAATGGCAAAGGCATGGTACTTAGTTGTTATACAACTTCCTTTTCTAATTTCTAAAGAATGTGCCTAAGTACCTAACCAAAACATCATAAGACCTAACGAAATACAATGCAGTTGACCTAAATACGTAAATTAATGAAGAGCCATCTGAATATAGTTCATCCCTACGCCTTGGAAACATCTCTACATCCATTAATTAAATTCTTAAGCTTACCACTTCTAAACGGCTAATACTTTGCGTGTCATAAGCTTTATTTAAATCGTACATAATGGAATTTTCTCTGTCACAATTTCTTCTTGAATCTTTAGGATTGGGAAACCCTTTGCCAATTCTATGACAAACCCAATATTTGCACGATGATTATGCTAGATTAGTTGTCATCTTTTTGGTGTTGGTCAAGTGATCAAGGAAAATTACATGGAAATAGCTATTACTTGATTGTGGTGGGAAATGAATAATGTGAAGGAAACCTGTGGAAATGAATCGTGTAATTGACCTAAAGAAATTGATCACATAAATAGAAATTCTTCCAAGAATGTTGTGGGAAACAAATAGCTATTACTTGATTGTGGTGGGTAACGAATAATGTGAAGGAAACCTGTGGAAATGAATCATGTAATTGACCTAAAGAAATCGATCATGTGAATGGAAATTCTTCCAAGAATGTGTAGCTGTTGCTAAATTGGTTGTTGGGAAGCTGCCGTAGGATTGGTGTTATCGGATTTTTAGCCTCCTTTGGGGTGCATCTAGGACATACAGTGAGTGACAATAACCTCTTTTGAATTTTTCATAGATTCAAGACATCTGGGATATTTGATAAATGATAACTAGAAACTGCGCCTATAGAAAGGTTAAGGCAAAAGAGAAATTCAACTGTTCATTAATTGGCCCTAAAATTAACAAAAAACTTCAGTTCTTCATATTGGTTTATGAATTGCTTTTCTGTTTCAACATAATGTTTAAGACATATTACCTAACAAAAATTATGACTTTTCACCAACTTTCTAGAACATAAAATTATAGGTTTCTATGATATATTGTCCTCCGTAGCTATTACTGCCTGATATCAATGGGCATGCGTGAGATAACCTAGAATCACAGCTCTCATACTGTACATTTTATTTCTATACCAGACTAAGTGTCGTCATACTAACTTGTATCACAGAATTCAGTTATCAATGCCGGCATTATACTTTTATAAACTGTTATATCAATTTTACTTTTGATTGCTTCATGCAGGTTGTTGCGCGATTTAATGAAGTTGTGACAAATTTGTTACTAGAAGGAGCTTTAGAGACTTTTAGGCGATATTCAGTCCGTGAAGATGATATCACAGTATGTAAAGCAAACGCCTGTATTAACTTTATTCTTACGTACATATGTATTCCTTTGTTTACGGTAGTGGAACAGTACCGTTTCTATTGGCCATTGTGTATAACATGGAAAAGTGATATCTTTTATCCATTTACCACTACTTCTCTGAATTTTTTATATGTATGGATCAGCAATCCGTATAAAAAAAATCATTTCTTTCTTTGGTATTCTTATAGTAGTTATGTTTGTAACTTTGCATTCACTCAGAGATTACATATGCTAAGATGAGCTTGCCTAAGTATTATCCCCAGACTATTTCTTATAAAGCTGTGTCCGACCTTACGTATTTTAAAAATACCAGGCCCTACTTAGTTGCCAAAGCTCATTTTTCTTTCGACCATTTAGAATTGGGAAAAAAAACTAGGAAGGAAAGCCAAGCCATGAGAAGGAAAGATAAGAAAAACATATATTGATATGCTAATACAAAGCATTTTGATCATTTCCTGTAGGTTGTCAAAGTCCCTGGTAGTTTTGAGATCCCTGTGGTTGCTCAAAAGCTTGGGAAGTCAGGAAAATTTCATGCAATACTGTGTATTGGAGCTGTGGTAAGTTCCATCTTAGTCCCTTTGGAAAGAGAATACCATATAAGTAAACTATATTATCATCTTAATCCTCATTATGCTTGTTCTACTGTCTTAAAATCAGAAAAATCCTTAGTACTAGAATTATGTTTTAAATACTATGACAGGATAAAGTAACTAGTACTATGAATCCCTATCATGGGCTTCGGTATGTATTTTATGATACCCTACTTCATATATCTGAGTTTATCAGATAATTTATCTGGATTTTTTTTGCATTTTGCAGTATTATTTCTTATATGCGCTGATGATTGTTTCCATATTACCACCCTAAAAACTTAGAAGAGGGCATTCTAGTGCATGAGGCTCTGCTACGGCGGGTTGTATTTCCTGATTCCAATTACTCTAAATTTAACTCATTCTTGAATATAGTTTTTTTCCTTCTTCGCTGCAGATAAGAGGTGATACCACACATTATGATGCTGTTGCTAATTCGGCAGCTTCAGGTGTACTTTCAGCTAGTTTAGGTTCAGGTATGTTGATGATTCATATTGTTATTATTATTTGTTCTTTTTTGCTTGTATATGTAATGGTTTGGAAAAACTTGTTCATTTCTTATCTGAGTTATGACCCTATTAACTCACCCTACAGTAATTGGTTTATCTGTTTATTTCACTTTTATGAGTTTTATTGACTATTAATTTCATTTGCTCCACTGACAGTACGCTTCTTTTTTTCCCTGCGCTTGAAATTCATATTTCTGATATTTTCTTTTTTCTGCTCTTGTACAAGCATGGTCTTGAGTAATTAAATTTCCTTACGTTTCTCTTTCATCTTCACTTGCATTAATATCTAGCAAGCCATTGTGGAAAACTAGAAGGTTTCTGATATATTATCTTCATCCTACTCTTTATTTAACTTTGCTTTCCACATTCATATTGTTGAACAGGACATGAAATATTGGGTCGGTTATTTCATCCTTTATTGCTGTTTACCAGGAAGAGATAATCTCTGCCATTTAATAATATTCTCGTGTGAGCTGTTATTTTCTTTCAAACGTGATTAGCAGCTATGGTTGTTTACGAGGAATGTAGTATTTTATCATGTTAGATGAGTTAATAGGAAAGAGAAAAAAATCATTTTAACAGTGTCTCAATTGTAAAGTAAATTTAGGCAATTTAATTTGCTAGGTTTTACCATGAGTGACAGAATCACCACTACAATGCCTTATCCTAATCTTAAGGGCGATTTTATGCACCATATTTTTCTCCATCAACTCTATTAAGGATCATCTCTTTGGCTAACAACTTGTATATCTTATTCAACTGCCTTAATCCATGTACCATCACCTCTACCTTTTAACCTTGCTTCATTAACTAATTTAATAGGTCTTCATTGCTTTTCATACATCTCAGCTGATACTCCCTGATTTTATCCTGCATCACTGTTGCTTCTAAACTTTCAGATGTACTTACATTGTATTGTATTTAGATCCCTACTATCCCACTCATCCTATCTCACACATTTTTCATTGCACTTTTAGTTTAACCATAATTTCTAAACATCTCATCAAAATGTTGTTTATGGATGTCCAACAACAAATCTTTGGGCCATTAATGGTTTCCCATCCGAAACACTCTCCATTCAGCTCTGATAAGTAGTATTCCTAATATTCCTAGAATTCATTTTAATTATTAGATGATCCTGCATAGTTTATTATTGATCATCTACTATCTAACGCAATGCTTCTGGGTCTGGCCTGGTGCGGTGAAAGAATTGAGATTTTGTGCACAACATGGACAGAGTTTATGAAACTTTTCAACAACTGTTGGACTGACTAGAAATAAGTTTGTGCCATCAATTGATTTGTACACACTAATTCCATTGGTTGGATTGCTGCAAGCTGTTGTGCCCAATTGATGACATTATCTAAAAATAGGAAGAACGAGCTAGTTGCTCTGCTATGTTAAACTCTAGAATGTCCTGGCATGACTCTGTCATGTCACATTATTTTACTTATTGATGTACTAGTCTAGTCCTGAAAATTTAATGTAATCTTTCATTTCCTCCCATTGAAGAGGTCAATTACTTTGTGAATTTAGTCTATATTTGACCTTAATTGATCATCATTTTCTTTAGTTGAAATATGATTCCTAATGGACAATATTCAATGCTTAGACGGTCAAACGATTATTCAGAAGCAAGGTTGAGATTGATGTCAAGGAGTTTCTTAGACTCGTAATAAAGGTCTATTAACCAAGGATAAAGAGTGTAATTTCTGACTTGCTCTGAGAATGTTATACAAGTAGGACAGAGAATTGGTGCTTTCTTAGTGGGATCCAAAAAATTTGAGCTAGAATAGTTCAAAAGGAATTGTAGAACTTGTCTTTGCGTATGGTAACCAGCAATAACCTTTTGCTTTGGCATGGCTCCTTTTCTTCTTTCGTTCAGTTTGTAGACCTAGTGACTAATTCACTTATTCTGGTTATGTTACGAGTCTCTGTTCAAATTCTCCTTACAATAATAATATCGCTCTATCAACCTTGCTTTTTGTCAGTCATAAATCTAGTAATGACAGCAAGTTTGAGGAACTGAAGGATTAAAGTAATATCTGGTTTTCGTAAGACAAATTTATGGTGTCTTAATTCTTTATTTCGTTGGTAGTCGGTTGCCTGTTGCAGTAACTTTCTTTGAACTGGGGTAGATCTTTATTATAGTTGACTCATGTCTCATGTTGAAAGTTCATGTGCTTTTTTTAACTAGAAATTTGGATCTCTTCTCAGACATGATTATACTACTAATATAGTATCATTATTCTTGGTCTTATGAATTGCTCTTATTTCCCTTGTCCTTCCTCTCTTTCAAGGATAAATTTTGCCGTAGGGTGCTCGTTGTCACCTTCTTTTGAGCATCAAAATTATGCAGATCTGATATTATCCTGCTTATTTGGATATTGATGTGGAGGTTTTCTTATGTAATCTGTTGTTTTTATGCAGATCTGATATACTATTTTCACATCTCTATGTCAAATCAAATGTAAACGGTGTATGAAATTCACAATATTATGTGTATATCAGGCATTAATATTTTTTCCTAAATGCAGGAACTCCATGTATATTTGGTGTTTTAACATGTGAAGACATGGACCAGGTAATTTGCTGATAAACCCCGTTTTCTGAGTTCATTTCAGAATATCAGTGAATAAACTATATAATGGAAAAAAAAAGTATGCAAAATTGACTGGTTTATTTTATAGAGGGATCACTTTATACTAGAATATATCCCCGTTAAGTATTTCTCCTTTTTTTTTTCTTTTTTTTTTCTTTTCTTTTGATTAGTTGTCAGACAATGTGAACAAAAATTTTGATTTACTCGAAAAAAGAAGAGGCCATTATCAAATTATTTAACAATTGCTAAAGATGAAATTCTATTAATTACATTACATATATCTTCACATAAGGCAGACCGCCAGACCCTTAGGGTGCATTTAGTACGCGGATTGGACAATTCCTAGGAATGGACGGATTCCCGGGAATGTGAGAGTAGGAATCATGATTCTCAGGAATGTTGCAGTACTGTGTTTGGTACAAAACATTGCATTCCTGGGAATTCTTTATTACTGTGTTTGGTATCACCAATTCATTCCCATCAGTCATTCTCTATATTAGATATTACCAAAAATACCCTTTTGGCTTTATTTAAAAAAAACCAATATAAATGTTATCACTTTAGTAATCGATGCATATGCATGACACGTGCAAAAATAATACTGATATATATCTTATAAAACTTTAGTACAATAACAAATAGATGACTAAAAAAGTTACACTGATTCTAATATATTTCAATCATTTAGATGAAAAACATAACAAAAAGGAAAAATGAAATGTATGCATTAACACGACACAGAGGTACTTAAATAGATACAAATGAAACAATGAGTACATAGAAGCAAATTTCAACTCCACATATTTCAACAAGTTTCATATCAAAAATAAAATACAAGAATTGAATTCAGAAGATGCTAGGCAGATGGTCATTTCCACCCCATGCCAAATAAATAAATATTATAGATTCATAAAGGAACCCACTACATGAAGATCTGAAAACAACTAAACCATTATGGTAAATTAAATACACAATACTTCCGGTTAAAATGTTGACTTTATTTGAAGCAACTAATAAAAGAACTGATCAAATAATAGCTATTAAAAAAATTACTTTCAACTAGATGTCACCATTCAAAATCGCTTGCACGTAGAAAACTATATTCTCTTGTGGGAAGTTGAAAAAGGCATTGGTCTTTGTACTATCATTACCAGTGACAATTGAAGCTTTCATACGATCTAAAAGAGTCAACTCATCCATCTTCATCACTTCCGCAGACAACATACTCTTCCTTTGATTATCTTCGGATATGGACTTGTAGCAACTAGCTATCTCCTCTAGATTTTTGTTCGTCTCCCCAAAGAGAGTTCATCCATCATAATAAACTATATAATACGATTCTGCCACATCTCTTCTGCAAGGATATCTCTATGCTGGGCCCAATCATTTGACGCCTCGATATGAGTCATTGGGTCACCTTCCAAGTGTAGGTAATCATTTTCGTCTTCCACGTCTTCGTCAAATACTATATCTTGCAAGCAAAAATTATGAAGAAGTGCACATGCAGAAATAATTCGACACTGAGTTTTCACCGGATAATGTGAGTCTCCTCTTAAAATAGCCCATCTACCTTTTAAAAGACCGAAACATCTTTCAATTTCAATGACATTCCTAGCACTTGAATGTTTATAGTTGTAAAATTCTCGTGCAGTTTGTGATTGGTGACCTTGTCTCCAATCATTCAAATGATACCTTTCTCCACGATACGGGGTAAGAAATCCTTCCCCATTCATGTATCCAGCATCACACAAATAATAATACCCTATTTATATTCAAAACATATGTTAATATATTGCACATAAATGACTATTAAATAATCCAAACAATATAAATGAATTTGATAATACCTTTGGGAACTTATACACGGTGAAAATGTTAAGGATGTCGTTATTACAGGTAATTTACATTGGGGGCTCTGATTACACCATTTGATTCATCTCTAACTGCTTACATAAATAGAAGTTAGAATTAATTAAGAAATGATTTATTGAAAGATAAAGTATACCACTGATGGATTGCAACAAGGTAGCTGGATATTGCCATCAGTAAATTGGTATACAAGTATACAACTGCTTTTTGCACAAAAAAATGGTTGCCAAGCTTGATGCTTGCAAACAGTGAACTTGAAAGATGGCATATTCTATAATAGGAACTTTATTTATATGTACAGATTTTCTTTGGCTTCTCAGTTCTCACTATGCAAGCTTGCTACTGATTTTAAGATTTTACATTTAATTATGAATGACAACAGTTGCATTCTAGATTTGGCATGATAATTGGATACCTGGCAGTGTAGAGGTACCTATAAAGAATGTAAATTTTCAAAATTTCTCTGTAGGGATAACATACAAGAGAAAACACATATTTTAGTGCTCTCATGTGGATGGGAGGGTCATAGGTTCAATATTTCCGTCACTTTCTTCATCAAAGTCTTACAAATCCTAGCACTTATGAATCTTATAAATACAAAATTATTTTATTCATCTGGGAATTAGCAAAAATAGAATATGTTTTTTAAATTAAAAAAAAGAATATAAAAGATCAACTTCATTATCAGATAGGAATAGGATCTGGAGCAAGCTATTAACCCATTTCTCAGAAACCCAAATTCTCTGTCTCAATCTAAGAAATACCCACGAAATGAGGTTATCAACCAAATTGTGCAATAAAAACACATGATTCTGCACATCTTCTAACTATGAACCCATTTCTCAGAAACCCAAATTCTGTATCTCAATCCAAGAAATACCCACATGACATGAGATTATGAACTAAATTGAGCAATAAAAACACTTAATTCTTCACATCTTCATCCAGTATGTTAGAAAATAAGAATTAAAATAAACAATTGAGTTAAAGATAAATAAAGAAAGAATGGATCCAAGAGTGACCGACGGATCGGGCTGCCAGCGATTTAGGGGAGGGAGAGAGAGAGAGAGAGAGGAGGTACCTTCGATTTGAGCGGAGATGGGAGAGAGATGGAGATGAATCTTTGGATGTGATAATGATGAGGAGATGGAGAGCACGATCGGGCTGCCGATGATCTGAAAGATGGAGATGGGAGAGAAATGGAACAGAAAGAGATGGAGAGCGTACATATAATCAAGCGGTAAAAGATTGTTGGAGGGAACAAGAGTGCGGTAATATGATAAGCGAGAAAGATCGTTAAAAATCTGGAGGGTGTTTTGAGAACGTGATAATCTCAATTATTTTTTATGTGGAGGAATCCACAAATCCCACCCTTTTGAAGGGGAATGTTTATCCTTCCCATGAAAGGAGTTTGATTCACATGGGAATTTAAGAATCCTTTCGAAACTATACACATATCTTACCAAACCAAATAATCTGGAGGGTAATCCTAAATTTCCTTGTACATTACCGCGTACCAAACGCCCTTAATATGTATGGGACTATAAATCCTGATCTTTAGATGGAGCAGAAAGATAACTAAGAGAGTGCGACATTATCTGTATTTTATGTGAGATTCTGAATTATTAAAATAACGTTGCACTTCCAATTAGCACAGGCTTTAAACCGTGCTGGTGGGAAAGCTGGAAATAAGGGTGCTGAAGCTGCATTGACTGCAGTAAGTTTCTCCAACTGGTTATTCAACTTCCATTTTCTTAAGACAAAAGAATGTATTTGCCTTAAATGGACCCTTGAAGCTTTTTTGTGCTCTAATTGTTTTTCAAAATTCATGTAGATTGAGATGGCAGCGCTTTTCGAGCAAGATTTGAAGTGATGAGCCCAATTTTTTAACAACATTCGGTCTTTGGTCTGGCACACCAATGCGCTGCTTGATATCTTATATTGAACCTGCTGAGCATTTTTCTTCTCTGAGATTTTACATAGTTTCTTCACGTCAACTCTTCACCTACTAGTTCCAGAATGATGAAGTTGAGTGGACAGTGTCACCATTCCACAGCCTGTAGTTTTGGAAGTCCAAACTCAATAGATTGCTTTTGTTTTTGCTGATTCTGGTGGGGTTGGTTCTTGTCTATGCTCTTTTGTTGTTTGAAGCCGGAGAAATAGGATAACTCAAGTTTGGAATAAGCAGGCTTGTGGTTGGTTTTGTTAATGCTAAGATGTTGAATACGAATGGATGTAATAGTACAGTACCCTTTAAAAATGTTTGAGACTTCTGCAGTTCTGCTTTTTGAATTAGAAGAGAAAATGGAATGTTTTTCCAAACTGACCCACTTTCAAAACTATTCACCAAATTGACCTACTCGCTCCTTGAAACAGCGAGTGTAGATATATAAATTTCTCCCACATTTGGAGAAATTTTGAATATGCAGTTTCTACTTAAAATGTATAGCGAGTTCATTTGAACTTGACTAGATTCGCTATTTCAGATAGCGAGTCTAGTTATACTCATTTTTAAGAGAAACTTTGAACATGAAATGTATATAACTACACTTGCTATCTCTATTTGAGATAGCGAGTCTAGTTTAAATAAATTTGCAATCTCAGATAACGAGTGTAATTGTACCCATTTTTTCAGAGAAATTTTGAATACGAAATGTAAACTCTACTTGCTATCTCAGATAGTGAATCTAGTTCAAATGAACTCATTATCTTAGATAGCGTGTAGTTGTACTCATTTTTTCGTAGAAATTTTGAACATGCAATTTCTACTTGAAATGTATATAACTATACTCGCTATCTCAGATAGCGAGTCTAGTTCAACTGATCTCGCTATCTTTAGATAGCGATTGTAGCTGTACTGATTTTTCAGAGAAATTTTAAACATGCAAGTTTTATTTGAAATGTATAGATTTACACTCGTTATTCGAGATAGCTATGTCAGTTGAACTAGACTTGCTATCTCAAATTGGTAAATAGTTTCGAAAGTGGGTCAGTTTGATAATTACTTTTAAAATGTGGGTACAACATTTTTTTGATGAACCGGATAGAGCCTTACGACTTCAGCCACACAATCAAATATATAGAAAGTCAAAATTACAAGCAAAGTTTTACAAGGTGTAAAAATCCAAAGGTATACAGGGAAGAAGCACAGAAAGATACATCCTAAAGGCTAGTAATGGGGTACTACACAGGGAGATGCACCGTAAAAGAAGAGACAACATACACTAAAAACAACAGGAAAACAAAAACTCAGAAACACGCGGCAAGCCGTAGGAGCGTTCGTTATCCAAGAACGGGAGCTGCGATGGGAGATGATGCCTCACATCAAAATCGATGGAGGACGAGTGCTGCGCAAACGAATGATCTCGGAACAGCCTCGAGATCAAGACCAACCCAAACGCAAACAACATCCTTGGCCACTCACCTGAGTCGGAGCTAGAACACTCGACTGAGCCACAGATTGCGAACGACAAGAATAAAAACTGGGTGAGCCCATACTCCCAATTCAAGATCCGCAATGAAACAACACCGAAATAGCGAAAGACTGTCCAACATATGAGAACAACTACAAACGACACAGGCCTGAAACAATTAGGAGCAAGAACAATGAAACCAAATCTTGCACCATAGCACCCAAAAGCTATTCAAGCCCCAAAGAAGCCACACTGGGAGATTCCCAGACAACAAGAAAGACCCAGCCGCAATCAACAACTAGGTAATACGGCCTAGCGGCCAATAGAAATCAAATAGAAAAATAGCAACAGCCAAACAGAACAATATAACCAGATATAGGAGCAACAGCAAAATAAATTAACATCACCATACAAACACCAACTGGGAATAAAGAGAATCCCAGGGATAGATAGCAAAATGATAAAGAACAATAGGGGAAGGGGGTAATAGATTCCACCGCATAACTAGAGCGGGAAAAGCAAAACAACCCAGCAAAAAGCGCATCAGCGACGCCACCAGCAAAAACAAAACAGCCAAGGCAGTATCAAACCTGCGAAGAGGAAGAAATGGAAAATAGGCACTGTAAATAGTAGTTAGAAAACACTAGAGTTGGGCATAAGAGGAACTTAAATAGCATGAAGGGAGCGAAGGCAAAGAAACGCTTCGACAAGCCTATGACTGAGGAGAGCGTTTCTAGCTTCAATTTTTAAGGTAGAGGACTAGAAATTGAAAAGAAATAAGAATTCTTCTATAATGATATGGATAGAGGAAGCGCAATGTCTAAATAATCTTTTATTTCTCTCCAACCAAATGACCCAACTAAATGACCCAACTGTTGGTACAACATAAAGCGAGGAATTTGTCAGTAGGGTATATATTTTCATGATAGGTTCTTTGGTGAAAAGAACCAGCAAAGTTTTAAAAATTAAATTTTTTTTATATGCCACTTTTCGAAACTATTTACAGGAAAAGGACGGTTGCTCATCTCTAAATTTAGGGCTCCAAACGCTCGAGTTATTCGCGAGCTATTCGGCTTGAGCTCGGTCAAAGCTCGGCTCGAACCGAGCTCGAGCCGATCTCGAGCTCAAAACTGAGCTCGTTTCCTTAACGAGCCGAGCTCGAACTTGGATTTTTTTTTAAGGCTAAGCTCGCGAGCTATTCGGCTCGAATACGGTCAAAGCTCGGCTCGAACCGAGCTCGAGCTCAAAACTGAGCTCGTTTCCTTAACGAGCCGAGCTCGAGCCTAAAGGTATTCGGTTCGGCTCGACTCGATTGCAGCCCTATCTCTAATGCACAAAAAATCAAATGAAATTCTCTAATTTCTAATATTATAATGAAAAAATTGAAGTTGTCGTTGTCGTTTATTAGAGCATTTGTAGTCGTCTGCTAAATATGCATATTATGCATATTTTGTCCAAAAAATTGCTGCAGTCGTCTGCTAAATATGCATATTATGCATATTCTGCTACAGTAGATTGCTATAAATGTGAGATGATATGAGAATATGCTATACAGTAGATTGCTATATATATTTCTTTTCTTCCTCTTCTGACGCAATGTATCAATTAAAAAATAATTTATTTCCTCCGATGCAACTTCGAGCTCCGTCTGATCTGAAATTTTTATTATTTTAAATTACATTGGTAAAAAATAGCATTCAACGACTGCAGCACAATAGCCAAATGCTATATGCATTTATCCATATAATTTACACATTGACGGGCTGTGGATGCTCTTATACTTCTTCCATCATCTTCAAACCCTCATCCAGTTGGCAAATTCAAATCCACCACCATTAACAAAAAAGACCACAAAATTAAAACCAAACCCAAAATCAAGAACGAGATCAAACCAAAACCCACATCTCAAATCCACCACCATTCTGCAAGTCATTGAAGACTTCTTCTCCCTTCAAGAAACCCTCACCATCAGATCCTCTCTCCTCCATTGGTACCACCAAAACCGCCGAACACTCCCATGGCAATCGGAACTAAAGACCCAGAATCCGAAGAAACCCGGGCCTACGCTGTCTGGGTTTCGGAGATAATGCTGCAGCAAACAAGGGTCAATGCCGTAATCGCGTACTATAAACAGTGGATGGAGAAATGGCTTACTCTGCACCACTTGGCCGATGCAAGTTTGGATGAGGTTAATGAAATGTGGGCTGGTTTGGGTTATTACTGAAGAACGCGGTTTCTTTTGGAGGTAAAAAAATCGGTGGAAAGTTGTGTTTGTCGTATTGTAAGATGCGGAGTGGCCTTGCTTTTTATGACACGCCTTGTGTTTGTTGAAATTGTTTGTAGGGAGCAAAGGCGATTGTGGAAGGAGAGGAGTTTCCTGGAACGGCGGCTGAGCTTTGTGGGGTGAGAGAGATTGGGCAGTACACCTCTGGGGCTGTTGCTTCTATTGCTTTTGATGAGGTCGTTGCTTCTATAATTTGATGATTATAGTTTGGTTGCTGCTATTTGATTTCCCATCATGTGGGTTTTTTTCAAAAGTTTTTTTCTTCTTTTTATCTTATATTTGGTTGTATGTTGAAATTTTGGGGGATTTTTTAGGCGGGTGGTACACAACTTAACTTCTCTCTGCTATTTCAAAAAAAAAGTAATGACATGAAAATAAACACCAAGTTTCTATTCCCAGCTAAAACATTAGGATTTAAATACAACAGCTTCTTATAGCCAAGATAAACTTGTCAGTAGTTTGACTGTCCTTATTTTACTTATGGGGAAGTATGAAGTTAAGTTCATACACACTGCTATAGTGGCATGCAGATCACATCATATCACTGCGGAGCCGACTTCTGATTAAAAGATTGTCTTCAAATCTATTGTAGTTTAGTAAAGATATACCAGTTGTTGATGGTAATGTTCTTAGGGTGATCACTAGGCTTAAAGCGAAATCTGCGAACCCGAAAGAAACTGCGACTGTGAAGAGCATTTGGTGAGCATCAAACAATTTTGCAAATTACTTACTCTGATGGTAGTAAAAGTTTTAACGAATATTACCTAAATTTTACAGTTAATTCAATTTAATTGTGATGTATTTTTGTTCCGGGAAGCATATTAAATATATATATATATATATATATATATATATATATATATATATATATATATATATATATATATATATATATATAGTTTTGATTATGTTATACTAGTAGGGTCTCTTTGCTCTTCTAAGTTGACGATTCGCTTAAGAATAGCCGTCATACTAAGTCACTGTACATCTTATTCTTGATTTTCCTAAAAGAGGAAGCGACAAAATGTATCTATACCTGTGAATGTTCTGTTATTTTTAAATTTTGTTCTTTCACCATGCTTAACTTTTAATCGGATCGAAAATCTACATTTATTTCTCATCCAAGAAATAGCTTTCTTTGGCTTCCGTGGACCTTTTCATCTTTACTTTAGGCAACAAAATAAATTGGATGAGTTTCAAAGCCAACTCTGAACAATTTTAGCTCTTAGTTTTAACAGAACAAGTCTATAAACACTTGGAATGAAGGTTGTAATCAACTTGATTCAATCTCATGTCCATGATACAATATATATGCAATTTCGTTTAAAAAAAAAACATGATACACATGTTCTAAGTATTGCTAGATATTTGTATGTTTGCATTTCCTCTCTCTCATAAATTCCCACGATACTAGGAAGCTAGCTGGACAGATAGTTGACCCTTCAAAACCCGAGGATTTCAACCAGGCCATGATGGAATTGGGAGCTACCTTGTGTTGAGTAACTAGACCGAATTGTTCTTCTTGCCCAGTTTCTGATCAATGTCGAGCATATTCTCGCTCCCTTAACAACAGCAAAACAGTCAAGGTCACAGATCATCCTACAAAGGTTGTGAAGGCGAAGCAAAGAAATGACTTTGCTGCTGTCTGCATTGTCGAGATTGCAGAAGGCTTGGACAAAGTTGGTTGGGTATCTTCTTGTTAAAAGGCCAGAGGAAGAGGAAGGGTTACTGGCTGGGCTTTGGGAGTTCCCTTCAGTTTTGATGGAAGAAGGTAAAACCGATGTCTGTACAAGGAGAAGAACGTACAATGGACAAGTAAGTAAGTACCTCAAGAAGTTATTTGATCTTGAAGTTGGAAAGAATTGCAATGTGAAATTCAGGGAGGAAGTAGGAGGGGATTATCTCCATGTTTTCTCACATGCATATTCGTCTTCATATGCATGTTGAGCTCCTAGTTCTGAGTCTGAAAGGTCCGATCCTTCTTTTTCTCCTTTATACTATGATCTATTCCTGTTCAATGACTTTGCTAATGTACTAATATACAAGTGTGTTATTCTTCGAAGACAGACGAGTTGACTGACGCTATTGGAAAATGAGGACCAAAGTGCTGTACCTGTAATATGGAAGTGTGTAGATGGCAACTCTATTAAGAGCATGGGATTGACCTGAAGTGTACACAAGGTACTCAAAAACAGAAGATTTGTTTTGTTGGTAGGACGAATCTCTTGCTATTTCTCGCAGTCTCTGTGAATTTTAGTTTCATTTTTCTTGTTAATTTCCTTTTGCTCGGCATACGTTTTTTTCTTAATTTTTGTTGATGCAGGTTTACAATATGATTCTAGATTTTAAGGAGAAACAGACAGCTATCTCAGCAGCAGAAAGTAGCGAAAAGGAAAAGAACCGAAGAGAACACAATTTGCTTAACTGGTCATATACTTTATAGCCTTACAAAATTATGTCTTATTGCTAATTTATCAGGCTATGTTGTAATTTATTGAAGTATCTAAATTAGGATGTCAAAAATCAAGGCATCATTCAAGTATATTTGTTTGTTGCTATGGCCTATGGGATGTCATTTTTGTTAGAGAATAGAATGCTATGAACTTTGCTTGTTACTATTGCCCTTCCTGCCATTGAAGAGATGATGCCTCTTCCCTGATTTATTGACGCATACTCTCTAATTTCATTAACTTATTAATGATATACATACTCTTTATTTGAGGTTTTCTCTTGAATTAATCTGCACAAATTTGCAATGTAGGTTATCTGAACCCTAAACCTTTCGCACAGTTGAACTGTGTTCTGCCACTGTTGTTACTTTAACATCCATAGATGACCGATTTCATGTCACCTTTATTATGGCTTCTGTTTAAGATAAAACATAATTTGCAAGGCATACAGAAGAAGATGAACATCAGTTTTAAAGGAAATTATCAGGACATAAGACAGAGAACAAAGTAGACCATGACCCAATGCCATGAGGCCAAGATAACAGTACAAATGCACTGAATCATGAATTTCCTTGCAAACTAGTGGCATAGAACGTACATATTCATTCAGATCATAACGATTACAAAAATCTGTAACATGTCCATTACAACAGTTGTTCAAATGGATACAGACCATCAAGGCTGCAAATTAATACAGATCATAAAAACTGAGCAGTTCTGATACTAATTATTTGATTTACAATTACAAATTTACTTCAAAATAATCAATGGAAGTGGAAGACCGACCAGCACAACACCCTTTACTAAAAGCTCCAGGAGATTGGTAGTTCCCCCATTAATCACGGACTGGTGTAAGATCGATTTTGAACGGTGTTTTACCCTTCGTTGCCCTCTGCATCAGCAGTAAAAAAGGTTGAAAGTTACAAAAAAACAGGGTATAATTAACAGAAAAGAGGCATGGTAAAGAGCAAAAACTGAGGGGAAATTTACAGATATTGATATGAGCTCCTCAAGTAGCTCCTCCAGGTGGCGTAAAGGCTGCATAAATTAAACCAGAGTGTAAATTTTTCTGATAAAATTTCCTTACCAAGGAGATTTTGAAAAAGAAACTCACCCATTGTGTCGGGCCATCAACAGGTGCATTCAGTGGATCATCATGAACCTAGGATGCAAAGTAAACAGTCAAAAAGGTCTCAGAGATCAAGCACATCATATGTGATGTTTAAGGGAAACAATCCACACAACTGATCTTAAATTAGTAGCACTCTTTTCTAGGCATCCAAAAACACCTGGGAGTGTCAATTTTCTATCAAGATAGACTTTTGATCACAATTACATGATTACAATATTACTGAAAAAAATATTGATGTTCAAACAATCATATGCTCTGATATCATATTGAAGCAAACTCAGCTAAAGGGAACACAATATTACTAAATTCTCTGTTTATCACACTGATACAAACAAAGTTTGCATTAGTGTTGCAGCGAATAGTAAGATTAGTGAATAGAAAATGTGTTTTTGCGCAAGGAATTATTCGAGGGCAAAAACATTTATCCGAAAGCAAAAAAACACTCTTAAGGTAGTGGGAAAAGATAAATTCCAGTTTTGAAAACATGGTTCAGCCTCAACTCACTTTTTCTTCAACTACATATGTGGCTAAAATTTTTGGAGTCCAAATTTGCTTTTGGGCTCTTCAAAAGACTGAGAAATCGAGCCTGAGTGGCTTCGCTTATGTCCATGCGCACACTGAATGATGAATTTTTCCTGTGTCCTATGAACTGAGGCATCACGGAAGCTGAAAAAACTTATGGTCAATAGACATCGTTCAGTGGCGGACGCACGCAGGAATTTCTTTCAGGGTAGGCGGAACAAAATAATATTTGATATTTATAAATTCGATAACCATATTTATTAAATATGACAATTAAATGCAACAGACATCTGTATTTTGCCATTTTCAAGTGATACAGAAATTCTGTCACAATTATTTATCGTGATGTTCACTATTACACAATATATAACTGAAAAAAGAAAGAAATAAAGGTGTATGTTCATCGACCTCTCATACTTAAAAAGAATAAGGCATATAGTTAGGGATGCTCTTAGATAAGTATATATCCGATCCGATCCATATCCGAATCTGAATTTTTTGCGGATACGGATATGAAAAATCCATATCAAGGAATATACAGATACAAATTCGGATATCCAAATCCTAAAAATTTTGGATCCGGATACGGATGCGGATATCCTTTAAAAAGTGGATCGGATACGGATATTCGCTTAATTTATAATATATTTATTTAATAACTATTTATATTATACTTATATTATTATAAACATATACTAAATCCCCAAATCACAAACCCCAAACTGGAAAAACCCCCAACCCGATTCTCATCTTTTCCGTCGAAGTCCAACCTCCTCGCCGTTGGGATCTCCGACCAACCTCGTCTCCTACCTTCTCCACCCATCCTCATCGTCTACAAGACTACATCCCCTTGCTGCTGCCCCAAATCGGAAACCCTATATCCAAATTGGAAAAACCCCAAACCTGGTTCTCATCTTCTTTATCTCCAACCTCCTCGCCGTCAAGATCCCCGACCAACCTCCTCTCCTACCTTCTCCTCCACCCATCCCCATCGTCTACATCTCCTTGCGGCTGCCCCAAATCAAAAACCCTATATCCAAATTGGAAAATCCCCAAACCCGGTTCTCATCTTCTCGCCGTTGAGATCTCCGACCAACATCCTCGCTAACCTTCTCCACCCCTCCTCATCGGCTACATCTCCTTGTTGTTGTACCGACCTCCGACCACCATCCACCAAACTCCATGTTGTTGTTTGTTGATTTTGTAGTTGTCTTTGCTGCCAACAACCACCAAAGAGTTCACAAGACGGTCTCTCTCTCTCTCTTTGAATCTATTCTTCATCCGTATTTTGTAAGTTTTAAGTTGCATCATCATAGTTGCAAATTTGCAAGTCCAAGTGATGTCTTGTTCGTTGGTGCATTCTCGTCCAGGTAAAAAAGTTAAAGAAGTCAAGTTCAAACAATATGCAAAATAGACAGGTAAGTGCGTATTATATTCTCTTTATACGATATATATATATATGAAATAAACTTCCCTTAACTTCTTTTGTTGTGTTGATTTATATTGTGTGATTAGATATAAAAATTAATTCCTGCAATTCAGTGATATACATATCTAAGTACTAGTCAAGGAAAAATTGATATCCAAATTCGTATCCGGCATCCGGTAGACCGTATCCGATTCACATCTGTATCCAAATTTTGCAAAAACGAATATGATCATTTTTTTTTGGGTCATATCTATATCTGTATCTGTATCCGAATCCATTTTTGGAATGCAGATACAGATGTTGGTATAGCCAATATGATGAGGACATCGGTTCTATTTTGTTCTATTTTGAGATTTAGCCATATGTAGTAGTTTTACAATTTACAGCCTTTATTTTATGCATTAGAATATTTTGAAGATTTGTATTGAGATTTGTTTTGAGCCTATATAGGCCTCAAGAATAATGAGAAAGTATGCTATTCTTGATTAAAAAAATTATTGTGTTGAGTTATTCTCTTCATCCCTATTTTTGTGTGAGACAATTGTGAGAAATCCTAATAAAGTATTAGGGTTTGTGATAAACTCAAAAACTACACCCAAATCCCCAAATTAAACAACCTAACCCTAAATCCCATAAGCCACCTAATCTCATTCCCCTTCTCCTTCTTTCCTTTCTCTGTCCCAATTGCCCATCGCGAGCAACCCCGTCGATTCCCCTCGTCGTCGTCATCATCCCAACTCCAACCTTGTCACCCCCCTTCTTTCTCTCGCCGTCGTCGTCATCATCCCAACCCCCAACCCTGTCGAATCCCTCGCCACCTTCCTCTCCCCTTTTTCCCCATCTCCCCAAAGCCACCACCACTGTGCCACCTCAACTCCTTTGCACCCTGATTGTGGTCGACGATTGCCCCTGCTAGCCGATCGCTACCCTGGCTGTCGCTACCACGACTCCACAACCCGGCCACCAAAGCTGTCGTCCTCCACCGCCGTTTTCCTCACAACCACCTCAACCACCTCGAAGCTCATGTCGTTGTTGTCGTCGGCCACCTAAGGCTGTCTTCATCTTCAATTCGTTCTTCGAATTTGGTAATCTCTTTCCCTCCTCTAGTTATTTGTGATACCTCTATCGTCTCTAGAATATTATTTGATTTATCTGTCGCCCATAAATATTGAGTGTATGCTTCTACTTGCTAATTAGGGTACGAATTTTTATTGCATATTTTACTTGCTAAGAACGTTCAGGTATAATTATTGATTGTTAGGATTGAATATTTAATTGGACTTGTTAAACTGATTCATATCTTGAAAATCCATAAAACAAATTAATAGTTTAATTTCTAACTTCATCTGCATTACGTGTTGGTAAACTTAGTCTTCTAATATTCTTGGAAATAATCTATTTAGGGTTAAGTTTACATCATTTTTGTATCAAAGCGAAGGTTTTTAAAAACCCTAGTTCTTGCATCATTTAGCTATAGTTTTTTTTTTGGCATTCATTTAGGAATTATTTGCATTCAACACTTTTAGTTCATTTTTTATTAAAAAAACATTCTTAGTTGCATTTAGAACATGTTTCCCTAAATTTCGACAAACACACGTCACCACAACCTCTAGTTTGTCACCGTTGGTGAATGCGTCTTCGCAGCAAAATCACAAATTCCGAAGAGCCTTTCTTGTCCCTCCCAAACTACCCAATCAGGAACCCTAGAATTTCGTGAGCTCCTCCTCGAACTGAGATGGATAACTCTGATATTTCCACTACCCTCGCTGTCATTCAAGCAACTCTTGCCAATATCAATTAGAGGCTTGAGAAAGTGGAATTGAATCAAAATATTGCCCTTGAACTTCATCGTCAGATCCCTCAAGAAAATGATTATGACGACTGACAAACAATACAAGAAGAAAGTTAAGATTGACGTTCCCCACTTTGAAGGCCGTATGGAACCCCAAGCTTATCTCGATTGGATCCATGCCGTGGACCACTACTTCGTGTGGTTTGACATGAAAGAAACCGTGAAGATCAAATTTGCCACGATAAAATTGACTGGTAAAGCTCAACAATTCTGGACCAATCTTGAACATGCCTGCAGAGACCGAGGCCTGACATCCATAGTCACTTGGAAAACCCTGAAAGAGATGCTCACTGAGAGATGTGTCGTTATCGTTCTATACCCGAATGCTAGATTCGTGGAACCAACTTTATCAAGGAAGCAAATCCACCCAAGAGTATGTTGATAAGTTTGACGATTTTCTTATTCGGTGCAATGCCTTAGATAAAGAGAGCGAAGAACAAACTCTCTTTAGATTTAAAGCTGGACTACTAGCCAATTTTAGGAACGAGTTAATTCATAGAAATGTGGACTCCTTAGCAGCAGCTGATGCCATTGTCCTCCCCCTACAAGTCCAACGATTCGAGAGATCATTCCTCTCCACTGATCCCTCTAGGCCTGAGCCCTCATCTTCTTAGTACCCAAATAAATCTTACCCAAGCCAGCCTACTCCAAATTTCTATCCACTTAGAAATGACAACACGGGTAAGAACACTGAAAGAAACTATTCTAAGATTGATACTCTCACTAAGTACCATAAATACAAGGGATACGGCCATATTGCTGGCAACTGTCCCAGTCCCAGTAGGATCAACATTATAGAAGGTACCGCTGTTATTGCTGATGAGTCCGATAATGAGTTTACCTATGAACCACATGTAAGTGATGACTTCGGTGAAGAAGAGGATGACCAGCCTCTCCACTGTATTCGGTCGATCCAATCACCTCCATTGAATGTACTTAAATCACTCATTCATTCCCAAGTTACTTGGCAGCATATAGATTTTATCCATGTGTTAGAACATCACTCTGAGTCTGCATCCCACATTCATGATTTGCATAGAGAACTTTCCAAAAAAATTAATGAGAATAATTTTAACTACAAGTTAATAGCAGATGTTAGAAGAAAATCTAAAACTTTTGATGTTGGTGACGAAGAAACGGTTCGGATTCGTCCGAAACGGTTTTCAGCTGGATCCGTTAAGAAATTGAACATGTGTTGCAGACCCATTTAAAATTCTGCATAAATCAATGATAATGCCTATGTCATTGATCTTCCTGATGGTTTTATCATAAGACTTTCAATATTGAGGATCTAGTACTCTATAAAGGTCCAAATTTTCACCCTAGAAATTCTCTTATAAATGAGCCTACCTTGCAGCCTAATGGTGAGATTTTCACATTTGTTTTCCTTTATATGATACTACTTACCCATCGACAGACAAATTGGATAATATTTTAGATGATCAGATAATCTCTACTAGTAGATATGGTGGTATTCATAGGTATTTAGTGAGATGGAAGAACAAACTGAAGTCGGAGGACACTTGGATTGATCATGAAGAGCTCCAGCACTTGGATCCAGATCTTTTGGAGCACTACGACATGATCACTGGTTTTGACTCGAGTGGGTCGAGCTCTCCCACCCCGGAGAGAATGATGAGGACATTGGTTCTGTTTTGTTTTATTTTGAGATTTACCCATATGTAGTAATTTTGTAATTTGCACCCTTTATTTTATGCATTAGAATATTTTGAAGATTTGTATTGAAATTTGTTTTGAGACTATATAGAGGATTGAGAATAATGAGAAAATATGCTATTTTTGATTAAAATAAATTATTGTGTTGAGTTAATGCTCTTCATCCCTCTTTTTATGTGAGACAATTGAGAGAAATCCTAATAAAGTATTAGGGTTTGTGATAAACTCAAACAAATCCCAAAATTAAACAACCTAACCCTAAATCTCATAAGCCGCCTAATCTCATTCCCCTTCTCCTTCCCTTTCTCTTTGTCCCCGACCGAAACTCGTAGCCCCTCTCCCATTGCTAGCAACCCCGTTGACTCTCCTCGCTGTCGTCATCATCCCAACTCCAACCTCGTCACCCTCCCTGTTTCTCTCGTCGTCGTCGTCATCATCCCAACCCCCAACCCCGTCGCCTCCAATATTCGAATCCCTCGCCACCTTCCTCTCCCCTCTCTCCCAATCTCCCGAAGCCACCACCACTGTGCCACCTCAACTCCTGACTGCGACCGACGATCGCCATCGCCATCACCAGCCGATCGCTACCCTGGCTGTCGCTGCCACGACTCCACAACCCGACCACCGAAGTCGCCGTCCTCCACTGCCTTCTCCTCGCAACCACCTCAACCACCTCGAAGCTTCTGCCATTGTTATCGTCGGCCACCCAAGGCTTTGTCTTCATCTTCGATTTGTTCTTCGAATTTGGTAATCTCTTTCCACTCCTCCAGTTATTTATGATACTATCTATCATCTCTAGAATATTATTTGATTTATCTATCGTCCACAAATATTGTGTATCTAATTAGGTACGAATCTTTGTTGCATATTTTACTTGCTAAGAACGTTCAGGTATAATAATTGATTGTTAAACAAATTCCTATCTTGAAAATCCATAAAACCAATTAATAGTTTAATTTCTAACTTAATCTGCATTACGTGTTGGTAAACTTAGTCTTTTAAAATTCTTGAAAATTATCTATTTAGGGTTAAGTTTACATCACAATATCCGATCCATATTCGATCCGAAAGCATCCCTACATATAGTACAATGCTACTCATAAATATGCATTGATGTAATTAGCCCAAAAAAAGTATAATTAAAAAAAGACATTCAATAAAGTTAAGAGGTCTAAAAAATGCCAACAAATTGGGTTGATTCGGTTGAAAACCCATTTAATAATAAAAACCTAATTGTGAAAAACCATTTAGTAATAATAATAAATAATCCATTTTGGAGATTCAAACCTATATAGAAAGGATACTTCAATGGAAGCGTCTGACAACCTGAGCATATTCAATTTGTGACATTCTATATGCACAAAGTTATATATTCTCATATTTTCTATACCTAGGTCCTCACTGATTTCCGAAAAGTCAGGGTGGGCGGCGGCCTGCCCTCGGCCCAAGGTAGGTCTGCCACCGACATCGTTCTTATTATAAGTTAGTCATCCTTCCATACCGTGAAACTTATTGTCAAGTAACGAAGTTTGCAACTAAAGGAAGAAAGATTTTGGTGACCGAGCAAGTTTTCAGGATGAAACCTCTTGCACTCTTGAGTATTGGATAGAGGAGATCTTTCTCTCAAACCACGCCCCTAAGGAGTTAACTGAAACTTGCTAAGAGCTTCCTGATTAATATTTTTTAGGGGATGCATAATTCATACTCGAAAAGAGGATATAAGCTTAATTGACTGCCTTTTCATTATTCTTTAAAAGCATTAAAATATCTCTTCTCTTGAATCTAGCTCTAATAGTTACCTACAACCAGGCAATAGAAATAATCAAAAAGATAAAAGCAGCTTCTCTTACCTCCATGAAGATTCCATCCACTCCAACAGCAACTGCTGTCCTTGCAATACATGGTATTAGTTCACGGAGACCTCCACTTGCAACACCTCCACCCTCCAACTAAAAACATGCAAATCAAATTTACATCGAGATCGTGATAAATCATCCGTAAATTAATTTTTACAGATTTGTTAGGTAACATGTTGAAATGTTCGTATAAACGAAGGCAGGAAAACTAGTCTGGTCAAAAAAGCCAAAGCAACAAAAGATACAAGGGGAAAAAAATAAAGAGCGAGCAATTTCCTCCTGCCTTAATAGTCTCCTCGTTTTTCAAGGCCTAGAATCCTTGATGATGTATGACCCAAAAGAAATAGCACGGCTTGGATAGCTTATGACCAAAAGAGAAAAATAGTGTTCAGGCTCAACCATGAGAAAGGTTGTCCACACATAATTAAAACTAATACATAGGTGCACTAAGCGGTGTACACAGATTTCATTGAAGGGTGCTTTGTGATATTAATATATTACTTTTAGAACTTCATGGAGACCATGAGATGAATTAATGCATAACGGCCAACAAAAATACATAACATGATCATGCATTGTGAACAAAGTTAAAACCAACAAATTAGTTTCCAAGGAAAAGTACAACATATCAACTTTACCCATTAAATGATATCTTTAGACATAATAAGACACTTATAATATGAAAACTTGCTCCGTCATGCAATAAGCTGTAACTCAAGTTATCAGGATAAGCAGTAACTCGCAACCTTAACCTTGGCCAAAGCCAGTAGTTTTTTTACAAGAACATGCGGAAAGAAATTTTTCTTTCTTTAATAAACTAAAACATGCCATTTGAAAAATTATCCTACACATGAACATCTAGCCCTACTGAATACACAGTTATGAATCAGTAGGAAAGTGACACAAATTGTAACTAATCTAGAGAACCAATTTTGTTTTAATTAACATTCAAGGTTCTTTTGCTTGCAGAAATCTAAAGATGACAATATAAAGCTAACTACAGGAATACTCTAAAAGTCTATAGTGTTCCAGAGCTAATAGCTAATAAAGGTTAGAAAAAAGAATCAGACCAACCATAAATACCTAATGAATAACAATGTTATTGTTACAAATAATTATATACAACCCCCTAATTACAACACTAATGTCAACAAGACTTTTGATAAGGATGCAAGTGAAAATGGACTCTGATTGCTCATATCCCCATTCTCAAGGCAAATGCACAGAAGAAGAAAAAGAGAGAAAAAAGAAAGATATTGCAGGTTATTTCCTTTTGTCATTATTTCTTATCATGAATCTCGTTAATTGAGGTCTCATCAACCTACTTCATTTTGAGGTTCACCGGATATTTTAACAAGCATGCTATTACCTAATTCCAGTGCAGATCAGTATTCTGTGACCACTTATATACTGCAAGCTGCAGAAAAAAATGTTGACAGAAAGAAAGAAAGAAATATATTGATTCCCTTCCTTTTGTCATTCGTAAATTTTATAAGGATTCCCGTGAGTCTCTCGACCTTCTTCCTCACCAGAAAATTTTCCTTATTTCCATATGCATTGACAAATTCTAACAAGTAGGATGTTACCTAATTTCAGTGCAAACCATTATTTGTACGGGTTCGGATTAGGTCCTATCTTGATAGAATGATCAAATTCTATCTAGAATGGATGCTCACCATGTGCACATTAATATTCTTAAAGACTTGAGTAAATCAATCTCCTAAAAAATGGGATTTAAAGATTTGGAAAACAATTAGTTTTTTAAACTAGGATCCTGTTAAAATTGGAACTTCAAAAAAAAAAACATTCAGACCTGGTGAACAAAAAAAAGTTAGGAAGAATATGAAGGAACCTTACTACCCAAGACATTTATATAGATGAAGAGTCAAGAGCTTCAACGTCATTATAGTATTGGTAGGAAAATACTAATCAAAGAAAACATGAAAACATGAAAACATGAGATCTTCATCCATTCTGATTAAGTAGTTGTTCATGTGATTGTCATCATATTGGTAAAAGAGGGAAATTTATTGGATTGAAGTGGTGAAAAAATAATTGGGTAAAATTTATACTCACCAGTTAGAATATTCATGGATTTGTGGAATTGTTTAATTTAAAGGTATGGAATTAGAAAATGTGGTGGTTTGATCTTTTCTATAATTTCAATCTTAGTTGGTTCCTCATTTGGAAACCAACTATCTTCAAATCTTTGAATCCCATTATTTTAGGAGATTGATGTACTCCACTTTTTGATGAGATTAATGTGCACATGGCAAACGTCCAACCTAATTAGAATTAGATCATATTCTATCTAGATAGGACCTAATCCGAACCCTATTTGTAACCTATATGTTACAAGCTGAAGAAAAATTGATAGCAGGTCAATTTAATCCAGCTAAGCTATTTTTGACAAGTCAGGCTATAAGTTAAGGAAAGAACATGGTTCCAGATTCTACAGAATGTAGTACTTCACAGTTAATTAGTAGCCAAATATAAACAAAAAAGTTGCACAAATTTGCACCTTTTTGCCTGCAGGTTGTTGTAATGCATGTGTCACATCTGCTACCTGCGTCAAATGTTCATTTATCAGTCTTTCATTGTGAAACTAAATATAAACATGATACAACTGTAATTAGAGAAAATGAAGCTCTAATATGGGAGGGGGTAAAGAAAATTAATAAAATGGTTATCTTGATGCTGGAGTACAAAGTCGGAAATCAACATGGAAATACTTGCAACCATAAACTATTCCATCACTACATACTTGCTACTACCATTCTGCAGACTTTCTGTGGTCCCAGCTGCACACCATTTAAGCTTACAAGTACAATGTTCATGATCAATTGCGCCTTGGTTGAGAACTTATACATCATAGTATAGCTTCATAGTTTTATTGAATAATGGATCTTGGATGGATAAAGGAAACAGAAAAGAAGAACGAGGATGCCAGTTACATAGTTAATAGCAAGACACAATGACTTTCCGTAGTAAAAGAATATGCAGACGTGAAGTCGTATTCAACACTACCTCTTGTTCCCTAAGCTATTCTAATTGATAAAACATTAGTAATATTCTATGCTCACCAATCTCCCTCAATACTGACCCTTTATGCTCTTTTCAAGATGAAAGCAGTGTTTTTGTGGGTGGTAGCCTACACCGCCTAGGCAGAGGCGGTGGGTGGTAGCCTACACCGCCTAGGCAGAGGCGGTGGGTGGAACGCCTACCCACCGCCTTGATGTTTGAACTAAATGAGCGCATTGAGATTCTAATAAATTTCAATGATTTTCTATTATTTTCTTAGTAATAATAATTCTTTTGCGTTAACATGATTTTTTTCTGTTTCTTTTCTTATTTTTTAATGGATTTTATCAATCATACAAAGTAAAATATAACATTATTACAAATTATAAATTAAAATCAATCAACCGCCTAGGCGGTAAGGCACTAGGCAGCACCTCCACCGCCCCACCTCACCTACCGTCTACAAAAACACTGGATGAAAGAAGTGGTTTACATTTGACTATAGCATTGTGCTCTCTGTATCTCAGCTTTGAGCATAACAGAAGATATAGTAAAGATGAATTAGATATAAAAGGAGTAAGATGGTATTGAGATAAATAATTAATAATGCAAGAGAAAAAAAGGTAACATTGTACATCATATCGTTCCATTAGAAGGAAAACAAAGTCTGAATGAGTCCAGAACATGGACAGAAGAGTTGAATGTCATTTTGGAATTTTATGCTACACAATTCAATATTGTAGGCTAGGGTGAATTTAACATGACGAATAAAAAATCGAACATGAGTATATACATGATATAGACACAAATGAGCATGTGAAAAGAATATATGCACATCAAGTACGTGAATGCAATATATGTTTATTTTTCAATGATAACTTCAACTTACAACTGGGCAATTTGCTTCTCGCATCCACTCAAAGTTGCGGGGATCAACAATCAAATCATCTACAAATTAAAAATTGTATGTAAGACAAAGTTTAAAATGGTCCAGAAATTGAGAGTTGCTCTTTCTTTTCATAGGGAAGATTTAAACTACATGTTACTAAATCTTCCCCATGTATTATTAGCAAGCAACATATAACAGACTACGAAAGAGGTTCTATACAACTGGTACAGTTGAACCCAACAACCAAGTAACATATAACAGACTAAGAAAAAGGTTCTATACAAGTGGTACAGTCGAACCCAACAACCAAGCTTAAGTGTTTTCTTTTGTTGATTCCAAATATAAAAACATTCTTGGGATTCCACAGTCAGGTTAAAATTACGAAGTAGATGATACACATGATGGTACACAGAAGTGGCAAGAAAAATGTCAACAAAGGAGATCAAGAAAGTAAAAAGGCACTACATAGATTGAGGCCATTATTACAAGTCCAAATTTGAAACTATACTGAAGTGTGATTTAATCCTAATGTTACCAGTCTTCTTCCACTTATCCACTTCTTCTGTGCCCATGGTGGAATGAATTTATTTTCCAACAAAAAATAGTTTGCGAAAATGATTATTTGTGCAAGTCATACAATATGTGCAAATCATACAATATGTAATTTTGGTTCTGTTATGAACCTCATAAGATTCAATGCGAAGCTAAATTCTGCCGATCTTTTTCTCCAAATACCCTATATCTTTTTTTCTCTAAAAAGAATTACTTGTGAAGTTAGACTATAGGAATTTCCTAGAGTTTTCTTGTTTTGCTCTCCATATGATGCTTCCTCTCTCCTCCACTCTTTCCATTCTAAGCGAGGCTAAGGCAAATCTAGAGGATTTAGAAAACTTTGCACTTTATTATTTTTGCAGAGAGAATCTTGTTGGTCTAATTTTGGACTTGTCGGTGTAAATGCTTTCTTTGTACATGAAACAAAGTTCTGATTTTTTTTTCATAACGATAACAATACATTTCAATGTGACTGAATACTGAGTGAAGTTAGAGTACTCAATTCATTAATGAAATCAATTTAGTGTCACGAAAATGATTAGGAAAACATATTTAAGGAAAAAATAGCAATTAGTAGGAACTGTATACAACAATTATACAAGCACATACTAAGCAGCTTGCTCAAACCAAGAGATTATATAGCAAACTTACTGTAGCCAAACATTGTGCCTCGCTCGCAAACCATCACATTGTTGTTCCCAGCTAGCCTAATTTTCTCAGCGGAATTTGCCATGACCTGTCAGATAAAAAAACCACAGAAAAACACTGGAATGATGTGATTAAAAAGATTCCTAGAAACTTTTACGAGGACACTACTCAATAGAACTTGTAAAATTAAGTGAAGAGCTCAACAGGAGTGGTCACCAAAGCTTAACACCAGAGGTAAAACACGTTTCAGCTAAAGTTTTATAAAGAGCTTATTATTTGACGGTCTGAGCATGCAATATGTTTTCCCTTAACTTTGAGCATCTTAAATACATTGCTAAGGTCAGCAAAAAGGCGTGTTATGAAACTAACTTACTAGCATTAAGCCGATGAAAACAGATGTCATACGGTGTTAGGGTTTCCTAAATAGATGTTAACAATGTCACAAGAAGCAGCATTGAAGTTACAGAAGCAGCACAAGATTGACCTTCTTTGATAAGGTATTAAGTATTCCTAAATAACAAGCAACCAAGCATGGAGGAAATGTTAACAATCCACACCGAACTTACAGAAGGAGCACAAAATTGGCCTTTCTTTATATTAATAATCTTCCCAGTTTTTGCCGCTGCAACTAACAGATCAGTCTGTCACAGTGGAAGAATATCTTGTATTAGGCAGGGAAACAGACAGTAGACAAATTCAGAAATTTGATTCCTAAAAATGTCTATAAATAAGAAGGGGAGACAGTAGACAAAGTTTATACTAATTCCCAAATAGCAACCAAAGTTTTCAAAATACCAAAATAGCACCCAAAATTTTTAAATATGGACGAAAAAACACCTGCCATTAAGTTTTTCGTTAAGTTAATGGAATATTCCCTGAATATACTTCTTAATGGGTTTAAATCCGTTAGGAAGAGTATGAAATGTCGAAATTGCCCTCACCTCTTGACGGGTTTAAAATCCAAACCCATCACCACCACCGACCACCATCTCCACCACCACTGAAAAAAATGAAAAAAACTGAAAAGAGAAGAAGAAGAGAGTGGGGGTATATTTGTAATTTCATGTCATTTCTGCTAAAAAATTTAACGGTAGGTGTTTTTTCGTCCTAGAAACTTCAGGTGCTATTTGGGTATTATAAAAACTTTGGGTACTATTTGGAAATTAAGGTAAACTTTAGGTGCTATTTCGTCCTTCCCCCAAATAAGAAATGTACTGACAGCTAATTAACTATTTGTTAAGGAATTACTGAGTCGATGATAATACCTGTCGGCAGAGGAAGGCAGGAATCTGAATTATATCAGCAACTCTTCCAACAGCTTCACACTGGATGACAGTAAATTTATTCAGAAGTTAAATATCTTGCATGCTCACGAGTATTATGTATTAGAGTTTCAGAGCTGCAAGAAATGTAAATCAGTATATATTGAGCCATGTAAATTGGACTTGAAGAAAATGTATACCTTTCTAGCATTGTTATGATTTATGCAAGAAAATAGGAATGGGAGGCACCAAGAATTTATAGAAACAGCAGGAAAAGCTAGATGGAAACTTGTAAGCAAAAATATATGCACATTAAAAAAGGGAAAGAGTGGTCATAGAGTCAATTGTAAGGGGGGCTGTTCGGTTAGCAGTCCCTTCCCAACAACTACAGCGAAAAATGACAAGCATAATATAGAACTGAACTTTAGAAATTGAATTAGAGCAGTGTAACTACTGACAATATGCCATGTTTATCAGTTACAAAACTACCATTCAGCATGCAAATTAATGAATCAGCAATACTCTGATATGACAAGGATCATGTTCCAAGACCCCATTCCCTCTAAAGTACTCCATGTATGTATGTCAGAGAAAGTTCTCAAACTTCCTCTTTTTTTTCGTTTTTATAGAATAGATAGAGCTCTACAGAGCTCCAGTCAAGTTCTTGAACTTTCATGCATCACTTAGAATTATTGGTATAATATTGTTTCAATTAATCATTGGATGCAGCATTTTAAACTTAAAGGGATATAGGATCAACAAATAATCACAAACAAAATAAGGAATTCATACCCAACAATAGAAGAACATATAATTTAAATGTAACCCAGGAAAATACAGTGCAGCATGAAGAAGTGCATCAAATTTTTACAATACAAGAACAGGAAATGTTAATAACATCTTGTTAACAATCAACTAATTGTTAAGAGCAAATGGAATCAAGATTCTACCTGGCTACTCTCATGCACATCTGTCACTATGGGAAGATCATATGTCAGCTTGACCTTCTCAAGAATCTGCATTTAAAATAGTAAAATATGACCTGGCAACAATTGTAACAAAAGAGAAAAGCAAAGAACTATTGCATGCAAAAAAGATGATGAATACAAGCAAAATACAGTGAGCATTAACTTAAAAGGTACAAAATGTAAATATTCTGATCATTATTAAAGTGTTGTTCAAGTCGAAGTGGGGCATCAATAGACAAATACTCGAAATTTAAAAAGCTCCAAAAGGTACTTTAATGAAGTTTTCAGTCTATCGGTGGCAAGTCAACTTGCTCGAGCAAGTCTAAACTATTTCCCAGGACCCCAACACAACCATGATAGACCCTTGCCCTGTTGGGTTTATGGTTCGATGAAAAGAGAAGACGGATGAAGCGAGAAGAGGTTCGACGCGTCGGTGGAAAAAGAAGAAGCAGCAACACCGGGAAGCAGCAGCAGTACTAGTAGTCGACTGCCACTAAGTGCAGTTGACTGCTACAGCTCTCTGACTTGAGGGTTTGCATTGCAGTCGACTGCCACTTTGGGAAGTTGACCGCAACTAGCGGCAGCTGTTAGATGGGCTTAGATTTTGGTAATCTGATCGAAGCTCATATTCTCCTCCATGTTAGATTGTACGGTTCTTATCGTGAAGCTTTCTCCTCAGGGTATATCGGACGATTATTGCATCAAGACTACAAACTAGGATTTCTCTAGACCTCTATATAGCCTCCATTGAGAGGAGTAGTACTTCACTAAAAGTTTTCCATTGTAAACAGTATATTCTAGTGAGCCTTGAGAGATATATAGGTTCTTGGTGAGTGTTTGTAATGCTTGTATCTTCTCTAGTTGAATAATATCTTGTTATTTCTTCCCCGAATTAGGGTTCGCCAAACTGGGACAATATTGTATACTTTATGTGCTTGGTTTGATCTACTTGTTTGATTGTACATTGGATCGGTTATCACTTCTCACTCCTAACTGCACTCCGTTGGGCCTAAATTTCCAACAACTAGTATCAGAGCATAGGTTGACGAGTTCCTTGGTGAAGATGACGATCAGAGTTTCATGAAGATCAAGCAGTTCGATGAAAATATCAACTTTAATCTCTAGAAGGTAGACATGTACAATGTACTGGTTCAAAAAGGCTTGCATCTAGTCCTAGATGGACATAAAGGAAAGTCGACTGACATGAAGCAGGAGAAGTTGAATGAGATTTGTTTGAAAGCCTTGAGTTTAATTCAGTCGTCATTGGTAGACAAGGTCAAGTGTAACTTCCTTGAGGAGAAAAGCACGACAAGTCTGGGGGCGAGACTCAAAACTGACTACTCGGGATCTCGTTACTGGATCGGATGTACTGAGAGAGAACTGTTTTCTTTCTCAATGAAGGAAGGTACCACCCTTCAAGATTACATAACGGAGTTCAATAAGGTGTTATCCGAATTGAGGGCAATTAACGCATATGATCTAAGCGAAGAGGATAAGAATTTCAACTTGATATATTCATTGCTAGATTCGTACGAGCATTTGATAACCATCATACCACACGAAAAATCTGCCAAGAAAAGTCTTTCAGTGGCCGGTGTAATCAATGGCTTGAAGGAGACTGAACTTAGGAAGAAGACTCATAAATCTGGGTCTATTTCCATGAATTTCTTAGCGATGCATGGAACTTCAACTGAAAGAGAAAGTGCGCATAAGGGTGTGGTCTGTTGCCACCAGTACAAGAGGATAAGCCATTAAAAGAAGGATTGTCGCAAGTTGTTGAATCTGAGGAGCGCCAACTTAGTCAATGCCACTGAATCAGGTGAAAATTTGGATTGTCTTCTTGTTACAAATTCTTTAGATGTAAATTTTGGTTAGTTTCCTGATTCGGGTAGCACTTCTCACATTTGCTCCGAGAGGAAGAAGTTTTTTACTTACAAATCTATAACAGGGTGTTGTATGAGAACGAGTGGTGAAATTTTGTGACATAGTGGGTGAGAAAACAATTGAGTTTCCAGATGAAAAGGGATACACAATAAAGGAGGTCATGCATATTTCTTTGCTGAAAAGGAATCTGATATCATTGAAAACTCTAGAAGCACATGGTTACAGGTACACAGCTCGTGTGGAGTTCTATCAGTTTGGGAAGGTCATCGTAAGGCGATGAAGGAAAATAGGGGTGTTAAATTAGGTCAGCACAACCTTAATAAGCTTTGTGGGAACAGAAAATCTTGCGTAAGTGTTTCTAAGCCCAGTGTTTCTACTCATCTAGTTTTCCGCCACTAGAATTATCAAAGCGAGACCGCAACGTTCGAATATTGTCGGGAGGTGGAGAGTGCCTCGGAGTAGGTGAAGTTCATGCAGAGAGCGGCACCTCCGTGTTAATGCCTACTTACTATCGAAGAAATAAAGGTGGAGATAGATTCAACAAGCAGAAGAAGCCACTGAACCAACTAGTTGACAAGAGGAGAATGAAAGAGTCTAGGATTAATCACACAACTAGGGATTTATGAGTATACAATTCAAGGTGGAGATTGTTGGGTTTATAACTTGCATAATGGGTTTGATGGGGAAGTAGCAACGGCTGGAAAGGCTTGGGTTTTGGTAATCTGATTGAAGCTCATCTTCTTTTTCAGGTTAAATCGTATGATTCTTATCGTGTAACTTTATCTTCAGGGTATATCGGGTGGTTATTGCCAATAAGACTACAAACTAGGATTTCTATAGATCTCTATATATTGTAATAGCCTCCATTGATAGGAGTAGTACTTCATTGAGAGTTTTCCAGTATAAACATTCTTATCTTCTAGTAAGGCTGGAGAGATAAGTTCTTGGTGAGAGTGTTGGTACTATTCTCTAGTTGAATAATATCTCGTTATTTCTCTATCGGATTAGGGTTCGCTCAAACCGGAATAATATTATGTGCTTTGGGTGCTTGGTTTGATTTACTTGTTTGATTGTTTATTGGATAGGTTATCGCTTCTCGCTCCTAACTTCACTCCGCTGCGCCTAATTTCCCAACACGCCCTACCTTTTAAGCTCATGTACCAGAGCAAACCTTGTGATTCCCAGATCACTAAAGAATCTAAGGTAAGGCCATAAACATGTAGGATGTAGCTGCCCTACTTTTCTTGATAATGCAATTTTTTCTTCATGCCACGGAATACTTTCAAGTTCCTCGAAAATTTAGATGATGAGGTAATATGATAACATTCTGCTGTCTAACACAATCAGAAGCTACTGAGAATAACTCTATGGCACAGACTTGGATATATCTTTTCATATTACAAGGTAATGGTAAGCAAAAGGATCAATGTATATGGCAACCCAGATTACCCAAGAAGAAGAAAGAAACAAAAAAGTACAAGGACATGACTATATATAATGTGTGTTTGTGTAATTGTTAATATAATTTATTAGGCATATACACAATTGGATGAACGGATGCTAAGTTTGGACTACTGAATTTACATCCAATTGTTGATAGCTAGATCATATTAAGTCATTACTGATAAATCATTGGAGGTTTGCATTGATGTCCAATTGTCATCCTTAAAATTCTAAACCCATAACCATACGTGACCGCTCATTTCCCAACAATCTGTCATGTCAACCTATTGTTCAATCCGTTTACTGTTACACACTTCTCTTTCATGTCTCTCGCTTCCAGTGACAATGCAGCCATGAAGAAAATGGCCTAGATATTGCACTGACAAGTATTGGACATGCCTTCTTGTCCTAGTAAAGATACACATATTTGGACAAGTACCAATATTGAGAACATCTTCAACATGAACATGGGAACCATTTTAAACTATCAGCACAGTGTAGCCATTAAGGAGAGATGGTAGGAGCTATTATTTAGGCATGTAGTGAAATACTAAAGTTTAGTATCACTAATAATTCTCTCATACTATTAAGTTCCAAATAACACGAGGAGACTTAAAAAATAAGAAGTTCACTTTTTATATCCACTTCAACAATCATATATCAGTCAATCTATGTCCCTCCAACACAGTCTGTGTAAAACTACATTACACTTTCATTATTGTCACACATGATTGTCGTATGAGAATCTGAAATCTAACATTTACCAAAACTAATAGATAAGCAAACCAACTACCCATCGAAGGTATGCCAATCTAGCGTGGTTATAAAATTGAACACATGTTTTATCGTGTTTATGATTGTATTCATAAAAATACAAACCCTAAATTGCTTCTTATAATTGTCACACAAAACCCGCCACTAAGAGTCGCATTTCCCCTCACCATTCAAACATTTCATGCATTCGGAACAAGCATTACGAACACCAGCACTAAATGTGCTCATAACCCATCACTATACCTTCAGCCCTTCTTCCAACCCAGGTCCCCGGAACGACTTGGATGAAGTCCGATTCGCCTTGTCAAAACTCGACTTGAAAACCAATTTCATCCCAAGTCTATCAACATTCAACCCAAAAACACAAATCAGCATCCAATTCAACAACAACAACAATAACAAAAAATCAAATACACGGTCAGCTCACTTAGATGTCACATCTTTTATCCGCTTCGCCATTTTCATTACATGCTCCTCCGATTCGATCACATTCGGCCCCGCCAACAAGAAGAACGGCTCCGCATTCTGTCCAACCCACAACCACAAATGAGTCTTAAAGCACAATGCACTATCATAAGTAGCGAAAAAAATCATACGGGCAAACCTTGAGTTGGTTGAAAAGCGACACCGAGCTCTCCATTTTTTGGTATCGGGTTGACAGAATGAGTTTGAACTGTAAATCTGTGAAATTTTATAAGTTTTTTTTGGGAAAAAAAAATGGTTGGGTTGACAAACAGGTGGTGTGCGTGTATGAGAAATGGCGAAAAGGGTATTGATGTCGAAAATTGAAGATTGAGATTAAAAGGGAAGGAGGGTTGCTACCTTTCGGTTTGGAATTGGGAAATTTTTGAAACGGATCTGAGTTAGAGTTGAAGAAGAAGAAGAAAGATGGAGCGAAATAAATAGAGTGGAAGTTTGGAGGTTCGGAGTGTAAACGGGTACAAATAGGGGGGTAAAAAGTAGTGCGCGCACTGTGCACTGTACTTAGCTGCGGCATCCAATGCTAGCCTAGGATATACAGTCAGAGCTGTAGCATTGGTATCGGGTCGGGTTGGATCGGGTCCTTCACTTTCCGGATCCGGATCTGTGAGGACCGGGTCTGGTTCTGGGTCCGGTACCTATTAAATTATTCCTACCCGTTCGAGTAGGAGCTGGAGTGTGAGCGACGAGCGAATGCGGCGAGTGGAGGATTTAGAATAGAGAAGAGAAGAAAAATGCATGAGTTTTGAGTCTGAAAGAGGAAGATTTAGAATTGAGGAGGAAGGAGAGGAGGGATGATGATAGAATATTTATTTTTATGTTGATTTTTTGAGTTTTTTTTAACGGGTCCGGGTCCGGGTCGGGTCTATTTTGAGCGGACCCGAACCCGGACCCGAAAGTACAACGGGTCCCATTTTAGGACACGAACCCGGACTCGGATAGGCCGGGTCGGTTCCGGTTCAATGGCGGGTCCGGGTCGGGTCCGGATCGGATCCGGATTTCGGATATTTATACCAATGCTAAGAGCTGGTATTGGGTCCCATCGGGTTGGGTCCTACTACCCGGACCCGGTACCTCACGGGTCCAAAAATTGGACACGGACCCGGACTTGCAAGAACCGGGTCCGGGTCCGGGTCCTAGTTTAAAAAAAAATCTGTCGGGTCCGGTAGTAGAGAATAAATATTTGCACTTAAGTATTTTTGCACCCGATATCCTACGATTCTAACAATTTTTTGCACTTAAGTACATGAATTAATATTATATTTACATATCTATCTTGAACAATTACTTTTATATGTCTATTCTTATAGCCCTATGATTCAAATTCTATATGTTTGGGGTATTTTTTAAGGGGTCGGGCTCGGATCCGGGTCGGTTCTATTTTGAGCAGATCCGGACCCCGGCCCGAAAGTGCATCGGGTCTTATTTTAGGACCCGGACCCGGACCCATATAGATTGGGTCGGTTCCGGTCCAATACCGGGTCCGGGTCGGGTCCGGGTATCGGATAAATGTGACAGTGCTATATACAGTATATGTCAGAGGAGTTATGTTCTATATTTCAGTTCTATTTTTAATCAGTAATTTTTAATCATGAGTAATGTTCCGTTGTGCACTAGGCCTCCGTGTGCACTCGGCATTCCCGCCTTCGTATCGACGATTTGAACTGTTTACATTGATCTGTACATATAAATTAGTCTAAATATGTAAAATCAAATCATTTGAAATTCATTTGCCCATCCATTGAAGTGTTACAAAATTGTATGGCTGAAAATTGTTGTTTTTATAATCACATGATGGATGGACAAATAAATTTCAAATAATCTGATTTTACATATTTAGACTAATTTAGACGTGTAGATCAATATGAACTGTTCGGTTCGTCGATACGAAGGCGAGAAGGTCGAGTGCACACGAGTCCACACAGAGGCCTAGTGCACAACAGAACATTTATCTTTTAATCATGTTTTTTTTTCTTTCTTTTTTTTAAAGATAGAATAGAGTGATGTCAAATAGCTCTAGCCAAGTTAAAATAAAAAATTGTTGTAGTCTTTACCATATACAAGCAAAATATATAGTTGCTGCCACAAATAAGCAGTAAGCGGATACAAAACACAGGGTCGGCCGTGTGGGCCCGCTAATGAGGAGCACCAATCCAATATAATTTTTTTTGATAACCCGGATAGAGTCATAAGACTCCAGCCCAATAAAATAAATATATATAACCAATCCAATATAATTAATAGAGCTTTTATTTCAATTATAGCACAAAAGTCATTTTGCCTGAGTGGTTAAGGGGATAGACTTTAAATCTGTTGGGTGCAAATTTGAACCTTGCAGTTGACATTTTTTTTCTTTATTTTATATATGTATATCTATTTATTTTCATTATATATATATATATATATATATATATATATATATAGGGTTTTGCTCAGTTGAAAACGGGTTCGTTTTCAACGGGTTGGAAAACAGCCATCTCAGCCGTCCGATCTGCCTTGATCATGATGAACAGATCATATCTGGAACCGTTAAACATCCCACTAACGAAGTGAAAAGCGGAGGGGTAATTTCGTCAATTCACGCCAAAAAACGTTTGGGACTTAGCGTTTTTTGGCGTGGAGTTTTTTTTTGTCCAAAAAATCACTTAGGCCGTTGTTTGAGACAACGGCCTAGGTTGTTTTTTAATAAAAAATTTCAACTTAGGCCGTTGTTGAGAACAACGGCCTAAGTATGTACAAGTGTTTTTCCAAACACTTGTACATACTCAGATCTTCATCTCCCTCACAACTCTCTCTCTCGCTAGTGGAGCTCGATAAACCCATTTTTCCAAACTGTAGCTCTCTCTCTATTGAACTAAAAAACCTACCTCTCTCTTGGTCGTTGCTTTTCACCGAATCTCTCCCTATTCTCAATCTCTAGCCCTCTTCCTTTGAAGATCCCAATTACAAAAAAACCATAACCCTTACGAAATCTACCCAACCCTAAAACTCTAATCCTGAATAAATTAGCCAAACTCTACTCCCCTTCCTTTCTCTACACCAGCGCGCAGCGGCCTCCCGAACACCCTCATTGTTAAAGGTACTAATTTGTTCCTACTTGAGTAGATCTAACTAGGCTAATTGATTGGAAATTTTTCTCCAATGTTTGAGTGTACAATTGCTATATTATGCGTAGGTATTTATAGAGTAGGTAATTCTAGTTTAATTGGGGAAGTAGACGTAGTATTAGTTATTGTTGGTTGTTATTCGATGTTAGTAATAGCGCACAAAGCGAACAAAATTTTTTGGAACTTTGCGAGTACGTCGAGCTCGCCATACACAAGCCAACGCAATTCGTAGAAGTGTGTTTGGATTCACGGTTTGAAGTGTACGGCCGTGTATCGCTTTCAATTCATTCCCGTGAGTGAAAACGATACATCGGCGTATTTTGCAAACTGTGAGCCGAAACTCACCTCTACAAAATTTGTTGGCTCATGTGTTTTGCTGCCGCCCCACTCCCAAAGTATATGAATTTTTTGATCTCGTTTGTGCGGATTTGTACCGTATATCAAACAACAACCTCAGTTCAAGAGTGAGGGGAATGTGAGCGAGACACGGCCTTATCTTGCAAACCGTGGATCAGAACTTACTTGTAGAAGTTTCGTTACCTTGTGTGCGGCAAGCCGAACCCAATAGAAGAGTTTTGTATTTATATGACGTCGTTTTCGATGTTTTGTCACTTATTTTTGTTTCGTAGGTATATATATCGCAATCGTTTGTTAACAAGCTATTTTATATATAATGTGTATATTAATTGACCAATAATATATTTTTACCCCAGATGAACAACGATACGGAGAGTTCTGCTGTCGGCGATAATTTTGTGCGGGTAGAACCAATCACTGATTCCATGCCGATAGTCGAAGACCATCTGAAACCAAAGTTAGGTATGACATTCCCCACTTTAGTTGAGGCCGAGAAATTTTATTCTGCATATGCTCGTTGTGGGGGTTTTGCAATGCGTAAGGGTGGAAATAAATTAAAGGGGGGAATGGAAGTAGATAAGTCATATCTTTGTAATAAAACTGGGTCGTCGCCGGGTCAACATAGTGATGGTAGACGTGGAATAACCAGTAGAACGGTTGCAAGGCTTGCGTTCGTATAAAATTGAACGAAACAAGTAATACGTGGGTGGTGTATTCATTTCACGAAGAACACAATCACGAATTCACCTCACCCGGTAGAAGGAACATTTTTTCCTGGAACAGGTCCGTGTCAAATACGGACAAAAGGATTATAGACCAAATGAACCAAGCTAATATCCAAACATGTCGACAAATGCTCTTCTTCGAAAGTGCTAGTGGTGGTCATGATCAAGTAGGATTCACAGAAAAAGATGTTAGAAATTTAGTTAGAGATTCGCAAGAAGCATTGAAAGGACACAATTCTACAATGCTAATTGATTTTTTCGAATCTAAGAAACAGACGGATCCTTCATTTTTTTATGACATTCAAGTCGATCCCGAAGGACGGTTGTCACATTGTATGTGGGTAGATGGTATTTGTAGGATGAATTACGAAGAATTTGGTGATGTAGTTTGCTTTGATGCCACGTACAATACGAACCGTTACGGAATGTTATTTGTTCCGTTTGTTAGAGTGAATCAACATTGGCAATCGACTTTCTTAGGAGGTGGGTTCATTCCAAATGAGATGGCCTCTTCGTTTGAATGGTTCTTTGAAAAGTGGTTAGGGGTTATGAATCGTGCTCCATCCGGTATTGTCACCGATCAAGACCGTGGGATCGCCGCCGTAGTTAAGAAAGTTTTCCCCCAGACTCGGCATCATTTTTGTATATGGCACATTCTGGATAAGCTACCCTAGGAGGCTCGTCTTGGTTTCGATGTCGACAAGTTTAGGGAGTCCTTGAAGAATGTAATCTACAATTCCGAATATATACATGAATTTGTAGAAAAGTGAAATATTTTGATTTCGCAATACAGATTAGAGAGTAACAAATGGTTGAACGATATATTCGATATCCGTGAAAGTTGGGCACCCATCTACGCTAAAGATTCATTTTGGACCAGCATGTTGAGTAGCAAACGGGTTGAGTCGGCACATTCTGCTCTGAAGCATCATACAGAAAAAAAGTATTCCCTGCACGAATTTGCCGTCATCTTCGACCATTTTTTGGGAAGGCAAAGACACGATGAATTGAAAGAAAATTATCGTAACCGTGAGAAGAGACCGAAGTTGAAGAGCGAATGGGCTTTGGAGGCACATATGGCAAAAACATATACTTTGAAAATATTTTACAAATTCCAAGATGAAGTCACAAAAAGCTTCATGTACAATGTGACATTTGTTGCCGATCTTGAGACACCGGATAGTTCAACCTTCCATGTGATACTCTGTGGAGAATCAGAACTGGCTCGCCTTCTTCAATTATCCAAAATCAATGGAATTATTACATGTGCATGTCACTTGTTCGAATTTGTTGCCATTCCTTGCAGGCATACTTTAGCTGTACTTCGTTTCTGCCATCACACATCCCTTCCGGATGTATATATTAAAAAAAGATGGACTAGGGATGTGATGAGAAGAAGTTACACATCAGTTCCAACCAAACCCAATACCGAGAATTTTGCTTCTCGATATTGTGAGTTAAGCTACCATGCAAAACAAATTGTCGATCTCGGTTGTTCCTCCAATGAGAGTTACAAATACACGTTGGAGAATTTGCAGAAGATCATTGACGGGGTTTCTCGGCTACAACCCGGATTAGGTGAACAACCGGAACAGGCCTCACAACCACATAATAGTGTCGAACCTGGAGGTAGTTCACAACCGCATCCAAGTGCACAACCTCATGATCAAGGGAGTGGACACATACCTACATGCATTAGCGACCCACAGCAGTGCACGACAAAGGGAAGGCCTCGCGCCAAAAGATTGAGGCCGATTAGAAAGCAACTCCGCATAAAAAAACCGAGAAGGTGCCGAAGATGCGGCATTGTCCAAATGAATCATGATTCAAGAAATTGTCCAACTTTATTTGAGGGGTATGACTCGTAACTTTTATGTTTGTCCCTCGTTTAAATTTATTATACTTTAATTGTGGCAAATGAGTTTCTTACTAACTAAACCTAATCTTTCAATGAAGGCAAGAAGTAATTCCTTCCGAAGAAGACAGTTCTGAGTCGAGATATGACGATCCACTATGAATTGTAATTTTTAAAATGTAATTATTCGGTATATTTATAACTCTTTATGCCACTTGGTTAATTACCTTTGATTGGTAACTGTAAATGTAATTCTCGAGACTTAAGTGTCGTTTGTTTGTGTCGTTTGTTAATATTGTTGTTGTACGCAAATGTTGGTTTGTTGCTCAATTGTATCAGCTGTAGCTGTACCTGTATTTGTAAATTTTTTTTTTTTTAAAACCAAGGCCGTTGTTAGAGACAACGGTCTCAGTTATTTCATGAATTTGTTTTTTTATTCAATATAACTAGTTACAAAAAAGCAACAAACCACAGAGCAAAACAATATGTACATGATAAACCTAGGCCGTTGTCTCCAACAACGGCCTAAGATAACCTAAAAAAAAGTGGTGATTTGGGGGGTGCTCTCTGACTTGTTGAAGACAAAAGGAGCAACAAGTCAGAGAGCAACCCCATTTCTTATAAATGCCTTAGGCCGTTGCTTGAGACAACGGCCTAAGTTATAGTCAAAAAGTTGTGATTTTGGGGGTGCTCTCTGACTTGGAGAAGAGAAAAGGAGTAATAAGTCAGAGAGCAACCCCATTTCTTATAAATACCTTAGGCCGTTGTTGGAGACAACGGTCTAGGTTATAACCAAAAAGTTGTGATTTTGGGGGTGCTCTCTGACTTGTTGAAGACAAAAGGAGCAACAAGTCAGAGAGCAACCCCATTTCTTATAAATACCTTAGGTCGTTGTTGGAGACAACGGTCTAGGTTATAGTCAAAAAGTTGTGATTTTGGGGGTGCTCTCTGACTTGTTGAAGACAAAAGGAGCAACAAGTCAGAGAACAACCCCATTTCTTATAAATACCTTAGGCCGTTGCGTTAGACAACGGCCTAAGTTATAGTCAAAAAGTTGTGATTTTGGGGGTGCTCACTGACTTGGAGAAGAGAAAAGGAGCAACAAGTCAGAGAGCAACCCCATTTCTTATAAATACCTTAGGCCGTTGTTGGAGACAACGGTCTAGGTTATAGTCAAAAAGTTGTGATTTTGGGGGTGCTCTCTGACTTGTTGAAGACAAAAGGAGCAACAAGTCATGGAGGACCCCTTTAATTCAATGCCTTAAGCCGTTGTTTGTAACAACGGACTACGTATGATGTTTTTTCTGTTTTTATAATTTTTGAAGTTACTCTTTACGTACAGTCTCTGTGGAAATTTATACCAAAGACAGATGATCTACGCTTGTATATCTTTCCGCAATATTATTTTTAAGTGCCGATTACTACCACATTTCAAACCAATTACACAATCATGGTGGTTAAATATGTAAAAAAAATGATAAAATATAATTTATAATCATCCATTTTGGGGATGTACATGTGGTTTTTCCTATTTATAGGCTACACGTGGGGATCTACATGTGGTTGTGTACTTTATGTATTTTCCATATTGAAGTGTCTGCAATAATAGTAGGCGGGTGTTGAGTTCTACTTTGAGATTGAGTTCTACTTGTTTAGCTTGGTGCTTTTTCCCATTTAGGTGTATGTTGAAATTCTGCTGGCATGTTATTTTGTTGAGCTTAACAACAATTAAGAAACTAGGAAAACAACAACATTGTTGAGTCCTAATGGCAAAACATGGGAAGTTGGGTTAATTAGAGTAGGGCAGAATCATGTGTGCATTGGTGGAGAGAAGTGGAGAGAATTCACAGGTTCTAATAAACTAGAAGTAGGATATATGTTAGTGTTCCATTACAAAGGGAATATGTTCAGCTTTAGGGGTATTGATTTTTCCTGCATTATATTTGTGATCATTTCTAATATGTTTGTGATCCTTTTAGTATGATATATATAGATTTGATTATGCTAATAGAATACCCACATATCCAAAAAATATATACCGGGTTGGTTTACAAGTATAAGGTCAAGGTTAAGGTTAGGGTTGTGCTAACCCTACGATAACCCTAACCCTAACCCATAACCCTACTCTGCTAACCTTACAATAACCCTAACCCTACAGATGATGTTTTAATGATTTTTATTGGTTATATACAGAACATCTATAAACTTTTTTGTGAAACTTATTACCTGTCTGCTCTCAACAACCACAAATTAATGATAAACCAAAACCAGATCTTACCGCAAACGTCGTTCTTGCAATAACCTTAATCCTACAATAACCCTAACCAAACCCCTGACCCCCGCTAACCCTAATCCTACCCATAACCCACGTTAACACTAGTTACCAAACTGAATACCCTAACCCTAACCTAATCCTAACCCTAGCCAAGTCAAGAACACCCCAATTTATCTCTTTTTGGCCTAGGGTCCAAGGCCGTTGTTGCAGACAACGGCCTAGGTTAAATACCAACGGCCTAGGTTTTAGCTTAATACTTTTAAAATGCAAAAAGTCATATAGGACCCCTTTATATGAATGCCTTAAGCCATTGTCGTGAATAACGGCCTAGGTATGAAATTTTTTGGATTTATACAATATTCTCTTTACTCTTTACGCACAGTCTCTGTGAAAATTTATACCAAAGATAGATAATCTACACTTGTATGTCGTATAGGTATATTTGTTTATTTTCCCATTACTTCCACCTTTCAAAGTGACTCGAAGAACTGCACACAATTACTTTACGACGAGATTCCATATCCAAAATTTCCACAGAAGCAACGGTTGGCGGTAGTGCTTGAGAGTAATCTTTGAACTTTTTTGGAATACTTGTCACTTTGGTTTATACATGTGTTCAAATATACTTGTGGTTTTCTGTTACGGTTTCCCAATACATAATGGTCCCTATTTAGACCGTTTTTTCCCAAAAAATAGTCAGATCCAGTTCTTGATGGCCAAGTAGTTTGATCTGATTACTCTCCGCTCAAACAACGAACCGAATCTTTTTAATTTTTGATTTCTTCTTCTCCATCATAATTATTAGATATCTTTGATATTCGGAGATGGGTTTTTGTATTTTTAGGAGGGTGTTTTCGGAAGAGTACAAAAAATGGGAAAACTACATGTGGTGATGTACATGTGATTTTTTCGATTTTGGTCTTAAACTACATGTGGGGATATTCATATGGTTTTTCCCATATATTGGGTGCATGTGGGGAGGTACATGTTGTGATGTAGGTTTTTTCCATATTAAAATGTCTCCAATAATTATCCTTATCCTTCTTCATCTCTAACTGCACCTTCCCTTATGTCTCTATTAACAGAGGATCTGCACCACTCTGTTCATAATATCTCTAATATACATGTGAGAATCTCAAAATATAAACAAAAAAACATAGATATGAACGTCTATTTTGTAGAGTTCAGAAGGCAATGCACGTAAAAATTGGAGAGACACATGTGATTAATGATAGAACTTAAATATCTATAAACTCTTTATTGGAAACTTATTACCTATCTACTCCCAACTATAAATAATCCTACCCTAACCCCTACAATAACCCAAACCAAACCACTAACCCACCCTAACCCTAACCCTACCCGTAACCCCCGTTAGCACTAACCCTAACCCTAACCCTAACGAATGAAATAGTTTTGTTTTTTTATATTTTCTGGGTTGTTCTGTACATATTAAAACATCGTGATTATGTAGTGGTTAGTTAGGTGTAGCCAAACTAAAAAATAAAAAAAATAAAAATTGTTATACAAGCCAAATTATCATCTATCTTTTGTATAAAGTACGACGATATTGTTCGTAAAGAGTGAAGAGAAAATTGAAAAAAGCAAACAACCAATTATTTTTGGCCTACTTCCTAGGCCGTTGTTGGAGACAACGGTCTAGGGTATAAACATTATATTGGGGGGCTCTCTGACCAGTTGCTATTTTTAAATACCAACAAGTCAAGAGCATCCCAAAGTGTCTGTCTATTTGGCGTATAACCTAAGCCGTTGTCTCCAACGACGGCCTTGGGTATAAACAATAAAGTGGAGCTGCTCTCTGACTTGTTGCTATTTTTGAAGCCAACAAGTCAGAGAGCAAGATAAATTTTCTATATTTTTCTCCTACAACTAAGGCTGTTGTCTCCAACAACGTCCTTGGGTATAAACAATAAAGTGGAGCTGCTCTCTGACTTGTTGCTATTTTTGAAACCAACAAGTCAGAGAGCAAGACAAATTTTCTATATTTTTCTCTTACAACTAAGGCCGTTGTCTCCAACAACGGCCTTGGGTATAAACAATAAAGTGGAGCTGCTCTCTGACTTGTTGCTATTTTTTAAGCCAACAAGTCAGAGAGCAAGATAAATTTTCTATATTTTTCTCCTACAACTAAGGCCATTGTCTCCAACAACGGCCTTGAGTATAAACAATAAAGTGGAGCTGCTCTCTGACTTGTTGCTATTTTTGAAGCCAACAAGTCAGAGAGCATGACAAATTTTCTATATTTTTCTCCTACAATTAAGGCCGTTGTCTCCAACAACGGCTTTGGATATAAACAATAAAGTGGAGCTGCTCTCTGACTTGTTGCTATTTTTGAAGCCAACAAGTCAGAGAGCAACACAAATTTTCGATATTTTTCTCCTACAACTAAGGCCGTTGTCAACAACGGCCTTGGGTATAAACAATAAAGTGGAGCTGCTCTCTGACTTGTTGCTATTTTTGAAGCCAACAAGTCAGAGAGCAAGACAAATTTTCTATATTTTTCTTCTACAACTAAGTTCGTTGTCTCCAACAACGGCCTTGGGTATAAACAATAAAATGGAGCTGCTCTCTGACTTGTTGCTATTTTTGAAGCCAACAAGTCAGAGAGCATGACAAATTTTCTATATTTTTTTCCTACAACTAAGGCCGTTGTCTCCAACAACGGCTTTGGGTATAAACAATAAAGTGGAGCTGCTCTCTGACTTGTTGCTATTTTTGAAGCCAACAAGTCAGAGAGCATGACAAATCCTCTTACCTTAGTCCTCTTACCTAGGCCGTTGTTTGGGACAATGGCTTAGGGTTAAAAAAAAAATCTACATTTATACAAAGCAGCTGAAGCTGCTACACTTGAAAATATCACCAAATTCAGAGATATACAAAGCAGCTGAAGCTGCTACATTTGTTTGCCATCACCTACACTCTCCGAATAAATTCATATCTACAACCGCCAAAATTACCAACCATAATTGACTATTACAAATTAATAACAACAACATCAACTACACTTAAACTTACGAATCACATTTTCAACTAGTTTAGTTACAACAGTATAAAACCCACAAAATAAATAAACAAAAATTATAGCCTCCAAAATGTATTGGCTAAGTACCGGGCGTGAAATGCTGTGGTGCTCGCCTCTTCCAAGCAGGGTTTCGGCGCCGCATCGTGGTTGGCGAGTCGGGGATTTGTTCAGATTCTCCTCCCTCTTGTTGTACGTCTCCGACAACCCTTTCCCCACTCTCTTCACCCTATGCTTGTTCGTGAGATGGATGTGAAGTTGAAGCTTGTTGTTCTCTGATCTCACGTTCCCGTTGCCCCATTAATGCAGCTGGCCTACCCCTCACACTTTTACGTCGGCCGCCCCTCGGTCCGTGTAATGCTCGATCCAAACATTCGGCCACTCCTAAAGCATCCATATTGCTACGGCATGAAGAGAGCATCCTCTGAGCGAAACTCTTCATAGCCGTGCCCGCATTACTTTTTAGTACCTCCGCGTATTCTTTTGCCATGTCCATCATGTTATCAATCTAAATCAGAAAAAACCAACAAAAATAATTTCACAAATTCAATAATTTAAAGAATTCATGAACTTCACGTATAACGAACATTAAAATAAATATGAAGATTAAAGTTACCACTGTACGTATAGCTGTGGCCTTTGGTTGGAACATGGGTTGTGAACTGGAATATGCGGGTAATGGTTCAATCTCCCTCTCCGCAATTTCTCGTTGAATACCAGCAGATAGTACTGTATCGGGAGAGATGTACAAATGTGTATATTGTCGGAACCAAGTCATGTACTTTCCTTGCACTCTTCCATCGTACTCTAGAACATTGACGAGGACAAGTTCAAACCGTCGCTCGTTCCATTCTGCAACATGAACACGATGGTAATCTGCCCAATCATGAGTAGGCATGCGGCCGGTACCCCTAACGGTGTGTAACTCATGATCGTATATGTTTGCACAGCTTGGGGGACTATCTTGTTGAAGATTGAACTGACGAAGGACTCTCTCCGGTCGCGGATGCTCCACTATACCGAAGTTGATGAAGGGAGCCGTCGTCAGCCACAACTGCGACCCGGTGGTGCACATTGGCAGTAGTCTTCCCACACGCTCGGGTGTATACGGCGCCCAAATCACGAACTCTTCACGTAGTTGGTCGAGCTCGTCTCTGTAGTACGTTATTACACCCTTGGGGTTGTCTTTGTAACTCCGACTACCAGCCCAATATACCCCTAAGGGTGCTAACATAGCAGGATCTTTTGGTTGGGCCATCCAACCGGCCGCCGGTCTCCTAATGCGGGGACGACCCAAGTGCAGTCGCTCCCAGGACCAAATCTGTAACAAAACCATCGGTCCAGTCATTTCTGATGATTCTAGCGCTACATGACACAATGCCCCTGTATAGCGTTGCCAACGCGCAGCTTCCCCAGCTGTACCGGCCAGCTAAGCCTAGGTCGGCGAGCAATCGTAGGTACATGAGGTGCATCGTATCGCCCGATGAGTTAGGCAATAGAACCCCTCCAATCACCGTTAGAATGTAGGCTCTGGTGTAGGACTGTACATAGTCGTCGGGCGATTCGTTGGTCAGCGTCCCATCAAAACATCCCTTCAACCAAGATAGTCGGATTGATTATCCTTGGAAAATGGTATCATCTTCCGCCGCCGACTCATCAAACTTTGTACCGAGCAGTTCGTTGCACATCTCTATTTTATCAAAGTTAATATTACCTGTCACGGCCAACCCATTTATTGGAAGACCGGATATCATCGCTATATCCTGTAGCGACACCATCATCTCTCCGACTGGTAGATGGAACGTGTGCGACTCTGGCCTCCAGCGCTCCACGAGTGCCGAGAGAAGTGCTCGATCGAGTTTAACATTCCCCATCATGCTGATTCCAAAGAAACCGGCCGCTACAAGGTGCTCGACAATACGTGGATGCACCTTCATGGTCTCGTGGGTGCGGAAATTACACCTACGCATCATCCCACCCCACACTTCCATGGATCTGTGGCGATCTTGCAAGGTTAGTTCGCCGGGATTTATTGATCCTGGACCACGACGTCCTGTCATCGAAGAGGATGCACCAACCTACACGAACCAAAAAAATTATTATTATTAGTCTAAAATAAATATCACTAAATGCAAAATTAGGGACAAAACAAGTTATTAGTTCTCACATTCTCTGTGGAATGTTCCCCTCGTGCTTCCTGGGATGTCCTTCTCTTTCCGGTTCCCCATGTTCTGGCCATTTCTCTGTAACAAAGTTTGCATATATGAAACTAATTACTCGCCGAAAATTACCAAACATAAACCAACGAGATGAAAAAATTTCAAGAGTTCTCTTATACGCGTCAAAACAACACAAACGAGATGCAAAAATTTCTAAATTTCGCCGACAACTAGGGCACACCAAACACAAGCCAACGCAACTTGTAGAAGTGAGTTCCGACCCACGGTTTGAAATATACGCCCGTGTATCACTTTCACTCTTTAAAATAGAGCGGGACGCGATACATTGACGTATCTCGCAAACCGTGGGTCGGAACTCGCAAATACAAGTTCCGTTGTGTTGTGAATGGTTAGACGAACCTACGTGTACCGTTTCGAATTTTTTTGACTTCGTTTAAAAAATTTTGTATTGCGACCGTACTAAAAAAATTCGAGGTATATTGAAGTATTTTTATATACGCGTAAAAACAACATAAACGAGATGCAAAAAATCCAAAAAATCTGACTTTGGGTCGGGATCCCCGCACACAGGCCAACGCAACTAGTACATGGGAGTTCCGAACCACAGTTTGAAAGATACGGCCGTGTATCATTTTCACTATTGAAAACTAAGCGGAAAGCGATACATAGGCGTATCTCGCAAACCGCGGGTCGGAACTCGCATGTCCAGGTTGGTATGACTTGTGAGTGGTGAGACCAACCTACTCGCAAAGTTTCGTTTTATTTGGACTTCGTTTAAGCTATTTTCACCTCATAACGTATTCCACAAGTTCCGAGGTGGATTAAAGATTTTTTTATATAGGCGTCAAAACAACAAAAATGATAAACTTATTTCCTAAATTTAGGCGTCACCTCTGGCACACCAAACACGAGCCGCCGGAACTTGTAGAGGTGAGTTTTAACTCTCGGTTTGAAAGATACGGCCGTGTATCACTTTATATCCGTTGTATTGAATTGAAATGATAAACGGACGTATCTCACAAATCGTGAGACGGAAATTGCCTCTACAAAGTTTCGTTACCTTCTACGCGGCGAGTCCGACCTACTCGTACAAATTGAATTTTTTCAGCTCGTTTTTTTTCATCTCCTATATTCCACCACTACAACTACCACTACATCTACGAAAATGTCAACAAAATGTATACAACATACAAGATGAGAGCTAATTATATACTCTCTAAATTATAGACTACACTACTACGCATAATACCAAAAAAACCAACTCCAAAATTGAAAAAAAATCAAAAAATTCAAAGAGTTCATTATAGTAAATTGGGATTAAGAAAATACCCGGTCCAAAGACAGAGTGATAGAGAGTTGGCGAAGATGTGAGAAGCCGCTGCACGCGGTTGTAGACAAAGGAAGACAATTTGTGCTAGGGTTTAGATGATTTGGGAATTTGGATGTGAAGTTAGGGTTTGCTGTATTGGGGAGAGGAAGAGAGAGATAGGGAGCTTTTCACAAGGGGCGGAGATCGAGAAGGCAAAGAAATCGATGCCAAAGGGGTTGGGAGAGTGAACTAGGGTTTGGGGATGGGTTTCGGGAGCTCGAGAGAAAGAGAGATAGTGTTTGTGACGAAGTGAGGGAGATGAAGATCTGAGTATGTACAAGTGTTTGGAAAAACACTTGTACATACTTAGGCCGTTGTTCCCAACAACGGCCTAAGTTGAAATTTTTTATTAAAAAAACAACCTAGGCCGTTGTTTGACTAAGTGATTTTTTGGACAAAAAAAACTCCACGCCAAAAAAATGCTAAGTCCCAAATATTTTTTGGCGTGAATTGACGAAATTACCCCTCTGCTTTTCACTTCATTAGTGGGATGTTTAACGGTTCTAGATCAGATCCGCTCATCATGATCAAGGCAGATCGGACGGCTGAGATGGCTGTTTTCCAACCCGTTGAAAACGAATCCGTTTTCAACTGAGCAAAACCCTATATATATATATATATATATATATATATATATATATATATATATATATATATAATGAAAATAAATAGATATACATATATAAAATAAAGAAAAAAAATGTTAACTGCAAGGTTCAAATTTGCACCCAACAGATTTAAAGTCTATCCCCTTAACCACTCAGGCAAAATGACTTTTGTGCTGTAATTGAAACAAAAGCTCTATTAATTATATTGGATTGGTTATATATATTTATTTTATTGGGCTGGAGTCTTATGACTCTATCCACCTCATTCCCTTCTTCTTCTCTTCCTCTGCCTTCTTCAAACCCGAGAACTCAAGCCAACACCCGAGCTCCACTTTATCCTCCACCTTCGAACTGACAACTCTGCTTCTACGGTCCCGTGAACCCCAAAAAACAACCCGAACTCAATCCCAAACAACCCGACACCGCGCCATCTCCTCGTTGTTGTTGTCGCTCATCGCCGTCGTTCATCGTTGCTGCCGTTGCTTGCTCGTTGCCGTCTTACTGCCATTCTTGCCACCGTCTGTTGCCGATGTCGCTTCTTCTTTCCGTGGTTAACACCACCACCGTATCGTCACGTTATAAGGCAAGTATCTTGTACACTATTTTTGTTCTCGTACAAGCATTTTTCTTAAACTCGTGGCAAGTAGTCTAGTTATCATCATGTTTTATTATCAAATTCCGTTCTAGTCACTTTTTCCATGCTATATCAACTCAAGAGTAAACCGTTAACACATTTCGAATCGTGTTATCGAATATCGAATATTCAACTTTGCTATCTCTAAATTTCTTGACCTTGCACTAAGAATTCAACCATATTCCCGATACTGGATTGATGATTTTCTACATGGAAATTGTAGCCCATCGAGTCCCGAATCCAAAACATCTTACGGTTTCTCAATTCGATGTACAGATTGTGAGATATCACGATTTTAGTACTGTCATATCGTGAATTTCTAAACCTGCATGGGATCACTAACCGGTCTCTTGTACTGAGAATTCGACCATGTTCCCGATACTGGATCGAAAAATTTTCTACATGAAAATCGTATCCCTTCGAGTCTAAATATCCAGAACATCTTACGGTTTCTCAATCCGATGTATAGATTGTGAGATATCGCAATTTTAGTGTCGTGACTCTGAATTTTCAGAATGCGCGCGAAATATCGAAACCAGCAAAGAATGAATTTGTATACATAGCTATTGTCTCTAGAATGTATCGTGTGAATATGCGTTGGAACCGGAAAATAGTTTACTTTCTAGAATCTCTGACAGAATTAGATTTGCTTTTCTATAACAACGAAAAAGTGAATTTGAATGCAGATATGTGATGTTGTCTAAAAATTCATCTCTACGTTTTTGCATATAAACCCGTTATTTTTCATATTTAATGAACTGAATGTATTATTGTTCTTATAATAATAACTTGCATAGATATAATAGGTTGATAGCATGCATTTTATACCACTTGATAATTCTATAATAACTACTCTCGATATATGTACTCGTTTTACGTCTCATATCCATGATTTCTGCCCTTGATATTTTTCTTGATTAAACTGTCTTGATTACACCGTTCTATTAGTCGTACCAACTGCATGTTCATAATTAATTATAAAAGAATAACAAGCTGGGGTTATAAGGGTACGACTTAATAGTGGACAATATAGAGGAGTATACTCGGAAGGGGGCTCGTGTTTCCCGAAATAGTGATTCTTGATTACATAATTCTTGATTACACAATTCTTGATTATACAATTCTCAATTACATGATTCATGATTATATGTTTGATACTATCACTGGAAGACCCGAGTACATAATCCTATAGAATTCACTACTTAAGTCTAAACGTCACATAATTGATATGCACCAAACTTGTGGTATGGGACATAGGATTGCGTGCATTAGATAAGTTAATAAAACAAATAAACTCGAGATTTTCACTAAGCATGATTCTTGATTACATGATTCTTGATTACATGACTCTTCATTACATGACTCTTGATTTTTGATTACATGATTATTGATTAACTGAGACTTGGTTATCAATTGATTATACTTTGAAGTCTTGATTACACTAGTTTACAGTTATTAGTTACATGATCATATTGTCACAGTTCCTTACTTACTTCCATATTGTATTTGTACTTCTATTTCTTGTTTTTCCCATGTTATATCTTGTTATATTACCCCTTTTACTGCTTGTTGCTACTTGCTGTTCGAAGCTTGCTCTAACGGGTATTTTTTTATTTTTCTTTGAGTTAATAATTATACAGGTACTGATGGACCCGAAGAGCAGACTCTCTAGATGATCGTTGCTGTTTTCTTACTACTTCATGTTATTTTTCTTTCAGTCGCTATTTTATCTAGTTGTTATAGCGAACTGCTTATTGTACTGTTTTAATTATGGCACCTTGTATTCTCGGACAACTTGACCCGATGTTGATGTATTATCTGGATGATGGTTATTTTATTTTTAGCTCATATGATCATTATATTTACTTGCGTGAATGTGTTATAAATATCTCATTGAGCTTATAATTGTACAACTTATGGATGATGTATATCATTAGCTGGGCCTCAGTTGTGTGCCTGTATTTTTCGTATAGTGGGAAGTGGGGCGTGACAGGTCCCTTTTTTTCTGCACAAGACCCTATAAATTTTAGGATCGTCCCTAACAAAACAAACACCTTGGACTAGCTAAAAACAAGAGCAAAAACAGAAACAAAACTTCATAAATAGTTTTTTTTTTTTGAAGAAAATGTGGAGTTTGGCCACCCTGTTTCATTAATAAGTGATTAATAAAAAAAACTCAGAGTACTGAGCCTACTACAAAATCCTACAATCAAAACAAAAGTACATAAACTCCACCCTGAACATGGAGGGTGGGACAAAAGAAACATAGATTAGCTGCAAAGAAATACATCATATCCCCCCAACAAACCCTGGGGTGGTGGGTATCAATGACCATAGTAGACCGTGCTGGCTATCAATCGATCGTTGGCCGGATCTCGATCTCCTCATCATCAAACTCCTCTACCTGGAATACACTCGCAATCCATTCCCTAGGACCTGCTGCTGCCACATTAGCCCAAAATAAAATAAAATGCATAATGCGAGTCAAATTGCCAGAAATACTATTGCAAGTTCTACAAAAGTAAAGATTATTTCTGTCTAGCCAGAGAACCCAGGTCAATGGGCGATAGCGATATACCACGCTTCTCTCATAGCACCCCTCTTCGTCACGAACTTTGGGTCTACCCACAGATCCTCGTATATACTAGGGTATTGAGTTGTCCCTAGGGCACTGAGTACCTCTACAAGTACCGCTTTGCTCTTAGGACACTGAAGAAAAAGATGGTCTCTAGTCTCCAAGACAGCGTGGCAGAACCCGCATTGAGAGTCCATACTCGGTTGGCACTTAGCGAGGTTTTCTCTAGTCAGGATCACATCATTTAGTACCAACCACAAGAAAGCTTTGATTTTTAGCGGGGCTTTCGTTCTCCAGATGACGGCAGACCACTTTGGGATACATCCCCTAAAATGGATGTGATTGTACATGGAGCGAACCGTGAACTTGCCGTTCTTCTCCAATACCTAGGATTTCTTATTGGGACCCCGAGAGCAACCAATTCTAGCATTGGTGATGTAGGCCTGAAGTTCAGTTAGTCTAAGCTGAGAACCTAGGTCAAGCGGTTGTTTGAAAGATGGTTTCCAGATGCCTCTTTTCCAGGCTGCGACCACCGTACAGTGTGGTTGTGTCGCATGCTCATATAAATCGGAGAACATGGTTCTGAGTGTGTGATCAGCACACTACTCATCCCACCAAAAGCTGGTGAGTCTACCATTGCCGATAGCTGACTTGACATAGCTGTTGAAGGGTTTATATGCCTTAGTGATGCCTTTCCAGAACCAGGAAATCCGAGGGTCTATCCTGAAGCCCAGATTTCTCGTTCCATTCTCATGCATGTATCCCTGAATAAATTGTTGCCACCCTTTCCTTATTAGGGTGGAACACTTTCCATCACCATTTACACAGTAGCGCCAGATTCATATCTCGAAGATCAATTATACTTAGGCCTCCATGTATCCTTTTCATGCATGCCTTCTCCCATCTAATGAGGTGATATCCTCCTCGGTCCGAGTCTGCCCCTTTCCATAAGAAACGTTTCCGAGTCCGGTCGATTCTTTGGATTGCCCATCGTGGCATTCAAAGAAGGAGAGATAATAGGTAGGAAGGTTTGAGAGGACTGCATTAATAAGCGTGACTCTCCCTCTCAAAGATAGGGCTTTGCCTTTCCAGCCTGCTAGCCGTTTCTCAACCCGGTCAATGATGGGTAGCCAATTCGCTTTTTTGAGTTTCCCGGGTCTTAGCGGCAATCCAAGGTATTGAATGGGGAAACTCTCGGTGGAGCAATTGAGGATTGTGGCATATTCAAGAGCCTCTTCTGGAGTCAGGGCAATGGGAATAGAACACTTTTGTGGAAATTAACCCTGAGGCCAGACCAAGCTTCAAAGCAATACAGAATTCCTTTGAAGACGGTAGTTTTCCCTAGGTTGCCATTGCCAAATAGAAGAGTATCGTCTGCATATTGGAGTATAGAGCATCCTTGACGATTGACTCCCTTAGCCACTGGTACGATCCAACCTACTCTACTGCACTTAGCCATCATGGATCTTAGAACGTCCGCCACAATGGTAAAGAGAAGGGGTGAGAGCGAATGGGTGGCCTGATATCTCATTTACCAAAATAGTCGTTCTGCTGGTGGTAAGACAAGTGTGGATCCATCTGATCCATCTGTCCCGGAAACCTCTTCCAGCAAGCGCTTCCAACAAACAGTCTCATTCAACAGAGTCATTGGCTTTCTCGAAATCCAACTTCAGGAGGTACGTAGCTCTTAGAATTCGAAGTGTGGCATTGATGGATAGTCTCATCAGCCGTTGCTATACTGTCCTGAATACATCTTCCCTTGATGAATCCCGTCTGGTCCTGACTAATGAGGCCATCCATTACCTTTCCCAGTCTGTTAGCGAGAGTCTTGGTAATGATCTTTACACGACAAACTCTATAAATAGTTGACATCAAGAGATGCCATCACACGACAAACTTCCTCTTAGTGGTTCAACATCACAATAGCATATGCATGCTCCAAACTGGCTCAATGTCATCTTCTTGAGAGGGAACGTTCAAGCAGGATCAGTATTTGAGAGACTCCAAAACGAATTATAGTTTTGATAGCTTCATTGAGTAGTCGAAACTCAAGCTTAGCCCTATTTGCACTAGGAAGTGACTCTGACCAATGATACATAAGAAAAACAAACAAAAGGTCAAGGAATATTAGATAAAGAAGTAGATTTATGCAAAATAACTATTGTTTCTTTCATTCCATATTACCAAGTTAAAGCCATCTTAGCCAGATGTTATCAAATTCTTTTTTTTAATAACCTTTTTTTTCTCTCCATTGGCTCCGCTAAGCCCGAATAGAGCTAGGCTTGTCCTTAACATGCCATTCTTTTTTACAACCCAATCAAATAGCCTTCGAAGTAAAACAAGGCAAGAAAAGGTGAGATGTAGATTCCTCAATATGACTTAAATCGTCACCAAACCATGTTATTCCAATTCGACTCATACTAGTTATGGGGCGTGCAATCATACAAGAGATGAAATTGAGTGGAGAGCTAACTCCTACATACCGTGTTATGGCGAGGAAAGAGTCGCACAACCAAGTGTCGGAAAAAGGCATATTACAAATGTGCTTTGAATACTCGTGGTTCAGATTAGATAAGGTAAGATGATAACAGAAGGGAAAACAGCGGTAGCAAGGTGCAGGCAGAGTTGCGGTCAACTGTCCTGGGGAAGGTCGACCGCACCCCGACCGCACACCCGACCGCAATTATACATGGTTTGGCCGATAGGATGACAGTCGACCGCCTGCGGCGCTGTATATTTTCTAGTCCTCGATTTGTTAGGTCGTTTTAGCTTAATTTTCAACCCCACGGATCGTACGGCTCCTATTCAGTTACATCTTCTACATGTTATACCGGACGACTGAGAATCAAGATTGAACCTAGGATTCTCTATATTCTCCTATATATATTGTAAACTCCTCCAATATGAGTAGAGAGTACTTAATTGATATTTTCTCCATTGCAAAGAGAGACTTGAGAGAGAGATAGTTTTTGGTGAGTGAGTTTAATTTCTTGTATTGAGTGAATCATTAACTCCTTGTAATTTCTTCTAGTTGAATATCAGATCTCCCAATATTTCTCCAGGGATTAAGCGAAAGCTAACCGGGATAAATCCTCGTTATGTTTGTATTGGATTGGTGGATCTACTTGCTTGCTCAATTGATTTGTCTCATCTACTTTGACTTCCTCATTATTCTATTTAGTTCCACTGCGACACCGAGTGTTTGTTGACACCTCAATCCCAACAACTGGTATCAAGGCTTCAGGTTGCCGAGTCCCTTGGTTAAGATGACATGTCACGGTCTTTTGAAGATCAAGCAGTTCGATGGAATGATCAATTTCAATCTTTAGAAGGTTGACATGTATGATGTCCTTATTCAAGAACATTTATAGTTAGTCGTTAAGAAGAAAGAAAAGTCATATGATATGAAGGAGGATGTTTGGGAAGATATTCGTGAAAGCGCCATAAGTCTGATCCGACTATCATTGGCAGACGAGGTCAAATGCAGATTTCTTGAAGAAACCGATGCGGCGAGTTTGTGGGAAAAACTCATAGCTCACTACTCTGGTTCGTCGTTAGTAGATAGGATGCATTGGAAAAGTAAGTTATTCCGTTTGTCAATAAATGAAGGTAACGATCTCCAAGACCACATTACAGAGTTCAATAAGGTATTACTAAACTTGAAGCGATTAACACGAATTTGTGTGAGGAAGATAAAGCTTTCAACCTAATATATTCACTACCGGATTTGTATGAGCTTTTGATCACTACTATGCTACATGGTAGATCTGCCAAGGAGAGTATTTTGGTAGATGGTGTAATCAATGCATTGAAGGAAAATCAACTTAGGAGGAGACCCATAAATCATCGTCTACTTCAAGTTTTCTAGCAGTTGACGGTCCTTCAGGGGGAAGACAAAGTGCTATGCAAAACGATTCGATCCGTTGACGATATTGTAAGAGGTCACAGCATATCAAAAAAGACGGTTGGAAATTGCAGAATCAGAAGAGTGTCAAGGATGAAAATTCAGCTGCTAATGTGATTAGTGCCTTTGATTTAGGTGATTCGTGTCTTCCTTTTCAAATTCTTTAGAAGTGGATTCTAGTTGGTTTCTTGACTCAGGTAGTTCTTCTCATATTTGCTTCGAGAGTGAGTTATTTTCTACTTATAAGTCTACTACATGGCGTTGTGTGAGAATGGAAACTGAGGAGATTGTGAAGTAGTAGGTGAGGGGATAGCTGAGTTGAAGATGTCAAGTCTAAACATGTTCACTCTAAGGAAAGTTTTGCATATTCATTTGTTGAAACGGAATCTGATTTTCTAGGGAACTCATGATGCACGGGGTTGTAGGTACACAGCTCGATGTGGAGTTCTAACTGTTTGTCAAGGTTGTTGAAAGATGATTAGAGATATGAGAATGGTTGGTCCAAGCCAAAACAATCTCTACAAACTTTGGGGAATCCAAAATACTTGGCCAAGTGTTGATTCTTTTCCCGTTATTCCTGCAAGTTCATCTAGTCTGCCGCAACTAGCACCATCAATTTGAGACCAAGACGTTCGAATATCGTAGCGAGGTGGAGGTCATGCGGAGGTTGGAAACTCCGTGATAACGCCTACTGAGGTGTGCTCTTGAGACGGTATACTGATCGGTGAGATTGGGTAGAGATTTGTTCAACTAGAAGAAAAAGCTATTGTTCTAAGTGTTTTTTGCAAGTGAAGTTTTAAAAGAGTTTGGAGATGAATAATCACATCATGTGATAGCACTTGTATACAATCCAAGGTGGAGGTTGTTAGGAATGTGTCTTGAATACTCATGGTTCAGATTAGAAGAAGGTAAGATGAAGTACGGAGGTCGAAGCATTGAAGAGAGTAGAAGGAAAAATAGCAGCAGCAAGGTGCAGACAGAGTTGCAGTCAACTATCCTGGGGGAAGGTCGACCTCACCCCCGACCACACACCCGACCGTAATTGTACATGGTTTGGCCGAGAAGAGGACGGTCAACCGGTCTTGTTGGACAGTCGATCGCTCGCGGTGCTGTATATTTTCTGGATCTCGATTTGTTAGGTTGTTTCAGCCCAATCTTCAACTCCAAGTTATATCGTACGGCTCCTATTCAGTTACTTCTTCTATAGGTTATATCAGACGACTGCAAATCAAAATTAAACCTAGGATTCTCTCTATTCTTTTATATATATTGTAAACTCCTCCAATATGAGTAGAGAGTACTTCATTGATATTTTCTCCATGCAAAGAGATGCTTGAGAAAGAGATAGTTCTTGGTGAGTGAGTTTAGTTTAATGTATTGAGTGAATCATTAACTTCTTGTAATTTCTTCTAGTTGAATATCATATCTCCCCCGGATTAAGCGAAAGCTAACCGGGATAAATCCTCATTGTGTTTATGTTGGATTGGTGGATCTACTTGCTTGCTCAATTGATTTGTCTCATCTACTTCAATTTCCTCATTGCTCTATTTAGTTCCACTGCCACACTGGGTGTTTGTTAATGCCTCAATCCCAACAAGGCAGTCATCATCGTCGTTGTCCGAAGTTTTCCATGCCTGCTACATAAGGTCGAGCATTCTCCCTATACCCCATATATGGGCCCATGGCCCACAAAAGGTGCTCCTAAACGGCACGTCACAAGAAATCGATACCCGGACTCGACATTGGACCAAAACCGCCCTGATAAATTGCATGTAGGGTCCGTTCAAAATGAACCCGACCCCAACCAATGAAAATCCTAACCTCCCAGTCAACCCACCCCCACCTAAAAGAAAAAAAGGAGAAGAGAATAGGCAGCAGCCCCAACCTCTCTCTCCTTCTTCCTTGGCTACACTGACCGCTTCGTCGGCTCCGTCACTGCTGTGTTTAAGGTTTTCTACGCCATCCACGGCCTCGAACCTCCCTCCTCTTCGACTGACGCCTCGACCTCGTCTCCTACCTCTCCCACCTCAAGCGCCTCGAAGAGGCCCTCAAGTTTCTCTCTGACAATTGCACCCTCGCCATCCAATAGCTCGACGACATATTGTTGGGTATGAGAACTTTCCCACATCGAAGTTTTCAAGTAGACGAAATATGTAATAGGTATCTCCAATTTTTTCCCCCCCAAAGTATGCTTCTTTACCCATAAATTTACAAATGCCCATATAATTATATAAAACAAAAAATAGAAAAAGACCAAAGGGCCATGATTTTACTACCCAAACTGTATCATTTCGAATATTTTATTATATATTATACCTACTATAAAAGGTATATTAGAACATCATTAACATTCAATAAGCATGATATACATAATAAACTAAAGCCATGCATTATAGCACAGGTTAGAGTAAGGATGATACATATAAAAATAATTTTATGAATAGTGTTTGCTTAAAAATGTAATTCTAAATTATCCATACAATGCATCATACATAGTCAGAATCCATTTAAAAAGATCCAAACTTCAGCTGAAATATCATGCAACCCATAAGATGAAAACCCCTTTTTTACCAAAACCACACCATAATGGATATATCAAATATATCAGTAAGTAATCAAAGCAAATGATGATAGATTAAAGATAGATTCATATTAGGGTTAGGGTTTGTACCAGTAGCGAAATCTTTATGCAAAGTAGAGATCTTGATGTTGGTGGCGGCTCTTGAAGCCCACAACATCCTTGAAGTCAGGATCAAAATGTTTGCAATTTTTTTTTACTTTGTAGTTTTGGCTGCTGAGTGTTATACAGTTGAGACAATTTTCAAGCTAAACATTACCGAACTTAAGAAAATAAAACATTAAAAAAAATATACCAATAAATTTTGTGGTTTCACATCTCTACGACAAATGCCCAAAACCGTATAAATGTAAGTTAACCCTGTAAATATCTGCAAGAAAAATACCAACATCTGTTGCCACGCAATCCCCAAAAAACCATTAAGCGCAAATATGAAAAGAGAACATAAATATACATGATATATGTAAAGCTTCACATAGAGAAGCGGCATTGCTGAGCCACATTACTATAATGCATCAAAACACGATAAATCATTTTCAAAACATACTCCACCAAATTCAGAAAAAGCTCATCCCTACTCGTTGTCGAAAAGAAGCAGTGCTTCAACGCAATCACATTCGGATGATCCATCGATTGAATCAATTGTAGCTCATGGTTCTTGTACCGCCTATAATGCAGCACCTTCTTTATCGCAATCATCTCCCCCATTGCCAGACATTTCGCCTAAAAGCAAAAGCAAAGCAACGATACATTTGCGAAAGAGGAAATTTTGACAATTTTCAAATTGTAATAATAATTATAACTAAAACACAATGCCGAAGGAGTCTATTCCAGCGATCTGCTCGGCCATGTAGCTTGTCATCTGCATCAAGAATTGTGTCAAAAGCCCAAAATTATAATGAAACGGTAAGTTATGAGAAAAAAAAACGAAATATTGAAACATTTACCTTTTTTGGTTCACCATTCGTGCCCCCAATTTTGGTGGAGATGATGTGACCTGCATCATTTCCCTCTATCACAGAAGCTTCTTGAACTCAATTCCATGTAAAAAATACAACTTTACTAAACAAATCCAAAGTCATAGATCTAACTATCCCTAATCTACCAAAATCGCAACAAATTAAATTCTAACAAGAAAAGGAAAGATCTTGCACCTAAGTATTGAAGACTACAAAACTATATAAATCTTGCACAAATGGTACATTTTGCTTAGGACAACATTTAGAAATCAGTATAAATAAGTCATTAATATATTCATGTAAACAAAGCATGTTTATAAATTTATGAAAAACTAATAAAATTTTCTGTAAACTTGGAGAAAAATTACTTTTCAAACAAATAGATAATAATAAAAGAACTACTTGTGCAACTGATAACGTATTATGTTTACATCTAATAGAAGAAATCTAATTAGGTCTAACAAACCATTATGGTAAGTATCATACAAAATATGCAATATATATTGGCTTGATATAGACTGAAGATAGGATGACTTTTGCTGCCAATGAATCTCATGGTTTTGGTTAGTTTTATTCTAGGTAATTTTCTTATTGAAATTCACCAGTTACTAAAAATTATCAAATATTTTAAGAATTTTATTTAAAGATCAGCCGGTGATATTTCATGAAGAAAATAATCCAAGATTCAACTTTATTTTTAAGACTTGATGATATCTTAAGAACTTATCTATCAAAACTTAGAACTTGAAAGAATTTTTTCTTGATTTATTGCAACATCAAAAAAATCTCACCAAAAGAATAGTTAATTTAGAAAAATAAATGTTTGGTGTTATCTTCAATCACTATTTAGAAGAAAATTTTAAAATATAACAATCAAATCGAAGTATCTAGATACAAAGAATATTTGACAATTGAACAATTATCAATTAGACTGCTAAGTAGTTAGGAAGAAAAGGAGTCGATAAGCTGAAACTCTATACTCATGAATTATGAAAATATGGTTGATGATCTCACAATTATTTTCCATGATTTACAATTTCTTGAGGGTGAATTAGGCACTTTTTTCACTCATCTCCGTTAACATAATCATTGGTCACAATATAGCTTACTTGTAGATAATATAAGATTGTTAACATGTCTTGCCAAATAGCCAGAGCTTCTGCAAGCCCAACGATGTTGGATTTCACCTGCACAGCTCAACACAAAGACCTTACTTGTCATTTTAAGTGGGAGTTATATTAACCATTCATTTACTCAACTACTGTTAGTTACCATAGTATCCTCAAAGTTCAAATTTATTTACGGCATAATTATATACAAAAGTGCCACTCATATAAAATAAAAGTTTGTGCCACCATGGGTAATTTGTAAAGATTATGTGATGAGTAAAGGGAGGTCTCAGGTGCGAGGCTAGATTACATCTTATTATTACTATAAAAAAAAATTAATTAGAATGTGCATCACATGTGCAGATCTATACAATATATTATGCTAAACCACTTTTGTCTAGGATTTTTTTTTTTTACAGAGCAAATGTAGGAGACAACTCTCCACTCTTACTCAATCCAAATTTTAAACTGGAATCATATTCCTTAATAAAACCTAAAAAATTGTGCAATAATGTATATATGTTATAAGATTAATTTTCCAAAAATAGTTTTATTATTTTCTCATTTTTAAAGGTTATGTGCAATGTTGTACAGAGTTATATATCTATACAATATATTATGCTAAGACCGCTTTTGATCCAAATATTTTTTTTTTTCTCCTCCCCTCGTTTTAAAATAAAAAAAGCACAAGTAGGAGGTAACTACATTCATTTGATTTGATTTCTCCTAGATGAACTCGTTTGATTGTGATCATAAAAGTTTGATATTGTTTTTTTATAGGGAAAAGTGGAGTATAACCATCATGTTTCGTTAATAAGGAGTTAATGAAATAACCTAGAGTATTGGGCATAAATACACAATACTACGGACATGAATTAAAACATAATACCTCCATCAAACATAGGAGGTTTGGTATAGATCAAAATACATCCAAAATAGTAATAAAGCAAGTACAACATAAGATAATGGGTCCCTCCGATAGAGCCCTGGAGGGTGGGAATCCAACACGTGCTCTCCTCCCCTTAGGGAAGAGTAGGGCCAATCACCACCACCTCATCGTCATACTCTTCCACCTCGAATGAACTAGCGATCCTCTCTCTTGGTCATGTCGCCGGACCTGTGATCCAGAATGAAATAAGATGCATGATATGAGTTAGATTTTCAGAAATACTATTACGAGACCCTTGAAAGTAAAATCTATTTCAACCCAAGTTGTGGCGGTGGTGGCAATATATCAGGCTTCCTTCATCTTATGCCTCTCACTAGCTAGATTGGGCTATATCCATAAATCTTCATAAACCTGAGGATATCCAGTTGTAACGATGGCCCTCAGGACTTCGGATAGAAGTGCTTTACTCCTAGGGCACTCAAGGAATAGATGGTTTTTCGACTTAGTGTGTGCATTGCAAAAATTGCAAGTGGTATCTGTAACGCCCCGAATTCCAAATAAGACCGAATTCGAGATTTCACAGGATCTTTACTTCACTTCGTATAATTTTATAAGGAATTTAAAACTTTTTAACAACATCAGAGTTCATTACATTTTTGTTTACACAGCGGAAGAATAAAAAGATTACAACCTTCGAAAACAAATATATAACTTATACAACTTTATCAAAATAAGCTATCAATTGCATCATAACATCTTTACTCCTTCATGAAAAATCCATTACCTGCATATTAAGCTGTAGGCACGTCAGTCACTTACAACTGACGAAAATGTTATACTCGGCTATCTTTTCTATGCCGTACATATAACGATCTTATTACTTTAACAAATCACAAAAGTTGAATGAACAATAAAGTGTTAATTTGTGACTATGCTAAACATGTAAGTGTATGACATGCCTTAATGCCTAATGCACACAGTTTATACTATGATGACACTAATGCACACTTGTTCGGATTCTATGCATTCCATACTACATAAGTCCGGGGCAAGCGCCTACGTACTCCACAATAAAGGGTCCGATCCCTTGCCATGAAACTACCCAGTAATAAAGTAAGGTTTAGATCATTCCACGAATATGGATCTCATCCTCGCTGGCTATTTTAACATATCCCTCATCGTGTGAATCATCCCGCAAATGCCCATTTAGCCCCGGTATACGTATATACATTGGAGTATGGTAAATATCCGCCTGGCTACACTAAGTCCCGGATTTAAAAATAAAAGTCCATCTCCCATGAAGCAACCACAGTCCGTCGACTGGGTCTATAGCCACGGAGATTCACCGCCGACTATATAGAAGCAATCCACTTACGTTTGCCCAGGTTCATTACATCTTCACTTATGTGCCTAATTATTTAGTTCAAGACATGAATAATTTCCAAGCCTATAATTAGTTTTACCTCCTATCGGACTTTATCAACAAATACGAGATAGCTCCATGGTCATATCTCAAAATATATCTCAACTCTTTCCAATTCAATAGTGCCGGTACTCGAGGTCTCACTAACTCTAAATCACAACTTTTTCATGTACAAGAATATATGGGTACACATACCCTTTAGTAAACAAGTCTTAAACTTAGCTATTTTCATCTTCAACTTTATTCACAAATGATCAATAACTTGTCTTAACACTTATTCACAAAGTAATCATTTCTTAGTCTTGACACTATTCATGATCTAGTTACTTATTCATATTCTTTATAAACAAAACATTCCTTTCAAGAATACAATTTCATCACATGAAATGTTATAACAAATCTAAGTTATCACAATGTCTCAAATCACCATAAAATATTTCTTAAACAAACTACAAGTGTAATCTCTTTAAAAGATCACTTCACAAATACTACTTTTCTTTTCTTCACCACAAAATTTTATTTTCAAAATTTTATTCCTTTTTTTTTAACTTCAAAAATATACAAGAAAACTATTCCATTTCATTTTATATTAATACTAAAGTTTATTCTAAATCTTTTCCATACCAAAAACTCAATATATGAATAAAATCCCCAAAAAATTTTCAAAAGGTGGCGATGGGTTTCGAACCAACAACTTGCCGACACACACAGGCAACACCAAAGCCCAAACCCCTTAGCCACTAAGTCGTTTTGGACTTGGTGTCAAGGTCTCTCGCCGAAATACCCATAAATTGAGTCTCGGAAGTCGGAAATTTGTTAAATGAAGCAAAAATAAATGTGTTTATTAAGTTTCGAACCCAAGATCTCTTACAAAGAGTGCTCTGTGTTGCACTAGCTAACCAGTAAGTCTAAGTATATTTTCTGTTTAGGAATTGTACTAATGTACTTTTGTTTAACTATTCAGAAAGTGGTTCTTTTTCATGCAACATGTTTATCCCAAAGATCAAATCTTTCTAAGAAGTTGAAATAAAATTTTCTTGACTGAGATTGAAATTAAAAACAGTAAAACAACAAATTTTTAATTCATTAAAACTCTATTTCTACTTCTTTAAACAATTTTTCTCATTTTTCACATAAACTTTTATAAGACTTGAGTAGTGTTCATAAAACTGGTTTATGTTCCTACTTTTACAAATTTCAATTTATAACAAAACTAGCATATCACTTATTCATGAGAATTTCACAAAAGATTCTTTCATGCAATAGTTTATATTTTCAATTATAACATGTCAAAATATACATATATCAATACATCTCATGGTACTAACTAAATTCATTTCATTTTCTTTCTTCTTTCTTAGTCATTAGAGGCATGATTAGAAAATGACACTCATCAATAAATTTCCATATATTCAACAAATACAAAAATTGCAAGCACATCAACATGATTCATGGTATAAAGCATTTCTTCTTTTTAATTAGCATGGTATCTACAATCACAACAAAATCATCCTTATTCATAGCATGATACACTAGCATGAATTTTATCCATATTTTTCCCATCAACATTAACTTATATTACTCATTCGTATTTTATAGCATGCATATTCTACAACTAGAAAGTATGTAACCACCCACCTTAATTGAAGATTGGGAATGAGAAAGATGGAACCAACACTTAGCTCCTAGCAAGAACTCCTCCTCCTAGCAAGAGCTTCTCCTCCTAGCAATTTCTCCTCTCCTAGCAAGAATTCCTCCAAGCACAAGAACTCTCTTACTCTCTTTCTTTTTCTTTCACTTAATTTGATTTTGTTTTTGGTGCAAAAGAGAAGTAGGAATGGGGTGTTATTTATAGGATATTGTTAGGGTCTAAAATGCAAAATTCTCAACCTAATAACTCCCTCCTTAATTTCCCTCAACCCTTCATTTTCTTAACTCCTAAACTCCTAACTCTTCATGCTCCCAACCTTTCACAATCTCAACCCCCAACTCTTCCTCTCTCTCACTTCTACAAAATCCGGCCACTCTCCATGGTCCAAACCGACTACAACATAGTGTACAAGTGTACACATGCACATACAAAAATAAATACATTTCTATAGTTCTAAATGTGCACTAAAAGTTGTAACTTGTCATGTATTAGTCCAAGCTCAACTTAATTTAGGATTTTACTATTGGGCTTGATTCATGGGCTCTCTTTTAATTTAATAACTTAATTATTCTAGTGGGCTCTTCTTCTAATTAATCTAATGGGCTAGGATTTAATCTTTAGGTCCATGGATTAACTAAAAAGGCTAAATAAGATTATGCATGCTAAAATTAGTAAATGAGAGTAAATAGAGATGGATAAATTAGCATGTGCATCATACGTGCAAAAATCGAAAAGTGCATTTTAATCAAAATAGGGGGAAATGAATTTCCGTTTTATAAAACGAGTTCGAACACGTAAAATAAATGGTCAATACACATAGAAATATCACACTTAGTGATGGAAAAATACGCGATTGATACGTGCATCGAAAATATATAAAAAGTACCTAAAAATACAGAGATTGAAATATTATATTTTTGTTGACTCAGAATAGGATAAAATCAATATGGAAAATGCATAAATAGTCGGTAATCAAAATGCGTAGTGAGAACACGTTACAAAATACACGTGCATAACACACAGAGGCAAAATTGGCATTTTCAATTTTGCGGGGTGTTACAGTATCAATGTTCGGCTGTCTTTTAGTCAATTTTTTCTAGTCAGAATCACATCATTCAAGATAAGCTAAAGGAAGACTCTAACTTTCAGTGGTGCTTTGGCTTTCCAGAGTCCCACTTCGAGAAACACCCCCTAAAGTGAATACGGTTATATAATGAACATACCGCAAAAGAACCCTTATTTTCTAGCTCCCAAGCTTTTCGGTCTGGCCCATGAGAACAGCTAACCCCCGACTGAATTATGTGCGATTGTAGGGCTCTAAGTCTCAGTTGTGATTTTGCATCAAGACGAGACCTAAAAGATGGTCGCCACGAACCTCTCTTCCAAGAATTAGCTACCGTAATGTTGGGTTGTGATGTTTGTGTAGACAAATCTGGGAACCAGTCTCTAAGAAAATGGAAACCGCACCATTTTTCCCACCAGAATCAGGTGGACTGACCATTGCCGATGAAGGATGTAACACTGCTATGAAACAGATCATAGGCTCTGGCTACCCCTTTCCAGAAGCATGACACTTTAGGCTCAATCTTAAAGCCGAACATGCGCGTAACCTTCCCCTGAAGGTAAGAGCGGATGTAGTCTTGCCAACCTTCGCTGTTAGGGTGAAAGACTTTCCACCATCATTTGCCAAGGAGGGTCATATTCATATTCCTTAGGTCGATGATGCCTAGGCCTCCATGACCCTTCTTCATGCAGGCTTTCTCCTATCTGATGAGGTGACAACCCCCCTATTAGCATCTGCAACCATCCAAAGGAATCTTTCCTGACCCGTTCGATCCTTTGGATGACCATTTTCGGAGTTCAAAAAATGATAAGTAATAAATCGGGAGGTTGGACAAAACAGAATTAATGAGGATCACCCTTCCTCCTAAAGATAGAAATTGGCCTTTCCATCCCGCCAACATCGATTCCACCCTATCAATGATCGGCAACCAATCAACCTTCTTGAGTTTACCATGTCGGAGTGGAAGACCCAGGTACTTTATCGAGAAACCACCAAGCTTACAGTTAAAACAGGTTGCATGTTCTTGAGCTTCCTCGTCTGAGAGCGCAATGAACAAGGGCGTTTGTGAAAATTAACCATGAGCCCTGACCAAGCTTCGAAGTAGTATAAAACTCCTTTAAAGGTAAATTTCTTCCCCAAACTCCTGTTATCAAATAGAAGGGTGTCGTCGGGATATTGAAGGATTGTGCACCCAAGGCGACAATTAGTACTAGCAACAAGGTTGTTCATACCTGCTAGTTTGCAATTATCCATCGAGCCTTTGAAGACACCAGCAAAAATCGTGAATATGAGGGGGGAAAAGGGTTCCCCTGTCTCAGTCCTCTTCTGCACGAAAATGGTTTACCAACCCTCCTATTCACCAAGATAAATGTACGTCTGGTAGTTAAGCATTGCCAAATCCATATGATCCATCTAACTCCAAATCCCCTGCCCTGTAGGGCTTCCAAAAGACAATCCCAATCAACTGAGTCATACGCTTTAACAAATAGCTCATGTTGTTCGAGATATGACATTTGTGAATGGTTTCTTCACCTGTAGCCATGCAATCCAGAATACACTGACCCTTGATAAAGCAAGTCTGCTCGCTACTAATCAATTTGTCCATCATTTTGGCTAATCTGTTTGCCATGATCTTGGTAATTATTTTGACCAAACAATTAAGGAGACTAATGGGACGAAAGTCTCCAACATGAAGGGTGTCATCCTTTTTTTGGAATAAGGATGACCACTGCATAATTAAGTCTGCCCAACTTAAGCCTATAAACAAGAAACTCGGTAATCACAGCCAATATCGGGAAGCCGTCGAGTCCAGGGGTTTTATCATCCCCCCCCCCACCCGCCCCCTCTTCCCCATATGAGAAATCACCCCCCCTTCACCTCCTCCCCCGTATAATTGTCAGTGGCGTTACATGGTGCCTCTAACTTTATTGCTTCTTCTTCAATATCTCATAAAATCTCATTAATTTATTTTGTCCTAACGCTTTCTTCTCTTTCTCCCAATTGCAATTCCGGAGATTGCCTAGCCTCAAGCAGTCAAGTCTCCATCTTCATCTCATCTTCCAATGTATTAGGGGTGGCATTAGGGCTGGGCTAGCCCGGCCCCGGCCAACTCAGTTCGTGACCAGGCCCGGCCTGCCCAAACCCGGGCTGAACCGGGGCCAACCCTCCAAAACAAATCGGTCCGGTCTAGTCCTCCGAATTTCCCAAAAAAACCCAATTTAGGCCAGGCCCGCTGGCAGCCTGGCCCAACCAGATCCGAGACCGGGTTGAACCGGCCCGGTCTGGTCCAGGCTGGCTTGTAGGTCGACCGTTGGCCTTTTTTAAATTTTTTTTCCAATTTTTTTTTTTCAAAATTGGTTTTGTGTAATTAATAAAATATTTTCCAACGGATCTATACTAGCTAGTTTTTAAGGGTATTTTGGGAAATTCAAACAAATGCATATTCTATATATACAACCTTATTTCATTCAATTATTTTCATAAATTTACTCAACTCTTTCTACTATCTCTCAACTCTCTCAAAAAATCAACAACAATCAACAATATTCAAATACTCTCTTGCAAGGATCAACATCAACAACATCAACAATATCCAACAACATTCAACAACATCAACAACAACACTACAAGCTCTCAACCCTTTCTACCTTCATTCTTCAATCTACATTCTACACTCATACGGTATTTTTATATTTGTATAACTTTTAGAATTAGCATTGTTGATTGTTCTCATTTATCTCTCTTAATTAGATTGTGTTTAGTTGTACTTTTTCTTCTTCTTCTTTTTAGATTTTTTATTTGGTAAACATACACTAGTTATTCATTTATAGTTGTTATTTTATTGAAATTTTTCTTCTTTTTTTATATTTTGTTTATCAACATACACCGTTTTATAGTATAATTTTATTTAACTTTATTTGTTTCGTAGAATCATTTTCTATAATATACACTAGTTTATCTATCTTTACTTGTTTTGTAGAATTAATTTTTAAAACATACACTAGAATTAATTTTTAGAACATACACTAGAATTAATGTTTTTACATTCCAAACATACATACACTAGTTTAGATGACATCTAACTGATCACGCGGTACACAATAGCCAAGAGTGCATTCCTTCCATTCCAATTTCATATGTAGATAGTGAAGAAACACTTATGAATTATGATAGAATTCCCGATTTTCATGAAACACACACGGATGATGTGGAAATGGAAGATATAGAAACACAACCATCGGAACAAGGCCCTTCTCAATCCCGTAAAACAAGAGGGAACACTTCCGAAGTACACAAATATTTTGACTATGTCCCTTCACAAAATAATAAGAGTGTAGGACTAAATTTTAGTATGAAATGTCAAACACCCTATAAGTTTAAAATAGGATCGGGAACGGGTACACTTCAACATCACTTAAATAAGTGTCTACCCGAAATTTCCAAGGACAATCTATACAACAAAAAAATACACCCGAAGACCTTTCAAGTGTAGATAATCATAGCTACGATCATGATATCGTTCGTAGGGGAATGACTAAGTTAGTAATTAGATATAAATTACCTTATTCATTTGGTGAAAGTAGGAATGTAGAGACTTTTGCACAAACCGCATTAAACCCCCATTATTAAAAAAATAATAAGAATGTAGTTATGGGTGATTGTAAATTAGTTTACAATCAGGCTAAGGATTTTTTAGTAGCAACACTAACATTACTAAACACTAGAGTTTCTTTGACATCGGATGGATGTGTAGAAGTGAACGGCATACCAATATTGTGTATAACATGTCATTGGATAGATTCTGATTGGCTACTTCTAAAGAGGATAATTTCATTAGGAATTGTTAGGTACCCACATAAGGGTGAAATAATTGCCTCACACATCATGGATGCATGTAATAATTTTGGTATTTTTGATAAAGTTTTTGTTGTTGGTTTTGATAACGTCACTAATAATACTAAGACAATCGCTAGTTTGAAAATTACATTAAATCCTATAGAACTGAAAAAAAATCATGTTAAATGTGTTTATCATATTTTAAATCTTTGTGTACAAGATGTATGGACATGATAAAATTGAGGCAATGAGAAATTGTGTTCATTTTATTACGTTAAGTGGTCCAATATATCAAGTTTTTCATGAATTGTGTCAACTTAGGAGAATTGTATTTAAACTTTTTCCTAAAGATGTTAGACATCATTGAAATTCTACTTATGATTTATTAGGTGTTGTTCTTCATTATCGTTTTAATCTTAGAGAATTTTGTGTTGCAATGGGTATGCAGGATTGTAAATTAGATGAGGTTTTTTTAGTTTTTTTTCCGATAGTTTGTATAAATTTTTAAAACCTTTTAATGATGCTACTTTATAATTTTCAAAAACATATACATCTAGTGGTATTTTAGTTGTAATTGTCACTATGATGGCTGTTAGTAAAACTGAGGATCTTGTCGAGTCTTCGACACAATCAACACAAACCACCAAGCAAAACTAGATCACACTAATCACACAAAGCACACAAGAATTGTCCCGGTTGGGGCTATCGCCTTAATATGGGGGAGGAAAAACCGAGATGTTATTTCAACTAGAGAGGATACAAGAATTTTACAATTCTCACTACGACCCTCTCTCAAGCATAACTGAAACTTGGTTGCTGCTTACAATGGAGAAACTCTCTCACCCTCTCATATGAAGTACTCTCTTCCTCTATTCGGCACTCAATAGAATCATATCATTTTAGAAGCCAATTACATTGAATTTATAAATTTGGAGAAACCCTAGTTTGATACACTTGATACATTAACCATCTCATTAAAACTGGAGAGATAACCCTGCACTGGGAGACATACAATCTGACTTGAAGACGAAGTTGGGCTTCTTACGAATCTCCAAGACCCAACCCAAATAATCCATCAGCGCCGCGATCAGTCGACCGTACACAACAGTTGGTCGATTATTCCCCCCTCAAAAATCCTGTACAGTCAGGGCAGTCGACCAACCCCAAGTGCGGTCGACCGCAACTCCACCTGTTTGCTTCTGCTGACTGCTTTCCTTCTTCTTTGATGCCTCGCTTCGATCCATCTCAACGCTTCATCGTCTACTTCATCGGACATGTGTATGCAAGACATACAAACCCAATAATCTCCACCTTGGATTGCATAATCATGAATCCATATCTTTGTAATTTAAAACTCTTCTAGAACTTTCTTCTCCGCTTTGTAAACAACATGTTTCTATGGCTTCTTCTGCGCTTTGTAAACAACATGTTTCTATGGCTTCTTCTGCTCGTTGAAATCTACCTCCACCTATTTTCTTCCACTTGTATGCCCCCCTCAAGGGCACACCCATGCAGATGTAATCATGGAGGTGTCACCCTCCACACGAACTCCACCTACTTCAAGGCTCTCTCCACCTTCCAACGGTATTTGAATGTTGCAGTCTCGATTTGGTAATTCTAGTGACGACTTACTAGATGATGCTTTAGGAACAATGGGCTTCCATACACTCTGCCGAGTTTTTCTACTCCCACAAAGCTGATAGAGGTTGTGTTGATCCTGCTCAATTCTCCTCTTACCCTTTATTACCTTACGACGACTATCTCAAATTGTCAAAACTCCACATCGAGTTGTGTACTTATATCCACGAGCATCAAGAGTCCCCAAGGACATCAGATTCTGCTGTATCGAAAGAATATGCATGACAGCTTCTAGTGTGAACCCTTTACCATCTGGCGTCTCCAATTCAATTGTTTCCTCACCCACTACTTCACAAATCTCACCACTCCACGTCCTCACACTGCGACTTGTTGACGACTTATAAGTAGAAAATATTTTCCTCTCGGAGGAAATATGAGAAGAACTACCCGAATCAAGATAGCAACTTAAATCCACATCTGAAGAACTTGAAACTAGAAGACAATAGACATCATTATTACTTGACTCAGTTGCGCTGACTATATGGGCTTGTTCCCCTTCTTTAGTATCACTCTTCTGACTCAACCACTTGCGACAGTCTCTCTTATAATTCCCAACTCCTCTACAATAATGGCAATGATTCTTACCCTTATGTACCACATTCCTTCCAATTAAAGTATCACCATCCACCGCAAAACACCCTGTAGAAATAGACCCTTCTTTATGAGTCTCCTTTCTTAGTTCATCTTCCTTCAAACCCTTAATCACCCCGGCTTCACTAAGTGTTTCCTTGGTTGGTTTCCCATGTAGCATGGTAGTTATCAAGTGATCATAAGAAGTTGGCAGTAAATCAAGTTAAAAGCTTTATTCTCTTTGCTAAGATCATTAGCGTTAATCGCCTTCAGTTCAAATATTATCTTATTGAACTCCACAATATGAGCTTGAAGATGGGTACCTTCCTTCATTGAGAACCTAAATTGCTTCTTCTTCCAATACATCCGTTCTAGCAACGACGATCCAGAATAATCAGAATTTGAGTCTCGATCATAGACTCGCCACACTTTTCTCCTCAAGAATATTACACTTGACTTTGTCCTCCAATTGCAACCGATTAAACTCAAGAACTTCAATTAAATTTCATCCCACTTATTCTGCTTCATGTCTGTTGGCTTCATCTCTTCTAGGGCAAGGTGCAAGTCCTTCTGAACCAAAACATCATACATGTCCACCTCTCATAGATTAAAGTTGATCTTACCATCAAACCACTTGATCTTCATCTTTTGATCTGCCCCCTCCTCTAAGGAACTCGAACAAACCCACGAACCTAATTGTTCTGATACTAACTGTTAGTAAAATTGAGGATCTTGTTGAGTCTTCGACACAATCAACACAAGGCATCAAGCAAAACTAGATCGCACCAATCACACAAAGCACACAAGAATTATTCTGGTTGGGGTTATCTCCTTAATTCGGGGCAGGATAAATCGAGATGTTATTTCAACTAGAGAAGATACAAGAATATTATAATTCTCACCATGACCCTCTCTAAAGCCTAACTGGAACTTGGTTGCTACTTACAATGGAGAAACTCTCTCACCCTCTCATATGAAGTACTCTCTTCTTCTAATCGGCGCTCAATAGAATCATATCGTTCTAGGAGCCATTTACATTGTATTTATAGATCTAGAAAAATCTTAGTTTGATACACTTGATACATTAACCATCTGATTACTACTGAAGAGATAACCCTGCATTGGGAGCCGTACGATCTGACTTGAAGACGAAGTTGGGCTTCTCACGAATCTCCAAGACCCAACCCAAATAATCCTTCAGCGCCACGGTCGGTCGATCGTTCCCCTCTCAGAAATCATGTACAGTCGGGGCGGTCGACCGACCCCAAGTGCGGTCGACCGCAACTCTACATGTTTGCTTCTCCTGACTGCTCTCGTTCCTCTTTGATGCCTCGCTTCGATCCATCTCAACGCTTCATCGTCTTCTTCATTGGACATGTGTATGTAAGACATATAAACCCAACAATGACAACAATTAAAGATTTGATAAATGACCCTTTTATTGGATAAATGGTTAATGTTGCTTATATTAATTTTTAAAAATATTTTCATCCACTTTCTATGTTATATTGTGTTTCTAGTGTAATAAATCTCATGATTAAGTTAGAGGGCACAAAAAATTTAATTGAGATTTTTTATACTTATGCTCCACACGATGAATATAAGATTTTGATCATGTTATTTTTACTACAAATTTTGAGCATGTTTTGACTATTTTTTATGATAGTTACGATAAACTTTATTCATCTAACACTACACAAACACAAAATGTTAGTTCTTCTTCTTCTTCTTCTTCTTCTATATTATCAAAGGGAAAGGGTCTTACAACTAGTAGTGATTTAAATCCCATAAAATCAAAAAAATCAAGAACCAATTTACCAAATGAGTTGAATTGGTATAATGCACAACCTCCCATTGATGATGTACTAGTTGTGTTTTATTTTTGGAAAACCAATAAAATAATTTTACTATTCTTTCTCGTATGGCTAAAGTTTTGCTAACTATATCGGTGTCAACCGTTGCATCAGAATGTGCTTTTTTATATTTGATGGCAGGATAATAAGCCCGAACAGAAATCGATTAACATAAAAAAATTTGGAGATGTTAGTATGCACCAAAGATTTGATAAAAGCGGAAAAGAGGACTCAAAATTTACATGAAGCACAAAATGGGTCAACAAGTAGCGACGAAAGAACATCTAGTTGAATGAAGTTTGTATAATGTATTGTAAATAATTGAAAATTTTAGGGGGGTAAGATTCTATATTTAGGTTAAGTAGAAGGGCACGACAATAGTCCAATGCATTCTCTTCAATCTAAATAGAGGTCATCTCGATCTCTAATTACAAATGTTTTCCTCATACTGTAATTTGATAAATTTTACTAGTATAATGCACGTGCGATGCACGTCTATAAAGGTGTGTAGGATTTTGATGAAGGGGCAGGTCACCGAAGAGGTTGCATGCATGCATGCATGCAGACAGGCATGCACAATTTATTCTTTTTGATATTTGCATGCATGTGTTAGACCTAATGGTTTTGATAGGAGGAAACTTTATTATGAATAAATTGTGCATGCAAGTACATGCAAATCTATAGTATTAATTATTTTACCAAATCTATGCAGACATGCAAATCTATGCATGTTAATTATTTTTTCAATACATGCAAATTACATTTTTGACCTCCGATATTAACCCTATATTTTTTTTAGCCTTTTATGTTTATGAGGGCATGATAGTAAAAAGCTGCTAAAATTGGGCTTTGCTTAATAATAGTATAGATATGAAATGTTATTAATCTATTTGATTATATATTAAACACTGTAATTCATAAAAATAATTCAATTTATTTTGTAATTCATAAAAATAATTTAATTTATGAATATCTCTTCTATCTATATGTTCTTGACAATTATGAACAATTTTCCTTCTTCTTTTTCTTCGTAAAAAAAATTAAAATAATTTGAAAACAGGCCCAACCCGACCCCCGAGCTAGGGGCCAAGCCCGGGCCCCCTCCTTTCCTCCCCTGGTCCGGCCTGGCCCGACCCATGATTCCCCCCAGCCCGACCCGTCGAAGCCGTGCCCGGGTCAAACCCGCCGGGTTTCGACCCGGCCCGGCCCAGTGGGCCGAATGCCACCCGTACAAGGTAGTCATAAAATTAAGGGTTTTTTCCCTTCCAATTTAAGGAAATAATTCATACTTTCTCTGAATGAATTATGGCCCTCAGTAATTAATTTTACACTTATATTTCAGATTTGTACTCAAGTAATAAGTTCTCTCATATGAGTGGAACTGGTCAACTTTTAGTCGAGTGAAAGAAAAACCGTCTTTATACATCAGTTTATTTTATTGGGAAATTAGCTTCACTCTTACATGTTCCAACTGCTTATGTGGACAGGACATTTTCTTCAGTGGCGATTCAATGGCGGTATCTCCAAGCATCTTGCAGACTTCGAAAGGCGATTCAATGGCGGTATCTTGATCAAAGCTCAGACTGGTGTTCCCACTGCCTCAGACGTCTCCGATTTACTTCAAACTGCTCTCGTCACTTCCCCTACTCCTATTGGGGTTATCCAAGAAATCGCGACGAGCACATTCTACGCACATTGTAGTGACGAGGCTCTCGCTAAGGAGACGATTAGAGTCAAGGGATTAGAGGGGAAAAATACCCATGGGTTGGAATTCTTCGCCACTTTCAAGTGGTGGTATCGAGACTACGGAGCGCTGAAGGCAGAAAGCTATCCACCGGTGTGGATTCGAATATACAATCTTCCATTCGGGGTTTCAAAACGTCATACGACAATTTGGCATGCTTATAGACATCGACAGGCAGACGCTCACTCATTTGGCGAGAAAATTCGCGAGAATCAAAGTCGGTGTAGCAATAAGTCGGATATCCCGTCCAAGATTATTACTAAATTCGAAAATTCAATCTATGAGGTGAGGGTTATAGTCGAGGTCCAAAAAAATGTCTCCTTCAGAAATCGCACAAACGCCGGCGCCAAGAAATTCAATGGTGGAGAAGAAGAGCTGGAGGAAGACGATGAAGGGTACCCGTTCGATGAGAGGATGTTCAATCGAGGCCGTCCATCAAAAAGAGGGGACAAAGTCGAAGTAGAACCACACATCACAGAGCGCCAAATTCAAATTCAGAAAGATTCGATGGGCAAGCAATCCCTACCGTCCACTCTACCTAACCTCACAGCATCTAAAGTGTCGAGCTGGAAGTGGGTCCCACAGCAAACCAAACAGTCCACTATCAATGGGAAGTTGCTTAGTGGAAAAGATGCAACTACTGTAGCTGAAGGGACTTCGTGCGGCGAAGGGACAGCATTCGGTGTGGGAAAGAGGATGGAGACAGGCCAGAGGGTACGAATGCAGCGAAAAAGATGGGGATTCTCAAACAGGCCATTGGAGTGGGCTTAGGAAACATCAAGGGCATGGGCCTCATCGATGAAGACTGGATGAAGTTTACAAATGAAGAAATCGAAAGCTCTGTTAAAGCCGCTGTGAGTGCCTTGATCCAGTCCAAAAGCCAGGTTTTACTTGGGCCAAGGCCCACTGGTCTGGAGGAAATTTTACCACACGAAGTCAACACTCCTATAGGAGTCATTACCCAAATTAACAACAATCTGAATTCTCTACAATAGAGCAAGGAAACCTGCCCTCAAAAATTACAACTAGTATCAAACCAGGAGTCCGGTGAGGGTATTATCGGTGCTTTAGATGGGGTTCGAGAGGATAATCTAATCTCTGTTACAGATACATACGGCGACGAAAGAGTGGTTAGAGGCAGTGTGGGAAGCACATCCACTAGAAAGTTCACAGAATATCGGAGGAAAGGAAAAACACAGATGGTCAGTGTTGATAGTCAGGCTGATAGGCAAGACGGGTGGTCTCTCAGAGGAAATGAGCCAAAGGAGGACGATACGTCAGGAGCAAGTACCTCTAAAGTTAATTGTTCTATTCTAAATTCTTTATCTGATGAGTCGCTCATTTACTTCGCTAGTTTACATTTACTTCGCTAGTTTGTATGGTCTAGCTATGGGTTCCACTAGGGCTGAACAATTAGTTAACGTAGCTATTATTAGAGAGGATACCAGAACAACTATTAACTAAAACTGGGGTTCTAAGTGGGTGGGGAGCTACGTTAGATGTTATAGCTAGTTTTTAATGGTATACACATTCTGGAATGTTAGAGGGATGCGTCAGAAATTGAAAAAAAGAGCTATAGGAGTAACCCTTAACAAGATTCGTCCCGACATCTGTGGGTTTCAAGAAACTAGAATAGAGTTCCCAACAGAGGAGGATTTCACTTCCCTTAGAGGTATGGTGGATTTTAAGTGGAAATTTAAACTGGTGAGGGGGTACTCTGGTGGTATAGCGGTAGGGGATAATTCGACTTTATTGGAGATTATCGACGATTTTATCAACTGTTTTCGGTCTCAATTAGAATTAGACGAAGAAGCGACGATTGGATGCAGACTATTTCAAGTGTTTACGGCCCATACGACAGTAGACTGTGCAAAGAGTTGTGGACGGAACTAAGATACATCAGGAACAAATGGCCAGGAGCCTGGATGATAGGAGGAGACTTTAACATTACTAGATTCCAGGACGAGCACAAAGGTAGAGGCCACAGTCGCTCAGATCAAGACTCTTTCAACTAGACAATAGAAGACTTAAAGCTATTGGAATTAGAGATGACAGACAAAAAATTCACTTGGTTGAATATGCAGCATAATCCTACAATGGCAAAGTTAGATCGAGTGCTCGTGTCGAACGAGTGGGAGGAGGCACACCCGTTAGCTAAGGTGAAAACGGCATTAAGATACACTTCAGACCACCTACCGTTAGTAATCGATTGTGGACTACAGGGGATGAAGAAGCACTTCGGTTTCAAATTCGAGAAAGCATGGACTATCAACGAGGAGACTAGACAAATTATCAACGAATCTTGGGGGGCAAGTACTGCTCAATCGTCAGCTGTCGGTATTTGGGTCGAGAAGACGAGACAACTCCGAAGGAGATTAAAAGCTTGGGCCAGGGGGAAATTGTTCGACATTAACCTCAAAAGAGAGATACTGGTGAAGAGAATCGACAGTTTGGAAATAGCACAAGAGGATAGAGACCTCCAAGAGGACGAGAAAGATGAGCTTGCCAACAAAAGATTGGAGATTCAGCAGATTGGGAAGATGGAGGAGTTGTACTGGCAACAGAGATCGAAGATTCAATGGCTCAGAGAAGGGGACGCAAACTCAAAATATTTCCACAAGGTGGCTAATGGAAGAAAAAGACAAAACCATATCACGGGAATCTCAGTTAACGAGACTTGGACAGAAAACGAAGATCTAATCAAAAAGCACCTCGACATGCATTTTCACGATCTTTTAGGAGGTGAGACAATAGGGAGATGTGCGCTAGCAATAGACATATGGAGATCCTCCAGAATAGAAAGGAGCAAGGGAATCGAAACAAGATTCACAGAAACAGAGGTCTTCGATGCAATCAAGAATCTCGGACAGGACAAGGCCCAGGGATCAGACGGACTCCCGATTTTTTTCTACAAACTATACTGGCTGATCATCAAAGAAGATCTAATGAACATCTTTCATGCGCTATACGAAGGAGTGGGAAACTTGGATAGGTTAAACTATGCAACAATTATTCTGGTGCCTAAGAAGAGCGAAGTTATCTCTCACGAAGCTCTGAGACCAATCAGCCTGTTCAACGGATCGTTCAAAATCATCACAAAGGTGTTAGCTCAAAGATTAGCCCCTCACCTGAACAAGGTCATTTCACATTAACAAAGTGGGTTCATAAAAGGAAGGGACATCATGGATAGCATCGCATCCACCCACGAAATTGTATTTAGAGGCAACAGAGGAAGGGCGGACGGATTCCTCCTTAAACTAGATTTTCAGAAGGCTTATGACTCGGTATCCTGGGATTGCACGGAGGAGGCTCTACAACTAAAAGGTTTTGGTCAAAAATGGAGATTATGGATGAAAAAGTGCATTCGATGCGGCAAATCATCCATCTAGGTAAATGGCTGGCAAGGGAAGGAGATCAGGTACAAAAGAGTCCTAAGGCAAGGGGATCCTCTATCCTCCCTCCTTTTTGCAATAGTGGTGGACGGAATGGCGGAAATGATTAGAAGAGCTCAGGAAAACAACATCATCAAAGGGCTACAGATTAAGGGAATTACTCAGCCGATGTCGATACTACAATACGCAGATGACACTATTCTCTTCGGAAGGGCTACTGTGGAAGAAGCAGTGGCCATTAAGGCGGTTTTGGTTTGTTTCCAAGGGTGGTCAGGCCTGAAGGTGATTCTAAATAAGACCAGCATAATTTCAGTTTCCGATCATCTCTCAATGCCGGTTAATGATATTATGAACATTTTAGAATGCAAGACGAGCAAATACCCAATTTAATACTTGGGTACACCAATTAGGCCCGGAGCACTATTGAAGGAGGATTGGAACTTATCGTTAAAATTGAAAAAAAAAACTAGCTGGATGGCAGAGTCGGTTCTTTTCACTCAGGGAAAGGATCATTCTACTTAACTCGGTTCTTAGTGCTATCCCGCAATATCTGATGTCAATCTACGAATTACCAAAGTGGGTTATCAACAGAATCGATAAACTTAGAAGAAGATTCTTATGGAAAGGAACGGACGAGGGGAATAGAGGTTTCCACTGGGTAAAATGGGGAAGAGTCTGTAAGAGAAGGGAATTCGGGGGTCTGGGCATCACGAATCTTCACGACATGAATAGAGCATTGCTTACGAAGTGGTGGTGAAAAATAACAAACAAGCACAAAGGATGGTGGAGCTACTCCTTCGAACTATTCCGTAAGAGAAGGAAATTTCGTTATGGGGGAAGAAGTCCGTCGACTAAAGTCTTTCTACTATGGAAGGGAATAGTGAAGCAAGGAGAGATCTTCTACACGAACACTAGATGCAAAGTAGGTAATGGGAAAAACACCAGGTTCTGGAAAGACAAATGGTGTGGTAAAACAAATCTGATTAATCAATTCCCCCAGGCCGCGGAAGCCACACAAAACTTAGACCTCTCGGTGGCAGACATTAGGAAAAACGGTAAACTAAGATTCGTGGTGTCACATAATATAAGCACGGAGAGCATAGCGCAATTCGAAGAGATGAACAAACTGGTCCATCAAGAAGGGGGTCAGGGAAATAGCTTAGAAGATGAAAGATGGTGGGAGAGAGATGCCTCTAAAGTGTTCACGGTCTCATCAATGTATAAATGGATCAACAACGGAGGAATGAGATGTAAAGCACAATTAGTTATTTGGGGGGCTTACGTTCCATTCAGTTTCAAAGTTTTCTGTTGGCTAGCCCACCAAAACGCGATCCTATCGAAAGTTAACCTTAAGAAGAGAAACTTCAATATCGACGTTATCTGTGGGATGTGTTTAACCACGGAAAAAGACGTAAATCATATCCTTTTTCAATGTCCTAAAGCTCGTCTAACCTGGGAGATAGTTTGTAGGAATTTCGGGTTTAACCAGGTTCCGAACTCAACCATTGACATTTGGGAGACCATTAGAGAAGCACACATAAGACTAGTGGACATAAAGGCATGGGATATAGCTATAGCAGCAGCAATTTGGAACCTTTGGCTAGAAAGAAACGATTTCATTTTCCGCAACAGTCATTACAGATTATCTTACTCAATGCATAAAATTTTTGTTCTAATCCATGATTGGGCAGGTGCTCAGGAGGCGGTAAAGAGAATCAGGAACAACGAAGGAGACTAGTCAAGGAGGAGGACGGGGACGGGAGATCCTCTCAAGTTGGATGGGGGTGTCTAGCAGATTACATCTCTGAAGCTGCAGCTTTATTGTATCGTTAAATCAGTCTATGTCTTCTTAATTGTTGTCTTTTTATTTTGTCATGTTCGTGCCTCAGATGAGCACGAGTATCTGTAATGTTATTTGTTGTACTACTTTGTTTTCTTAATTATCATTAATGAGACGATGACTACGGTCATCTTTTATCAAAAAAAAAAAAAACATTTTCTTCAATGAAGAAAATAAAGAATCTACTATGTAGTTGAATATGGGATGACTATTGAGTATTGAACCATGTTAGGCTTACATATTGAGAGAGATGTATTTAAAATTTTAACACTGTTGATAATGAAATTTTGTTTATTTTTAGCTGCATTACATTATCGTATGATTGTATTATATTTTTTGTTGCCATAAATTTTTTCCCCCAATTAAACTGCTTAAGTTGTGCCCCATTGACGTAAAATCCCCTATGCACATAAACATCTTTGGGCCAAGGCTACATGTACATTTCTTTTATTCAAATACTCTATTGTAAGTAATTTATTATGCACAACCAACCATATAAGAAGAATCCGCTTTAATAGGAACTACATTTTGCTAAATATCTCTACTTATCTCTAATCTTTAATCTCTAATCTCTATATATAATCTCTACTACTATAATGGGAGAAGGTCTTAGTGTAATTTGTCCATCTACCAACCCGTGCAATGCACATACATAATTATTGTAAATGAGGTTTTAGATCAAATCCAGACTACGTCTGGATTTTTACTCTTAAAAAAACTATATTTATTAAGACGTGCATCGCACGTGTAAACAACTAGTAATATTATAATGGGAGAAGATCTTAGTGTTATTTGTAAATCTACCAACACGTGTGATGCACGTACATAACTAATATGAATGAGGTTTCAGATTCGAGTCCTCACTATGTCAAAGTTTTTTTTATTAAGACGTGCATCGCACGTGTAAATTACCAGTACTATTTTAATGAGAGAGTTGGAGTTTGTAACAAACAAATCCTAACTTTGTAACCAAACAAACACATACAATATACGTCCAAACTATATCCAACAAATATGAACATTGTTGTGCAATCTAGGTACCTAAATATAGATAAACTAGACACAAATTAAAAACCTCGCAAGTGTACGAATCGTTTGGAAAAGCGTAGTGACGAGCAAGGATCGATCCCACAGAGATTGTAGATTTCAACTTACTGATCAATAAAACCTAAGAAAATACCAATCATAAAGTTTTGTTCTAAAAGTCTAAAAGAAATGAAAAGATTAAAACTAAATTAAGAAGTGTCACGATTTGAGTCACGAATATCTATTTAAGTAGTTGGGCATTGATTTCCACCTATAGTCAGTAATGCGAAGTTATCCACTACTCTTATTACTCATGTTTGTTCCCTTCAAGGGCATGGTATCTACTCCTTAAAGTACTGTTTCCCTAAGCCAAGAATTAGGCATGGTATCTACTCTAATTCGTTTCTTTCATTAAGTGTTTAGCATGGTATCTACTAAGTTGTACTTGAAGAAAACATAAGATCAGTGAAAACGAACAAACACTCAAGGTTCTAGAAATTGGTATCAGATCTAGATCCCTTAAGTTGATTAAACCAAGAACCCCTAGAGATTCCCTTGTTACAAGTTATGAGCACGAGATTCGGGTCGTCTCAATATGCTCACATAACAGATTCAGATTTATAATACACAAACTTATAATCCCAGGTTCGGATCAGTCGACTGGCTGTCACTTCAGTCGACTGCAGTCTACTGGCTGTCACTTCAGTCGACTGCCCTAGGTTTCTGAACTAGTTTGATTATTATAAATCTATTCCAATACTCTCAGGTTTAATCAATAAGCAATAAAGTAGCACTTAGAAAAATATAAGCATCACATGACTACGGTTTCAATCTACCCAACTATTAAATTAGTTGCACATAATACAACCTTTATTGATTAATATAATAGAGTTCATGACTACAAATGAAAATAAAGAGAAGAATAGAAGAACACTGATTTGTATGATATTGATCTTGAGCCCAATCAGCAATCGTCTTCCTTCTTTGATGCTAGCTGTTGATGGCCTTTCTTGGTCGGTCCAGCCGTCTTGAGATATTCCGAGCATCCCCCATCCCCTGTATCTTGGTTGGTATTTATAGAACACGGCTAGAGATTTAGGGTTTTTACTCTTTTGCATAAACGCCCTCTTCTTTTATTTATTTCTTTCCTTATCTGATTGGCGATATATATATCTTTCTCTTTTCTTCTTTCTTTCCGTATCTGCTTTAATTTGTATTTGGATTTGGATGAATCTTTAATTATCTTATCTGTTGACTCTGCCGCCGATCAGTCGACTGGTGTTGGATATAAGTCGACTGTGTCGAGACTTTAGTAGTTTCATGATTCGTCAGCCCAGTCGACTGTTGTTGGAGGAGTCGACTGTGCCGAGCAGCTTCAGCTTCTCTGTCCAGTCGCCTGTTAGCATAATCAGTCGACTGATCTCTTCAGTTCCTTATGTATCATCCTTAAAATCCTGAATTTGCTTCGTTTCGCACTGTTATGCTGTTTCTTGTGGAAAAGAGAAAAGGAGAGTAAAATACCATATATAGAGCATTTAAATGTCTAATTGCACTAAAGTTATTGCTCTAAATGTGAATAATATTGTGTTCATCAAATACCCCCAAACTTAGATTTTGCTTGTCCTCAAGCAAAGAGTGAATTTATGAACAAGGGAATAATAATAATAGACTCAACTATCAGACCAAGAATTCTCATGAGCATCAAAGTAAAAAGTATAAACAATTTCAGATGAAGTAAAACTAAGCATACCCACTTTCTCCAGTGCAATTGTTTAGTCATAATCTCCAAACCCAATCATATTTGTCATGCCATTAATGTAGTTATAGTATGCGATTACTCAATCTGTGATTATCCCTTTCCTCTACTACAAACCGAGTAGCAAACTAGAGTGATATTATTATTATTATTATTATTTTTTTTTTTTTTTTAGTCGCTTCTCTAACGTTGTCACTTGCCTTTTGACGCGAGTGCAAAACATTGTGATGTATTCACCCGGTTACTCAACAAGTCACAAACTTCAAAGTGCTTTGCATACTCATATTTCAAGTTGCCGTTTGACGTAAAGGTAAACATTGGTGATGAATACCCCTAGTTACTAAGCACTCAAAACATTGGAGTAGATTGACTTTATTCGAATATATATATTTATATATATATTTTTTATCACTCTATTTACTTAAACTCAATTTAGGACTAGATCTAAAGGAATAATCACCAGAAAAGCATCACATTGTTTATTATATATAGTTGCATGACTCATACAATTTTGTAAGGAATTATGAAACTCAACAATCCTAAAGTAAATAAGTATCCTTCTTCTTACTTTATAAGAAATTGTTTATCCTAAAAAATTCAAAAGACTCTATAAAATAACCCTAATACCCCCAAACTTAGATGGAACATTGTCCTCAATGTCCGCACAAAAATTTAAAATAAATAAATAGGCATGTGTTACCATCTAGTAAGGAGAGTAAAAATAACTAAAGGAAAATAATAATGATTAACTGAAAGAAAATAAAGGGAAAGTGTAAATACTCCCCTGAAAAATTGGGTTGCCTCCCAATAAGCGCTGTGTTTCTTGTCTTCAGCTAGACTTGATGAGTTGTGCCATGTATTGAATGACTCGCGGCTCACAACTCATCTTATTATAAGGTTTCCCCCCTCTGCCCATTCACCTAGAACGTTTGATTTTTTCGTCAATGCTCCATGTGGGGGAAACCTTTGTAACATGTTATGGACCGTACCATCTTGACATCAGTTTATCAGCAATGGTCCATCTTAATGCACCATTGTGGTTTTGCAAGACTCCCTGCAGCCTTGCTTCTTCGTTCATCTTGAAATTTGCAGCAACTGTCACAGGTACTGTCTGGTTGTTCCCCAAATATCATGTAATGGCTTCAGCTCCACATCTGGTGACCTTGTAGCAGTCGACTTATTCCATTCACCAGTCGACTTGTTATGTTCACCAGTCGACTTATCCTGTTCATCAGTCGGCTGGTCTGGGAAAACACAAATGTTATTAGACACAAAATTTTTAAATGCAGGTGCAAGCTTACCTGAATATGATGTTGGAGGTTCAAGGTGATGTACTGTCTCTGCAATCATCCAGTCATCGTATTCCATTTCAACTTGCGATAGTAGTGGAGGGTGTGCAATTGTTGCTGGTAATGGATCAACACTATGTTCCTGAAATGTTTGGTCACAACTTTCCTGAACCACATCAATATTATAACATTCATGATCATCGTGTGGAAATTGTGGTGCATCAAACATTGTAAATTCAATCTCTTCCTCTAGTGTTGTCCTTGATTGGAGCTGCTCCTGTCCTCCAGGGTTAGGTATGGTTTGTGATGGGAATTCTCCTGCCTTTCTTTCACTTATGTCCTGAGCAATTTGACCAATTTGAAATTCTAATTTTTGAATGGCCTGTCGTTGTTGATCGCTTGTTTGCTGTTGCTGTTGGAGTAGTTGAAGAATGGTGGTTTCGAAATCCAACTTCTTTTGTTCTTGTGCTGGCTCCTCATACCCCTTCCCACCCTGGAATTGCTGCGTATCCCCTGGTGCAAATTGATTGTCTTGATGGTTTTGCCACCCTGGGTTATACGTGTTTGAAAAAAAATTGTTCTGGGGCGGGTACATTCCCTGTTCTTCGTAGTTTGTGTGCTCCTGATCTGCGAAAGAAAACAAGGGACATGAATTAGTTGTATGGTTAGATTGAAAACAATTTGCACAAATTTCTTTTGGTTGGTTTTTTACGTCACCCAACGTTGAATTTACAAGCATATCAATCTTTTTGTTCATGGTTTCTATTTCTAATTGCATGTTATTATTATAAGAAATTTCGTATACTCCCTGTTTTTTCGAAAAACCCCTCCTTGTTGAGAATTGTTGTGAGTTCTCGCTGAGTTCTTCAAATAACTCTATGGCCTCCTCAGCACTCTTCCTCATCAACATTCCATTGCAACCTGCATCTACAATTGCTTTGTTAGCGTCATTTAAACCTTCATAAAATGATTGTACCTGGTCATCCTTAGGTATGTTATGCGTAGGACACTTGAAAAGCTTGTTTTTGAAGTCCTTCCATGCCTCGAAAAACAAATCGCCATCTTTTTGTTGGAAAAGTAGAATTTCCCTTTTTAGTTGTCTGGTCTTCTGAGCTGAAAAGAACTCCTTGAAGAATTTTGTTGCCAATTGCTCCCATGACTGAATTGATCCTGGTTCCACAGAATTATACCACAACTTAGCATTAAGTTTTAAAGAAAAAGGAAACAAGATTAACCTGATTTGTTCATGGGTAAGCCCTTGGATGCTTTGTGTCCTGCAAAGATCAAAAAAGTCTTGCAAATGGAGGTGCGGATCTTCGTCTAATCTGCCACTGAAATGGGGAACCATACTGAGTAATTGAGGAGATAAATGCATGTTTCCTGTGACTTTGGGCTGAAAAGCTATGCAAGACGGTTGCTCAATATTCTTTGGAATGAATTTGTCTTGCATTGGTACTCGATTTAATACATTTTCACCCATTGTTGCTTTTGGAATTCTTCGCTGTGCAGTCGACTGGTCCTTGGAGACAGTCGACTGGTCTGACCCTGTTTGTGCAGAAAGTAAACTAAAAGAAAATGTTAGAAAAGAAAAAGAAGAATTAAAATAAACAGAAAAAGATTTTACTGATTTGTAAGTTAAAATACTAGACAATCCCCGACAACGGCGCCAAAAACTTGTTGTGCAATCTAGGTACCTAAATATAGATAAACTAGACACAAATTAAAAACCTCGCAAGTGTACGAATCGTTTGGAAAAGCGTAGTGACGAGCAAGGGTCGATCCCACAGAGATTGTAGATTTCAACTTACTGATCAATAAAACCTAAGAAAATACCAATCATAAAGTTTTGTTCTAAAAGTCTAAAAGAAATGAAAAGATTAAAACTAAATTAAGAAGTGTCACGATTTGAGTCACGAATATCTATTTAAGTAGTTGGGCATTGATTTCCACCTATAGTCAGTAATGCGAAGTTATCCACTACTCTTATTACTCATGTTTGTTCCCTTCAAGGGCATGGTATCTACTCCTTAAAGTACTGTTTCCCTAAGCCAAGAATTAGGCATGGTATCTACTCTAATTCGTTTCTTTCATTAAGTGTTTAGCATGGTATCTACTAAGTTGTACTTGAAGAAAACATAAGATCAGTGGAAACGAACAAACACTCAAGGTTCTAGAAATTGGTATCAGATCTAGATCCCTTAAGTTGATTAAACCAAGAACCCCTAGAGATTCCCTTGTTACAAGTTATGAGCACGAGATTCGGGTCGTCTCAATATGCTCACATAACAGATTCAGATTTATAATACACAAACTTATAATCCCAGGTTCGGATCAGTCGACTGGCTGTCACTTCAGTCGACTGCAGTCTACTGGCTGTCACTTCAGTCGACTGCCCTAGGTTTCTGAACTAGTTTGATTATTATAAATCTATTCCAATACTCTCAGGTTTAATCAATAAGCAATAAAGTAGCACTTAGAAAAATATAAGCATCACATGACTACGGTTTCAATCTACCCAACTATTAAATTAGTTGCACATAATACAACCTTTATTGATTAATATAATAGAGTTCATGACTACAAATGAAAATAAAGAGAAGAATAGAAGAACACTAATTTGTATGATATTGATCTTGAGCCCAATCAGCAATCGTCTTCCTTCTTTGATGCTAGCTGTTGATGGCCTTTCTTGGTCGGTCCAGCCGTCTTGAGATATTCCGAGCATCCCCCATCCCCTGTATCTTGGTTGGTATTTATAGAACACGGCTAGAGATTTAGGGTTTTTACTCTTTTGCGTAAACGCCCTCTTCTTTTATTTATTTCTTTCCTTATCTGATTGGCGATATATATATCTTTCTCTTTTCTTCTTTCTTTCCGTATCTGCTTTGATTTGTATTTGGATTTGGATGAATCTTTAATTATCTTATCTGTTGACTCTGCCGCCGATCAGTCGACTGGTGTTGGATATAAGTCGACTGTGTTGAGACTTTAGTAGTTTCATGATTCGTCAGCCCAGTCGACTGTTGTTGGAGGAGTCGACTGTGCCGAGCAGCTTCAGCTTCTCTGTCCAGTCGCCTGTTAGCATAATCAGTCGACTGATCTCTTCAGTTCCTTATGTATCATCCTTAAAATCCTGAATTTGCTTCGTTTCGCACTGTTATGCTGTTTCCTGTGGAAAAGAGAAAAGGAGAGTAAAATACCATATATAGAGCATTTAAATGTCTAATTGCACTAAAGTTATTGCTCTAAATGTGAATAATATTGTGTTCATCAAACATGCACTGCACGTGTAACTTAAATCAAAACATAAATGTTTTTTTTTCTTATTCGATATATATTCATTTAATTTCATAATGATACTTTTTGTAGCTGTCAATCGGACGTATATTATACTAGTATTTGTAAAATGGAGAGACCAATGCACCCGAATTTAAGAACAAATAGAAATATTTCATATTTACCAGAAGCAGACCGATTGCATTTAACCTGGCCAGAGTTAGTCCAATAATAAGAATCAAGATCGGCCAACATATTGATATATACAGTATAACGAACATGAGAAAATGAAGAAATATTTCGAATTTTCTCATTATTACTCACTGGGAAAAGAGAGGTAACAGAAGCAGAAGAATTTGAAACCGCATAAAAAATTTAAGGCATTGATCAGCTAAAGTATTATTTTATTATCGAGCTATAATAATTGGTTTATGTTTATTATCAAATATGAATGTTTATGTTTATGTTAGAAGCAAGCGAAAGGGAGATCCGAGCGCCGCAGCCCACGTCGCGGCTTCGAGGAGAGGATGAACCCTTCAAAGAGCAAGCCCACGCACGTACGCTCAAGTCCGGGGGTCGAAGACTGTTATAGAAGCAAGCGGTCTTACGCAGACGTTACCAGGGGGACAGTCGCTCGCGCCGACGAACATAGAGTTCGCCGTCGTTCTCCGACACCTGATAGAGATCGACGTTCGCACAAAGAGAAAGATGATGAGGAATGGATCCTTATCAAGTCAAGGAAGCACAAGAAACCCAACAAGAGCAACAGCGGATCCGAAGCTTCGCGTATCGACGGACGTCAAAACTGCCACAAGTGTGCGCGCCAGGGACACTCCATTAGCAAGTGTCCAAACGACTGGTTTTGCTACTACTGTAGGAGTTCGGGACACATCTCTACCGCTTGCCCGAAGCGGGGCAAAGGTTCGACGTCAAACTCGAAGGGAAAGACGGAGGCACGCGTCGCCGCATCGGTGGAGAGTAAGACTGAAGAGAGCGCTGCGGGTGAGCGGCGAGTCGTCCACGCGACTGTCACCTCGACGCCACTAATAGCGGATTTTGAGAGAAGGTTCAACGGGGGTATCGTTGTCAAGGCACAGACAGGCAACCCATCGACGAACGATATTTCGGAGCTTCTTTGTGCGGCAGTAGCTTCGAACTCGACCCCTATATGGGTTATTCAGGAGTTTGGAGTGAACGTCTTCTACGCTCATTGCAACGACGGGAACGCCGCCAAAGAGGCTATCAGGATTAAGGGTTTGGAAGGAAGAGACTCTCAGGGGTTAGAATTTTTTGTGACTTTCAGTTGGTGGAGCAGAGAGTACGGGGCACTGAAGGCAGAAACTTTTCCTCCGGTGTGGATCCGTTTATACAACCTCCCATTTTATTGTTGGGTTCGTTCGGGCTTCCAAAACGTGGTTCGTCCATTCGGGATGCTTATTGATATCGATCGTCAAACGGCGACACTATCGGCAAGAAAATTCGCGCGAATCAAGATCGGTGTGGTGAAGAAAGCAGATATCCCGTCCAAGATTCTAGTGGAGTTCGACAATTGTATGTATGAAGTTACAGTCATTGTAGAGATTCAAAAGAACGTATCTTTCTCAGATCATGTGCTGGTAGAGAAAAAAAGTTTCAATGGTGGAGATGATTCGCCAGAGGAAGACGATGCACTTCGTCCGTTAGATGGTAGGGTACGTACACATGCCAGATCCATGCAGGGAGCTTCACTTCGTCCGTTGGATATTGAGAGTCAGGTCAAACTCAAAAGTTTGCTAGCATCTACACCGTACAATCCCTTGTCTAATCCATTCTCAGTTCCCCCATGTGCTGGTCCAGCCTGGCGTGAGGTCCCACAAGCTACAGCTACATTTCAGAAGGCAGCTACACTCCATAGTACTACAAAGCATGCTGCGAGAAAAGACGTCTCCACTGTGCAAGATTTGACAATCCGCGGCGCAATGTCAGGGAGAAAGGAGAGCATTAATGTGGAGGCAGGAACGTCAACTTCATTAGCTGTCAAAGTCCCAGGAATTCTGAAGTGTCAAGGGGTAGAGGGCGAAGAGCTTTCTAAGGTGATGGGCTTGGTCAACGAACCATGGATGAGTTTCTCAAAAGAAGATATAGAGATATCTGTCAAAAATGCGGTGGCTGCTCTTCTTCAATCCAAAGTGTTATCAGGATGTGGGCCTGGGACATTGGATCCTGTCCCACCGAGACCAGTACAGGAAATGCCGAGAAGCGATCTCTTCGTGCAGCCGGATCAGATTGACAAACCACATCCTACCTCGAGTCCAATCTCTGGGAACGAGATCATTGGAGCACTAGATGGAATTCGTGATGACAATATTGTCTCCGGGGCAGATACTGAAGGCGAAGAGAGGGAAGTCAGAGGTAGTGTGGGTAGTTCTTCTACCAGAAAAATCATGGAATATCAGAGGAAGGGCAAGAGGCAGTTGATGAGTATGGAGAGTCAGAAGAGCGATCCTGATGATTGGCCTAGCAGGGGGAATAAGTTGCAGGAGGAGTCCGCGACAGGAGAAGGTACCTCTCATACTTATTGCTCGGTCCTTAATTCTTTATCAGATGAGTCGTTAATTTACTTTGCAAGCCTATATGGGATAGCTATGGGGTCCACTAGGGACGATCAACTTTCAAATTTAGCTATCATTAGAGAGGTTTCCAAAATGGTTAGTTTCTAGCCCCAGGGTTTTAGTGGGGCGAGAGGGGATCGGACGTTAGACGTTGTTAATAGTATTTAATGTTATACATCTTCTGGAACGTTAGAGGGATGCGCCAAAAGCTGAAAAAGAGAGCTATTGGCGTTACAATTAACAAAATTAGACCAGACATTTGCGGGCTACAAGAAACTAGGATTGACACCCCAACAGCGGAGGACTTCACTTCTATTAGAGGCCTGGCGGACTTCCACTGGAGATTTAAGTCGGCTAAGGGTTATTCGGGGGGGATTGCAGTAGGAGCTTGCGCTGCGACTTACGAGATTATTGACGAATTCATTGGAAACTTCTCAGCCTCCATCAGAATCAGACGTAGACATGACGATTGGGTTCAGACTATTTCAAGTGTCTATGGGCCGTATGACAGCAGACAGCGCAAAGAGTTTTGGTCGGAATTAAGTTTCATCAGAAACAAATGGAGCAGGGCCTGGATTGTTGGCGGGGATTTTAACATTACCAGATTCCAGGATGAGCATAGAGGTAAAGGCCACAGTCAGTCGGAGCAAGATTCTTTCAACGAGATGATAGACGCACTAGATTTATTGGAATTAGAGATGGCCGACAGGAAATTCACGTGGACGAATATGCAGCGGAACCCGACACTCGCCAAACTTGATAGAGTATTGGTGTCTATAGACTGGGAGAATGTTCACCCCCTGGCAAAGGTTAAAACAGCTACTCGATATACCTCTGACCATCTACCCCTGGTCATCGACTGTGGTGATAGCAGAAGGAAGAAGTTCTTCAGCTTCAAATTCGAGAAAGCTTGAACCTTGTGCGAGGAGACTCGACGTCTGATTGCTGAGTCTTGGGACGCTAACACTACTCAAGGGTCGGCTATCGGTAGGTGGGTTGAGAAGACTAGACGGCTAAGAAGGTGCCTTAAAATCTGGGCTAGGGATAAAGCGCGCAATATCTCTCGACTTAGAGACGAGCTGGCGGGTAGAATAGCCAACCTGGAAGCAGCTCAAGAGGATACTGATCTTCAGGAGACAGAGAAAGACGAGTTAGCAAATAAAAGACTGGAGCTGCAACAGATAGTTAAGATGGAAGAAATCTATTGGCAACAGAGAGCAAGGATTCAATGGCTGAGAGAAGGAGACGCTAATACAAAATATTTCCACAAGATGGCTAGTGGTAGGCATAGGCACAACCACATCACAGGCATCTCGGTTAACGGGACCTGGACCGAAGATGAACATCTGGTCAAGGAGCACTTGGATGACTTTTATCACAACTTGTTAGGACGGACTCAGGAGGCAAGATGCTCCTTTAACCAGGATATGTGGAGCTCATCTAGATTAGATGGGAGCAACGACATCGAAAGGGGATTTGACGAATCTGAAGTTTTAGAGGCGATTAAAAGCCTGGGTCAGGACAAGGCGCCAGGACCGGACGGTCTGCCGATCTTCTTCTATGTCTATTATTAGAGTATTATTAAGAAAGACTTGATGGACATATTCCACGAGGTCTATGAGGGCAGCGCTAACCTGGATAGATTAAATTACGCCTCCATCATTCTGGTCCCCAAGAAAAGCGAGGTAAGATCTCACGAAGATAGACCGATAAGTCTTCTGAACGGGTCGTTCAAAATTATCACGAAAGTACTGGCCCAACGACTAGCTCCGCATTTAAATGAGATTATTGCTCAATCTCAGAGCGGGTTCATTAGGGGTAGGGATATCATGGATAGCATCGCCTCAGTACATGAGATTGTATATAGAGGTTACAGTACCAAGGCCGAAGGGTTCATCATGAACCTTAATTTTCACAAGGCTTACGACTCAGTATCGTGGGAATGTGTGGAGGAGGTCCTCTCTCTTAAAGGCTTTGGCACTAAATGGAGGGCATGGATGTCCAAGTGTATCCGAGGAGACAAATCGCATATACAGGTTAATGGATGCCAAGGGAAAGTGATCAACTGCAAGAGAGGCCTGCGACAGGGTGACCCATTGTCGCCTCTATTGTTCGCAATTGTTGCGGACGGGTTGGCAAAAATGATCAGTAGGGCTATGGATAACAGTACAATCAAAGGGATTCAGATCAAGGGCATCCCTACCCCAATGGCGATTCTACAATATGCAGACGACACAATGTTGTTCGGAAAAGCAACGATAGAGGAAGCTGTCACCATGAAGACGGTGTTGGCCTGCTTCCAAGGGTGGTCGGGTCTCAAAGTTAACTTGAGCAAAACTAGCATTATACCGCTGTCTGATCTGCCTAATAACCTGATCAGGGATATAGCAGATATCTTCCAATGCAAGCCCGGGACGTTCCCCATCAAATACCTGGGCACCCCCATTAGACCAGGCGCTCTGTTGAGAGAAGATTGGACACCTCTTATCAATAAGATTCAGAAAAAACTTTCGGGGTGGCAGAGTCGTTACCTCTCTCTCGGAGGTAGGATCATCCTGCTGAATTCGGTTATTAGTGCGATCCCGCTATACCTCATGTCTGTTTTTGAACTGCCAAAGTGGGTTATCAATAGAATCGATAAACTGCGGCGGAGATTCTTATGGAAAGGATCGGACGAGGGTAACAAAGGCTTCAACCTTGTTAGCTGGGGTAGAGTGTGCAAGAGAAAGGAATTCGGGGGTTTAGGGATCATGTGCCTGCAGGACATGAACAGAGCACTGCTTAGCAAGTGGTGGTGGAAGATCAATAATAACCAAAGAGGATGGTGGAGTTGTTCTTTTGCACGATATCGCAAGCGTCGCAAATTCCGTTTTGGAGGGAAAAGCCCATCGGCCAAAGTTTCATTTATGTGGAAAGGCATATCCAAGCAAGGAATACTGTTCCACTCCAACACTAGATGCAAAGTGGGAAATGGAAAGCATACCAGGTTCTGGAAGGACAAATGGTGCAGATCGACCTCCCTTCAAAACCAGTTTCCTCTGGCGGCGGATGCAACTACAAACTTAGATCTTACCGTGGCAGACGTAAGGAAGAGGGGTAAACTGAACTTTATAGTTCGTCAGAATATCACCCAGGAAAGTCTGGCAGAATTCGAGGCCTTAAACAATCTTATCCTGCAGTCTGAAGGCAGCAGGAATCTGGCAGAAGATGAGAGATGGTGGGACAGAGACAACTCTAAACTTTTCTCGGTCACATCCATGTATAATTGGATCAATGACGGAGGGACTAGATGTCAGGCTCAATCGATCATTTGGGGAACCCAAGCTCCGTTCAGGGTCAAAGTCTTTTGTTGGCTTGCCAATAAAAATGCGATCCTTTCAAAAGTCAATCTTAAAAAGAGAGGCCTTCAGATAGATACGAGATGTTCGAGTTGCTCGGTAGCGGAAGAAGACGTCAACCATATCCTATTCCAGTGTCCTAGTGCTAGGCGGTCCTGGGAGGTTGTCAGCAGAGGGTTTGGGTGTAATCAGGTTCCTAACTCTACAACAGAAATTTGGGGGGCATATAGAGATATCCATATTAAAAAAGAAAATAGAAGGGCATGGGATCTAGCTGTAGCGGCTGTAGTTTGGTCTTTATGGCTTCAAAGAAATGATTATATCTTCCGCAATATTTCGTATAGATTTCCTCATTTTATGAATAAAATTTTTATGTTAATTCATGACTGGGCAGGTGCTATGGAGGCAACAAAGAAGATGAGGCTCACGGACGGAGAATAGTCACAGTGGGTCTTGAGCGATCCTGCAAGCTGGATCAAGCTTGACGAGGAGCGTTCATAGCATTTTGGAGGTTTTGGTTGCAGTCCTAGATTACACTGGGGCTATCTACGGGCTCTTGATGTAGTAGATGCTCTCGAAGGATTAGTTCATGCTTTTAATTCCTAGTTTGATGTTATGTTTTGTAATCTCTATTTACTAAACTCTATTGTAAGCTCTACTTTGTTTCCTTAATAGATCATTAATGAAACGATGGCTTGTACCATCTTTTGGATCAAAAAAAAAAAAAAATAAAAAAAATATGAATGTTGAATACATTTTTAAACAAATTTGGAGCGATCCTCTTGTTATAGGTTGAGAATGAGTGCATCAATATGTGGCTGCTTCCCCACACACTAAAAAAAAGGGGAAGTAACTTCAATTTTTACATCTGTTCATGTATTTATGGCTAAACATTTCTTTGTAATCAAGAAAGAAAATGCTCAAGAACATCAGTATCGCTTATCAAGTTTTAGTCACTTTGTTTTGTGTATAGAATTTTTTTAGGAGGATGCTAATTAAATAGGGTTCCATAAAACTACTCTATACTTTGCTCTTTTTTTAGATACTCCTCCCACTTTGCTCTAAAATGTGTAACTGTATACTCTTAGACTTCTAGTTACTTTCGAAAACATCTCCGAAACTTTATTAACTAAACACCGTCAGTAATCTAGCACATGACTCATTGCATTGCTTCATACAAAAAACACTCGATCCTACATCTTCTAAGTTGCCATAACAATACATTAAGACACCCTTCTTCTTCAATGCATAATAACATCGCCCAATTATGCGTACTTGTACTACTCCACAAAGAAACTGCCGTATCAATGCTTGTGAAGACGACTCTAGTTCAAGTTAAGCAATACAGTTTTTGACAAATCAATTACTAGGCAGATAAATGAGATCTCATTCCAAATCTTTCTCAATAAAAGAGGCTGCCATAACGCAAGAAATATCTAAAATCACATATTTATAAAATGCAATATACATGGGAAGAAGTATAAGCAACCAGTACGACATAAATTGCTGGTCCATCAGGCATCTACAGTGTGATACAAAAGCTGTCGATTGTACACAGTTTACAAAACCTAAAATTTTTGAACTTCAGAAATTTCTAATGCAATCAGACGAAATCAGATACGATCACCAGGAGTTGGTGTTGCATTGGGGGGGAAATTCTGCATTTGTCGTCGTAGTTCTCCCAGAAAATCCATCTATCAACCATAGTAAATGAAGATTAGTATGGTAACAACTAACAAATGGGGGAAAATAGAAATGCTTTATTAGGAACACCGGACCTGATGAGGAAGTTTGAAGTGTCCCCATGACGAACCACTAGTTCCAGAATACATTAAACCACTAGATCCAGAATACATTACAGGTTTCTCTGATGCCAAATCAAATAGAATAGAAGATATTTGTGAAATCTATGTAGCAATAGTAACTAATGAAGCATAATACCAGTAATATAAGAATGTAAGGATGCTTGACTGAGAAGCATAATGATAAAAAACTTCATGATACCAACGGGGCACTTGGTATTCACAAAGATTAATAACCAAGTCTGTGGAGTCTGTAGATTATATATCTTCTGTATGCTTCTCTGTATACGTCAATGACAATGACAAGACATTTCAGTGGAATATCCTCCGAATGAACTCTGACAAGGAGACTCGCTATTACGGGAAAAATCATATGCACACTGGCTTCATCTACTAGCAAAAGTGGGAGCTCTCAAAAGCTTTAAGCAAAAAGGAAACAGACAACCTATCACACATATTTGCATATGACCTTCAATTGTAAAGAAAGATCGGAATTAGATTCATGTCGGGAAAAATCGGGGTTTTTAGACATCACTACTGGCGATAAGGTTCCTTCATGTCAATACCCTGAATCGGTTAAAGCTTGGCGTTCCAAAAATTTCTCCATGAAAGACTTGGAGAAACATCCTATATTCTAGAATAAAGATCTATAGGGATAGGTCTAAAATGAAGCTTGGGTTATCCCAAGTCCAGGTACATAGACATCATATTAAAAAAGTGTAGTCAAAGGCGTAAGGCGCAACGCAATTTTACTACCCTGTACAAGCCTGAGGCGCAATGCGCAATTTGAAGCGTAAGCCTCACTTAACCGAGGCGCACTATTACTTTTTGGGGTTTCAAAAGTTTATAAATAAAATTATATAAACAAAGACCACATCATAGCAACAAAATTTATCATACAATGACCAAGATAACTGTATAAGTTATCATTTTTGTAAAACTACAATGTGTACCTCTGTAATGTGTTTCTTGCCCCAAAGAATAAGAAATACAATTTGTTTCTCTGTAAAATTACAATAATATAATGTTAACCTTCAATTCATAGTTTCATACAGTAATAAGCATACAGTATTACAATAATACAGTAATGAAGATACTTACCATACAACATATAATATTACAGTATTACAGTTTTGAGCATACAGTAAAAATACAATAGTATCAAATTAAATATTACAGTAATGAGCCTATAATATTACAATATTACAGTCTTAGTAAATAGTAAGGTATTTTGAAATATTCAGTAATAACATAAAGTTAGCCGACCATAAAATTTGGTCATGCTCTACAGTGAGATAAGATGCAATTGTTTGAATAAGGCATGGTTTCATGATTATAGTAAATTATGAAAAGAACTAGCTTCACAATTTTGTTTCAAAGTAACTAGCAAAAACATCATAAACAAAGATAGACGAACACCCAAGAAAGAAACCAAAAAAGTGTAAAATCAAAACGGAAAGAAACCAGAATAGGCGTGGAGAGTCTGGAGATTGAGTAGTAGGAGTGTCGCCGGCGCCGCCAATCTGCTTCCGATGTAGCTGCCGATCTGCTGTATGCTGTCGTGTTGCCGCCGAGCTACTTCATTGTCGCCGCCGATGCTGTTGAGAGGGGGGATGAAGAGGAGTACATATTGAGGAGTTAGGGAGGTGGAGATTGAGGTTAGAGTTTGGAATTGGGGATGAGAAGGTGTGAGAGAATTGGAGGAGTTACGAAATTTGAGAAGGGTTGAAAATGGGTCAGATTGTAAAGACGGGTCGGATCGGGTCTGTTATGTTCAGGCGCGCCTTTTACTTGAGGCGCAAGCCTCAAGCCTTTGCAAAGACACGTCCAAGCGCAAGCCTGAGTGAAGCTTCAAACAAAGGGGGAGCCTTAACTGAGGCTTGAGGCTCAAACTGTTGTTAAGCCTGAGGCGAGCCTTCAACTACACTGAATCAAAATGTTTAACATGGAAGATAGTAAGAGAGGTAACTTACCAGTTTGACATGACATACATCTTTCGCACAGGATGTCATCCAAGACACCTGAAGAAAGACGGGGAATGAAAGTCATCCCTTATATATCGGCAATTGGGTCAATCATGTATGCTATGCTATATACCAGACCTGATGTTGCCTATGCTTGGTGAGGAACTTTGGACAGCGGTGAAAAACATTCTCAAGTACTTGAGAGGAACAAGATTTGATTTTCTGATATATAGCAGGTTTAATTTGAAAATTGAGGGTTACAAATTCTAGTTTTCTGTCCAATCCGGATGATGGTAAATCCATTTCGGGGTTTGTGTTTACCTTGAATGGTGGCGCGGTAAGTTGGAAGAGTTCCAAGCAACAGACTATAGAAGCAGAGTATATTGCGACAAGCAAAGCTGCTAAAGAAGCGGTGTGGACAAAAAAGTTCATCACTGAATTGGGAGTGATTCCCGAGGTAATTCAGCCGAATCCTCTTTATTGCGACAACACTGGAGTTGTTGCTCAAGCACAGGAACCTAGATCTCATCAAAGATCCAAGCACATCCTTCGATGATATCACCTCATCAATTCATTGGGAGGGGTGATGCCACTATCGAATGAGTCGATACAGCAAACAACACAGCAGATCCTTTCACTAAGGCGATGACACAACAGCAGTTTGATCGTCACCTTGATAACATGGGTGTTAAGTATAAGGGTGATTGGCTTTAATGCAAGTGGGAGATTGTTAGAAATGTGTCATACAACCAATCACATGAGATGTGATGACAATTCTCTTGTAAACATTACTCATGATTAATAAAATTATTCGAGGCATTTCATTCATCATATGCTGCTATTCGTGTAATTTATTTGCTATTGTAATGAAGTTCATTGATTAATTAAATAAGTTTAGGGTCATGATGAGATCATGCCAATGAGACATAAACTTAATTAAACTAATCTAAAATGTTCTAAGTCGTAGGATTATTGAGATTGAACATCAGTAATTCTGATAAGACTAGTACACTCGTTATACACTCTAAATTAGGGAATAATTGATCTCACAATTATTTATGTAGAAACATTTATATAAGAGTGTATGTGTTAAGCGGTTTAGTTCACTGAACTGACACGCGAAAATGAATATCTAAATAATTATCAACAAATAATTTCTTGGTTGATAGTAGGTACAAATAATCCCTAGACCTGAGATCGTCATAACACTTTGTATCTGTTAATTTATGTTTTGGTTTATTGCTTAGCATGACTTTCTAAGACGTGTACGATATTCTGAGCATAGTGAGGCTTTCATGGAAGTTGGTGAAGAATCAACAAGAAATTGATCACTACTATTAGGAGAAGTGAATGTCCTATATGATTCTATAAAGTGTTGACTCAAAAAATCTACGGCCGTAAAAAATAAATTTAAGAAAGAAGTTTCTAAGTATTCATTTGCGTCAAATCACAAACATATCAGACACATGATTAAGTGGTTAGGATTTGACATTAATCCGTACCCCAAGCATGTTCAGAACATTGTATGATCGAAAGATTTAACTGTACGGGAACAAATCACTAAAGGGTACACTTGATTTCAGTAATCAGGTCATGATATGTAGCAAGACATCACTATTGACTTGTGAAGAAATAAAGGAGTTTAATATCTTCACTGCCAGCTTAATGTGAGGCCCACTGGATCACACGCAATACAAGCTTATTCTCAGAAAGTTCGATTCGGAACTTTTTATAAAATTTAGAATCGAATAATTTGATATATGTTGATATATTAAATTATGACAAATAGTTCTGCTAATATGGAATATAATATAATCGTCAATTTAATTATGAATTAAATGATGCATTCAATCTCTCACTAAAATGTTTCAATACTTGGAATATTCATTTTTACAAAAAATAATTCTTAAGTGGGTTAGGAAAAGAAATATGAGAATAAGAGACTTTTTAGAAATTATCAAGGTTGATTGGGGCTCAGTAAAGGATTCAGTGCGTGCCACTAACCACCTAATCCTAAAGCCCAATCCCACTCCTTAATCAGGTTTAGTGAGGCTTGTAAAAAGCCTCCCATCCTCTCCATCGGAAATGAAGAAAAAAATCAAAAATAAGGAGAAAAAAGATAGAGAATAAATCTCCATCACTCTCATTCTCAGGAGAATTGAAAAATTAACATTTCTCGATCTATATAAATCAAAAGGTTGATTAGAGAGTGAATACGACAGTATCTCGAGAATGATTTGGCATGGATCACCGTTGGAGCACGAGCACTTGGATGTCTCATTGCTAAAACAACAAAAAAGATCTTCACATCAACAAAAAATAATCCTAAAATCTTTTATTATAAATCTGATTGTTTAATTTAGTGTTCCTGGTTTTATTGGGAAATTTTTACAATGCAATATTGATTGCGTGATATGAACACTTCCGATGTGCGCGTAGAACGCATAACTAAGGGAGGCAACAGGTTCAGGCAGGCCCGCAGCCCGCCCGGCCCAGCCCGACCCAGATGGGTCGAAACCGAACCGGCTTCGGTGAGGGGGCTGGTTCAAGCTGCAAAAATGGGAAAAATGCGACTGGCCCGGCCCAAAATCAGCTCGACCCGTGCCAACCCAGACCGAAAACGTTCGGTCCGGTCCAGGTCGGCCTGATTGGGCCGAACAGTAAATTTGCGGTTTTTTTAATTTTTTGATTTTTTTAACACTTCTTATTGGCTTGATTAAAAATTAATTATTGAATTACTTTTGTACCCCTTAACGACTATATACTGGCTAGTTTCTTGGGGTAAAATGGAAAATCCGAAAATAAACAAAATCTATAAATACCCACCTCATTTCATTTATTTTTCTTCACAACTATTCATATTCATTCACAATATTAGGCTATTCTCTTGCAATTTGTGGAAGTGATCAACATCAACTCTCTCAAGTCTTCATTCTAGTGTTCTCAATCTTGCAAGACCGGCCCGATCAACTCTCATTCGTCTCTTACACTCGTTCGGTATCATTTTAATTGTTCAATTTTTATATTATCAGTATTCTCTTTCTACTATTTGGTGTTTTTTAAAACTTTTTCTTCTGTTTAGATTTTTTAAATTAACATACATACACTAGTTCATAATTAATTACATCATCACGATCACGCGGTAGCAAGCATAGCCAAGAATCTACCTTATCTCGTCGCACTACTTTTATTCCAAAATTAGAGAGTGAATATACTCTTTTAGAAATTTTGATAGTATTCCCGATCTTGATAATATTCCCGACACACAGATGCAATAGTAGTAGAAGACATTGAATCACAAGACAATGATCAACCCCTTCTTTTTCCCGTAAATATAGAGGACCCACTTCCGAAGTCCACAAATATTTTACTTGTGTCCCTTCTCAATCTGATCCTAAAGGACTTCAGGTATGTAATAAGTGTATAACTACATACAAGTTTAAATTGAGGGGGGGATGGGTAAACTTTAGCGAGACATGGATAGATGCCAACCCGAACTATCACAAGACACTCTAACCCAAAAAAAGATCAACCCTAAGACCAGTTACATAGATGGCCATAGCTATGATCATGAAATTGTTCGTAGGAAAATGGCTAGACTAGTAATTAAGGATGAGTTACCATTTTCCTATGCTAAAAGTAGAAATCTAGAGAGTTTTAACCAAACCGCCCTAAACCCCCATTATAAACGTTGTGAAGAAAGATTGTAGATTAATCTACGAAGAGGCTAAAGAGATGTTAGTTGCAACATTGACATCTCTAAATTTCAAGGTTTCATTGACCTCCAATGGTTGAGTAGGCGTTAACGATGTACCAATAATGTGTGTAACTTGTCATTTGATAGATACTGATTGGTTACTTCAAAAGAGGATTATTTCATTTAGATTTGTTAAGTATCCACATAAGGGTAAGATTATTGCGACATATCGAAGCATACAATAAATTTGGTATTTATGAAAAAGTTCTTGCTATTGTTTTGATAATGCCTCCAATAATACTAGGACAATTTCTACATTGAAATTATGTTAAATCCTATAGAACCCGAGATATTTCATGTTAGATATGCTTGTCATATTCTCAACCTTTATGTCCAAGATGCACTAAAATACGGTAATGATAAGATTAGTGCAATGAGAGATTGTGTTAATTTTATTACTTTGAGTGGTCATACATACCAATCTTTCCGTTATTGGTGTAAGCTTTGAGAAATTACGTTTAAACGTTTTTCTAAAGTTGTTAGACATCGTTGGAATTCGACATAAGAACTCTTAGTGTTACTACTCATTATAAATATGGTTTAAAAGAATTTTGTATTGCAGTGGGTATGGAAGATTGTAGATTAGATGATGAATTTTGGTAGTTTGCTGATAGTTTGTTGAAAATTTTAAAACATTTTAATAATGCAACTTTGCAATTTTCAATATCTTATTCATCTACTTCTAGTGGTATTTTACTTACAATAGTTAATATGATGACTACTATTAATGATTTGATAAGTGCCCCTTTTATTGAAACAATGGTTTATGCTGGTTATTAAAAATTTATGAAATATTTTCATCCAATTCATATGTTGTATTATGTGGCTAGTGTAACAAATCTCATTATTAAGCTAGAGGGTATAAAGAATTTGAATGAGATTTATTATTCATATGCTCCCCACGTCGAAATAGAAAGCTACGATCATGCTAAATTTACTAGAGAATTTGAAACTATATTGGATAATTTGTATGATAATTATGATAGACTTTATGCATCTAGTACTACTCAATTACAACATGTTAGTTCGTTATCTTCTTCCATATCCAAAGGTGTCTTACATTTTCAACAATTGGTGTTTTGAATCTTATAAAATCAAAAAAACATAGAACAAATGAACATAATGAGTTGAATTGGTATAATGCACAACCTCCCATCGATGAGATAATTGATGTGTTATCATTTTGGAAACACAATGAAACTACCTTTTCTATTCTTTCTAATACGGCTAAAGATTTGCTAACTCCCCCAATGTCAACTGTTGCATCGGAAAGTACTTTCTCTCTTGGTAGCAGGATTATGAGCCCAAACAGCAATCACTTGCTATTGAATAATTTGGAGATACTCGTATGAGCAGAAGACTGGATGAAAGTGGAAGAAATGACTCAAGATTTACTCCAAATGGAACAAAACAGATCAAGTAGTGACGAATGAAGATTGAAGACCAAATGAATCAAGTAGTGAAAATAATGGAGGAATTTAGGGCGATGAGATTCTAGATTTAGGTCAAGTAAAAGTGCACAACAATAGTCTAAAGAATTCTCTTCAATCTAGCACTAAGTCATTTCGAACTCTAAACATCCCCTCAACTTGTAATTTTAAATTATATAATTTTGTATGAATTATTGCAACTTTATTTGATTCTATTTTAAATTCTATTCAGGTTAGTGTTGGCGCAGGCCGGGCTACATAGGGTTTTTTCTCGTTTTTGCAACCCGAACCAGCCCCCTCTTCGGAGCCGATTCGGTTTTGACCCGAACCACATCAGGCCGACCCAGTCCGGACTCAAAGCCCAGACGGGCCGGGCTGGGCGAGCTGCGGGCCAGCCCGAACCTGTCACCACCCTAGTTTTTATGCGTCCTACGCACGCAGTGGAAACAATCATATCGTGCAATCAATATTGCATTATAAAAATTTTCCTATAAAATCAGAAACACTGAATTAAACAATCAGATTTATAATAAAAGATTTTAGGATAACCATTTTTTATGTGAAGAACTCTTTCTTTGTTGTTTAAGCAATGAGACGCCTAAAGAGTTCGTCCTCCAACGGTGATCCACCCCAAATCATTCTCGGGATACTGTCGTATTCACTCTCTAATCAACCTTTTGATTTACATAGGAAGAAAAATGTGAATTCTTCAATTCTCTTGAGAATAAGAGTGATGGAGATTTATTCTATCTTTTTCCTCCTTTCTCGATTTTTATTCTCTTTTTTCGATGGAGGAAGTGAGGCTTTTTATAAGCCTCCCTAAACCTAATTAGGAAGTGAGATTGAGCTTTAGGATTACGTGGTTAGTGGCAGGCGCTGAATCCTTTACTAAGCCACAATCAACTTTCCATGATAATTTCTAAAAAGTCCCTCATTCTCATATTTCTTTTCATAACCCTTTAAAGAACTATTCTTTGTAAAAATGAATATTCCAACTATTGAAACATTTTAGTGAAAGATTCAATGCACCATTTAATTCATTATTAAATTGACGACTATATTACATTCCGCACTAGCAGAACTATTTGTCATAATTTAATATATCAACATATATCAAATTATTCGATTCTAAATTTTGTAAAAAGTTCCAAATCGAACATTCCGAGAATAAGCTTGTATTACGGTGACCCATTGGCCCTCACATTAAGCTGGCAGTGAAGATATTAAATTCATTGATTTCTTCACAAGTCAATAGTGACATCTAGCTACATATCATGATTTTCCAGATAATTTGAGTTTAATTACTGAAATCAAGTGTACCTTTAGCGATTTGTTCCCGTACAATTAAAATTATCGATCATACAATATCCTGAAAAAGCTCAGGGTACGGTTTAATGTCAAACCCTAACCACTTAATCATGTGTCTAATATGCTTGTGATTGACTCAAATAAATACTTAGGTACTTTCATCAGTTTTCAGTCCATCTCCTCTAACAAAAAAACCCTCATCCAATTTCTCACACCAACTCATCTCATTTCTTCTCTAAATCTTTAAGATATCATTGAAAGCATATTCAAGAAATATAGGCAACCTTGTGTTCAACCTCAAGATAGCCGCGATGACATATTCTAGAGATAGTGGTAACAGATGGGAGACAATCAAGTTACAAAAGAACTACATAAAATGATAAGAGTTGTCATTCAAATGTAATCTGAACTCATGTGATGCCCAAAATTTATTTGTATTGTGACATATCCTAGAGATATTGGTGGCAGATGGGAGGCTATCAAGTTATGAAAGAACTAAAATGATAGACTTTGCATTCAACTGTATATCTAATTACATTTTCAGCCACATTCTAGATAATAAAGGAAACAACTCTTTGTCTACACATTATCTAAACCAGAACTCAATTTCACAATACCAAGCTACATGTTTGGCTCAACTGTTTAATATTACTATGTTTATATTATACACAAGCAAAAGTAATGCGAACATATTCGTATGTGTGTGTTATTGTATTCCTGTGATATCAAAAATTTATTTGTATAGTGAATTTTTTTGGTATTGTCATATACATGTACCCATATAGTATTTGTATCCATTATCAAAATTGATGCATCATGGCTTAAAGAACTAATTACTCTATTGTAGCATGTGAAAAATAGCAAAGATTTTAAAGCAATTGATATCAAATCCATACTTCCAATCAGCAGATGCTACTGATTTCAGGATTAACAGAACTATACCGGTTTGATGGACACTCAGAGTCAGTACCAGGTGAAAGCAGAAACAAAATTGTAGTAAAATAAATGACAGAGGCACATATCTCACCAGATGGGTCAACTGATGGGTCATTATATGCATTCATAACAGCTGCCCAACCTACAGAATACATGAACAATAATCACTGCATTACAGCTAAGTAATCTGCAACAAACCAAATTTTCAACTTTTTTCATATTGTTATCAAGCAGCAACCTACCCGAGTCTAAATATAGTGGTCCATTGACTAGGATGAGTTCAATTTAGGTAATCTATTTATAAGTTCAAATTCTTACCATTTAAAGATAAGTCAGACTGGTTTTGAAAGAATGGGGTATCCCTATTTCTATACCATTTGAAGACAAGTAACAAAGCATGTAAACTGTTTGACTAGACTAGAAGCAATCCAGGGGGAGCAATTTACCATAACCTGACCGACTGGGTTTGTTCTCATGGTCTAATGTAAATATATAAACTGTATTTTACATGTAAGTGCATTATCCAGGAAAAAGTGACAAGACAATATTATCTTGCATTCATCTTGATATGTCCTAAGGCATGCCAATTCATATACGTAAAATGACCGGCATGTATAGCATTACCAAGTAAATTTGCATGGCTCAAATTACAAGTATTTAATATCAATTTAAATTAACATTTTAAAATGGGTAATAGTTGAAACTGCAGACTTACGATTGCTCAACAGTAGTGACGCCTCACTAACACTACATCCATTGATAGGTATCAATCGCCGAGGAGTAGCTTCATTTCGAATATAATTATTTCCAGCCTCCCCATGATCATTTGCAGGAAATTTTCTTGAATATGATCCTTGCCCCTTCTCCCCTTCAATCCCATGAGAGTAGTTTGCTTTTTCAAACTTATCTGCAGATGCAAATTCCAATCAATATAATAACTTTGGGGATTTTGCAGGTAAATGATCACATAGTAGAATGTGCATGTATTGAACATATATAAATATGTGCGTGTGCGTGCGTGTGTGTGTGTGTGGGGGGGGGGGAGGAGGATGAGCTGGGTTACTTTCAAAAAGTATGTAAACCGCAAATACTGCCACTTGAAATTGGATGGTTGAGGAACCAAATTGAACATTCAAAATCTTGGAAGTGATGTGCACCATAAAAACTACCCAGGCACTAAAATTTGACTCTTTAATAGGTCAGTGATCATAAAATCAATGCTTTATAAATGTCTAAACATAATTTATGATCACTGGGTGGAGGATAAAACTCGTCAAAAAGTTTCAAATCTTTATCTTTTTTATGTATATCACACCCAGCAGATAGATTTTCAATTTGGATAATCCTCCAAATTCAATCAGATCAATCCACATTTCGATGATTTAGAAGTAACCCAGATCACTTCACATCAATATAGATTTCTACCTAAATATTCAATCAAGCAAATACTGAATCAATTATCAATTGGGGTGTAGTGTAAAATCAATTATCAATTGGGATGTAGTGTAAGGCATGAAAGCTCTTAACTGAAAGAATCCTTCAATTCATGTACTGATGAAATTGCTATGTTGTATGCTCGTAAGGAATATATTTAATGCAGAAAGTGATAACACCATGTGAAAGATGTAACACTTCATTTAGTCTCTACAGAATTATGTTTGGTAAAGAAGAATATCACAGACGAGAGAATCTTGGTTTGAATTATCATATGTTGACACCTCAAACCACTAGAATAATTATCTGAGCAAGAACTCGTTCTGTAAAGACAATGGTTTAACATTTGGAACAGAGGTTGAAATTTGGAGCAATCAGTGCAATTTGTTCCCTTCATAATGGTGCAAAAGCATTTTCTAAAAACTTCAGCATTGTTATTACAATCCAAGAAAGACGAACTGGGGAAGTAATATCTTCAAAATTTTCTTCCAAAACAACCAGCCGGGCATTTATAGCCCTGTTTGAATATGAAAGTTTAGATAACTGGAGTTATATGTGGAGTTATATGCACAGAGTTATGTACAGCAATCCAACTTATCTTCATTTTTTCTTATTTTTGGGTTGTTCAGAACCTTTTCAGAGTATAGATGATTCCAATTATCTCAACTAAAAAGCCAAAATATATGTTATCAGAAAACGTCCATCGAATGACTGGGAAGTTGAAACATATTTTTTGAGATGAAAACTGAGGATCTTCAATAACCAATAATATCTAGAAAATTCAACTTTAGGACCTCAAATTTTTACAGTCTGTATACCTGGTACAAAACATTGACAACTGATACACACGGACACGGAGAGAACCAAGACAAATTCTTTAACATTACTAAGAAATATGAATGGCACGACGAGAACTGTCACGCGTGTCGCATATGACGGCTTCGAACAAATAAACGTGTTTATGAAAATATAATAAAACTCTGTACTCTTCAACATATTACTAGTTTTGGAAGAATTAAGCATGCGTGAACACAAAGCATAGCCCTAAACATTATCTCATACATTTAGGGATTATTAAATTGGGTAGTGGAAGCGGTTGTCATGTTCTTCAATGAGTAATCTCTCTCACGAGTCACGAGCCACGTACTAACGCATCCTTTGTTGGTGGAGGAGATCAAGTTGCATAATCCATCACACAAGTTCCAGGCCTGCAACCCAATAATTGTGGTGGATCAAGAGAGAAGTTGGAGAGAGCCATCAATAGAAAAACCTAGGTTTCCCTTGGAGTTGAGTTGCTTGAGCAAGAGGTAATCAATGATGCCTCTAGCTTGTTATTACCTATTAGCCCGAGCCATCCACCCTCATATATAGAGAAGGATGACTTAGATAAAGGTGTGTGATCAATATCCGAAAATGACCACCGGCTAAGATGAATATGACTGAGAGTGGACCTAGACACCAACTACGTGTCCAATCTAATAAGAATTTAGTAAGTCAAGTCAAACTATGACCAAGTCAACCGGTCAACTTAATACTAGTTGGATCCCCAAACCTCAGGCCTACACCCTTTACAGGTTCAGCCAGTTTGGTGGTTCACTGCATAAACTTGGATTCATCTCGGAATAACAATTAAATTAAAGAAATACTCCTCACTCTTTCATATCTAGATATACTATCAGCTTCCTACTCTTTCCTTCATTGAAAAAAGAGAGAATTAAGTCATCATTGGTTCTTCTATCCTTTTGAAAGTTGTAAAAAAAATTGTGAAACAAAATTCCACATTATCAGAAGTGATTGGGGATTGACATTCCCATGTTTTGATTGTCACATTTGAAATAGCCCAACAATTTCAAACACCCAGAGTCACATCAAAATTTTAGAGAGCTAAAATTTCCTCCAAGGAGTTGTAAATTGGGTTATTATCCTACATGATTTAATGGAAGGTCTTCAAGAGAGGTTGGAACTCTCCCAAAGATAGGAGAGCTCGCCATGGTGGAGCCATCCTATGAACGATCTGAACCGTTCATCTTCCCCTAAATACTTAACATGGTCTAATCGTGTGAGATCAAGTCATTTGAACTTGAGTTGCCATTGCATCACATGATTATTCGAAGAAAAAAAAGAAATTTTAATCGTGCAATTTCATAACGGTCTAATTGCAAGGCCAAATGGATTTCAAAAGACTTAGATTCTGCAATCTTAGACTAGTTTAATCATATTGTTTGGATCGGTCATAGGATGTATCCACGATGAAGGAGAGAATTGAGCTCTTCCTTTTTATCGGGAGCTCCGACCTCTCTTGAAGATTTTCCTTATTTAATTTTTAAAATTTTAACTTAAATGCAGACCCCACATAATTGATGATGTATAATTTGTATTGAATTCCTAACACTTCCCATCCAAAGATGGAGAAGTAAATGTATAGAAAGTTGCCATTTTCTTGGGAAATCTAATGTGCATCCAAACATGGAAAAAAAGGGTTTCAACTAGTAAACATGTAAATTCTCCACTAATCCACTCACAACCAAACTTGGGGGGAAAAAAGCAAATTTTGAAACCCTTTCATCCCTCGAAACTTACAATGCCAACATTCCCAAAATTGGATTTTTAACATGCCAACAACCCTATCACAATCCATCCAATTTCACAGCATTCTCAAACCTCATAATTTTTTTATGAAATATTCCAAACCCTAACCCTAAAAACACCAATTTAAATATATAAAAATCAACAGAATCTCGAGCTGAAACAGGAACGAAATCAAATGAATTACCTGCTGATTTCCTCCGATTCAAAGACCCATTCCTGCACCCAAAAAAAGTTGCGAATCAAAAATCTCATTTTCGATCGTAAAAGGGGGGGGGGGGGGTGGGGGGGGGGGGATTTTTAGGGAGAAGGCGGTGAGGTTACCGCTGAGACGGAGGTGCGTAGCGCTTGACGGCGTCGGGATTGGACTCAAGCATCTTAACGGCGAAGGGCGGTCAGAGGCTGGTTAGGAGACCGAAGGGTGAGCGGACCGCGGGAGATTCTCCCCTAACTCCCCGCTTTCGCTTCACCTAATAATACTATGGTTGAAGATACAGCTTAGTAAACAGTTGGAATACGTTGCTCCGCTTTTGAATTTTTGGCCGTCATAGACGACTTTTGAAAATATTTGCGATAATGGGTCAGTTTCGAAACTATTAGCGATTGTGGACTAACTTGTGTCACGTTAGTAGCTGCCGCTATTTTCATTAACGACATATTCATCTTGAATGTCGCTAATGGGATATGTTTTAAATGTTTTGAATTTTTTGTTTGTTGTCGCTATTCCCACTAGTAACCTTAGTATATATGAGGTCGCTGATGGGATTAGCGACCTCAAATGAATGTATTTAGACACTTAGCGATTCCTAAAGAGCTTTCCCCAAAAATTTAAAACTGAGGTCGCTATTCCCAATAGCGACCTCAGTAGGAAACACAATCTCCTTGTTGTTGACTCTTAGTTTAGTGTGCACAAAATGTGTTCATAAATACTAATAAGTTTAAATTAAGTTGTTCAGATTTTCAGGTTAAAATAATATCAATAAGAGATTCAAAAGAGATTCAAGAATAAGCAAAGAAGGAAAGTAATAAAGAAATATTACAAGATCATGCAAAAGAAGAAGTTATTCAAAAAGAGCACATGTTGATTAGTGCCCAAGAAAGCTATCAAGACAAGTTGTTGCAATCCCTTATTTGTGAGATTTTATCTGTATTTGATTGATTGGTGATTGATTAGTATATGGTAAAAATATAAAGTGGATTCGTTATGAACAGCACGATAACGGTCGATCGCACCTCATGTCGGTCGACCGCATCGCAGTCGCCTGCACTTCACAGCAATATAGTGAAGCAGTCGACCATTCATCTCTGGACTTTTCGTCAGAGAGATGAACGTTCGACTGCACCTAAATTGCGGCCGACCGTACTTTGCGCTGTTCACTCTTTTAGAATGTATTGTTTCCAATTTTGATAGATACACTTTCCCGTCTATATAATTGGACGAATCCACTGAGTATTCCTCACATGTTACTTCTGAGAAAAATATTCTGAACTAATCTTTCAACAATCAATCCAAGTGTGTGTGATAACTATTTGTATTCTTCAATCAGGATCATTGAGGATCTTAAGTTCTTTTCTTCTCTTCAATTTCGATGAGATTGACGGGATTTGTGATTAGAAGTCTTGTGGGAGTAATAGGTCTCTCGGCCTGAATCCGAGAATCATTGTACAAGGGTTTGCGTATAGTGTAACGCTTGTGGCGGAGAATTGCTACAAGTAGGTGGTGTGGACGTAGACCTGGGGGTCGAACCACAATATATCGCTGCGTCACTTGTGCTATCTGTGTTTGATTTTCTTATCTCTCCTTATTTACTTTGCTATGCATTTTAATTTTTTTAATTCCGCACAATCACCCTATTCACCCCCCCTTTTGGTGATTTACAGTGGTATGAGAGCGATGTTCTTATCAAAAGCTTAAAAGTTTAAGCAAAAGGTCCAATGGTTGAAATCCCTCCTCCCGAAAACTTGTACTCTTCGGAGCCATTCGTCTCCAATGGGACAAGTCTTACACGCTCACCATATTTTGATGGAAAATGCTATGATATTTGGAAAGTTCGTATGTCTCATTTTCTACAGATGTTTGAAGAAGAAGTGTGGAATGTATGCATTAATAAACCAGATATTCCGATCAGCGACGGAAAGACGGCCTTCACAAAAGCAGAGCTAGCACTCAAGACCGCAAATTTCAAAGCTATGATGGCTCTCTATGCAGGGTTGAATAATGAAGAATTAATGCGATGCAGGCAAAACTGCAAGACAAAATACGAGATCTGGAACAACAAGTTGAAACGGCATGAGGGAACCGCCTTAGAGGTAAAAGCTAAAGTAAATCTATGTTTTTATAAGTTTGATGTGTTTCGTATGTTGCCAGGAGAAAATGTAGATCAAATGCTCGCACGCTTCGATATCATTGCACATGAGCTTGAGAGCTTAGGTAAGGGGTTGGATGATGACCGAAAGGTTGGAAAACTCATAAGCTGTCTCACGCCCGAGTGGGATGTAAAAGTTGTTGCAATGAGGAAGACTCGAGAAAAATGGATTCGACTACTACACATTCCAAGAAAAGGTGAAGACATACGAGATGGAGATGACGAAAATTAAAAGATACAGACAGAACATCGGGATTGAACCAAAAATTGAAGAGAGGACCATCGCCGTAAAAGCAGAAAAATCCCGACCATCAAAAGCAGATTCAGACCGTGAGGAGTCAGGAGAAGACATCGTCCTATTGACTAAGCAATTTCGTAAGTATCTCAAACATAAAAAATATGGCAGGTACCAAGGAGAAAGAGAGAAGAATAAAGATGATGTATGCTATAAGTGCAAGAAGTCCGGACACATCTGTCCGTCTCACAGGACAAGAATAGAGACTACTACCGCTCAAACCCTGGTCTGAAAAAGAAGGCATTGAAGGCAACATGGGTAGACTCGGATTCAAGTGAGGAAGAGCAAGGTTACAACGATGTCGGCTTCATGGCTCTTGGGAATGGTGAGGTGCAATCACCATCTCAAGAAGAGGTAATCGAAGAACCTACTTATGATGAGCTAGTAGACATGTGTAATGGATTAAAAGACTATGCTAAGAAACTAAGTCGTAAACTAAGGCAATATAAACAAATTTCAAATGAAACACATGACTCTTGTATCGCTAAAAATCAAAAACTGAAAAATAAAAATGCTTTGATCATGGAAAAATTCGAGTCATTTAGAAAAGATCATGATGTATTGCTGGAGAAAAATGAACATTTAAAACAACAAATTCAAGAATCCTTAGCAACACATGATGAACACTTAAGAGAAATTCATGAGAAATCTGTTTATATCGCTAAACTCACAGATGATTTAAAAGAATGCAAAAGAAAATTTGATGAGGTAGTGGAAGGATATAATGAAGCTCTTGAACAAAATAGAATTCTTGATGCTACACTAGACACTCTTCGTTGGAACATAAAAGACGATGAGGTGACTAGAAAAAGACTTTGTAAAAGAGTAATTGAGTTTGAAAAAATTATAGAAAAATATGAAGGGCCCAATTACCTTATTACAAAAAATCCAAGATCCTATCACGATAATCGAGGTCTTGGTTACGAAGAGACAATACACCATCAAAAATTTAAATCATCATGTCATACACACTTGCACAATCACCAACATAATCACAAACAAACTCAAAACTATGCAAGTGTGCATGATTCAAGGCATAGTCGTATCACATATCATTACTGTTGTAGACTTTGACATATTTCTTATAACTGTCCATTAAAAAGGAATACTAATTTTGTGTCGATAAGAAAGGATGTAAATGCAGGTTTAAAACAAACTTGGGCACGCAAAATTATACGTATTAATCTTGATGTAGGTAACTTTGATAGTGGATGCTCAAATCATATGACAGGTGACAACCGATACTTTACATCACTATCAAGGGAAAGAGGGAAGGATATCATCTTTGGAGATAATAGCACTGGTCAAACCATTGGTAAAGGTAAAAAAAATTTGGTTCTTCATGCTCTATTGAGGATGTTTTATTGGTAAGAGGTTTAAAACATAATTTAATTAGTGCAGCCAATTATGTGATAAAGGTTATACCGTTACTTTTGATAAAAATAAATGCACTGCACTAGATAGCAATAAATCTTGTTTACTTCTCGCTAACAGATGCAACAATGTATATGTTACAAATTCTAATGAATTAGCACAGAAAAATATGAGATGCTTTGTTGCTAGAAATGAGGATGGTTGGTTATGGCATTGAAGACTTGGACACACGACCATGGATAATCTCAACAAACTTGTAACCAAGGAGCTTGTGAGGGGATCCCTAAAATCAAATTTGAGAAAGATAAACCGTGTGAGTCGTGCTAGTTCGGTAAGCAAACTAAAAGTTCTCACAAACCCAAGAAAATGGTATCAACTTATAGACCCCTTGAACTCTTGCACATGGACCTTTTTGGACCATTACGAACACGTAGTAATGGAGGTGCACGATATGCCTTTGTAATTGTTGATGATTATAGTAGATTTACTTGGGTTGCCTTTTTGCCACAAAAAGATGACACATTGTATGTTTTTCAAAAATTCTGTTGTAGAGTGGAAATGAGAAAAGCCTTACCATTGTTGCTATTCGTAGTGATCATGGTGGAGAATTTCAAAATGAGCTGTTCACATCATTTTGTGACAAAAAATGAATAAAACATGAGTTCGCTTGTCCTCGTACTCCTCAACAAAATGGGGTTGTTGAAAGGAAAAATCAATCTCTTCAAGAAGTGGCCCAAACCATGCTTAGTAAAAAAGATTTACCTAAATCATTTTGGGCAGAGGATGTCAATACAATATGTTATACAATTAACCTAGTAATCATTAGGAAATATCTTGAAAAAACACATTTTGAACTATGTTATGGCAAAATTCCCAACTTAAGTTACTTTCGCATCTTTGGATGTAAAGTGTTTATCTTAAACACTCTTGATAATTTGGGAAAATTTGATCGTAAAAGTGATGAAGGTGTATTCTTAGGATATTCTTTTAGTAGCAAGGCATATCGTGTATTTAATAAAAGAAGATGCACCATCCAAGAATCAATTGATGTTATATTTGATGAAACTAATTCCTACACCAAAGAAATATTGCATGTTGTTGATGATAATGAGACAGGTGTTCGTGTTGAAAAGAAGCAGGTACACATCGACCAAGTACCAAATGAGGAGTTACAAAATCATAAGCCTCCTTACAATGAAGATGCATCCAAATCCCAAACAGAAGAAATGCCTACACAAACAATTGATGCCATGGAAGATGATCCTATACAAAATCAACCTTCTACAAATGAAAGACGCCTAGCATGGAAAATCATGTCCAGTCATCCACCAAATCTTATACGAAGCGACATGTCGAAAGGGGTAACTACTCGCACACAAGCTCAAAATTTCATGTGTTTTTCCGCTTTTGTTTCTATACTTGAACCTAAGAATAATAAGGAGGCCTTGCATGATAATGACTGGATTATTGCAATGCAAGAAGAACTTAATCAATTCGAAAGGAATCAAGTATGGAGACTTGTTCCTATACCTCACAATAGGACCATACTTGGAATTAAGTGGGTATTTAGGAACAAGTTGGATGACTCCGGCACTATCACTAGAAATAAGGCCTTTCTTGTTGCACAAGGTTATAACCAACAAGAAGGGTTCGACTTTGATGAGACTTTTGCTCATGTTGCACGGCTTGAAGCCATTCGTATTTTAATTGCTTTTGCTTCTTATATGGATTTGACTCTTTTTCAAATGGATGTCAAAAGTGCTTTCTTAAATGGTTTTATTTAGAAGTTTATGTTGCACAACCACCAGGATTCACTGATCCTACACACCCAAACCATATATTCCGTCTTGATAAAGCTTTATATGGTTTGAAGCAACCTCCTCGTGCCTGGTATGAACAACTAAGTTCGTTTCTACTTCGCATAGGCTTCTCTAAAGGAAAAGTAAACACTACACTTTTTATAAAACATGTTTTCAAAGATATTTTAATTGTTCAAATTTGTTTTGATGATATTATATTTGGATCTACTAATGAAAATTTTTGCAAGGAATTCTCAAACCAAATGCAGGATGAGTTCGAAATGAGTATGATGGGTGAACTAACTTATTTTCTTGGACTTCAAATACAACAAAGAAAGAATGGCATCTTCATAAATCAATCCAAATATGCAAAAGAACTAGTCAAAAAGTTTGGGCTTGAAGGCAACTACCACTAAGCTTTCCAAGGATGAATATGGTAATAATGTTGATATTTCTACTTATCGTGATATGATTAGTAGTTTTCTTTATATTACTGTATCTCGTCCAGATATCATGTTTAGTATTTGTTTATGTGCATGTTTTCAATCGTGTCCCAAAGAATCGCATTTGGTTGTCGTTAAGTGTATCATTCGATATCTTAAATGCACACTAAATACTGGACTTTGGTACCTGAAAAATAGAAACTTTTCCCTTGTAGGATACTCTGATGCAGATTATGCCGACAGCCTAACTGACAGAAAAGCACTAGCGGCACATATCACTTCTTGGGAAACTGCCTTGTCTCATGGGCGTCCAAGAAGCAGAATTTTGTAACTCTCTCCGCTGCAGAAGCCGAATATATTGCCGCCGGATCCTGTTGTGCGTAGGTACTACGGATGAAACACACTTTAGAAGACTTCAAGGTATTCTTTGATCATATTTCAATTAAATGTGATAATACCAGTGTTGTCCATATGACAAAGAATTCTGATCAACATAGTTGCACAAAACATATTAATATTCGGTATCATTTTCAAAAGGGATATATTATTCTTGACTATATTTCCACTGATTCTCAACTTGCTGATATATTTACTAAGCCTTTAGATGAAAAACGATTTTATTTTTTAAAGGGTGAATTGAACGTTATTGATATTTCTATTTAAACCTGGTTTTCGGTCGACTGAATGGGCGACTATACACCTGTGAAGGAGTACAGTCGACTGGGCGGTCGACCGGCATGCTCTCGGTTTTCGTTTTGATTTTTGTGTGTTTTCAAAAATTTGAAGTTCAGAAGTTGCGGTCGACCGGTTCACCCTCTGTCTTCTTTTTTGTGCTTACGGGATGTGTAGTCGACCGGTTTGCTATCGGGTCGATCCTTTGTTTTATATGCTCAACTGGTTTTGCGGTCGACCAGTTCTTTTTTTGGTTACTCATTTTGAGTTTTACGAACTTTCTATTCACTATTTTCTATAATATTGGTTTATTGAAATACTTCTTCTCCTGTTCTATGCCTTGGATCTGTATTGGGAAAATCTCAAATCTATGATACCATGAAGAGCTCTCCTTGTATATCAAAGAGTTTCGCTATCAATGGTATCATGTAAGTGGATTTTTCCCTGCTTTAAGAAATTATTATATTTCCCAAATTCATCTCATGCTTTATCATGTTCCCTAAATTAACCTTTTCTTTTGCGTCATGAATGTTCTTTTATTTACAAATGGCTTTCGGGGGGAGAATAAAGCATTTAATTAAATGTTCTTATTATGCTTGTCTTTTTCCCCTCTTGGTGTGTTCCAAAAAGGGGTAGAATATTTTTATGAATGTTTTTAACTAAAAGTTAATATAATACTGAATATTATTATCTCTTCTTCATATATCTTCTATGAAAATCTATGCTACAGGAAATAAAAATATATGCTACAGGAAGTACTAAATTCAGGGAGAGTATTTATATGCCTTATTGTTTTATTTTTAATCTCTCACGATCTTTATCTATGAAAATCTATGTTACATGAAGTACTAAATTCAGGGGGAGTATTTATATGCCTTATTGTTTTATTTTTACTTTCAACATTCAAAGGCATGTTTTGTTCACACCAAAAGAGGGAGATTGTTGACTTTTAGTTTGGTGTGCACAAAATCTGTCCATAAATACTAATAAGTTTAAATTAAGCTGTTCAGATTTTCAGTTTAAATTAATATTAATGAGAGATTCAAGAATAAGCAAAGAAGGAAAGCAATAAAGAAAGATTACAAGATCAAGCAAAAGAAGAAGTTATTCAAAAAGAGCACATGTTGATTAGTGCCCAAGAAAGCTATCAAGACAAATTGTTTCTATTCCTTATTTGTGAGATTTTATCTGTATTTGATTGATTGATTGATGATTGATTAATTTATGGTAAGAATATAAAGTGGATCGTTATGAACAGCATGATAACGGTCGACCGCACCTCATGTCGGTCGACCGCATCGCAGATGACTGCACTTCACAGCAATATAGTGAAGCAGTCGACCATTCATCTATCGACTTTTCGTCAAAGAGATGAACGGTCGATTGCACCTAAATTGCAGTCGATCGTACTTTGCGCTGTTTACTCTTTTGGAATGTATCGTTTCCAATTTTGATAGATACACTTCCTCGTCTATATAATTGGATGAACCTACTGAGTATTCCTCACCTATTACTTCTGAACTAAATTTTCAACAATCAATCCGAGTGTGTGTGATAACTATTTGTATTATTCAGTCAGGATCATTGAGGATCTCGAGTTCTTTTCTTTTCTTTCACTTCGGTGAGATTGACGGGACTTGTGATTAGAAATCCTGTGGGTGTAATAGGTCTCTTAACCTGAATCCGAGAATCACTGTACAAGGGTTTGAGTATAGTGGAACGCTTGTGGCGGAGAATTGCTACAAGTAGGTGGTGTAGACGTAGACCTAGGGGTCAAACCACATTATATCGCTGCGTCACACTGTGCTATCTGTGTTTAATTTTCTTATCTCTCCTTATTTACTTTGATATTCATTTTAATTTTTTTAATTCCGCACAATCCTCCTATTCACCCCCCCTTAGGGAGATTTACACATGTTCTTTGTAAAATTTGCAAAATAGTCATACAACTAAGGCCTCTATTCGGAATAGCGACCTTAGTACAATAAAAGTCTCTATTCCGAATAGCGACCTTAGTTTTAAAAATAAATTGATTGTCATTTTTCATATAGCAAAAACTCTCTAGATTTTGCTAAGTGTTAGAATACGCCTCATTAAAGGTCGCTAATCCCATTAGCGACCTCATACATACTAAGGTCGCTAGTGGGAATAGCGACGGTAGAACCCCGTATTTTTAAAATATTATTTTTAAATGTTTATGATGAATTAAAATGATTTTTTGGAGAATTTATAAATATTTTTTTTGAAAATCTACCTTTTTACACGTGCAAAATACGTGCATATACTTTCTTGAAAAGTTCAAAAGTCAAATTTTCTTCATGAAAAATCATTATTTATTATTTGGGATTTATTTGTGATTTTTCCAGATTTTTCTGAAATTAATCATATTTATTTGCAAATTTTGAGAAAAGAAGGATCTTTTTGCAAATTTGTCATTTTTAGGGGTTAAAATGTAAAATTTACTTTCTGGACGTTTTGAACAGTACCGGTTGAGATTAATGAGTATATTTTCCTTTTAAATCCTAATTTAAATGAACTTTATTGAATTTCCAAGAATAGAGCTATATATATGAAGTTGTATATTGAAGGGATCATTTTGCAAAAGTGTTTGGAAAACCCTAAACTTCTTATCCCGGGTATTTAAAAGAAAATGCAGCCGTCATTCGCTGCACAACATAAAATTCTTGTGATTTTTGGGAGGATCAAGAGGAGGTTTTGGATCTCGCAAAAGGAGAGGTTTTATTGTTGGATCTCGTCGTTTCTAAAGGTGAGTGACATGAACTTTGTTTTGTTGTTTGCTTTTTGTGAATAATGTAAATTTGGTTGTTGTTTTGATTTACGTGAATGATTGTTTCGTTGTTTGTTTCGACATGTTTGTTTATTTAGTGTATTTTGTATGTGAGCGATGCAATAGTTGTTGTTTGTATTATGTATGTGAAATCTATGAATGTTTAGTGGATCTTGGTTTATAGATTTGTATTGCTAGAAAGCGTGTTTAAGATTTGAGTATGATTATGGCAATAAGGGATCGGATGGATGAACATCTGGATCTTGTGACTACAAATCAGATTTTGGTTATGAGTCGTGGAAGAAATTCAGTATTGAGAATTTTGAGTGGAAGATTTATGAATCAAGAGAATCTTGACATGAAAATTAAGGTTTTGAGAAATTGATTGAATTGAGGAAATATACCCAAACTGGGGATTCTTTGAGACCGACGTTTTTATATGAATACAAATTATTTTAGTAAACAATGATTTCTTTTAGAAAACTCTAATTTGATTATCATGTACAACCTAAACTGTGCAGTCTGTAGGCCGACAGTCGACTGGCAGACCTTTCGATCGACTGGTACGACCCGGCTGATGTGATATTTAGTTTTCTTAAAAATCCGTTCTGGACAGTCGACTTAGGACTTTTTCAGTCGACTGGTACACTTAGTATTTATTTTTTCAAAGTTATCCTAGATTTTTCTCCGGTAATTCGACTTATGACTTTTATAAGTCAACTTATAACACTTAGAATATTTTCTTAAAATCATGGAACTTTCTTTCTGGATAGTCGACTTATGCTTTCTATAGTCGACGGGTGCTGATGTATTTTTATATATTTATGAAGGTTCTTTCAAATGATTTATTCTTCAAATGCTTTAATCTATACTTTATCTTCTATTAAACATATGTTTTCAAGATGTTAAGTTGAGCAGTTTAAGATGTGAGTTTGGTTGAGATATTTGAGTTGAGTCTCTAGAGGATGTGTGTGACCCAAGTATACCGGCGGTTGAATTCATTATGTTTAGGCCTGTTGAGGCATTTTGGTTGTTCAGTTTTGAGTTAAGTCCGGTAGGGTACATCAACTCTAGGAGATTCGTTAAGTAATTAAATAACCCAAAAATGATAAGGACAGGCACTAGTGGTGATATGATGAACGGGAACATGAGTCATGTACCTCGGTATGGCTTTTGGTGTGGGATTTAATCTCCGGAATTATCCAAGTAACTTACTTGTGGTGTGTGATTTATCTCCGGAATTATCCAAGTAACTTACCTGTGGTGTGGGATTTATCTCCGGAATTATCCAGGTAATTACTTGTGGTGTGGGATTGATCTCCGGAATTATCGGGGTCGAGGCGACGCACATGTGGTATTCGTGTGATGAGGTCATTGCTTTCGGTGTGGGATGATCTCCGGAATTATCCAGGCAAATTACCTGTGGTGTGGGATCTATCTCTTAAATTATCGGGGCATGGGCTAATACTCACAGTTTATCTTTATCTCGTAGTAGTCATCGTGTTAGGATTAGTTGCATAGCGGGAGATTGAACCCTACGATGTGGAGACGTTAAGGGCTTGCACCGAACCTATGTAGAATGAGATGCATAAACTTCGACAAGTATGCATTAGAGAGTCCGCATATAGAAATTGTGTTTTCCTGACTCGGTTTTATGCACGTGGTTTTTCCTGTTTTCTACACTTGACACTTAGTTTAGTTTCACTTGTTGTTTACGTGTTTCCTTCCTATGTCATATTTTATATATTCTTGTTTATTATATGTTGTTTAAGAATCCATGCTTAATGCTTATTTATGTTGTTTGTTTGTTTTTATGTCACTCACACCATTTATGACTGACCCCTTTAGTTTGGGGGTTAGGGATCATCTCTAGCCTCATGTGTTGCAGGTTGTTGCTTAGAGTTTGGAGATTTGGATGCTTGAGATAGTTTTGAGATAAATTGATTTAATAGAGTTTGGTGTAAAATTGTAAAAGACAGTGTTGTGATTAAAGGAAAGTTATATTTTGAGATGTTTTGTATTCCGCTGTGCTATGTAAAGGATTATTGTAATAAAAGTTGGAAAAAATTTATTGGTGTTGGTTGTGTTTAATGTTACATTGAAGTTGATGCTGGGATTGTGCCACGTATTTTCTAAGATATTATATTAGAAATTCGGGGCGCTACAGAGATTGGTATCAGAGCATGCTTCAATAGTAATAATAAACACGGCAAAAAAAAAAAAAAAAAAAAAAAAACCTAGGTGTGGACACTAGAGTGTGAGTACCTAGGTGTGGACATTAAAGAATGAGTATCACATAGAACTGAAACATGATGTTTTACCTTTGGGATACAATTGATGTTTTGCCAAAGGATATTGATGTAAGTTTGAATTGTGTGTGGTGCTCTAACTTTTCCCTCGTTTTGCAGTATTCAGTATGGTTGCACCCAGGCCCAGGAATGGTGGTAACATGAGGATGGATCTGGAAGTTCTCGAGGAACTGGAATTGATCTTGAGGCCGAATTTGCCAAGGTGTATCAGACTCTGAATGCGCTAATGGCATATAATTTGGCGCAGAATCAGAATCAGAACCAGCAGCAGAATCATGGAGCTGGACAGGGATTGGTTAACGCCGACCCTATCAAGCAGATCGAGTCCTTCAAGAGGATGAGGCCGCCAGTTTTCAAGGGGCAATCTGATTCAAACGCAGTTGACGATTGGATTAGAAGGATGGAGACAATCTTCGAGGTATCGGAGACTCTGGTAGCCAATAAGGTGAAGTTGGCTACTATGCAACTGGAAAAGGACGCTGGTGTCTGGTGGGAATCGCTGAAAAGGACTTTGGGAGACCAGCCGATGACTTGGGAAACTTTTCTGGAGGAATTTAGGGATCGCTTCTTTCCCCTAGATATTCAGGAGAAGAAGGCGACCGAGTTCCTGAATCTACAGCAGGGTAGCATGACCGTGCGAGAGTATGAGACCAAGTTCGCTCAGCTGTCGAGGTATGCGCCAGAGTTGATCGTTGACGAGGCGAAGAAGGCCAAGAAGTTTGAGCGGGGCTTGAGGCCAAACTTGAGGTCGAGAATGATTCCGTTGGGCATACAGAGGTTCGACAAGCTGGTCAGGAGAGCAGCTATGACTGAGGAGGACATGGACCAGTTCCAGAAAAGGCAAGATACCTGGAATAGGAACAAGAGGCCAGCATCAGGTCAGAGTGGGAAGGGATTCCCGGCGAAGCAAATTAAGTTCAGTGATCCAGTGCAGAAGGCACCTGCAACTCAGGGAGTGACTTGTTACTACTGTAAGGAGGCAGGCCATTACAGGTCAGCGTGTCCTAGGTTGGCGAAGCAGACTTGTTCCCAATGTGGGCAGACTGGACATTCTAAGTCTCATTGTCCACAATTGAGGAAGGATAGTTTAGGTGGAAGCAAATTCCAGAGGTAAGGGCGAGTATTTGCATTAACCGAGGAGGACGCGGGTAACTCAGAAGATGTAATACAGGGTATGCAAGAGTTTTGATTTTTATTTTAAATCAATGTAATAAGTAAAACCTTTATTTGAGAATAATTGGAGATTGAGTATCACTCTTCATGTAACAGGGATTGTTTTGATTAATGGAATAAAGGCAAAGGTTTTATTTGATACTGGTTCATCGCATACTTTTGTATCGCTGAATTTTGCAAAGATCTTAGGTGTGGAGCCTAAGTTGTTTCCAGGCAAGGTTTTGTCGGTGGCAACGCCATCAGGTGAAGAACTGATTGCGGATCGATATTACGAGGGCTATGATATCGAGATTGGCGGGAGATTATTTGGCATCGATCTGATTGAGCTGCAAGTCTTAGGAGTGGATGTCATCGTGGGCATTAATTGGATGGCAATATATGATGCCACAATTGAATGCAAGCAGAAAGAGGTGTTGGTGAAAGCACCAGGTGGACCCGCAGTGACTTTCCAAGGGAAGAAGAAGATTCCGAAGGTAGTTGCAATGGTATCCAAGATGGTGATTCCAGATGAAGTCAAGAGCATTCTGGTTGTCAGAGATTTTCCTAAGGTGTTCTTGGATGCTTTTCCAGGATTACCGCCGCAGAGAGATGTGGAGTTTTGCATTAATGTTCAGCCGGGAAGCGTGCCGATTTCTAAGGCTCTGTACAGGATGGCACCGGTAGAGCAAGACGAAGTAAAGAAGCAGATCGAGGAGCTGTTGAGCAAAGGGCTTATTAGGCCGAGTTATTCTCCGTGGGGAGCCCCAGTGTTGTTAGTCAAGAAGAAGGATGGTTCAATGAGGATGTGCATTAACTACCGGGAGTTGAATATAGTGACTATTCAGAACAAGTATCCACTGTCGCGGATTGATGATTTGTTCGACAAGCTTCAGAAGCAGCTGTGTTTTTGAAGATTGATTTGAGGTCAGGGTATCATCAGGTTCGAGTCAAGGAGGAAGATGTGAGTAAGACAGTTTTCAGGACTCGTCATGGACTCTATGAGTTTTTGGTGATGCCATTCGGGTTGACGAATGCGCCAGCAGTGTTCATGGATATGATGAATCGGGTTTTGAGGCCATTTATTGACTCCTTCGTGGTGGTTTTCATCGATGATATTTTGGTGTATTCGAAGTCGAAGGAGGAGCATTCTATGCACTTGACAGCGGTATTACAGAAATTGCAGGAGCATAGCTTGTATGCCAAGTTGTCGAAGTGTGAGTTTTGGAAATTTGTGTTAGTGTAGGTGCCCTAGAGACAATACATTAGAGTTTTAGAAACGCTATTATGTCATTATGTTTTAGTGATTATTAAAATATAAGTTTATTATGTCTTTATTTACTGCGTTATAAATGTTAGCATAATAAATGTCCTTAGAATATGATACAAATTATATAGATTCAAATATGAGATTTGAACATGAGATTATATATGTTAAGAGTATCATATTCTTAAATGTCCCTAGTCGAGTATTATTATTATAAGGACAATAATAATACATCGAGACTAGTATGTTGATTGACTGATGACCATATCTCATTGGTCATTAGTATAGAGATGCTAAAGTCAATGCATAGGTACATGTAAGAGTACAGTGTACTGGACTGACCCACCGTGAGATTCTACATGGAAGATTATAAATAGTGTCATAAGAAATCTCACAGTGATAATGGTGTAATGATCCTTAGACCTGAAATCATTATAGTTCTACATGAGAATTAATATACTTTGATTTCATCAAAAGTTATCTTTAACCGGGTAATGATAAAGATGGTTGTTGGGTATATTATGAATCATGTGAGAGATATGAATGATCTAGATGGGATTTAACCCTCCTATTTATAGGAGTGATATTATTGGCCTCTTGTTTGAGTGAGACTATGAAATGCATGGCCATGCTCAAATATTGATTTGTTTGAATAGTCTACTCATCGATCAAGAAAATAAAGATTAAATTATGAAGAGGATGACACAAACCATGCCTCAAGTTTAATCTATAATATCATGGTTAAAAGGATTATATTACATGGAACATTAGTCACGAAAGGTTTAATCGAATCACCGATTTATTATTATTACTTGGGTAGCAATGATGTATTACTAGATGCCGCTCATTGTTTATAATTTTATTGAATAATAAAATTATTGCCAACGTAATAATAACCTACAGGGTCACACACAAGAACGCTTGAAGGAGATTTAATTTAAATTATGAATTTAAATTAAATAGTAATTCGATTTTATTTATAATATTAATTAAGTGAGACTTAATTAATTAATTAAATAGAATTTCAAATTTACTAATTATTAGAATTAGAATTAAATTAGAATATTAATTAAGTTTGACTTAATTAATTATTTAATTAAGAATTCTAATTTTAATAAAAGCCCAATGGGATCGGGCTTTAGAAAATAGATTTTTCTCTCTATATAAACATCTTAAACTCTCAAAATTAGGGTTAGAGGAAAAAGAGAAAAACCCTAGCCGTTTGAGAGATGAAGATGGAGATAGAGAGAAGTTGGTTTTCGGATGCTAGTACATCGCTCCTTCAAAGATCAAGCGTTCGTGTGGATACCGGTAGAGCGTAGATTGCGAGAGCGGGATGCGTGGTGATTCAAGAAGTTTGGACCTCTTTAATTCTCCCTTATTAAGTTGTTAAAGCTTCTTAAGGTATTTATTCTTAATCTCCGAATTAAATCTTGTGTTTTCGCATGGATCCTGCGGAGGGTTTCGATTTTTTAATTTATTTTTCACACTTATTCCGCTGCGTTTATGTGCTCGAAACCCTTCAATGGTATCAGAGCTACTTGCGAAAACGTTTTAATTCGTTTATTTGTTACAGTTTTGATATATATGCATAAACTGTAAGTTAATGATGATTGGGATGATCATATGATGATCTTATAATCTGTATGTATACTGATATGTATATGATTTATGTTTGTTCTAATTACGAGAATCGTATTCGATATGGATTCTGAAACGGCTGCTGCAGATTTGCTGAAATCTATTTCTAGTGTCCGATTTTTGCAAATGAGTACCTTTTCGGAAAGGGAAACGAGCGTATGAACAAAACTGATAGCTTAAGCTATCACCGACTCGTCTGTAAGGCGTTTGACGCCGTTTAGGGCCTGAAATATGCAATTTTATGTTTTCAGATTTAATTTCAATTTTCTGAATTATGCCGTATATGATTTCTATGATTGGATCATGATGAAATATGATATGGTATAACATGATTAGATAATATATGATATTATTTGAATATTATATATTTGTTCTTATTGCGTAGATTGTATACGATACGGTTTCTGCAAAGATGAGCAGATTTGGTGAAATCTATGTCCAGTGTCCGATTTTTGCAAATAAAATATGTTTTCTGACTGGAATCGGGTCACTGAGCAATACTGACTTTGTCACCGACGCGGATATAAGGCGTTTGACGCCATTTAGAACCTGAAAACTGCGATTTACTGTTTTCAGAATTTTTATTGCAATTTTCTGATTTTACCCTATTTAATTTTTGTGATTGGATCATGACAAATATGATGTGGTATGATGACATAATGAAATATGAGATATTCTTGATTGTTATATGAGCATGGTGCTGGTTATGGCCTTAAGACCCTTAGATTAATGGTTTATGGTTTTGGCTTTGTAAATACGACTTGCATGTCGTTTTCTTCATTCTTGTAATTGTATAATCTCGAATGTAACTCGAGTTTTATTATGTAAGTACATAAGTACATTAGTATAGGTTGTTTTCAGTTATTCAATGTAATGTACTTGAAGATTGAAGGACGATCCAAGAAGTGGAGCAACCAAGGAGAATGAAGACATGTAATTGTATTTATATTTTTCACCATAGATTGACCTCGATCCTTTCATTAGCTTGAAAGGATCATGTAGGATAAAGGCCATAACCAAGCACGTTTACATACTGCACTTTACATATTGATGTATGAATGTTTGTGTAGAATACATTATGATGCATGCTTCAATTAGATTAATAATGTATTAATGTATGTATTAGATACATCACCCATGCCATGCCTGCTTAAACAAGATAAAATCTGTAACAATTTAAGATGAACTTTAAACAAACGATCATGAGATTCTCGTGTTTATGAAACACGGCAATTAAATATGAATTTTCATTGATTCAACGATTGAATGATTTTGTCAACAACCGATTACGAATCTGTAAGAAAAGGGGTGCCAATAATGCCGTCTGTGCGTTAACCTCTGATCTGGAAATCATTCATTCAACGAATTTTTTGATTTGAAATATTTAGTTCTAAGACAAATTGGGAATCTCTTTATGATGGGATCATGATCGTTTATAAGTAAACCCCTTAACAAAATATTAAGTTAATTAGATGCTTTCCAATGAATTAACACTCATCAAAGCCTAGATCATAAGGGGTGGGTTTGCCAAAGTAGAGCACTCCTTTTAATCGTGGTTAGGTGTGAAAGAATAAATGTGATATTCGTCATGTTAATCATTGGGTCCAACTTAACTAAGTCGTCACAATAGGATTGTGGATAGCGAACTTAGAAGCATAGAGTTTGGCGAAAATTTTATTAGATAAATTAGAGCAATGGTTGTTCACCAAACTATCCAAGAATTATATACGTGATATAATTGACAAATGTTGTCTACCTAAATAGTTGTGTTTTGGGAGTTTCGGCCAACGCTGACTCAAGACATGATGAAATATGGATCTTGGCTCACTAGAAAGATATATAATAAATGCTTTCCGAATTAATAGTAAGGGCTATTAATTTGATCAAAATAGTGGGAGGTATATTAGATGAATGTACCATAATCACTTGAACATAATAATTAATAGATGCAATCTAGTTCATTTTATGCAATTTAATATTGTAGATATCAAATGATAAATAACACAAACAACTTCTCTATGCGATCAGTCCTTGAGAAGGACAATATGACAAGAACTAACTTCCTTGTCTGACATAGGAACTTGAGGATCGTCCTCATGTAATGCAAAAGCTCTATGTCATTTATATCCCTCCCCTACTCCTTTAGATGAGAATGTAACATATGCTGAATAATATGCTTATTTGAAGCAAATTAATGATGCGACTGATGTTTCATGTCTCATGCTTGTAAGTGCTAAGCTTTAGAAGCAACATGAGCATATGGATGCATATGAGATGATAGAGTACCTTCAAAAGATGTTTTGAGGGATTGTTTATCAAGAAAGATTTGACAATAACTAAGCACTCTATAATTATAAGAAGGGAGAGTGAGATTCGGTTGGACCACATGTTTGAAAGATGATGAGTTATATTGAAATCTTTGAACAATAACTATTCTCATTATGTTATGAACAGTAAGATGAATGAGATAGACTAGAACACCCACTTAGGTGTTGCTAAAGAGGCGATTGTCGCTTCTGTGGAAAACCGAGACACTGGAAGTTGAACTGTCATATTTTATTGGAAGATATGAAAAATGAAGAAGACCGATAAGGGTCAAGCTTCAAGTATCGAGTTTAATTTGGAGCAAAGGTTGTTGCTCTGGTTAGATGAACTCGTTACTTAATTTGCCCACAAGGCAAATTTTAGAACTTGATAATTGTTCTTACGTGCCTACAATAAGTAGAGACATTATATGATTTCTTGTTTGGACAAGAAAGGTTTTTTCATTTTAATTGAATAACAATAGTTGTTCATTCTATTTCGATGATAAAACTTATAATGTTGCACAATTAGTTAATAATTTAGACGTTCTAAAATGACTCAAATTAAATATATTTCTGGCTTTATTGCATATGCCATTTAAATAAGAAGCGCATATCCAAATTTCATTAAGATGAACTAAGGATAAGTTTGATTTTGAATCATACGATGTTGCTAACCTTGTTTACTTGGAACGATGAATGATGCCCCTTTTATTGTATACGTAAAAGGGCTACCGAACGATTAGAATAATACATAATGATGTATGTGGTCTCATGCGTTCGATGGCAAGAGGTGGCTATTACTACTTCATTAAATTCACTGATGATTTCAGTAGGTATGGATTTGTGTAACTTTTGAAGAACAAATCTGAATCTTTTGAAAAGTTCAAAGAATAAAGAATGAAGTAGAAAAGCAACTAGGCGAAAATATAAAAGCTCTAAGATTTGATCAAAGAGATTAGTAATTAAGCCTTGGATTTTAAAGAGTGTGGTATTGTATCACAACTAACTCCACTTGGAACACCACAATGACATGGTGTGTCAAGAGGAGAAATCGCACCTTGTTGGACATGGTACGATTGATGACGAGTCATGCTAATCTTCCAATAAATTTATGAGGTTATACCTTGGAAACGGCTGCATATACACTTAACCGTGTTCATACTAAATTGGTTCAAAAGACACCATATGAGATATGGACTGAGAAACGTCAAAGCATGTCGTTTATGAAAGTATGGAGATGTGAAGCGTTTGTGAAACGTCTGATCTCTGATAAGCTTGGACCATAATCAGATAAGTGTTATTTTGTGGGGTACCCAAAGGAAACTAAGGGACATTACTTCTATAATCCTACAGAGAACAAAGTGGTTGTTTCTCGAACTGCTGTGTTTCTAGAAGGAGAACTGGTCTCCAAAAGAAATAGTGGGAGGAAAATAGATCTCGATGAAACTCGAGAACCATAAGATAACGTTGAACCAGAAGTGGAACATGAGCAGGATATTCAAATTAATGATGATGGTAATATTGCTCAAGAAACACAGGTTGTCCGTAGATCTAGTAGGATTCACCATGAGTTTGAGAGATATTATGGATTTCTCTTAACTCGTAATGGTGATTTGATGCTCATAGATTAAGATGAGCCCCTCACCTACAAGGATGCTATGAACAGTCCAGACTCTAAGAGATGGCTTGAAGCCATGAAATCCAAAATGGATTCCATGTATGATAACCAAGTATGGACTTTGGTTGATCCACCTTAAGGGGTAAAACCTAAAAGGTACAAATGGGTTTTTTAGAAGAAAAACCGACATGGAAGGTAATGTACAGACCTATAAAGCTAGTCTGGTTAAAATAAAGGTTTCAAACAAATTCATGGTATTGACTATGATGAAACTTTTTCCACCAGTGCCAATGGTCAAATCCATTAGATTTTGCTTGCAATAGCGGCTTATTATGACTATGAAATCTGGCAGATGGATGTCAAGATAGCCTTCCTTAATGGAAGCCTTGATAAGGATGTGTACGTGACACAGCCTGAAGGTTTTGTCAATCCAAAGGATGCTAGAAAGATATGTGAGCTGCACTGATCCATTTATGGACTTAAGCGGGCCTCAAGAAGATGGAATGTTCACTTTGATGAGACAGTCAAAGAGTTTGGCTTTATTCAAAATGAAGATGAACCGTGTGTTTACAAGAAGGTTAGTGGGAGCCATATGGCATTCCTAGTATTTTATGTTGATGATATAGGAATGACATTTCTTCTCTACAGACTGTTAAGACTTGGTTGAGAAATAGTTTCTCTATATAGGACTTAGATGATGCGACCCACATATTAGGGATCAGAATCTATTGAGATAGATCAGGAAGATTGATCGATCTAAGTCAGAGTACATACATTGATAAAGTTCTGCATCATTTTAGGATGCAAGATACTAAAGGGGATTCGTCCCCATGTCTCATGAGATATCGATCTCAAGTAAAAAATTGTTTTCAATCATTAGATGATACAGATCACATGAGTAAGATTTGGATCTATCATGTGTACAATGAAATGTACTTGTCCTGATGTGTCGTATGCTTTTAGCATGACGAACAGATACCAGTCTAATCCATGTGAAGGTCACTGTACAGCGGTCAAGAATATTCTTAAGTACAAGACTGAAGAACATTCTTGGTGTATGGAGAAAATGAGAAACTAGTAGTAAAATGTTACACTGGTACTAGTTTTAGATAGACAAGGACAATGTAATGTCTAAGTTTGGTTTTGTGTTTTTGTCCAAATAGAGATGCTATAAGTTGGAATGGTTCACAACAAGAGATAGTACATGATTCTACAATGAATATATGTAATTTGCATATAAATGATAATTTTGCAGACCCATGGACAAAAGCCTTTATCGCAGTAAAAGCTTTAATGTCACACTAGTCCAATGGGTATTGGATACATGATGATTGGCTCTAGTGCAAGTGGGAGATTGTTAGTGTAGGTGCCCTAGAGACAATACATTAGAGTTTTAGAAACGCTATTATGTCATTATGTTTTAGTGATTATTAAAATATAAGTTTATTATGTCTTTATTTACTGCGTTATAAATGTTAGCATAATAAATGTCCTTAGAATATGATACAAATTATATAGATTCAGATATGAGATTTGAACATGAGATTATATATGTTAAGAGTATCATATTCTTAAATGTCCCTAGTCGAGTATTATTATTATAAGGACAATAATAATACATCGAGACTAGTATGTTGATTGACTGATGACCATATCTCATTGGTCATTAGTATAGAGATGCTAAAGTCAATGCATAGGTACATGTAAGAGTACAGTGTACTGGACTGACCCACCGTGAGATTCTACATGGAAGATTATAAATAGTGTCATAAGAAATCTTACAGTGATAATGGTGTAATGATCCTTAGACCTGAAATCATTATAGTTCTACATGAGAATTAATATACTTTGATTTCATCAAAAGTTATCTTTAACCGGGTAATGATAAAGATGGTTGTTGGGTATATTATGAATCATGTGAGAGATATGAATGATCTAGATGGGATTTAACCCTCATATTTATAGGAGTGATATTATTGGCCTCTTGTTTGAGTGAGACTATGAAATGCATGGCCATGCTCAAATATTGATTTGTTTGAATAGTCTACTCATCGATCAAGAAAATAAAGATTAAATTATGAAGAGGATGACACAAACCATGCCTCAAGTTTAATCTATAATATCAAGGTTAAAAGGATTATATTACATGGAACATTAGTCACGAAAGGTTTAATCGAATCACCGATTTATTATTATTACTTGGGTAGCAATGATGTATTACTAAATGCCGCTCATTGTTTATAATTTTATTGAATAATAAAATTATTGCCAACGTAATAATAACCTACAGGGTCACACACAAGAACGCTTGAAGGAGATTTAATTTAAATTATGAATTTAAATTAAATAGTAATTCGATTTTATTTATAATATTAATTAAGTGAGACTTAATTAATTAATTAAATAGAATTTCAAATTTACTAATTATTAGAATTAGAATTAAATTAGAATATTAATTAAGTTTGACTTAATTAATTATTTAATTAAGAATTCTAATTTTAATGAAAGCCCAATGGGATTGGGCTTTAGAAAATAGATTTTTCTCTCTATATAAACATCTTAAACTCTCAAAATTAGGGTTAGAGGAAAAAGAGAAAAACCCTAGCCGTTTGAGAGATGAAGATGGAGATAGAGAGAAGTTGGTTTTCGGATGCTAGTACATCGCTCCTTCAAAGATCAAGCGTTCGTGTGGATACCGGTAGAGCGTAGATTGCGAGAGCGGGATGCGTGGTGATTCAAGAAGTTTGGACCTCTTTAATTCTCCCTTATTAAGTTGTTAAAGTTTCTTAAGGTATTTATTCTTAATCTCCGAATTAAATCTTGTGTTTTCGCATGGATCCTGCGGAGGGTTTCGATTTTTTTATTTATTTTTCACGCTTATTCCGCTGCGTTTATGTGCTCGAAACCCTTCAATTTGAGGTAGCTTTCCTTGGTCATATCCTTTCTAAGGAGGGAGTGGCCACTGATCCTCAGAAAGTTGAAGCAGTGAAGGATTGGCCCAGGCCAACGTCTGTAAAGGAAGTCAGAAGTTTCTTGGGTTTAGCTGGTTACTACAGGAGATTCATCCAGGGTTATTCTCAGATTGCAGTTCCTTTGAAAGGTTTGACCCGGAAGAATGCGTCATTTTCATCGACTGATAAGTGTGAGGCAAGTTTCCTTGAGTTAAAGGAGAGGTTGACTACTGCACCTATCTTAGCTTTGCCACAAGCTGGGAAGGATTATGATATCTTCAGTGATGAGTCTCTTAGAGGTTTGGGTTGTGTCTTGATGCAAGAAGGCAGGGTTATTGCTTATGATTCGAGGCAATTGCGTCCGCATGAGAAGAATTATCCGACGCATGATTTGGAGCTAGCAGCTATCATTTATGCCTTGAAGCAGTGGAGGCATTATGTTTATGGTGAGAAGGTTAATATGTACACTGACCACAAGAGCCTGAAGTACATTTATCAACAGAAGGATCTAAATCTTCGGCAGAGAAGGTGGTTGGAAGTTTTGGAAGACATTCGTCCTGAGATCAAGTATCATCCGGGCAAGGCGAATGTGGTGGCTGATGGACTTAGCAGGAAGAGTAGTTTATCAAGTTTGATCACTACTCGAAGCGAGTTGGCAGTAGAGATTGATCAGGCAGGTATCGAGGTGGTGCTGCAGGGTTTAGGAGCATCTTTGGCTCAGTTGAGGCTGCAACCTTCCTTGAGAGAGAGGATTGTGGAAGGACAGAGATCAGATTCAGAGATTCAGAAGATGTTGCAACAGGTTTCAGAGGGCAAGCTATCAGAGTTTCGTGTCCAAGATGGAATTCTTTGGATGGGTGAGAGGTTGTGTGTTCCAGATAATGCAGATTTGAGAGATAGTATCTTGCAGGAAGCACACAGTACATTGTTGTCAGTACATCCTGGAGGCACGAAGATGTACAGGGACATCAAATAGCATTTTTGGTGGTTTGGTATGAAAAGGGATGTGGCAGATTTCGTGGCAAGGTGTCTGACTTGTCAGCAGATCAAAGCTAGAAATCAGAGACCTGGAGGTTTGTTACAACCGTTGCCTATTCCGGAGTGGAAATGTGAGAATATCAGTATGGATTTCATCACAGGTTTGCCAAGGAGTTCGAAGGGCAATGACTCGATTTGGGTTATCGTGGTGACTAAGTCGGCTCACTTTCTAGCCATGAAGATTGCTTGGTCATGGGAGAAATTGGCTGAGTTGTACATTGGTGAGATTGTGAGACTTCATGGAGTTCCTGTGTCGATTGTATCTGACAAAGATGCAAGGTTCACTTCAAGGTTTTGGAAGAACCTACAAGCAGCTTTAGGCACTAGAACTGATTTCAGTACCGCTATTCATCCGCAGACCGATGGTCAGATGGAAAGGGTGAATCGAGTGCTGGAAGATATGTTGAGGGCTTGTGTTATGGATTTCGGTGGTAGTTGGGAGAGATACTTGGCATTGGTTGAGTTTGCTTATAACAACAGTTACCATGCGAGTATCAGGATGGCACCGTATGAGGCTTTGTACGGACGAAGGTGCAGGACACCAGTTTGTTGGTACGAGGTTGGCGAGAGGCAGATGTATGGTCCTGAGATCGTACAGCAGATGTCAGAGCAGATTGAGCTGATTCGCAAGAGGTTGGTCGAGCCTCAGAGTCGGCAGAAGAGTTATGCTGATACTCGACGAAGAGACTTGGAGTTTGAGGTTGGGGATGCAGTTTTTCTCAAGGTTTCTCCGACCAAAGGAGTGATCAGGTTTGGTAAGGGAGGCAAGTTGGCACCAAGGTATATTGGGCCATACAGGATCATGGAACGGATTGGCAAGACAGCTTATAGATTGAAGCTTCCAGAGGAGTTAGCACAAGTGCATGATGTATTTCATGTGTCATTGTTGAGAAAGTATGTGCCAGATCAGAATCATCAGTTGGTAGAGATTCCTGAAGATCTACAGATGAACTTGAGTTACAAGGAACAACCTGTTGAGATCGTTGACCGTAGGGAGAAAGTTCTTAGGAGCAAAGTGATATCTATGGTCAAGGTGCTGTGGATGAATCAGCAGTTCGAGGAGGCTACTTGGGAGCCCGAGGATCGCATGCAGAAGGATTTCCCTGAGCTTTTTGTATGAATGTATTTTCTTTCATGTGATTGTAATTCTTTGAATGATTGTACCATTGAAGGAGTTATAATCCTTCTATTTTGATTATGTTGTCATATGCAATTGTTTGGACTATGTTTCCATTTATGAGATATTGTTTTCTTGTTGGTATGTTGTCTGGACCCATTAGTAGTAGTTCTGAGGACAGAACTCTTCTAACGAGGTAGTGATGTAGAACCCCGTATTTTTAAAATATTATTTTTAAATGTTTATGATGAATTAAAATGATTTTTTCTAGAATTTATAAATATTTTTTTTGAAAATCTACCTTTTTACACGTGCAAAACACGTGCAAATACTTTCTTGAGAAGTTCAAAAGTCAAATTTTCTTCATGAAAAATCATTATTTATTATTTGGGATTTATTTATGATTTTTTCAGATTTTTCTGAAATTAATCGGATCTATTTGCAAATTTTGAGAAAAGAATGATCTTTTTGCAAATTTGTCATTTTTAGGGGTTAAAATGTAAAATTTACTTTCTGGACGTTTTGAACAGTACCGGTTGAGATTAATGAGTATATTTTCCTTTTAAATCCTAATTTAAATGAACTTTATTGAATTTCCAAGAATAGAGTTATAATATGAAGTTGTATTTTGAAGGGATCATTTTGCAAAAGTGTTTGGAAAACCCTAAACTTCTTATCCCGGGTATTTAAAAGAAAATGCAGCCGTCATTCGCTGCACAACATGAAATTCTTGTGATTTTTGGGAGGATCAAGAGGAGGTTTTGGATCTCGCAAAAGGAGAGGTTTTATTGTTGGATCTCGTCGTTTCTAAAGGTGAGTGACATGAACTTTGTTTTGTTGTTTGCTTTATGTGAATAATGTAAATTTGGTTGTTGTTTTGATTTACGTGAAAGATTGTTTCGTTGTTTGTTTCGACATGTTTGTTTATTTAGTGTATTTTGTATGTGAGCGATGCAATAGTTGTTGTTTGTATTATGTATGTGAAATCTATGAATGTTTAGTGGATCTTGGTTTATAGATTTGTATTGCTAGAAAGCGTGTTTAAGATTTGAGTATGATTATGGCAATAAGGGATCGGATGGATGAACATCTGGATCTTGTGACTACAAATCAGATTTTGGTTATGAGTCGTGGAAGAAATTCAGTTTTGAGAATTTTGAGTGGAAGATTTATGAATCAAGAGAATCTTGACATGAAAATTAAGGTTTTGAGAAATTGATTGAATTGAGGAAATATACCCAAACTGGGGATTCTTTGAGACCGACGTTTTTATATGAATACAAATTATTTTAGTAAACAATGATTTCTTTTAGAAAACTCTAATTTGATTATCATGTACAACCTAAACAGTGCAGTCTGTAGGCCGACAGTCGACTGGCAGACCTTTTAGTCGACTGGTACGACCCTGCTGATGTGATATTTAGTTTCCTTGAAAATCCGTTCTGGATAGTTGACTTAGGACTTTTTCAGTCGACTGGTACACTTAGTATTTATTTTTTCAAAGTTATCCTAGATTTTTCTCCGGTAAGTCGACTTATGACTTTTATAAGTCAACTTATAACACTTAGAATATTTTCTTAAAATCATGGAACTTTCTTTCTGGACAGTCGACTTATGCTTTCTATAGTCGACTGGTACTGATGTATTTTTATATATTTATGAAGGTTCTTTCAAATGATTTATTCTTCAAATGCTTTAATCTATACTTTATCTTCTATTAAACATATGTTTTCAAGATGTTAAGTTGAGCAGTTTAAGATGTGAGTTTGGTTGAGATATTTGAGTTGAGTCTCTAGAGGATGTGTGTGACCCTAGTATACCGGCGGTTGAATTCATTATGTTTAGGCTTGTTGAGGCATTTTGGTTGTTCAGTTTTGAGTTAAGTTCGGTAGGGTACATCAACTCTAGGAGATTCGTTAAGTAATTAAATAACCCAAAAATGATAAGGACAGACACTAGTGGTGATATGATGAACGGGAACATGAGTCATGTACCTCAGTATGGCTTTCGGTGTGAGATTTAATCTTCGAAATTATCCAAGTAACTTACTTGTGGTGTGGGATTTATCTCTGGAATTATCCAAGTAACTTACCTGTGGTGTGGGATTTATCTCCGGAATTATCCAGGTAATTACTTATGGTGTGGGATTGATCTCCGAAATTATCGGGGTCGAGGCGACGCACATGTGGTATTCGTGTGATGAGGTCATTGCTTTCGGTGTGGGATGATCTCCGAAATTATCCAAGCAAATTACCTGTAGTGTGAGATCTATCTCCGGAATTATCGGGGCATGGGCTAACATTCACAGTTTATCTTTATCTCGTAGTAGTCATCGTGTTAGGATTAGTTGCATAGCGGGGGATTGAACCCTACGATGTGGAGACGTTAAGGGCTTGCACGGAACCTATGTAGAGTGGGATGCATAGACTTCGATAAGTACGCATTAGAGAGTCCGCATATAGAAATTGTGTTTTCCTGACTCGGTTTTATGCACGTGGTTTTTCCTGTTTTCAACACTTGACACTTAGTTTAGTTTCACTTGTTGTTTACGTGTTTCTTTGCTACGTTATATTTTATATATTCTTGTTTATTATATGTTGTTTAAGAATCCATGCTTAATGCTTATTTATGTTGTTTGTTTGTTTTTATGTCACTCACACCATTTATGGCTGACCCCTTTAGTTTGGGGGTTAGGGATCATCTCTAGCCTCATGTGTTGCAGGTTGTTGCTTAGAGTTTGGAGATTTGGATGCTTGAGATAGTTTTGAGATAAATTGATTTAATAGAGTTTGGTGTAAAATTGTAAAATTATATTTTGAGATGTTTTGTATTCCGCTGTGCAATGTAAAGGATTATTGTAATAGGAAAAAATTTATTGGTTTTGGTTGTGTTTAATGTTACATTGAAGTTGATGCTGAGGTTGTGCCACGTATTTTCTAAGATATTATATTAGAAATTCGGGGGGCTACAGCGACGACAAAAAAAAAATTAAAAAAATTAAAACATAGGTCACTATTCCCATTAGCGACCTCGAAAATGAAGAGGTCGATATTGGGAAAGCGGCCGCTGCTGACGTGGCACAAAGTAGCCCAAAAGCACTAATAGTTGGGAAACTAGCCCAAAAACGCAAATATTTTCAAAAAGTGGCCTATGTAGGCAAAAATTCCTCCGCTTTTATGGTGAAGATATTTTGCTAGGCTTCTGCTACATAAGCCACTTTTTGAAAATATTTGTGTTTTTGGGCCAGTTTCCCAACTATTAGCGCTTTTGAGCTACTTTGTGCCACGTCAGCAGCGGCCGTTATTCCCAATAGCGGCCTCTTCATTTTTGAGGCCGCTAATGGAAATAACGACCTATGTTTTAATATTTTTTGAATTTTTTGTTTGTCGTCGCTATTCCCACTTGCGACCTTAGTATATATGAGGTCGCTAATGGCATTAGCGACCTTTAATGAGCTGTATTCTAATACTTAGCAAAATTTAGAAAGCTTTTGCTCTCTGAAAAATGATAATCAATTTATTTTTAAAACTAAAGTCGCTATTCGTAATAGAGGACTTTATTGTACTAAGGTCACTATTCCGAATTGAGGCCTTAGTTGTTGACTATTTTGCAAATTTTGTAAAGAATAAGGAGATTGTGTTTCCCACTGAGGTCGCAATTGGGAATATTGATCTTAGTATACTACGGTCGTTATTCCCAATAACGACCTCAGTTTTAAATTTTTGGGGAAAGCTCTTTAGGTATCGTTAAGTGTCTTAATACATTCATTCGAGGTCTCTAATCCCATCAGCGACCTCATATATACTAAGGTCGCTAGTGGGAATAGCGACAACAAACAAAAAAATCAAAAACATTTAAAACATAGGCCGATATTCCCATTAGCGATTCAAAATGAATATGTCGCCAATAAGAATAGCGGTCGCTGCTGACGTGGCACAAGTTAGCTCACGAGCGCTTATAGTTCGAAATTGGCCCATAATTGTAAATATTTTTAAAAGTGGCCTATGATGGCAAAAAATTCGCTTCTGCATTATATGCACATGAGGACTAACTTTGTGGAGTAGTATTTAGTATTGGACTTTATTTTAATTGAACTACAAAAATTATTTCATTTATTTATTTTAAATTTTTTAAATTTTTCTTTTTTGGGATAAATTTCACTTAACCACCCTCCGTGTAGGGGTGGCAACAGGTCCGGGCCAGCCCAAGACCGACTCGGCCCGACCCCCCTGTTTCGCGGTTTCAACCCTGGACCGGCCCCCCATACCTTGGGGCGGTCCGGTTCAGGTTTTTTTTGGTAAAAGCCCGGATCGGCCCGCCCCGGTTGAGGACCGGGACCGGCTGAACCGGCCCGCCCGGGCTCGGCTCGGGCCGGGTCTGGGCCGACCGTTGCTACAGTATATTTTTTTTCTTTCAGAAATTAAAACTTTTTTAAAATTACCAAATTGCCCCCCAACGGATCTATACTGGCTAGTTTTGATGGGTACTTTAGGAAATCAAAAAAATTGCATATTCTATATATACCACATCATTTATTTCATTTCTCTTCACTAATTCACTCAAATCTCTCATTCTCTCTACTATCTCTTAATACTACTAGTCTACAACAACAATCAAGTGATCAACAACAACAATCAAGAAGTCTACAATCAACAATAATCAAGTGATCAACAACAACAATCAATACTACTAGTCTACTACAAGCTCTCAAGTCTCAACTTTCTCAACATTCATTCTTCAAACTTCAAACACTCATACGGTATTTTAGTATATGTTTAATTTGTAGATTTAACATAGTTGATTGTTCTCATCTATATATATCTCTTAATTAGTTTGGGTTTTCTTGAACTTCTTCCTATCATTTTTTTAGATTTTATTTATAAATTTGGTAAAGTGGTAAAACATACATACACTACTCATTCACTAGTTCTTGTTATTATTGTTATTTTTTAGTTGAGATAGATTGTTGTTCTTTTTAATTTTTAAAACATACATACACTTGCTTTCTCTTTAACTATACATACACTAGTTTTTAATATTTAAATGACCTCTAATCGATCACGTGATGATAGACATAGTAGTCAAGAGACTACTAGTCATCACATTCCTATCATTCCAAATCCATATATAAATAGTGAAGAAACATTCATGAATTATGATAGTTTTCCCGATTTGAATGAAACACACTCAAATCCTATAGAAATAGAAGATCATGTAGAACCACAACCATCGGAATAGGGTCCTTCTCTATCCCGTAAAACAAGAGGGACTACTTCCGAAGTACACAATTATTTTAATTTTGTCCCTTCACAAAATGATAAGAGTGTAGGACTAAAAATATGTAAGAAGTGTCAAACACCATATAAGTTTAAATTAGGATCGGACACGAGTACACTTCAACGTCACTTAAGCAAATGTCAACCACAATTTTTGAAAAACAATCTCACACAACAAAAAATATATCTTAGAACCGGTCAAGTAGATAGTCATAGCTACGATCACGATCTCGTTCATAAGGAAATGGCTAAGTTAGTAATTAGGGGTGAATTACCATATTCGTTTGGTGAAAGTGGTATGTAGAGACTTTGGCACAAACCTCCTTAAACCCCCATTATAAAAAGATTGCTAGGAATGTAGTTAAGAGTGATTGTAAATTAGTTTAAAATGAGACTAAGAATTTTTGATATCAACACTAACATCACTAAACACTAGAGTTTTTTTGACATCGGATGGGTGGATAGGAGTTAATGGCGTTCCAATGATGTGTATAACATGTCATTGGATAGATTAGGATTGGGTACTTCAAAAGAGGATAATTTCATCTGGATGTGTTAGGTAATTTTGGTATTTATGATAAAGTGTTTGCTATTGATTTTGATAATGCCTCTAATAATACTAAGGCAATGATAGTTTGAAAATTACTTTAGATCCTATAGAACCCGAAATTTTTCATGTTAGGTGTGCTTGTCATATTTTAAATCTTTGTGTGCAAGATGCACTAAAATATGGAAATGATAAACTTGATGCAATGAGAGATTGTGTTCATTATATTACATTGAGTGGTTTAATATATCAAGCTTTTCATGATTGGTATAAACTTAGAGAAAATGTATATAAACGTTTTCCTAAAGATGTTAGACATCGTTGGAATTCTAATTTGATTTATTAGGTGTTGTTCTTCATTATCGTTTTAATCTTAGAGATTTTTGTGTCGCAATGGGTATGCAAAATTGTATGTTAGATGATGATTTTTGGTTTTTTGCCGATAGTTTGTATAAATTTTTAGAACCTTTTAAGGATGCTACTTTGCAATTTTTAAAAATATATACATCTATATTTAGTGGTATTTTACTTGAAATTGTCACTGATATGGCTAAAAATGGGATTAAATCGAGACCGTTCAAATTGGGTGCGAATCTTAAAGCTCTCAGGGGTAAAACGGTAATTTCACCTACAAACGGGTCTGAAATGGGAACTGGGTCTTTCTTTAAAGCCCAATAACCCATGAACGAATCTGTCCTACTGGGTACGGGTCCCAACCCGTTACAAACCAGTTCAGAAGGATAAAGAAGAATTCAGATTCATAATTATCCCTAGAATGTGGTTTTAACCGCTTCTATCCATCCATACCGGGAAGTAGAGATTTGCTCTTATCTCGAAACGGATCCCTAAGGCGACTATAAAAACCCCTCTCCTCCCACCGTTGCAAGGTGATCAATCTTTTTTCAGTAAAAGCTCTTTCTTAATCATTCTGATTACTGACAAGAGCGTCGGAGGGTGCGTTGCAGGGATCCATCCCGGTATATCGCACTTTTTGCAGGTTCACGGCAGCGGCAAGAGACCAAGTCAACAAGTTGGTTGTCATGCCCCGCTTCCCAGAATACGGGAACACAGGCACATAACTGAGGCCCAGCAAATGATGTGAATACATCATTCATAAGCTGTATAATTAACTCAATAACAAGATAACAATATTCACCACGCAAGCATATAAAATCACAATAGGATAACAAAGTACATGACATAACCAACAACTGGAAATGAAATATAGTCACATGTCAAACACGCCCGGATTACAACAAGGAGTACATGAATAAACAAGAACTAAAGCAACATGAAATTAAACAATACTAAAATCTTTGCTCAGCAACACCTTCGGATAATTCTCCATCTGGGCCTGTAAGTTTATTATTACAAGAGGAAGAAACAAAGAGGTATTCGTTAATATAAGTCACGGGCCGCAAGTGGTACAAGCTAACGGAACAATTATAAAATGAAACAAAAGCAGAGAAAGAACAAGGAATCAAGAATCATATAATAGGAAAAATACAACATGCAATAGAATCAAGAACAAGACATCGTGGAACAAATAGCATGCATGTAAACAATTAAATAATCCATAGGAACATGTAACATGTGAACGAGTAAGCAAGTAAACATGTCAACATGAACGAGTAACATGTAAACAAGTAAACAAGTCATTATAACCATGTAACATGTAAACGGATCGTGCAAGTGTACGTGTTAATGTTATGTCTTTTATTAACCTAACTAGGTAGCACTTCATGCATCTCATACCACATAGTTGCTACTCGCAATTAAGTGAACGTTTAGACTAGTGGTGGATTCTATAGGTCACGTACTCGGGAAACATATCATGTCAATTGTATCTTGTATTAAATACGTGCAATGTGGAATATAGTGTAACATGTAGCGTGAAACATAGAACATAAGTTCGCAAATTTGCAATTTGCAACTTGCAATTTGCATCGAAAAATCACGAGCTCCCGTCCGAGTACGCTCTTCTATATTGCCCACTACTAAATCTTTTCCCTTATACCCCGGCTTGTTAACTTTTTATTACAATCAAACATGAACAATAACTACATGCAACAACATGGATGATTAACATGACAGGATCAAGAATCAAGACTTATGCAATGCATGGAAACATATTTTAGGGCTTATAGAACATATTGATGCGACTAATGGCTAGTATAATACTTAATTAAGAATAAAAAATATTATAACAACATGCAACCTAGTAACAAGCAATTCATGCACAACATCATGTATAATTATAAGAGTATATATGTATATCGTGTTCATGCAATGCATATATGACACCAAAGTATTCGTGATCTTGTACGAATACGGGATCAATAGGTTATGTATATAATACGAATAGAGTCAAGGGATATACTTGCAATATTTTTGCAAAAGAGCTTGTACTAGAACAAATGAGTTGTACAAGCGATACTTGCCTGTTAGTTGATGACGATAAAATTGAAGACAAGAATAACGGGATCAGTATCCCGAGCAGTAGAACACGTGCAAGATGTGTGGCAGTCACGCCAATCAGCAGCAGTAATTCCACAAAGTAAACTCCCAAATAGTAAACAACCCGACTACACCAAACACCAACACAACTCAATATACTAAACAGAGTTCCCCTTCACAAACTTCAAAACAGTAACAGCAGCAACACACCAAATTCAACAAACCAACTCCTTCTCTAAAACAGCAAAACACCTCCAACTCCAATAAAATACTCCAACAGCAATAACAATCCCTGAATCTTTATCCTTCTCCTTCACCTTTTCCAACACAGAGAGAGAAAAAGAGCGGGAGAAAGATTCAGCGGAAAAAAGGGCGGCAACTTCGGTGAGGAGTCTTCGGCTGGAGGTGGTCGCGACGGGAGGTAGAGAAAGTGGGCTGCGGCGGCGCGATGACTGGACGGTGGTGATGGCGATGAGAGAGCGACGAACGGAGAAGGCAATGAGTTGTCGAGTGCGGTGAGGAAGAGTGCCGGAGGGGTTCTCGGAGGTTGGAGCTCGAGGGCGATGAGCGGGGGTCGACAATGGCCTCAGGCAGGGTGAGCACCAAGCAGAGCGACGCTGGAGAGGGTAGCTCGCTGAGGGAGAAGGCGAGCGGAAAAGGTGAGCGACGATAATGGCAAGGGAGCTTCGAGCGGAGGTCGTCGGCAATGGCGAGAGGCGGAGGGTGACACTGTGTTGTCGAGAGGAGCAGCGGGGGAGCTTCGGTGATGGGTTCGATCGCAGAAGGCTCAACTGTGACTCGAAGGGAGGTCGAGCGGGAGCGAGGCGAGCGGTTGCAGAGGAATGTGGTGGTCGACAATGGTGGAATGGAGAAGGGAGAGGGGAATGGCGAGTGGGGGAGGAGTGGGTTCTGGTGACGATGGAGGAAGGAGGAGAAGGATGGGGAAGTTGGTTTCTCTGTTTGGGTAGAGAAGCAGGGAGGGAGGGATAAAGTGGGAGAGAGAATGAGAACGGGGATAGGGGGAATATTATAATAGATAATAAAATAGTGGGGGTGAGAGAGGGATACGGGGTGAGAGAGTGGGTAGTTACAAGGTGATGGGGACATGCATCTGTAAGTGGGGAGTTGGAGTATGGGACAGAAAAGTGGGGAAGAGGAAAATATTGTATACGGGTAGGTGTAGAATAAATCTGTACAATAGGAGTAATGGGTTCTAGATTATTGGATTTGGGCTTGGGCTTAAAAGGGGTTCAAATTATATAAATAAAACAATTAGGTTGTTGGGCTAGATTTGTGGGGCCAAATTAAATATAAAATAAAATAAAATCAGAATGTGGAATTGGACTTATAATAACAACTGGGCTCACATTAATAAAATCAAAATGCAACTTGGACTTATAATAAACAATTGGGTTTCAGAATAATAAATACAAATTTGGGTTCATAAAATAGTTAAACAATTGGGCTTGAAATAAATGTTATACAATCGAATAATTTGTATATTGGGTTCCATAAAATAGTTTATATAATAAAATTAATTAGGGAAAAATAGTTATAAGATACTGAGTATTTAAATATGGAAAAATACATTAAAAAAATGCGTATTAATGAAAACAGGGGTTACATTGGTGAAGGTCAACAGGTCAACAGGTTTGCCTTATTCGTTTTCTCAAGAATCCACAAATTCTATCTATTGCCCCCACACCAGATTCAGCGGCAACAGTCACTATGATGACAACAATTAAATATTTGCAAAACGATCCTTTTATTGGAGATATGGTTAATGCGGCATATATTAATCGGGGACAGACAAACTGGAAAAACAGCTATAGCTATCGACTACTCGAAACTCAACTCATACACAGGGAAGGAAAGATATTGAGACTTCTACTGATATCGAGCCGGAAGATATTCGTGTTACTTCGTCTGCACTTGTTTGTACACGAATGCGTGAGTTATACCGAGTACTCAGTAAATTATGGACAACTTCAAATCTTCGTTTTCGAGAGGGATGATCAACTCCGCAAATATCGATCGAAACTTGAACCCGTGTATAGGTATGTCTGCTCTTTTCCCCTTCTTCTTCAGTTTCATATAGTGAAAAGCTTCATGGGCCACAAGGATGCTATCTTGTATTTTTCCACTGAACCTGTTCGGTTCCCTTTGTGACAGTGATTTTCCTGTAGATCTCAGACTGCGTCAGGCCCGTGATCGACGGGTTAGGAAGGATGCCGTCCCCCCTTCCTACCAGTAGCTTCGGTTGTTTAATATCGTGCAAGTGAGGTTGTGGTTGTATTGGCTGCAAAAAATTCCTGTTTTCTATAGAGAAAACTCTTCCTATGTTATATTGTGTAGCTAGTGTAATGAATCCTATGATTAAATTAGATGACACAAAAAATTTAATTGAGATTTTTTACACTTATGCCCCACACAATGCAATACAAGATTTTGATCATGTTGTTTTTACTCATCAATTTGAGCATATTTTGATTAGGTTATATGATACTTATGATAAACTTTATTCATCTAACACTACAGAAACACAAACACAAATCGTTGATTCTACTTCTTCTTCTTCCCACATATTAGCAAAAGGAAAGAGTCATGTAGCTAGTAGTATTTTAAATATTATTAAATCAAAAAAACCAATAACCAATTCACCAAATGAGTTGAATTGGTATAATGCACAAAGTTTGATTGAAGATGTAGTAGATGTGTTACAGTTTTGGAAGAGCAATGAAGCTATTTTAAATATTTTTTCTCGTATGACTAGAGATTTGCTAACAACACTGGTGTCAACCGTTGCATCGGAAAGTGCTTTTTATCTTGGTGGCAGGATAATGAGCCCGAACAGGAATCGATTTATAGCCAAAAAATTGGAGATGCTAGTATGCGCCGAAGATTGGATGAAAGCGAAAAAGATGACTCAAGACTTACTTGAAGCACAAGCTGGATCAACAAGTAGCGATGAATGAACAATTAGATTTAGTCGATTTACATTAAAATGATGTACAATATATTGTAATTAATTGATAAATTTAGGGATATGAGATTCTATATTTAGGTTAAGTAGAAGTGCACGACAATAGTCCAATGTCTTCTCTTCAATCTAAATAGAGGCCATCTCGATCTCTAAATTCAAGTAATTCTCTTGTTTTGTAATTTGATCTAATTTGTATGAAATTTTATTCATGTACTTCATTTTATTTCAGAATTTATTAAATCAATTTAATACTTGATTTTTTGCAATTGTTATGAAATTACAATTTAATACTTGATCTTTAATATATTAAAAAAAATTCTCTAAAAAACCGGCCCGGGTAAGCCCCGGCCCGAGTGGCCTGAATGCCATCCTTACCGTGCAGGGGATTTAACATATAACACACTCATTCTTTTTACGTTATCAATAAGCCACCCTTATAAAACTTTTTCTGAAAAATCACGCCCATATCTCTATCTCTAATATTATAATGGGAGAAGGCTTTAGTGTCATTTGTAAATATTTTGTCATTCTACCAACCCGTGCAATACACGTGCATAACTATTATAAAGGAGATGCTAAGTTCAAATCCATACTATGTCTAAATTTTTATTTTAAAAAACTATATTTATTATGACGTGTATCACACATGTAAATTACTAGTCGTTATAACTATGTTAATTTGTCTACAACTTGTGATCTTCCTGCCCTTTTTATCTCTTTAGTTATTTACTAAAATATTGAGTTATACGTGGTTCTTATTTTGGGAGAGTAGGTCAATTAAGACTTTAAATTTTCATATTTGTGACAAAACTAATATAGCAATATATGGCAGTTCCATATTTACAATTCGTAATTACATATTATTTCGAGAAAATTGAAGAAATTGTGCCATAGGATAGTAGGAAATTACCTTTTATGTCACCCTTAAAACTAGCACTGTCACATTTATCTAATACCCGGACCCGATCCGGACCCGGTATTGGACCGGAACCGACCCGATCTATACGGGTCCGGAGTCGGGTCCTAAAATAAGACCCGATGCACTTTCGGGTTCGGGTCCGGGTCCGCTCAAAATAGTTACAACCCGGACCCGTTAAAAAATATCCCTAAACATATAGAATTTGAATAATAGGGTTATAGGAATATACATATAAAAGTAATTGTTGAAGATAGATATGTAAATATAATATTAATTCATGTACTTAAGTGCAAAAATTGTTAGAATCGTAGGGTATCGGGTGCAAAAATACTTAAGTGCAAATATTTATTCTCTACTATCGGACCTGACGGGATAATTTTTTTAACTAGGACCCGGATCCGGATCCGGACCTGGACCCGGTTCTTGCAAGTCCGGGACCGGGTCCAATTTTTGGACTCGTGAGGTATCGGCTCCGGGTTCGGGTAGTGGAGTACCCGACCCGATAGGACCCGATACCAGCTCTACTTAAAAGTCATACCCCTTCATCCCAAATGCACAATTCACATCGTTCAAAGTATTCGACATGATACAAAACATAAGTGAATGAAATATTATCAAAGTTGAATGTGTTTTGCTCATATATTTAATGATCGCAATAGTTGTTTTGCTGAAAAATATTTCATTTTGCAACCTCAAGATAAATAGGCTAAAATATATTCAAATTTAGTAATTTTTCATCACTAAATGTTATATGATATGAAGATCAACCTAATCGGTGTGGATCGTGAACTTTGATTGCGGAGAACAGGTTTTAAGTGCTCCATATGAGGCATATAATTTTCTCTATCCTCTATTATTTTCTTCCTTTTAGTTCTATAAGTATATGTATTGATCAATAACAAGCCCTACAATTGGGTTTTATGTATGATTTTTTCCAATATATTCTGTATGTAGATCACAGGAAAAACTAAAACTGGACCTTTTTTTAATGATAATGATAATGATAATTAGGATAGAATCTAAAATGATATTCCATAGAAAAAGTACAAAACATGAGCATCTTGTCCAAATATTACAAGAATTAGGATAGAATCTAAAATGATATTCCATAGAAAAAGTACAAAACATGAGCATCTTGTCCAAATATTACAAGCCAAACGCACTGAGCAAAGACTAAAACAAACTGTATGGATCTTCTGTATAAAGTTCCACTACATGATTACATATACTCTTATAGAGGGTATTCGTATGAGGTTCCCCCCCCCCCCCCCCTCTCTCTCTCTCTCACTCACTCACTCAGCGAGCTAATGGGAGGTTCTATGCCCTAGGAAGAATTTTCCTTCTATGGCACATTGAAAGCTTAGGTACCTTTTTTTTAATAAAAACTGAAAACGAATTTAAAACTCCTACCTTTAAGGCTCTATTTAGCATTGAGCAGGCCAAAAATGCATTGATAACTAATATGAATTTACCCTTCATCATCCTGTGATGCTAGAAACAGGCATCTTCCATGACCCAAATGGAGTTCCAATTTGAATACTTACCTCAGCACAAAACTCAAAACTCCAACACCCTTCCTTCTAAGCAGGGAGGCCCGAGTTCTGGAGGTCCAAGACGAAAAGCCTAAATAATTATTTTTGGAGGCCCCTAATTATAATATACAATTTTACGGACCCCTAATTGCAAAATATATGCCTATATTTACAAGGAAAACACAAATTTGGAGCCCCTAAAATTGCAAAAAAAATCAGGGACCTGAGGCGGTCTGACCTCAAGGTGGGGGCCGCCCAGCTTCTAAGCACCTCCAACATAGTTAAGACCACATTCTTTGGCATCAACTCAGCACAAAACTCCATATAACAAACTGTTAGAACTTGAATTTCATAAAATAGGAAACTGCTAACAATGTTTGTGAAGAAATACAATTACAGAAAATAAACGAACAAACCAGACACTTCAATATAGAGTCAAGATTAAGATCTCTATCCTTAAAGCAAAATTCGTCCCGTAGTGTGACGGTGGTTGACGAATTGCCTCCCAGGATACAACTATATTACTTTTCCCTGAAGAGCGCCACCCTAGCTTCAGAGATCTCAGCGAACCAGTAGCTGTGTTGTACTCTCAGATTTTGACTCAGAGGAAGCAGAAGAATGAGATTTTAAAACTCTGTGTACTGGCGACCAAAATCACTGGTCTTATAGGAGAAGAAGAGTAACTGAATGGTTCATTACTCTGTAACAGCAGAGTAATGGTTCGAAAGACGTAACTGATGAGCCATTACTCTGCTGTTACAGAGTAATAATACCAGTTACCGAATTTGAAAAGCCTCAACAGTAAGCAGGGAAAAATTTTGGAGCGGGGCAAAAAATTGAAGAAATTGTGCCATAGGATAGGAGGAAATTACCTTTTATGTCACCCTTAAAACTAGCACTATCACATTTACCTGATATCCGGACCCGATCCGGACCCGGTATTGGACCGGAACCGACCCGATCTATACAGGTCCGGATCCGGGTTCTAAAATAAGACCCGATGCACTTTCGGGTTCGGATCCGGGTCCGCTCAAAATAGAACCAACCCGGACCCGTTAAAAAATATCCCTAAACATATAGAATTTGAATAATAGGGTTATAGGAATATACATATAAAAGTAATTGTTGAAGATAGATATGTAAATATAATATTAATTCATGTACTTAAGTGCAAAAATTGTTAGAATCGTAGGGTATCGGGTGCAAAAATACTTAAGTGCAAATATTTATTCTCTACTATCGGACCTGATGGGATAATTTTTTTAACTAGGACCCGGATCCGGACCCGGACCTGGACCCGGTTCTTGCAAGTCCGGGACCGGGTCCAAAAATTGGACCCGTGAGGTACCAGCTCCGGGTTCGGGTAGTGGAGTACCCGACCCGATAGGACCCGATACCAGCTATACTTAAAAGTCATACCCCATCATCCCAAATGCACAATTCACATCGTTCAAAATATTCGACATGATACAAAACATAAGTGAATGAAATATTATCAAAGTTGAATGTGTTTTGCTCATATATCTAATGATCGCAATAGTTGTTTTGCTGAAAAATATTTCATTTTGCAACCTCAAGATAAATGGGCTAAAATATATTCAAATTTAGTAATTTTTCATCACTAAATGTTATATGATATGAAGATCAACCTAATCGGTGTGGATCATGAACTTTGATTGCGGAGAACAGGTTTTAAGTGCTCCATATGAGGCATATAATTTTCTCTATCCTCTATTATTTTCTTCCTTTTAGTTCTATTAAGTATATTTATTGATCAATAACAAGCCCTACAATTGGGTTTTATGTATGATTTTTACCAATATATTCTGTATGTAGATCACAGGAAAAACTAAAACTGGACCTTTTTTTAATGATAATGATAATGATAATTATAATTAGGATAGAATCTAAAATGATATTCCATAGAAAAAGTACAAAACATGAGCATCCTGTCCAAATATTACAAGCCAAACGCACTAAGCAAAGACTAAAACAAACTGTATGGATCTTCTGTATAAAGTTCCACTACATGAGTACATATACTCTTATAGAGAGTATTCGTATGAGGTTCCCCCCCCCTTCCCCCCCGCCGCCCCCCCCCCCCCCCCCCCCCCCCCCCCCCTTCTCTCACTCAGAGAGCTAATGGGAGGTTCTATGCCCTAGGAAGAATTTTTCTTCTATGGCACATTGAAAGCTTAGGTACTTTTTTTTAATAAAAACTGAAAACGAATTTAAAACCCCTATCCAAACACACCTTTAAGGCTCTATTTAGCATTGAGCAGGCCAAAAATGCATTGACGTAACTAATATGAATTTACCCTTCATCATCCTGTGATGCTAGAAATAGGCATCTTCCATGACCCAAATGGAGTTCCAATTTGAATACTTAACTCAGCACAAAACTCAAAACTCCAACACCCTTCCTTCTAAGCAGGGAGGCCCGAGTTCTGGAGACCCAAGACGAAAAGCCTAAATAATTATTTTTGGAGGCCCCTAATTATAATATACAATTTTACGGACCCCTAATTGCAAAATATATGCCTATATTTACAAGGAAAATACAAATTTGGAGCCCCTAAAATTGCAAAAAAAATCAGGGACCTGAGGCAGCCTGACCTCAAGGTGGGGGCCGCCCTGCTTCTAAGCACCTCCAACATAGTTAAGACCACATTCTTTGGCATCAACTCAGCACAAAACTCCATATAACAAACTGTTAGAACTTGAATTTCATAAAATAGGAAACTGCTAACAATGTTTGTGAAGAAATACAATTACAGGAAATAAACGAACAAACCAGACACTTCAATATAGAGTCAAGATTAAGATCTCTATCCTTAAAGCAAAATTCGTCCCGTAGTGTGACGGTGGCTGACGAATTGCCTCCCAGGATACAACTATATTACTTTTCCCTGAAGAGCGCCACCCTAGCTTCAGAGATCTCAGCGAACTAGTAACTGTGTTGTACTCTCAGATTTTGACTCAGAGGAAGCAGAAGAATGAGATTTTAAAACTCTGTGTACTGGTGACCAAAATCATTGGTCTTATAGGAGAAGAGGAGTAACTGAATGATTCATTACTCTGTAACAGCAGAGTAATGTTTCGAAAGACGTAACTGATGAGCCATTACTCTGCTGTTACAGAGTAATAATACCAGTTACCGAATTTGAAAAGCCTCAACAGTAAGCAGGGAAAAATTTTGGAGCGGGGCAAAAAAGAAAGCAGAGCAGGGGCCGGGCCGCGCGCGTGTTTGTAATTTTGGCTAGCTCCTCTCTCCACTACACGTTAGTGGTAACCCCAGGGCTATGTCCTTTAATCCATTTCTTTAGTTTATATACTAGAGAAATCTTTCCCATCTTCCGATGTGGGACTATCTATTCCAATTTACCAAGTTAGTACAGTTCGAGTACCCAACTTTGGACCTACATTTCTCATTCATACGGAAACCGTTTTTGGCAAATGAGTACATTACGGAATAGTACTTGACAAGAGAAACGTAATCCAATCATTTTCCGGCGTCTCTGGTGGCCGGAGCCCACCGGAATCCGGCCCGGAAAATATTCCAAAAAATATTTCCAACACAGACATCTCTCTTTACCACATTTATACACTACCAAATTTCGGACCACAAAGCATAAATGCACCATCCAAAGTCATTCACCTGAACTTCAAAGTCAGTATTGTTCTCTATCTTCAATCTAACTATCCTACTAATTTCTTTGTTAGTCGCCTAGTCAATCTGAATTTTTGCAAGATCAACTTGAGGAAGATGAGGAACATCTCTCCTATGGTGAAGTTACTTGAGGAAGTTGACACATAGCATGGTAATAATGGTGAAGTTACAGCGAAGTCATGCTATGTGTCATTCCTATCCGCTTTTATGGTGAAGTTACTTGAGGAAGTCGACACATAGCATGACTTCGCTGTAAGTAACTGCAGTTGAAATTGGATGTGTGGTTGAACCACGAAGAGGAATTACTCAACCTGGGATTGAATGGAAAAGAGCTTCTTTCCGTTCACTTCAATGAGAGAGTCTACATCTAGTATAGGGATTGGAAATGGGAGTGAGCCACTATTTTAGCATTGTGAAGAGAGATTGAAAGAATGTGGAAATCTTGGATATTGGCTTTTGGACGTTTTATTCTCATTGCAGCATCGTTATTTCGGCGAGTCTTATCCAAAAAAACTGCAACAGCCTTCATGAACTTCATTCTGTTTTAAGAAATTCAAAAATAAAATATTAAAATAAATAAAATAAAATAAAATAAAAGGCATCACAAATCTGGTATGAATATAAGCAAATTGCAATGTACATCAAATTGAGAGAGAGAGAGAGAGAGATTCACATGAAGTGAGAGAGCTGGATGTGAACCAAAAGAGAAATATAAGGAGACAAGAGAATAGCAATGCTGATAAGTATAAAGAATATGTGGGTGCCAAATATGTTATGTTATGTTATATAGAGAGCAAACCAAAATGCTTTGAGAAATGTAAAGGTCAATGAATGGATGATAAACATGCAACTATCATAGTAGCAAGCAAGTAATTAAGAGTAATGCTACGTCCACTACCAATTTCTATACATTTCTCTTCACTATCTTAGGTGGCGCACTCCAATAGGTGGGGAAAGATAGAGTAAGTGGGAGAACTCTCCAAGAGAAGTATGCCACCTAGGTAATGAACAAAATGACAGTGAATTTAATAGTGGATGAAGCATTACTCAGTAATTAATCCCTTATAATTAAACCCTTATATGACATGAAAGAAGCAAAATCTTTCTAGGAGAAAAAACTTGACTGTTCAGTTTTCAAGTCAGAAGTACCAAGTCTACTTACCCACCTGCAATTGACAAACCAATGCATGGAGCCAACAATGGTGGTTCTAGGGATGTTACAACTTACCAAGGACTTCACTGGCCCTTTCTTCAGAGGGCCAATCAGGTCTTGCCCGACAAGCCATTTCAAGTGTCGAGGTCAGGCTGGAAACCGTCAACTTGAAAAAACCATCAAAATACATACAAAACATACAACAAAAACTATTTTGAACTTCAGGCTTTACCATGTTAGCGGACTTGAGCTTCAGATCAGACTTCACCAACATCATATTAGGGAATACACCAACCTTAGATTGCGAATTATGTAAAGATCGGACTAACAAAAACAGTTGTTGAAGACAGAGGCTAGTTGGCTAATTGGGTCTTATAATTCCAATAATAAGGGGGAAAACAGCAGCAGTATATGTACTATGCTAATTGAAATGAGCGGTGTTACACTTTGTGCCTATAGAAACCTATGCTAAATCAGGAGATTCCGCATTGGTTGTTGTTACTCAAAAGATTGCAGAAAGTTACTATCTCATATATGAACAAATTATACACTGGCTTGCAGAAGCGTACGCCAACCTGCACGGCTACATCCACTCCCAACCGTGGCACAATAATCTGGTGAAAGTTGAATAAAGTAACAGAATTAAGATACAAACTTAACCTGAGATTCAAATTCCATCATCGATACCAAATTTTTACCAACATGGGATGTTTTTTTTCTTCTCAATTTTTATTATCTATATTATATTCTTTCACCCAAGTAATGATCCCATCAGGTTCATCAACAGAAGACCAAATGATACACAAAACCTCTACAGAAACCACCCATGTTTATACAACAGAACTCAAGTAAAGCTACATCACCATAACCCATGAAAGGAGCGAAACCATGTAAATGATCATCGATATTAAGGTAGATTCAACATGGATATTATTATCATTTACTATTACCTAAGAGAGAAAAAATGGATGCAGATGATGTTCCAAAACCCTCATTAGCTCTCTCCCCCCCTGATTCTCATTCTCCACTTGTCCATTCCCAAGCCTCCTCACTGCCTCCACAAGTTCCCCTCTCAGCCTCTGCGACAACAGCTGTGCGCCCCCACCAGCAGCCACACACTCCCTATAGAGCGGAAGATAAACAACAGCTGTTACAAGCGGGGGCGGAAGGTCATTCAAGACAATCCCTGACCTCCCCTTCGTCAAAACTCTCATAAAGTTGACGTAGTGATCCTCTCCGATCCTCACCCCTTCCCAGAAGGCTTCCTCCGACCAATGCTCTTTCAGAAATGCTCTCAGCTCAGGCCCCATTGCAGCAGTCTCCTCGGTCTCTGCTCTCGCGATCCCGTCGGCAACGGCGTAGGTGGAAGTCGGGTCCCCTAGGAAATCGGATCTGAGAAGAAAGGCAACACCATCGTGAGACCCGCCGCTCCTTTCGCTGGCCGTTTTGAGAATATCAACGCTTATTGCAGAAAGCACGTGGAGGGGGACATGGGGAAGGAGGTAGGCGGCGACTTCGATTTGACTGCTAGAAATTGCAGAGGAGAGGGCGAGGCAGAGCTCCATGTCACGGCAACCGCGATTGACGAACCACTGGACAACCTCGATGGAGCCGCGCTCGGCTGCATGCATCAGTGGGCCTAGGAAGGCTCTGGTGTGGCCCTCTTCGACCAGGCATTTCATGGTTGTGATATTGGAGTAATGGGAGGCGAATCCGAGGGCAAGATCGACATCCACATCGAGGCTATTGCGTTGAGCAATCTGGAACAGAAGAAGAGTACGGAGAAAATTGAGGTTAAAAGTTGAAGAAGATGACAAATTGACTTATGTTTCTCTTTAAAAATTTTAAAGAAGGAAGGATTGCTTTTGTAATAACAACTATCATAAAGAATTTTTTTATTATCTGCATGTAATGCGACAAGCCGACATGTATATCTGTTACCAATGTCAAGCAATATAGAGAATTGGTCCCCATTAGTTAAGTATGTGGTCATCTAATTACAATGATGCCTATTAGATCCCAATATATGCTAAAGGAGAAGGGGAAAAAACATGAAATGCACATGCAAGTTGAATTCACACACAATGGAATTATGGGATGAGGTTTGCTTTAATAATAGTAAAAATGAAGTTCTAGGCAGTCATTTGAAAGTAGAGGTTGAGATTGTGCAACAAGTACATCTATGAAGGCATGAACAAAAATATAGAAAACCTGGCAATTAATAGAGAAAATAGAGAAGCTGAAATCTTCATGTGAAAAAAAAGAATTATGATAAGATGCTCTCCAATTGTTCGACGAGCATCGACAGCTCCTATAAGTAGTAAGATGAAAAAAGAGTTAATAATGCTAGATGCTATCCTAATATAAGTTGGACAGCTTGCTTTCGTATGTACTTGTTGCAGAAGTACAGAAAAAGAAACAAGTTTGAAAATTTAAGCACAATCTAATTCGCTAAAATCCTAATGAAATTACATCTAGGAAAATCAAATTATAATTCCAAGAATCAAACTAAGTATCAGTTAGACAGTTTCTTTTTTATCATGCCCAACAAAACCAGAGAGTTCTGTTAGTACCAAGTTTTTTAGTGCAAAATTTTGAAATTCCTCCGGGATAAATCTGAAATACAAATTATTTGTTTATGGATATTAAGTATGAAAAAAGAAATCATAGTTATCAGCAGTTTCAAACAATTTCAAGGCTAAATGATCACTCATTATGGTAAGTATTGAACAGGGACAACAAATGCTAATTAGATATATAAGGATTATATACCAATTATCAACTCCTATAATCCTGACAAAAAAGAAATCTAGAGGGCATTGTTTGGTGCGACAGAGTACAGATAATGGTGGCTACTCCAAATTAAATGAAGTCAATGTTTTGTTTATATTTTGCAATAGTTAAATGAGCACGAGAAATGCACATATAAGGGAAAAACATCCAAAATAGATCTTTGAACGTGCAATCCACATTATTTTTCCCACGATTCTACCAATTAAAAGCCACATTATACCCTCATTGTCAAATAATAGTCACCAAGTCCACACCTCATAAATTAGTACAAAAAAGATATTTGAACAACCAGTGTTTTAAATGTCCTCAACATATCCAATATATCCACCGATATGTCATTTTGAATGGTAACCGACACCGATATGTCATTTAAAAATTTTATGTCCTTTTTACGAAAATATCCCCAACATATCAGGTTGAATCCAATATTTCCCACGAACTATTCCCTGACATATCCCCGAACATGTTAAGTTACATGCTCTAAAAGTCGCCTAACACATGGATTTTAGTACCTCGTACTGATTACACTAGAAATTTATATGTTGGAGAACTGGGGGTTAAATTGATTCTCAATTTACCCAATCTACATCATGAAGAGAATCTCATCCAAAGGTTATAGACATATTTAGGTCATAAAGATATATCCATACATAATGACATTCTGATATTTCCAACGTGTCCTAAACATTCGACCATCCAACATAAAACAAAAAGATTAATCAACAGACTCTGACATCCAACATTTAGAATCTTAGTATATTGTGCTTTATGTATGAAATGTAAGTGCAATGTGCATTCCTAATACATTTAATTTTGTATTATTTGTGCTAGTTATATAATATAAGTGATAATGTTCTGTATGTAAACGTTATGTTGGTCATATTTAGAATATACTTTTGTATCATATACAACCCGAAATATATTAGATATACCGTTATATCCCCCGATATATCCTGTCCGACAGAAAAATTCTTGGGCTGACACGACACCGACATTCGACATTTAAAACCTTTTAAAAGAAAACATGCAAAACAAGTGCTAGAAACCACACAATCAAAAATTAGATACCTGGAGCAGCATACGCACAAGTTCTGTACTCCCAAACCGAGAAGCTTCAAGAAAGCACTGATTGACATTGTCGGCGCCTCCCTCTACCAGCAATCCCAGCAATCCTTGCATTGAAGCTGCTGGAATTCCAGATGCCCAACCCGTGTCAAATGAAGTTGAGAAAAGGGTAAGAGGAAAACATGCAGCATCAAAGGCCTCACTGAAATCCTTCCCCGTTAAATTATTGCCAGCAAGTCCAAGAAAGGCCTTGAAAGCCAATAGCTGCAGATGGATCTCCAGAAGCATGCTCTGATGACCACCGCCTCTGCCCCTACTCTCCTGGCATCGGGAGTGGAACCCTATGCATTTCAAAGCCCATTCAGTGAATTTCTGAGCTTTGGCACCAGCTTCTGCCTTTAATTTCTCATCTCCATTGCACTCCTGAAGGCGTTCATGCAACCTGAAATGGGAAGGATAAAGTTGGGAACTGATCAATCATCCTCTATAAACAATCAAGAAGAAAAAAGAGAACAGCAATCCAAGCTATGCAATCAAATATAATTTCCTTGAATTTTACTCGGGCTACATGTGGTTGTAAAATCACAGTAAGATTTGTGCATTATTATTCATTTTTCCTACAGCTAATCTTTGAACAATATGACAAGTTGCCCCAAATTTAGAACATCGAAGTTAATCGTGCGAAATTGCTGAAATTAAGCCACAATTGACAATCTATAACTTATTGAACCAAAAATAATTGCATCAGAAAAAAAAAAACAAAAACAAGTTAGATAAGCATAGACAAAAAGATAAAAACATGAGATACAAAATAAATTACTCTCCTCAAATTTCAATATGAAATGAACATGATAGGACAGATTTAATAATTATGAGGCCATTAAATAGAATGAACCCCCAAAAATAAAGTATACACAACAAAAATAGAATTAATAATATTAAAAAGTGAGGTAAAATAATAATAGAAGAGGATTCAATAGAAAGCTATCAATGTTCATTTCAATGTCGTTTGGAATGAAATATAAACCTTAACAGCTGTGTTAACATTTCACCCCAGAAGTTCACATATTATACTGGGTTCAACTGAGGATATCTGAATTTTCTAAAGTAATGATAGAGTAGTAGGGTTGTATCGAGTGGTCAGGGGATTGTATATGTTTCCATGTGATATGGATAAGTTATTTGGGGTTTGGATCTTTTACTAGTACTGCTAGATTTCTTTAAAGTATGCACCTGAAACCAAACCTGAAATTTCCAACGAAATAGTTCTTGTAATTTGAGTATTGTTACATATCTTGTGCCACATACGAATAAGATACACAAGCTGTATCCTAAAATAAATCGATCAACCTGATATATGTGTAAGGTACATCTATATTTCCCTGTGATCATATGGAACTCTAAGATATGCATTGCACATAATAAGATATTGACACCATTAAACTGATGAGCAGAATATAATAATGTAAAAATGAAAAGGGAGAGAAGAATTTATGCATTAGAATCTTCATTACCTTACATTACTGGTTATCACAGCAGACAAAGATAAGGAAATAACAATCCAATTCAATTATGCTACTATCTCATATTCAAGACTGACGAAGTTACAGGATTACAAATAGATAACATGATTGAAGAAAAGTGATACCTTTGGGCCATGAAATTCACAGTATCTGCCACACTCATTGTGCTGCTTCCGCAAGCGGCCACACACGAAGCAAGAAAAGATGTTCGCAGCAACGCCCTTGTGAAGTCATGAGCACCATTTGCAACAATTTTCCTCAACAATCCAGTAGTTCCATTCACTTCTTGTCGAGTGGTCAAAAACCACGTCGAATCCAAAGTTATACACAATGCATCATTTTGGGTCTGGGGATCCGCCAAACGAATCAAACTTTCAGCATGCTTCCAATCACGAGAGCTCACTGCCCCTTGAAATATCCGGCCCAACTCGATCCTTTCTTGCTTACAGAGCTTCTTCCCCTTCTTTTGGGTTCCAAATTCTTCCGTCGAATCCGACCCCTTTGACCTAGGCTTCCTTCCTTTGCAGCCCTCAGGGTTTTGAGGGTCTTTCGCTAACAAAGGTGATTCTCTAGAAAAGACTACATTGCTCCCTTCACCTTTTTCGCGAGTCGGCAATTCAGCGTTCTTGTTTGCACTATCTACAATTCCATCATCAGCAATCTCCGTTTTAGAGGAAGGTTGTTGGTCTTCCAATTTCTCCTCCATCAAATGCAAGCTTTCCTCCACCCCACTAACCATTTCTGAAGCAAAATTTACCACCAATCTAGAAATCCTAAGTTGAAAATAATTTCTAATCAAAACCACTAAATGGGTAACAAAATCTCCAAATCCTACCTCTTTTCAGATGCTGAAAAATTGGCAATTTCCAAGAAAAATCTCACAATTCTCCACCAATTGAAGAACCCAATTGGGCACCACTAATATGCTGAATAACCCATCAACACCCCCCCTAACAAGAGAAAATCAACAAAGGAAAAGATACCCATTTGAGATTGCTAGGTGAGGATTGATAATAAGCAGGAAAGAAGAAATTTTGATGGTGGCTTACACCATGATTGTATCAGAAAAATAATGGGAATAATATCAATAAAATCAATAAAATTACACTTTAAAAAAACAGAGAGAGAAAGAATAAAAAGAAAGGCGGAAAAAGAGTGGCAGAGATTAAAAAGTGGGTGGCTATAAATAAAACAGAAACTCACCTTGATTGGAAAATTAAAATTAAAGAGACCTAATTGAAGCTAATTTCTCCATTTTCTTTGTTAATTATCATCCTTCTTGAAGTGAAAAATTGGAACTGGATTGAATTTTGGGGGTTGAGATTTCTATAAGAGAAGAAGAAAAGGAAAGAAATGATATTTTTTTTCCTGCTTTTTTTATTTTTCAGGAGAGAATGAAATGGGGGGAATCTTTAGATATACAAGTAGATCCCACAAAACACTTTTATTTTTTTATTTTTATTTTTTTTGGGGACAATGGTGGGGCCCACAACTTGCTTTCTGGTTCCGATGTGAGACCTACTCTTTGTTTTATGGGGTCTGGGGTGGGGCTCAGCTCAATCATAACAGTCTTGTGCTCTCTCTCACACCCTTCTCCGACCGAATATTTTTCCAAAATGATCCACTTTTTCAAAACATTTACCAAACTGACCCACTTTCGAAACTATTTACCAAAACGACCCACTCGCTATCTCAGATAGCGAGCTTGGTGAAAACATCCACGCTATCTGAGATAGCGAGTCTACCCTGAGGCTATTTCTCCCCCACTTGGAGAAAACTCGAAAAAGGCTCCAATTCAAGACTCGCTGTCACAGGTAGCGCGAGTATTTGTATCAAACTCGCTATCTGAGACAACAAGTGTCGTTTGAAGATTTTTTAAATCTCGATCTCGCTGTCTCATTCACTTCCTCATTTCTTTTTTTTTTTTCTAACGCCAAAACCCACTTTCGAAACCCTAAGCTATGTTTAAGAACTTATTCAAGTTACAGGCTTATTCAAAAAATCAATACCTGATATGGGTTGGATGACGTGGCCCCTCCTGGGCCACAGGATCCCCTCAAAATGCGCGCACCTCCAGATCATCCAGATCGGCCATGACAGCACCGGAAAACTGCCCGGACCTCTGCCACGTCAGTCCGAAAACCGCCCGGGCCCTTGCCACGTCAGCCCTATACCGTCCGAGTTTCCACCGCTGCAACCCCACGGGCAACCGGGTCCAGACCCGGCCCCAAACGGATCCAGACCCGGTTGGGTTCTCCTATAAATACCAGACCCCTACCCCTTGATCCAGGTAATCGATCTTTTTCCTCTCAAACCCTAGTTACTGTTACTCTCTCACAGTAGCTGACTAGATCGTCGGAGGGTCTGCCACAGGGACCAACCCCGATGTTCCTACACCGTTTGCAGGTACACGAGACCTCGAATCCGAGCCTCCAGATCCGAGCCGAGCATCCAGCCTCCACCTCACTACCGCCTACCTCCGTACCGTTCGCCCAGCTAAGGGTCGTCCGCACAGGAGCTTCCTCCACCAATACAAATCAAGTAAGAACTAACACCTGGTGCATCCACATGCCTCCCAAAAAACAAACCGCATCAATACCGATAAAATACACCGTTTTAATAGATTTCTAGACAGATTCCTATCATGTAAATTCATGCAAGAGATAAGTTTTGCTTTTCACTTTCTGTAACGAACATATTTATCTTTCATGAGTAGTATTTATTTAGGGGAGTCATGGTTGAGACTTCTGGCTTGAGATCTTAGCAACCTGCATTCGTATTGAATTGTTAATTGTTATACCTCATTTTTCTGTATCGCATATGAAAATTTTGAATATGAAATATCATCATTTCTGATTGTAGTAATTCATGGATAAAATTTTCATTTAATTGGACAGGTAGAATCTGCAATGTGATTATGATTTGATATTTTGTTTTCTGAGAGTTCTGAAATCTTTGAATCATGAGGTTTTGGGTTTCGGCGTTGGGAGAAAGAAGAAACAAATGAGGAAGAGAATGAGACAGTGAGGCTGGAGTTTTAAAAATTCCTAAACAACACTCGTTGTCTCAGATAGAGAGTGTGGTACAAACACTCACGTTATCTGAGAAGGCGAGTCTTGAATTGAATATTTTTTTGAGTTTTCTCCAAGTGGGAGAGAAATAGTCTTAGGATAGACTCACTATCTCAGATAGCGCGGAGGTTTTAACCAAGCTCGCTATCTGAAATAACAAATGGGTTATTGTTGTAAATAGTTTCTAATGTGGATCAATTTGGTAAATAATTTTAAAAAGTGGGTCAATTTGGAAAACATTCTCTCCGACCTTTCCGGCTTTCCCTGTTCAATTTATAATAATTTTTTATATTTTTATTTGTAATCTTACATGTTACCTCTTAGTTAAACAAACAAAAATATAATTTAAGACACCTAAAATTTCACATAATCATACTGCAACATATAATGTTAGAAACACCTAAAAGTTCACATGAATACAACAACATCAACAAAGTTTATTTCCAACTAATTAGGATCAGGCTATATAAATCATAGTTTTTTATTTTGGGCAAGTTTTTTATTCCAACTAATCGAATAATTTTACAACAACCGACCAAGAAAATGGAGAGAGGAGGTGAGGAGAGAGAGAGCCGTCTTCCCTCGAGACCCGAGCAGATCCTATGCTTAGGTTCTTCGGCTTCCACCCCCACGCCCCCCTCGTCATCATTATACATCCCAACTGCCTCTTCGATCCACACGCCATCCCCCACTAAACTCCAAAACCTCACATCCCCCTATCCTTTTACATCCCACTTCAAATCCCGCTTTCAAACCAAAACCCTTCTTCCAACCTAAGCCTTCAGCCATTTACCCACAAAAGCAACCTTTTAAATGCCTGAACAACTGCAGATCTTCAAAGAAGATGGAACGCCGCTGCTTCAAGTGCGGGGAAGGCGACCATGCCACAGCCGAGTGCAAGAAGATGGGGTTCCATTGCTTTAATTGCAAGAAGTTTGGGCATAAGGTACGTGATTGCCCGCTGCATAACAAGCGAGACTCGCTGGTGATAGATCTGCCTCACAACAATGCCATCTCTCAGGCATTACCGGCGCTGCATGCAAGCGCCTTTCTCCACTTGATAAATCCCCGCCGCATTCTCCTAACCAAAGATCTCGAGTGCACTTTCAATTTTCGTGGGGAAGGCAAGGGCGTTGGTGGGTCCTGAAGAGGGTCTGTAATGGAGTTTACCATGTTCAATTTCCGACAACCACTGAGGCTGAAGCTGCAATTGCGGAGGGAGTGTTTCATTTCTCCGGCTACAACGCTACTTTCTCCCCTTGGTCACTGGACTTTGGAACCAGATTGAGGCCAAATCCCTGTTTTATCTGGATTAACCTGCCACTCCTACTTTTTCACCTGTGGAACAGGGAGTCCATTGACTGCCTTGTTAAGCCCTTCGGTAAGCTCATCACCCTCAGCCATGAGATGACGAATACGGAAACCCGAGATCAAGCACTTGCTCTTATCGAGGTTGAAGAACTCACACTCATCCCCAAATCCCTTACTGTCAAGCACACTACGCCCTGGAATCTTCAAAGCCATGTTCATGATGTGCCAGTTTTGTTTCTTAGCAACCCAATCCCGGTTGAGGATGTTCAATCTGGCAAGGTTCAATTATTCACCACTGCAGGAGCCTCCGAGGAGTTGGGCAGCACTAGCTTCTGGCGTCCTAAAACGCAAGATGAGCCTAGGGTAGACGGGGCTGGAGATCACCGGCGTCAAACACTGGCCAAGAACGACATTGAAGATGTTTTGAAATCCCGAGATTTAGGGAAGGGGAGCCTAACTGTCCCGCATTCTCCGCATGCAGAAGCAAATTTGGAAAACATTTTGAATGTCCCTAATTTGGCGGGATCAGACCTAAATGAGAGGATCTCACCTGCTCTAGCTATATTTCCCAAATCTGCGGAGGACCCCACGCCAAAATCAAATCATGCCATGCTGGAGCCGTCTTTTGTTCAGATATCCGAATCATCAAATAGCAACAACAATGTAGCCCCACAAGGTCGCGGGACAGCTCAGCAAAATCTTGATGACTCATCAAATGAAAACTCACAGGAGGAAGTGAGGGAAATGATGTGGAAAGGCAAGCTTGTTACGCTACCACTTTCCCTTTTCTCCAAAATTCAGCCAGCTGTGGAGGGAGCACTCCGTAAGTCTGTTAGAGAAGATGTGAGCAAGATGTATGAAGGGGAAAAGGTGATCTTCAGGGCTGGCACCAGCAAAGGTAGCACTGAAAGCTTCCACACCCGCTCCCTGTTGCGAAGGAATGTTCCCAGAGCTGCAAGCTCCTTCTCTTCAGTTCCACCGGGCTTTCAGGAAGGTCCTTCAAAGAGGATGAAGCGCTCCAGATCTGCAGGAAAGCTCAAGAGTACCAGGCCCTTCATGAAGCATTTGTCCACTACCATAAAAGAAAAACTACAGGTACCTCCTCTTCAAATGCTTCAGTTACTAATGCGCATCTAAATCCTTTTGAATTGCTTTCAAATGAGGATATTGTAGAAGTAGCTGAATTCATTGGAGTGGAGGCTAAAGGGCCACACTCGCTGCATGTCTTCAGGGGCCATTAGAAGATTGTAGTTGATCAAACTGATCAACTACAAAACTGAATAGCCGCCTGGTTATTTTTTTGGTTTTTATTGGTGTTGTGCATTTTGATGCATTTCTTTCCAATGAAGATAACTAGCTGGAATGTTAGAGGGTTGGGTAGCCCTGACAAATGCTCCCTAATAAAAGAAGGAATCAGTAGCTGCTCCCCATCTATTATCTGCTTACAAGAGACCAAGCTCAGGAAGCCAGGCCCACGAAAGCTTTCATCAATTGGAGGAGGTCTTATAACAAAATGGGTACAGGTTGACTCCATTGGCAGCTGCGATGGCATTCTACTAGGATGGAATGACCAACTCCTTGATTGTACATACTCGGCAGTAGATATTTTCTCTGTTTCTGCTTCTTTCAAAAGTCGATCTTCATCTGAAGAGTGGTTACTCACTTCTGTCTATGCACCTTTTGATTTGGAGGATCGCAAACTCTGTTTTTTTGAAATTCAACAGCGCAGAAGTCACCTCAAAGATGCTTGGGTTCTGTGTAGAGACTTCAATGTAACTATTTCAGATGCTGAGAGGTCCAGTTAAAAAGGCTCAACAAGGGATATGAGATGCTTTCGTGATTTCATACATGACTTGGCCTTGATTGATCTCCCACTTTCAGGAAGGAAATACACCTGGTCCAATCTTAGAAGCTCCCCCTCAATGGCCAGACTGGACAGATTCTTGATCTCTGCAGCTTGGGAATCTTCCTTTCCTAACTGCATCCAGTATTCACTGCCGAGATTTTCATCTGATCACTACCCTATCGTCCTCGACAATCAAGTCATCACTCATCAGGTTCATTATTTTAAATTTGAAAAAGCCTGTCTTCAACACTCTGCTTTTGTTCCTTCAGTAGAAGATTGGTGGAAGACTTTCATGTGCCCTGGGAATCTGGTTGATATTTTTGCAACAAAGCTTACCCTCCTCAAAAGAAGAATTCGGCGCTGGAGAAATGAAATTTTCGGCCACATCCCAAAGAAGAAGAAGCAGCTGCAAGAGAAATTGCTGAAGTTGGAGATTGAGGTAGAGCAATCCCCTACTGCGGCTGAACCCCTAAAGGAAACCCAAGCAGAACTACAACATCTTATCCGGACTGAGGCAGTATATTGGAGGCAAAGATCGAGAGTGCAATGGATAAAGGAAGGAGATGCAAACTCAAAGTTCTTCCACTGTATTGCAAATGGGAGAAGGAGACGGAACTTCATACAGAGTCTTATCATTGATGATACTCTGGTAACCTCTCCAACCCTGATTAGAGAGGCTTTTGAGAATCATTTTCAAGCAATTTGTGGTACAACTCCTCAGTTAGATTTTCGGATTGATTGGCAATCTCTTTATCCCCAAACTGACTTATGCTTGGAGCATTTGGATGACCCGTTCACTATGGAAGAGGTTAAATTGGCTATCTTTGGAATGAGCAGTGACAAAGCGCCAGGCCTTGATGGTTTCTCCATGAGCTTTTATCATACTTTTTGGGATACTATCAAGGATGATCTTTTTGCCATGCTTTAGTCGGTACAGAGGGGAGATACTGATCTCGACAGGCTAAACTACTCCGACATCATGTTAATTCCCAAGTGTGAAGGGGCAAATTTGGTCTCTGATTATAGACCTATCAGTTTGCTCAATTGCTCCTTCAAAATTTTTACCAAAATCCTTGCCAACAGGCTAGCCCCTATCCTATACTCACTTGTGTCCTCTTCTCAAAGTGCCTTCCTGAAGGGTAAATCTACGGTGGATTGTTTCCATGTAGCTCATGAAGTTATCGACTTATGCAGTAGATGCCACGCTGATGCTTTTTTGTTCAAGATTGATTTTGCAAAAGCTTTTGACACGGTAAGTTGGGATTTTTTAGACCAACTATTAATCGCTATAGGCTTTGGGCCAGCATGGTGCAGTTGGATCCATATGATCATGAGGACGACAAATCTTCAATTTTTATAAATGGAGAGGGGGGAAGACAAATAAACTCCAAGCGAGGGCTTAAGCAGGGGGATCCTCTTTCGCCAATGCTTTTCATCTTAGTAGTAGATGTGTTAGCTCAGATGCTCTATAATGGTCGCAGAAATGGTGCTTTCTCACCGCTACCTGTCCGGGGATCACTTGCTGGTGTGTCAGTTCTGCAATTTGCAGATGACACGCTCCTTTTTAGTAAAGGAGATGAGCATGATGTTATCAACCTCAAGGTGGCACTACATCTATTTGCAAACATCTCAGGGTTGGCCATAAATTTTAATAAATCCTCAATTGTTTACTTTGGTAAATCGAAGATGAAGCTTCAGGCTTTTTCAACCATCCTAGGTTGCAAGGAAGAGTGCTTACCTATTCAGTATTTTGGCATGCCATTATCTAATGGGAAGCTCAGCAAAAGAAATTGGCAGCCGCTGATCCTCAATATTGAAAGAAGACTCTCTGTGTGGAAAGGCAAAATGTTATCTCGAGGAGGAAGGCTTGTACTTATAAAATTTGTTCTCAGTGCTTTACCGGTCTACTTCGCTTCATTATTCAAATTACCCCTTTGGGTTATCAAAAGAATTGATCAAATCCGCGGTAGGTTTTTCTGGTGCGGCTCAGACACTGATGCAAGAGGAGTGGCATGCATGAGGTGGCAGAAGATCTGTCAGCCTAAGAAGCAAGGTGGGCTAGGGGTTCTTGACTTGAAAGTCTTTAATGAAGCACTTCTGATGAAGTGGTGGTGGAAGTTGGTAGCATCTGATTCGCTACCTAGCCAAACATTAACGAGTCTCTATCTTAGAAGCAACTCCAACACCCTCACATGCCCCTCAACTGCTTCCAGCTTCTGGAAGGGAATTTTTCATCTCAGAGAACAATTCTTGTTAAATGTAAATTGGAGGTTAGGTAAGGGGAACCTTATCAATTTTTGGACGTCGAAATAGATAAATGGCTACAGTATTTCTTCTTTATGTCCAATGTTGGCTGATGCAGCATGGATTCTAGAAGCTGATGTCCTTTCCCAATGCTCCTAGGTTGATGGAAAGTGGATCTAGCAACCGAGGCTTAAATGTGTCGCCAACCATTCAATTCGAGAGGAGAAGAAGAAACTTCTTGATCTGATTGTACACTTCCAGCCTTCACACTCAGGAGATCAACCTTCATGGAGACTCACTCCATCAGCCCAATTCACTGTCAAGTCAGCATACAACTTCTTCATCACCTCCGGCCTCCGTTCCCCATTTTTTGCTGCAACATGGTCTTCTTCAGCGCCGCTAAAATGCAAAATCTTCATCTGGCAAATGAGTTGGGATAAACTCAACTCCAAAGAATTCCTTCACTCCAAAGGCTGGCTTGGAGACACGACATGCACAGCTTGTGCATGTCCTGTCGAATCGACCTACCATATCTTTTTTCGAATGCCCTATTGCCACTACTACTTGGACATATTTCACTGCACTTTTCAACATTCATACATTGCCTTCTGACTTATAGGAATGCTTTACTTCTTGGTGCTTTGGAAATCAAATACACAGACACATTTGGCACCTTATGACAATCTCAATCTGTTGGAGTTTATGGCTTGCTAGAAATGAACGCACTTTCTCTTCTAAGAATATGCAACCAAAGGAAATCATTTCTAATGCAATTTTTTTGTTTCGATCTTGGATAGATGGGATGGATAGCGGCAAGAAGAAGGCGAGATTCTTTCAGGAGATGGAGTAAGCGGGAGTGCAGGATGCCCTCCTCAGGCAGGCATTGATACGGATTGATCAAGCTGACAGTGCGGGGGATAGCTGCTCAGCCTAGTAGCCACCAGCCACCAAACTGCTCTTTCTGATGTTTTGATTTTTGATGTTTTTGGTTGAAAAACTCTATAGTGCTTAAGTTGTTATTACTTTTTCAGTAGGGCTTTTTGGGGGATCAAGAGTTCGACATCTGTGTTTAGCTGAACTACCTTGCCCCTTTGTATTATGTACCTGTAGTAGTTACTTCTATATTAATATATCTATAGTGAGGTAGGGACTTACCCTACCTTTAACTAGTCAAAAAAAAAATTTTGGGCAAAAGTTAATTACGCATATATTTTTAAGTTTATGTTTATAGAATTTGACAGATTTTATGCTAGTTATTAACTACCTAATGCAATCATTCTCATTGACTAGCTAGGGATAGGCAACAGTGAAGTTAAAATCTCACATAAATACAATCATATAATTAAGACAGCTTCTCTATGAATATTATTTAGTATATAATATGTTAAAAACACCTAGAAGTTCACATAAATATAACCATATAATTAAGACAGATTTCTATGTATCTCATCCTTCTAAGAACATGAATTGATCTTCAATAAACTATTGTGTTGTCATCTTGAATTCGGCTGGAGTCATGGACTCCAAAACGTGCTGCCTTGTCGGAGTAGGAGGTGCTTCCATGAAGATATAGATCAGGGCAGGCCCCCACATTGAAGCATGTGATGCGGCCGTCTCAGGCCCCTGAATTTTGTGTAATTTTAGGGATCCCAAATTTGTATTCCCTTTGTAAATATTGACACGTAATTTACGCGTACAAAAAATTATATTGTAAGTAGGGGCCCCAAAAATAATTATTTGAACCTTTCGCTTTGGACCCTCGAGAACTCAGGACCGGCCCTGATGTAGAGGATAATACATGGGAGATTATTGAAATATGTAATGTTTTGGTTGGATCTATTTGGACCGAATTAGGGCTGGGTTAGCACGAGTTATCCAAATCCAATTCAATAAATATCAGATCAATGATTGCTGGCACTTACGCATGCACCTCCATATGTTTTTAGGGTAATGCTACACCTACTACCAAATCTACTACTTTTCTCTTTACTACCTTAGGTGTACACTATTAGTGGAGATTATTGGAGAGTATGTGGTAGAAATATCCAATAGTAGTGTGCCACCTAAGGTAGTAAAGAGAAAAATAGTAGATTCGGTAGTAGGTGTAGCACTACCCATATTTTTAAGAAGGGTAATGCTACACCTACTACCAAATCTACTATTTTTTCCTTTACTACCTTAGGTGGTACACTACTATTGGATGTTTCTACCACTACTATTGGATGTTTCTACCACTTACTTTACAATAACCTCCACTAATAGTGTGCCACCTAAGGTAGTTTAGAAAAAGGTAGTAGATTTGGTAGTAGGTGTAGCATTACCCTTTTAAGAAAGGTTTTTAACATGTATACCCCCTAACCAATATAATAACATCATATATATCCTTCACAAATATATATTTTCGTATATGTCCCTAACCATTTGGACTTTATTTCATATGTACCCTATGTTAGATATCACTAAGTTAACCATGATTTTATCCTTACAAGACATAATAATTAAATTAAAATATCAGATTAGACAATCAAATGATTAAAAAATTAAGAATTTTAAGGACAATAAATGAAGAAACTTATAATCTATCATTAAAAAACAAGATTGATTACCATTTTGGAGAAGTAATGTGAGAAAGAATATATAGTTTTCAAAATTGCACTGTTAATTTGTCCATTTCTTGAAGAAGAAAAAAAGAAATTTTGAGAAAAGTTAATGAGTCTCTGTTGGATTAACAATTGCCCAGATTTACAAGGATGAAGAATATAATGTTTGAATGGTAGATAAGATAATATTTCAGTCATTTTTCATCAAGTCCATTAAAAAAATTAGAAATTCTCCATCGTTTTGAGTTTTTTTAACTAGATGGATAATTAAGAGATGTGGTATATATTGTTAGGGACAAATATGTAAATACTTATTTGTGAGGGGCATATATGATATTCACGTATTTGTTAGGGACAAACATGTTAAAAACCCTTTTAAGATTTTTTTTTAAAATATGGATAAGAAACTTTTGTTTTAAACAAACCATGATCAATTTGTATTAATGAAGATTTTAAACTCAAGATCGGGATACATGATCGTGTTTTTCCAAATATTTGGATTGAGTCGATATCGACCAACTCGATAGTATAAGATTAGTGTATCAGGTTTTTCATATTGAGTATTTTTTTTAAAAAAATAACTAATATGTTTCTATAGTTAAATTATTTTTAAAAAAAAGCATCTCTTAATTTTAAAATGAATTAATGACTTTACATAATTCTTTTCAAAATGTAATATTTTTAATTACAAACTTGAACATCTCTATCTCTATTATTTTAATGGGAGAGTTTGTAACCAAGCAAACCCATTTGTAGTAAAACAAACTCGTGTATCGCACGTGCAACTCCAACTTTTCCATTATAGTCTTCATATTGCTTTAAAAATATATATATTAAATCCGAGTTTTTTGCTTCAATTTTTTTTAAAAAAAATTAAGGTGTTAATCGCGCGTGCTAATTACTATCAGCTTACGTGTATAGCACGTACAACTCAAACTCTTTATTAAAACGTGCATCACATCGCATAGACAACTCCAACTTAAGTGCATCACACGTACAACTCCAACTATCACATTATAATAGTTATAGATAGATATTATATTACTTTAAAAAATATATTTGTTAAAACGTGCATCGCACGTGCTAAATATTAGTTTTAATTAACTTAAGAAAATTATTAATGTAAAAGAGAACTGTAACAATATAAATAGGTAAACCAAATAAGAGTGAGCTCGGCTACTCCTGAGAGTACTACTTAGTTTTATTTTGAAGCTAAATTTAAACATATATATAACCAAAAAAAAAAATCGGCTCCGTTAACTGTGATCTATTTTATTAATACTACAGACAGACCAAAATTTAAGCAATTACAATGAATTTTAACCGCACATTATGCAACTGTAAAATTGTCTAATTTTAGAATTTTTTTCTTTCTAAAAGTTGATTTTGTGTCACAAGATGCACATTTAAAAGTTGTCCAAATTATTTAAAATTTTGTTCATATATACTTTTTATAATGTAGATCACATCCACCATAGCCAATTTTTATTTTGGGTTATATATTGTTAAATATAGCGTCAAAACAAAACTAAGAGTAGCCCAACACAACTCAACAAATAATACAAATTTCATTTACATTATATAAGGAAAAACAAAATATAAGCTAGACATAAAATAATGTTCATTATACAAATATATCTTCAATACTTGGATAAGATGACCTACATGAATAGAAATTTCAAATTTCGAAATATTTTAATCATAAGAACAAAGTTGGTAGGGGAGAAAGCTATTATACTAGTAAAATTAGAAATAGAAATGGAGTAGGAATTTTAGTAGATAAGAAATTCAAAAGAGATGTAGTAGGTGTTAATAGGAAAGTAGATAGAATAATACAAATTAAGCTTGTATTAGGGGAAAACATAATTAATATCATTAGTGCTTATGCACCCCAAGTAGGATTAGATGCACAAACTAAAAATAAATTTTGGAAAGATATGGATGAGATAATTCAAGGAGTACCTTTAGGTGAGAAACTATTTATAGGAGGAGATTTCAATGGACATGTAGGAGAAGATAACATGGGATATGAGATAGTGCATGGAAGACATGGATTTGGAAATAAGAACGATGGTGGAGAGGTTCTATTAGATTTTGCAGCTTCGTATGATCTTATACTAGCAAATACTTATTTTAGGAAGAGGAAAGAACATTTGATAACCTTTAAAAGTGGAGCAAATAGGAGTCAGATTGATTTTTTCATCACTAGAAAGGTAGATCGCTTGACATGTAAAGATTATAAAGTTATACCGGGAGAGTGTTCTGTTGTGCGGAATACGAATTAACCACCAATCAAAGAGAGAAATAGCGAAAACCAGAAACAAGCAAACACAAGAACACAACGATTTACGTTGTTCGGCAAAACAAGTGCCTACATCCACAGGGCGGTTGGGGTTTCTTCTACTATAATCACCAATGGGCGAAAACAAACCCTTACAAAGATGACGGCTGCAAAATTCGAATAGAGGTGTCACCCCTTACAAAACCCTAACGGGTGTATTTATAGGGAAACTACTGGGCCTTTCGAAATGGGCCTATTCTAGTTTACAAACCCGCCTACAGTGGACTGGTCTCCTTATCAGTCGACTGGTAATTAGTTCTGAACAGTCGACTGAGACCCATATGCCAGTCGACTGATGTACCCTGCTGCTGTAACCTTAGCCTTTGGAACTCCTCTCTGGACAGTCGACTGAGACCCATATGCCAGTCGACTGGTGTACTGGAACTTTCGATCGCTGCAGTTACGACGGATATAAACAAGCTGAACCAGAATCGAGCCATTATCCTACAATCTCCACCTTGGCGAGATCTTCCAAGTTGCCCAAGCAATCTCCAAAAATACTCCAAAACAAATGCTCATCATCATACGCAACAAAAACAAACTCCACCTTAGTATGATATCACATACTAAGCAAACAAATAGCAAAGCACCATCCCAACCGCCCATTCCAAATCATCAAGCATGCAAAATATTAGCCAGGTTCATGCAATGCTTGAACTTGGCTGCCCCAACAATTTTGGTCAACATATCAGCAGGATTATCAGCTGTCCCAATCTTCACCAGAAGAATATCACCATCCTTTATCAAATCACGCACAAAATGATAACGGACATCAATATGTTTGGTCCTCGAATGATGAACTTGGTTCTTCGCTAAATGGATAGCACTTTGACTGTCACAGTGTACCTCCACCTTCTCCCGATGAATTCCCAAGCTCTTCAAAAGTCCATGAATCCAAATGGCTTCCTTCATGGCCTCAGCAACTGCCATGTATTCAGCCTCAGTAGTAGACAATGCTACAGTGGACTGCAAATTGGACCTCCAACTTATAGGTGCTCTACCCATAGTAAACAAATAGCCTGTAGTAGACCGCCTCTTATCTAGATCACCTGCATAGTCAGAATCAACATAACCCACCAATAACCTGCTAATATTGTCATCCCTCTCAAACTTCAAACCCACATCTGTGGTGCCACTAATGTACCTCAAAATCTACTTAGCCGCTTGCCAATGCTCTCTGCCTGGATCATGCATATATCGACTAACCATACACACCGCCTGAGAGATGTCTGGTCGAGTACAAACCATGGCATACATCAAACTGCCAACCACACTAGTGTAAGGTACATTAGCCATATACTGTCTCTCTTCATCTGTACTTGGAGACCGAGAAGCACTAATTCTGAAATGAGTGGCTAAGAGTGTACTGACTGGTTTAGTTTTCTCATCTATACCAAACCGTTTCAGCACCTTCAAGAGATATTGCTTCTGTGTCAAACTCACTAAGCCCTTTGCTCTGTCTCTAGCTATCTCCATCCCAAGTATCTTCTTGGCTTCACCAAGATCCTTCATCTCAAATTCAAAACTCAGCTGATTCTTCAAATTTTGAATCTCCTTAGCATTTTTAGAGGCAATCAACATGTCATCCACATATAATAACAGATATATAAAAGAGCTATCCTGCAATTTTCTGAAGTAGACACAATGATCATACTCACTTCTGGAATATCTCTGCACTTTCATAAACTGATCAAACCTCAAATACCACTGCCTTGGAGATTGCTTCAACCCATAGAGAGACTTTTTCAACCTGCAAACAAAACTTTCCTTCCCAACAGTCTTAAACCCATCTGGCTGCAACATATAAATTTCTTCATCTAGGTCCCCATGTAAGAATGCAGTCTTCACATCCATCTGTGTCAACTCAAGATCAAACTGTGCTACCAATGCCAACAAAATCCGAATAGAAGGATGCTTCACAACCGGATAGAACACTTCATTATAGTCAATTCCTTCTTGTTGAGCATACCCCTTTGCAACTAGTCTAGCCTTGAACCGAACACTGTCTTTTGGACCTTCTTTCTTCGTATACACCCACTTGCAACCGATGGCTTTCTTCCCCTTTGGTAATTGCACTAGATCCCAAGTCTTGTTCTTATGAAGAGAGTTCATCTCTTCATCCATAGCAACTTTCCAATCTGCATTTTCAGAACTTCTAGTGGCTTCTTTGAAGTTGGAGGGAACTTCATCATCAACAATGGGAAGAGCAAATGCAACTGTTTCTGTAAAGCGAGATGGTCGTTTGATATCTCTTCTTTGCCTTCTTGCTGCAATTGATTCTTCTTGCTGGGGAGGGTCTTGGATAGGAATTTCTTCCTCATTCTCAGTATCAACCACATCATCTTCATTTTGGGCAGGAGCAGGATTTTCAACTGAAAGCTTTTCTAACTCCACCTGTTGGAGAACTCTCCCACTCTTCTGCTGTTCTGGATCACCAGTCGACTGCATATGAAGACCATCGACTGTCCCGAGCTGATCATGCTGGTCTCATCAAAGGTAACATCCCTGCTGATTACTAACTTTTTCTGTTCTGGACACCACAACCTGTAACCTTTGACACCAGTACTAAAACCAACAAATATAGCCTTTTTGGCTCTTGCATCAAGTTTAGTTTCAGTTACATGAAAATAAGCAGGACAACCAAATATATGCAAAAAACTATAATCAGATGCAGGTTTACCACTCCATACCTCAATAGGCGTTTTGCCTTCAAGTGCTGCAGATGGTAAACGGTTGACAATGTGGCTTGCATATATAACAGCTTCTGCCCAAAATGTCTTCTTCAATCCAGACTGTGCTAGCATACATCTCACCTTCTCAAGTAAGGTTTTGTTCATCCTTTCTGCAACCCCATTTTGCTGTGGAGTCTTCCTAACTGTGAAGTGCCTCTGGATCCCTTCATCTTCACACAATTTCAGAAACGGATCGTTCTTGTATTCCCCTCCATTATCTGACCTCAGAACCTTAATCTTCCTTCCAGTCTGGTTTTCAACTTTCTTCTTCCAGCTTGTGAACAATGTCAAAACTCCATCTTTGTGTTTCATGGTATATACCCAAACTCATCTGGAGTAGTCATCAACAAATGTAACAAACCAGTGTCTACCACTCATAGAAGGTGTCTGAGTAGGGCCCCAAACATCTGTGTGCACATAATCGAGGATACCCTTTGTCTGATGTACAGCTGTACCAAATCTCACCCTGGTTTGCTTACCTAACACACAATGTTCACAAAATTCCAACTTGCAACCTTTAGCATCTTTAAGCAACCCTTGCTTCACAAGCCCCTGCAAAGCCTTTTCTCCTGCATGCCCGAGTCGCATATGCCACAACCTTGTAGAGTCGGGAACAACCTGTTTAGGCTTTTCAGTTACACTGGCAGCCTGACCCAAATACGTTTTTCCCTGCAAGAAAAACAAGTTCCTTTTTCTTTTCCCTTTCATCACCACGAGTGATCCGTTAGTCACCTTCAGAATGCCACCTTCACTAGCAAATTTCAATCCACTGGCCTCCAAAACACCAAGTGAAATCAAATTCTTTTTCAAATCTGGAACATACCATACATCTGAAAGCTCCCTAATAAGACCATCGTGCATTAACAATTCAATCTTCCCGATTCCTACCTTCTTACAAGGCGCATCATTTCCCATCAAAACTACCCCACCATCCATATACTCTAAGGAAGTAAACCACTCCTTTTTCCAAGACATATGATAGGAGGCTGCTGTATCAAGAAACCATACTTCTTGATAAAGTGAGGGACTAGCAGCAAGTGCAAAGGAAAAGTCATCATCACTATCTAAATTATCAACAGTCACATTTGCAGTCGAATTTCCCTTATTTCGTAGCTTCGGACAATCCTTTTTCCAATGCCCCTTTTCATGACAGAAAGCACATTCATCTCTGGCCGGTATCTTTCTGTCCTTTGAAACTCCTCTCGATTTGAAACGAGATTTGTTTCCTTTATTCCCAGATTTGGTCTCAGATCTGGTCTCAGTTCTGCCCCTTACAATCAATGCTTCAGAAGTTTCTCTATCAACCATTTTATCCCTTCTCCTAGTTTCATTATTCAACAGAGCATTTGCAACATCTTCATATTTAACAGTATCTTTTCCATATATTAAAGTTGTTGCTAAATGATCATAACATTCGGGTAATGAATTCAACAGAATTAGGGCTTTGTCTTCATCTTTAATTTGCTCATCCAAATTTAACAAATCAGCCAATAATTTATTAAATGATTCAACATGAGCGTTCATAGACATACCTTCAGTATAGGTGAAGCGAAAAAGTCTCTTCTTCAAATACAGCCGATTCTCCAAACTTTTCCTCATGTATTTGTCTTCGAGTTTCTTCCACAACACCGCAGCCATGGTATCCCTCATCAAATCGTACTTCTGAGCCTTCGCAATAAAGAGCCGAATAGTCCCACACGTAACTCGGTTCAACTTCTTCCAATCTACATCGGACATATTCTTTGGTTTTTCTTCCTCCAAAGCAACGTCCTGTTCTTGTTGAACCAGAACATCCAACACCTCACACTGCCACATCCCGAAATTATTTGTTCCATCAAATTTTTCAACTTCAAATTTTGCATTGTGAATCGTTGTTCTGGAAGAACTTGATCCCGCAACATCCTTGGTCGCATCTGCTTCACTCGCCATCTCCCTCTAGGTCAAACCCGATGCTTTGATACCACTTGTTGTGCGGAATACGAATTAACCACCAATCAAAGAGAGAAATAGCGAAAACCAGAAACAAGCAAACACAAGAACACAACGATTTACGTGGTTCGGCAAAACAAGTGCCTACATCCACAGGGCGGTTGGGGTTTCTTCTACTATAATCACCAATGGGCGAAAACAAACCCTTACAAAGATGACGGCTGCAAAATTCGAATAGAGGTGTCACCCCTTACAAAACCCTAACGGGTGTATTTATAGGGAAACTACTGGGCCTTTCGAAATGGGCCTATTCTAGTTTACAAACCCGCCTACAGTCGACTGGTCTCCTTATCAGTCGACTGGTAATTAGTTCTGGACAGTCGACTGAGACCCATATGCCAGTCGACTGATGTACCCTGCTGCTGTAACCTTAGCCTTTGGAACTCCTCTTTGGACAGTCGACTGAGATCCATATGCCAGTCGACTGGTGTACTGGAACTTTCGATCGCTGCAGTTACGACGGATATAAACAAGCTGAACCAGAATCGAGCCATTATCCTACATGTTCAACTCACAACATAGATTAATGGTATTGGATGTGAAGATTGGGAAACACACATGTGCAAGGAAGGAGACTAAGAACCCAAGAATTAGGTGGTGGAACTTGAAGGGAGATAAACTAGAAGTTTTTAAAGATAAAGTCTCTAAAGAAGCATCATGGAATTGGGAAGGGGAGACAAATATGATGTGGACTAAAATGGCTACGTACATAAGAGAAATTTCAAAGGAGGTACTTGGAGAGTCTAAAGGTAGAGGGTTGCTAAATAAAGAAACATAGCGGTGGCAAGAAGAACTCCAAAATATTGTGAGAGAAAAAAGATCAAGCTTCAAAATGTGGCAAAAGAGTAGAAATGAAGAGGATTTAGAGAGATATAAGACCGTTAGAAAAGAAGTAAAAAAAACAGTAAGAGATGCAAAAGAAAAAGCTTATGATGATTTATACACAAAATTAGAAACAAAAGAAGGAAAAAAATAATATTTATAAGCTTGCTAAACAAAGGGATAGAAAAACAAAAGACCTAAATACAATTAGGTATATTAAGAGCGAGGATTCAAGAGTCCTAGTAAAAGATGATGAAATTAAGGGAAAATGGCGAAATACTTTGAGAAGTTATTAAATGAAAAGGTTGTGGGCAACTTAATTTTAGAGGACTCGAGGTAGAGTCGAAAACTTAAATTTTTCAGTAGAATTAGGTCCTCGAAGGTTCGAAATGCTTTAGGAATGATGAAAATAGGAAAAGCTTTAGGGCCGGATGATATACCCATTGAACTTTGGAAGTGTCTTTAGGATGTAGGAGTGAGTTGGTTAACAAAATTATTTAATGAAATTTTAAGGACTAAGAAGATGCCCTATGAATGGAGAAAGAGTATTTTAGTACCTATATATAAAAATAAAGGAGATATACAAAGTTGCTCAAATTACCGAGGAATTAAATTAATGAGTCATACGATGAAAATTTGGGAGAGAGTGATCGAACATGGACTGAGACTAGAAACTACAGTGTCTGAGAATCAGTTTGGGTTTATACCGAGGAGGTCAACAAAGGTAGCAATTTATGTACTGATAAGACTTATGGAAAAATATAGGGAGAATAAGAAAGATCTACATATGGTTTTTATAGATCTAGAAAAAACATATGATAAAGACATAGTGTGGTGGGTGTTAAATAGTAAAAGAGTAACTATTCGGTATATTGAGGTAATTAAGGATATGTATGAAGGGGCAACAACCACAATTAGAACAACCAAATGAGACACCAGTGATTTTCCTATTATAGTAGGTTTACATCAAGGTTCGGATTTAAGCCCCTACATCTTTACTTTGGTTATGGATGAATTGACGCGAGGAATACAAGATGAGGTGCCTTGGTGTATGTTTTTTGCCGATGACATCGTCTTAGTTGACGAGACTAGAGCAGGAGTCAATGCTAAATTAGAATTATTGAGAGAAACTTTGGAAGCTAGAGGCTTTAAAATAAGTAGAACTAAAACAGAGTATATGGAGTGTAATTTAAGTGATATTCGGAACACAACTGAGGAAGTAGTGAAACTTGATGGCCAAGAGATACCATTTCTGATATTTAGGCTCGATTATACAAAGAGATGGGGAGATTTGTGAAAATGTTACACATAAGATCCAAGCATGGTGGCTTAAGTGGAGAAGTGTCAGTGGTGTATTGTGTGACAAACGTATACCTTTGAAGTTGAAGGAAAAATTTTATAGGACGGCTGCTAGACCAACAATGATGTATGGAGCAGAGTGTTGGGCAACAAAGAAACTGTAATACCCAGATTTTTAATAATGTTTTAAAGATTAATAAATGAATTAAAATGATTTTTGGTGATTTAATAAATATTTTTTGAGATTTTTACCTTTTTACACGTGCAAAACACGTACAAATACTTTCTTGGGAAGTTCAAAGTCAAAAATTATTTTGGGGAAACCGATTATTTATTATTAGATATTATTTGTGAATTTTTTGAATTTTTGTGATAATTATTGGACCTATTTGCAAATATTACAAAAAGAGAGACTTTTGTGCAAAATTACCGCTTGGAGTGAAAACTTCAGATTTTCGAATTTTTGGGCTTGGCATGATGCCTAGTCAACTTAGAGGTAAAGAGTTTACCTTTTGTTTTAATAAATTTGGTTTATTTTGCAAGTTTTAATAAAGAGGCGTCTTTTTACAAAATTACCACTTAGAGGGGCAAAAGTGCAATTTTGTTTTCTGGGTTTTCAAAACAGTGGCGGCTGGTTATAGGGTATTTGTTTTTTTTTTTTTTTAAATCTCAATTAAGATGGTTTTATTTAACTTCCAATTATAAGGATTTATATATGTAAAGATATATTTAAAAGAGGTATTTTACAAATCTATTAAAAACCCTAGATACTCGTAATTCTGGCCTATATAGGGTGGGGTGCAGCCGTCTCTTCGCTGCACAACTCAAAGGGATTTCTTATTATTATTTTCTTGGAATTTTAAAGCGAGGATCTTGGTTTTCTTGCGAAAGGAGAGATTTTTCTTATTTCTTTATTATCTTCGGTTGATTCTTCAATAAGGTGAGTGATTTGTGTTTGTTTTCTTATTGTTCTAAGCATGTTGTATGTGATGATTTATCTATTAGAAAGCATGTTAGATGATGGTATGAAGATATAATGAATTTGATGAGTAGATGAATTAAAAAGTGAATCTTTTCATGAAACTATACTATTGATGATTAAAACCCTAATTAAATGACTTGAGATTGTTAAAGAACCAAATAAAATCATGGGTATGTTAGTTTCTATCATATACTTGCTGTTTGCTTGCATGAGATGAGTTGTGTTTTGATTATTGCATAAAAGATGAACAAAACCAAACCTTACTGTGTATACCGAGCATATGATCTGTTTGAGGCTTTGATAAAGCAAAACTTGACGAATGGTTGTTATAATTGCTTTTATTCATGAGTAAACTATTGCGCGTGTTTGTGCATAAGTTTGATGAAAATTGCAAGATGGATTATTGAGTTAAAAGATCGAGTTTTGAAGTGAAAGAAGAGTTTTGTATTTCGGGTCTAATGCTTATGGCCACATTTGAGTTTTGTGATTTTTATGAGGTTTTCAATTGAGATTTGATTTGTTTAGTACTTAGATGATTTTTGAACTTTATACTACACACGTACTACGGATTCTTAATGTTTTACTGATGCACAAATACACTCATATGCACATTCCCCATTTTCATTTACTGTTTTGTAGATTTTGTGAATTTTGACGAAATTTTGATTTGGATTTCCATTGTTTTGGCACTGAGATGGCTTAAAACATTATACTACCCTTATTTGACAAAGTTTTGATGATTAACTGATACTTAAATTCTTAATCGAACATAAACATATATATATTTGCTGATTTGGAAGAATTTTGTGAAAAAATTATTTTTTTGAGATCTTGAGATGTTTTGATTACTCCTATATGTCATATAAGATATGTTTAATCATCTCAGGAAATTAGATTTTGAGTTTACAAAGTTTTGATCAAGTATCAGTCGAAAACATGCACAAAAATCCAACCTGACTATACAGCAGGTCACGGTCGACCGTCATACTTTGATTTTGAGAATTTGCAATTGCCAGTCGACTGCCCTTCTTGAGCAGTCGACTGTCAATTGCTGTTTTGGCCATTTTGTTGGATTTTCTTCGTTTCTTTTAAATGATTATTTCCTCGATATTTTGGATCATTACTCTACTGTTTTAGATGATGTTTTTATTATAGATTACAGTATTTTTTAGAGAGTTATATTTTATTTAAAATGGAGTTTTAAATGTATTCTTATGACTTTATTAAGTGAGTTATATGTGTTTTCAACGAAATGATATTTTGGTGATATTCAACGACTTAAAAAATGATTTTCTATTATTTAATGGATTTAATATTTTATTTAAATTCTGGAATTTTATAAGTACATTAAATAAATTTGAAATTTTTTGATTTAAGGGGTTCTCTTATTATAAACGTTTTGATGATGAATTTGTGAGTTTTATTGAAAAGTTTTGGTGTGATGATTGAGTTGTGAGTCTTTAGAGATTGTGTAGGACCCTAGACACCGGCAGTTGAGATTTTATGGCTTGGCCAGTTGTGGTTGTGTTGTTGATCAGTTTAGTTCAGTCCGGTAGGGTACACCAACTCTAGAAAATTCGTAATTAATTAATTAACTTAACAAAATAAGGACAGACACTAGGTGGTGATATAATGAAATGAGAACATGGGTTATGGACCTCAGTATGGCTTGCGATGTGAGATAATTCCCGGAATTATTGAGGTGTGAGTGAAAGTCTCCAGAATTACCTGCGGTGTGGGATTGATCTCCGAAATTATCGGGGTCGAGGCGACGCTCATGGGGTATTCGTGTGATGAGGCGCCATAAGCTTGCGGTGTGGGGTATTCTCGAAGATTCCCAAGTGTGAGTGAAATAGTCTCCTAAATTATCTGTGGATGGAGATTGACCTCCGAAATTATCAGGGCGTGGGCTAATACTCACAGTTTATCTATATCTCGTAGTAGTCATCGTAGTAGGATTAGTTAGATAACGAGGGATTAAACCCTATTAAGTGGAGAACGTTAAGGGGTTGCACCCGACCTATGTAGAGTGAGATGCATAGAATCCGATAAGTATGCATTAAAGAGTCAGCATATAACATTGGTATTTTCTTGACTTGGGTTTTATGCATGTTGAATTCTGTTTTTCTACGCTTAACACTTAGCCTAGTTTCACTTGATGTTTTCATGTTTTATTTATTGTTATTTCTTATTCCATTTGTTAGTTCTGTTGATACATGTTATTTATGACTCTATGCCTTATGTTTTATTCATGTTACGTTTATTTTATGTCACGCACACCGTTATGGCTGACCCCTGTAGTTTTGGGGGTTAGGATTATCTCTAACCTCATATTTTACAGGTAGGTGCTTATAGCTTGGAATTTGGATGCTTGTGCTAAATTGATGTTATGGCTTATGTAAATTGTAAAAGAATGTGTTGTAAAAGAAAGAATTTATAATTTAAGGTGTTTGTTTTCCGCTGTGCTTTGTAATGAATTAATGTAATAAAAGTTGAAACTTTTATCTGTATTTTGCCTATATTTACAATTACAATTGAGGTTGATGCTGAAAATTGTACCACATATTTATGAGATATCATATTAAAAATTCGGGGCGCTACAGAAACATATCCAAAAAATGAGTGTAGCGGAGATAAGGATGCAAAGATGGATGTGTGGTAAAACAAGGATAGAATTAGAAACAAACATATATGAGACATGCTAAAGGTAGCTCCAATCCAAAATAAGTTAAGAGAGAATCGCCTCAGGTGGTTTGGACATGTCACACGTACACCTAGTAGTGCCCCCATTAGAAAGAGTGATTTGATAAGTATTGAGTGTAGCGTTAGGGCAGAGGAAGGCATAAACTAACTTGGATGAAAACAGTGAAATAAGATATGATAGCTTGTGACTTTACAGAAGATATTGCACTAAACCGAACAGAATGAAAAACCAGGATTCATGTAACCGACCCCAACTAGTTGGGAAAAAGGTTTTATTGTTGTTGTTGCTGTTGTATAGGATCAGTAGTTTCGGGTTGGGATCAGGTCGATCCATCCGATCCAATTGCTAACTCGGTTGATCCCCGAGTTATCAGGCCAATCCCAAGATTTAGTTGTTGTATCAGATCGGCCCTTTGAAAAACGATCTGGATCGACCGAATTGGATCGGGATCGGTCGATCTTTTAAACCATGGTATTAATTATGACTTTTATTATTCTCTAGTAGCTGTTTTTCCTTTGTAAATAAAATAAAATAAAAGGTTAAAAGTATTAATGCAGATCCAGCCTTCTGTTCAACGTCAAAGCAGAAAAAATTAAAAATTCTTAAACTGATGAAAGACATCCAAGATCAAATAGTGAGCTCAATCGATTCATTTACAATATTCAACATGATTAAGCTGACAAAATAAAGGTCGCCTGATCCTAAACTGGTTTTGGGGACAAAAGAAGAACGAACGATAAAAGTACAGACATTTATTCTCATCACAACCAAAGATCAATAGCTTCTCCACACAAAACCTTCTACCAGCCAGCTAGTAACTAAACTGTTCATACATGTATCCCTGCTCGACAGAAGATTTTAAAGTAAAATACCCTGACCTATTTAACATCGATTGAGCAATCATTATCTGATTTTGTTGCAATTGACACTACTCTATTCTCGGTATACCAACTTATCATAATCTTTGTTTGTGTTGGAAAGCCAAATCACCCGAGATAACTTATAAAAGCGCGAGTGACTTAGAATCAAATTGGTCAGTCTCACCAAGCAGGATTTGCCTCCTCAGGCACCACGGTCAAAGTTGCTAGTTTGTTGTTTGCTCGTTTAACAAGTACCTTTAGAGGAACCCCAATCTTGTCTCCCATTATGTTGATGATCTGTAGCAATATAACATAATATAACATAATTTATAAATAGGTTTAGTAGTCAAAATTTATCAAAGTAATAAGCGGTAGAAAATTGCAAACTAAATTGGTACTGTATGACAAAAACTGAATTAGCAATTTAAAAGAAGACTATTGAATAAAAGTTTGAAAAACAAACGAGAATGAAATTTAGTTAAAAGTATAGACAACATAAAATAATTCTGTATACCAATTAATATCATAAAATAATTTGAAAGGTAAATGCAATAATTATATATACGATTTAAAAATTAAAGATGTAGAATACTGGTTGACATATATCAAAGTACTTTCAATTTGTCAAGTAAAGCAGGAAGACCAATATACAAAATTATATATGTACATAAGCATAAAATTTATAGAGTGAGACAACCAATATTATGATATTAAAAGTATAAATGGTTTGTAGGAGTAAGATAAGACATCATAGTGAAAAAAGTAACAACATATTATTGAAACTATACAAAAACTAATTATATAGAAATAAATTATGAGTCATAGACAAAAGTATAAATGATAAGATTTTCTTTTTTGTTAGGTGAGTAGCCCCAAAATCTAAGATAAGTTAGTAGAAAAATAAAAATACGTTGAAGTGGTATGAAATGCTAACTCGTGTAAAGATTTAGAAATAGAAGGAGATGTTTTAAAGATTTAGAAATAGCTCTCAGCCATAATAAATACTCTAAAGAAAAACAAAGCCATATATTCAAGGATTGTTTTAAATATCACCCGTTACAACCGTTATACTAGCCGCTACATCGTTTTGGACAGCTAACATTACCGAAACCAGTATTTTAAACATTAATGGTCTGTTATATCAACAAATGCCTGAAATATATCTACCAGATTCAATATTTGGAGTCGTAATAGAAAAAAAATTGCCCAAGGCCTTTGGGTTAGGGTTTAAACTTAAACTTGATTAAACCCTAACTCATCGTATAAAAAGAGAGAGATAAGATCAACTAAAATACCTTACCATCTTTTATTTTTATCGCTTCCTCTCACAAAAATTTACCACACCATCACTCATCTCCTTTTTATTTATTGTGTAATACGTAGATGATATGTGGTCCGAAGGGTTTTTCAATTATTGAATATGTGAAGAATTCACTCGTAATCTCTAATAACAATGGACAATATTTGAGGTTTGTAATAATATTATAGATTAGAGAGAGATGAAAGAAACTAAAACTGATTATGACGGAGATAAGACAGAGAATACGTGATCATCCAAATGTCATGGGCTCTTTCTCTTTCAATTTACAAATTTTAATTTCTATTTACTATGCCCTTTTTAAATTAAGCTAATTGCTTCAATGAATGTGTACACACAAAAAGAATAATAAATTAGCATCTACATGGGTAGCACACTATAAATTGAAATATAATGTTAAAGTAGCACAAGCAGGTTGCTATATGGAGTGAACAAATGTATTAGATTTCATGCATGCAATTATACATTTTGGTTATATTTATTATCACTTGCATTAGGTTGCTTGTATTTGTAATATATAGTGGGTAGAAGTCATCCAAATCACAATTATATGTCTATTTTCATCCGATATGTTAACCCGATATTGTTTAAACATCGCTGATATACCACCAATATCCGGTATCCGATATGAAAGTTTGTCTTTCGATACGATACAAATTTCCGATATTTAAAATATTGCATTCAAGTTTTCTTGAAATTTGCGGATTGAGCATGAACAAGAGGTGCATCAAGTTTTGAGGTGAGGGCAATGAGTATGAACTGACGGGTTAAAAAATGGGAACAGAAGAACCAGGAATAAGCTGGAGAAAAGTTCTTTTGTGATTGAGGTTAGCGGGGGTTATGAGCCAAGTCACAACTGACAATGTCTATCCAGCAGTATAAACATATATGTCGCGTGTACAAAAGAACACATACAAGCTTCTCAAGGAAATGGCATAAAATGAAAGCCCACATAAAAGCTCATAGCACTAAATTAAGTGCAAACAGTCATGCAATACATGTGCTGCATTCACAAGAAAAAGGAACTCGGCGAGAGTAAACAAAGAAAGGTGTCTAGCACCTTCAACATGTATAGACTAATGTGGAAACATAGTGATACTAGTATTATGGCTAATTTATAAGAAACTATCCTATACTTTAAATTTTTTTTAGAAAACTACCCTGACTATGCTTTATTATACGTACCCCCCACCCACCCACCCACCCAAATAAATAAATAAATAAATAAATTAAAATTAAAATTATATTAAAAAATGGCATAAAACTACCCCGAATGACGAAAATGCCCCTCATCCATTTCCCCCCTTTTCACTTTCTTAATCTTTTATCTATTCTTTCTCATTCATTTTTCCCCATTCTAATTCATTTTATGTTCTTCCCCAAATTTTACAAACCCTAATTTTCCCCCAAAACCCAATTTCTTTCACAAACCCGAATTTCCTCTGATTTGTGAAAGAAATTGGGTTTTGTGGAGAAATTAGGGTTTGTGAAATTTGAGGAAGAATATGAAATTGAATAGTATGAGGGGAAATGGGAGGGAAAGAACATATGAAAGATAAAAAAAGTGAAAAAAGGAGGGAAATGGATGGAGGGGTATTTTCGTCATTCGGGGTAGTTTTCTTGGAATAATTTTTTTTGGGGTTAACGCATAATAAAACATAGTTATGGTAGTTTTCAAAAAAGGATGAAAGTATAGGATAGTCTTTTGTAATTTAGCTCTAGTACTATATTCAGAAGAGAAAGAATGGGAATAAATAAATAAATAAAGGTTTTATATTACGAACAAAGAACCTTAAAACAATATGTAATCTGCAAAATTTTTGAGATATGGGTTACAAAGAAACTTACGGATATACTTCATAGCATAAATATTCACTTTACTTGTTTAGAAGATAGCAGTCTAGTAATAAATTCAGGCTTGAACTTAAAGTCTTAAATAGAAAGGTCTTAGCTTTTGTCAATCATAAAATACTAAGTAGTTTTTTGCGTCTTCATGCATGTTTAAAGTGTACATAGAAATTAGCACACATTTCCTAGGTTATTTTGAAGTAGCAATAGCATACCTCTTTAACACCTCCAACAGCCTTTCCATCAAATTCAATGATCACATCGCCAGGGAGGAACCCTGCACGATCAGCTGGAGACCCTGGAATTACCTGTTTGAAATTCAATAAATCACTCGTCAGGTACTCTAAATAATAAACAGTTTGTTAGCATTTCAAACAGAGTAAAGTAGTTAGTTCTCTAGCTTTTGCCATTCATATAACAAGATTAAGACAATGTCTATTTGTGATTCAGAAACTACAACCCCGGGTATTGCCTCAATTCAAACTGGGTGTGTGTGGGTGGGAAGTAAGTTGAAGCATTAGTAAGGGTCTTATTGACTTTGATAAATACATTGCCAGAAGACATCAAATGTGAAGCTCTACTTGTAACATGATGAGAAACATGCATCCAAAGATGGAAGAGATGACATGATTTATCTCTGTAAAAATCCAGAGAAATGAAACTGACAGCTGCCTGAGAATTTTCACCAACTCTATGCATTTTTACCTCTGATTAAAAAGTACAAACCCATATTAGCAACCACAACAACAACAACCAAAAACTCTAGGATTATCAGTTGGTTACGACTTCTCATAGAGAAGTCTCAACTCGGTTAAAGATACAACAAAGAAAGACTACTCAAGCACCCTTCTATTAGTAGAGAATCCTTACCATGGGAACCAGCACACCTTTGTTTACATCGGGAAAGGAAACATCTTTTTCCTTGAGCTGTGCAATAATCATATCATTAAGATCCAGCATTTTCAATCCAAGCCAAGGCCGGACAACTCTTCTACAAAAAGACACAACGGCATATTACATATAAGAAGATAAGGTGGTTACTGAGCGCTCTATAGAAATTCTGAAAAATGAAAAATGAAAAATGAAGATCAGACTTGAGTTATTATGGGAACAGAATTTCAGCCACTGGTTCAAGACGGCTAACAAGATCATAAAATTAAATATTTTTGTTTGTAGCTTTTGCATTTCCATCAAGGTTAACTGATAAAGCAATTGACTGTAGTGTTATAAATTTCAACAAACACAAGATCGGTTTCAGACTATACGAGAAAATTGTAGCTCAAAATTTATATTGGAAAGAAGCCAAATTTTTTTGAGACTATTGATTATTATCCATTAAGCTATTGAATGTCAATGTTTGATGGGGAACAGGTGCATCCTGATCATCTAGATCCATGGATTTTTCAGATTCATACTTTGAGCTCATACCCATTATTTTATATCCTCAAGTAAATCTCAAGAGTTTGAATTGTTAGAATATAAGTGCAATTTCTCTCAATCCTTCTGCAACTTCGAAGTTTTAGCTTAGTGGCACCATTTTCATATGGTATCAGAGCAACCCCGGTTCAAATCCCACTGGCTACGTAATTTATAAGCGGATTTTTTAAAAAAAATACCGCTGCGTATTGTCCAGGTCTCAGTCCACAAATTTGTTTGGTATTTATCTCATTTCTTTGGCCCATAAAAAAAGGGCTCCTGACCTGAGGAGCGTGTTAGAATATAAGTGCAATTTCTCTCAACACTTCTACAACTTCGAAGTTTTAGCTGAGAGGCAGGGACTTTCAAAGAATCTATTCTATTTGGACTTACATTAGATCCAATTCCTATTACATTTGAGCATTTGGACACAATTTAACTTGTCAGCATATTGAATGCTAAAGCTTACCGTTTATAAAACGTATTTTCGACAAATTCAATAATTTCACCTTAGAAATCATTGATTGTAACTGTGTTATAAGTAGTTGGCACAATCTTGTGATTTTAGAGAGAACATGTAAGGCTTTCATGAAAACTAAAAGTTAAAAACTATAGATATTATATTTAAAATTATCAAGATGCAACTTTCTCCGCCACAAAAAATAATGAATAATGGGTAATAGATAATAAATAATAAAAACAAATTGAGGTAAGATAATTTTCCATATTAAAGCTTACCCATTCTTTTTAAAGTGCTCCATTATTTTAACAGCTGAATCAATTGGTACTGCAAAGCTCAAACCATCAGCATTCACTACTTTCAACATATTGATTCCTACAACTTCACCATCAAGGTTTACAAGAGGGCCTCCAGAGTTTCCCTGTAATATTAATTAACAATCACAAGGTCACAAAACTAAACAAAAGGACTTCCCTACATTAAAAATTAAAAAAAGACCGAAGAGCAGAATAGAGCTGAATAGATAAAGATTCATCTAGCATACTCCAAAATATTTGGCATAAAAAATTTGTTATTATTATTGTGAACAAAGAATTTTTTATATTGCTGGTAGATGATATTTGGAAAAATAATACAACAATATGAACCCTCTAATAAGTATGTAGGAGATGTAAAGGAATGTATTGCTCGCAAGCATATTTGCTTAAAGAAATATAACCTAACTGAGTTATCATGGCATAAGATTAAGAAAACAATAATAGCGAAAAGGGGTAACTAAGGGGGCGTTTGGTACAAGGATTTCTGATTGTTTCCTGGGAATCTTAACTTGGGATTTAGTTTCCATGTTGGTATGCTAATTTTTAAATTCAAATTCCCAGGAACTAAGATTCCTGGGAAATTATTTTGCCACAATTCCCACAAAAATTTTCCCATGGGGGTGGGGGGGGAAGAGGGGGGGGGGATTCTTAGATTCCCAAGTGCTTGAAAAAATGTTACTTCTTGAAAATACAATTATGCCCCCAAAAAAATACCCCTCTTTCCTGTCTCTTCCTATTTCTTCTCCTCTTTCTCCCCCAAAAACCCATCCACTCTTTCTCCCCCCAAAAATAAAAAACCCAGTCTCCGCCGTTGATCCGCTTGTTGCCGTCGACCACTTCTCGCGCCGTCAACCACTTGTTGCCATCGACCACTTCTCGCCGAAAAAATAGTTTATTGCTTCTTATGTATATTTTTTTATTATGCAGTAATAGTTGGAACCAGCATATGTAGAACATACAAAGTAGTTAAAGCAATAGTCAACAAATCATCAAGGATGATAGATTGTTCAAAGTTTTCGAAAAATAAAAAAACAGAGAAACAAATTTTGTGGGTTCTCCTCATTTGCAAACCTTGTTTTTACTCACATTTTTTCTCGATCTAATGTGTCACCTCTAAAAAAGATAGAAACTTTCACTCAAACTCCTCATTGAATCCTCATATTGAAAGATACATATGATCATATCATCTTCAAGAGCCGGGTTCAGATTAAGGGGGAAATGAGGGAGTTTTTTGGAGAAGATGAAGAGTTATGTGATGATAATGGGGGTAGTTGAAAGTCAACCTAGTTGGTGGTCAATTTGTCATTACATATATGTTTATGTAACTGAGAGAAAATAATAAGATAAGAAGGTCATGTTACCACTTTAAAATGTCTTTCATTACATTTTGAGGCCCAGATATGCAAAGTTATTTTTCATATCAGTTATTTTACTCAGGTATTTTATCAACAGTTTGTTTTGTTATTTGAGGATGAGAGGGGTATTTTGGATAATAAGATTAACATTCTTAGGAAATATGTAGCTCAACCAAACATAGGAAATTAAGTTTTCAACTAACATTCTCATAGATGTTTAAGACCTACCAAACATGTTTTATGATTCCTAGGAATCATAAATCCTACGAAACATAAATCCCAGGATTTATGATTCCTAGGAACCAAAAAAAATCCTTGTACCAAATGCCCCCTAAGATATTAAGAAATTGGGATCCTTTATATAGTCATTTTTCTGATTTCACCATTCTATGATTTGGTGCCCTTTCAATTTTTATTCAAATATTTCACTACCATAGTCATAGTTGGTTTTGTAGTAGTGATAGATTACAATCACCATAAAGTGTGCACAACATACTTATCGAGGACAGGATCTAAGTAACTGTTCCAAAAATATTGAAAAAATAAAGAAAAGAACACAAGGAATACACTGTTCAGTATTTATGTACTGGAAATATTGTGTGAAAATCCACCTTATATGTTGGAAATACATTAACTAATTAAGCTAATTTGCTTATCCTTTAACGCCTATACTTCGCTTTTACGTTTATAAGGTTTTCAAATAAATTTTGGAAAATTTGACACAATCTTTTTGGAACATTTCAAAACTCATACGCTATATAATAGTACAGATAATTGCTCCCCTTGGAATTCCAAATGGAATCTCATGAGTCCCCATGGTCGCCTTCAATGTTCCATCAGCTTTCTTCTTCAGTACTATTAAGTTCCTCATCGTTGCCACATTCTACAATTTCATTTTCCTGGACACTTCCCATACCTACTTCCTAAGTTTTTGACTATGCAATTGAGATAGGTTAGAACACTCCTTATCATCTAAAAATACTGAACAGACCAATGGATGAGGGGATGAGAGGTATTGAACATTATTAAACCCGCTAGAAGTGTTGGTTTCACAGCTATTGTTCATTTAAGGTAAATGTTTTTAAGGTCTTGGTCGGACTATCCTGTCCATAATCAATTTTAGTTGAAATGAAATGTTTACATCAGAAAGGTCTGTGGTTTGCTGGGAAATCATGCCATGATACAGAAACTCAGTGTAGTTGAGATGCAGTGAAGGGATGCCATATTTAAGAACATATATACTCTAATTATTGTTCCATAACTGATGAAAGCAAGCCCGAGGAAGAGCAGAAGAAGGATCCAAGAGACTTCACTGTTATTGAAATTCTTTCTTATTTTCTTTTTGAATTAGGGTGGAAGTAGACTACTTACGTGGGGCATCCAGGTGCACGCTGCTCAGTATCCCATGGAAGTATGGACCCCATAATTTCTAACAAGAAATCAAATTGCTGAAAAGATAAGTTATGGCAAGAGTTCCTGGGTTTTAGAGACATACTGATGAGCTCAATTTACATTTCCTGCCTTCAATGTATTTTTACCCTGAAGGCAATTTTGCTATGTTCCCCCCACTAAATTAAAATTCACCAAGTTTCTTGTTGCATATCATTTATGATTTTGCCAACTTCATATCAAATACCAATTACTATGCAGTAAATTCAATCATCTTATAGGAAGTTTTTGACTCCCGTTGGCTGTAATCATGTTAAAACTTGTACAACGGGTTGTAAGCTCTTTTCAGGTCCATTTAAAAGGAAAGGAAAAAAAAAGAGCTTTATCCCTAACAACATGACTAAAAAGTATAGATATTTAACACCTCACTGAAAAAGGTAATGTTCATTTTTTTTAATATATAAAATTCAGGAACTGAGGTAGACTAAAAAATCATTTCATAGACTCACAGTCAGGAAAAGAAAAGAAAAAGTAAAAAATTTAGAGGCCTTTTCCGGAACAATTTTTTCATAACCGAAAGTAACTTAGATTTCAGAGTAGGAATATATCATTACAATGAGACATGACTATTTATAACAAATTTCTAACAACTAGCAACCAAACTAAAAAAAAAGTAGAATCCATAAACTTACCTCATTGATTGCACAATCTGTTTGCAAATACTCCCTTCGCATTCCTCCAAGACCCAGGTCGCTGCTTTTTCGATCTACACAGCTACATGTAAAACAAATCAAAGAAGGTGAAACAATATTCAAATACAAACGAAGATCAGCAAGAACGCTTTAACTCTTTCTTGACAAAAGGAGGTTATGTTGGCTTTCCATGTCCAGAAAAGTTGATTTGTGTTTTTAACTTGTCTGTACAAAGGCATTGTGAAACACAACTTAAACTATGCGGCAGGAATGGGTGATAATGATCCAAAAATGTTTTCTCAGAAGCCATTTACGTAGAACATTAGGTTAGCATACACATATACACCAAGATGGGAAACAATCCATCTAAAACTGTGTTTAGAGGGGATACAATCAGAAAAAAGTGGATTAAAGCATTACCTTACAATCCCTGCTGTGACTGTATTCTGTAGAGAAAGAGGGCAGCCAACTGCAACCACCCAATCTCCGGGACGTAGCTTACTTGACGCCCCAATCTTTACAGCTGGTAGAGGAGTTCTGGATTTGATTTTAACAATAGCAATATCAGAATGCAGATCTGCGTTTATCACAGTGCCTACATATTCCCGACCATCTTGTAATGTTACATCCACCTATTTGTTATAAAAACAACAAATCAGTCCTCATTTGAGTTAAAACAGGATGAATGCTTGTGGTTTCTATAACTCTTATAATCATCCAAAAGAGAAGATACAATATGCAGTATTGCTGTTGTTCTTGATAATGTATTATTAGTATTAATGAATGCATGAACAAGGAAATAGGGAGGCATAATGCATTGATGACGAGCACACACTGTTGATGTGTTGTCTACTTGTGACACTAGGAAATGTCACTCAATATACAAATAGAATAATTACATTATATATGTGTATACTTATAATTGCAAATATAAATTGCATTCTTTTAAACTAAATTCTGACAAGAATTTAGTTATTAGCTGTCCTACTTGACACTTGAGCCTATAAGAGATTACATATTTTGTACCTTGTTAGAATGTATGTACCGAATCTAAGAGATAAATGGGCAAGCATTCAACATTGCAAAAGCATTGACACACTCAATTACAACATCAAAATACTCCTTCAGATATCATCATATCTTTTCAAGAAAAGTGAAATAAAAATCAAACAAGCACCAACCTTCCCTTTAGTGATGGTCCTCACCCCTTCAAAATCCACGACAACATGAGCACATGTCAAAATTGTCCCATCAGGATCAATAATAGTTCCCGACCCCATACTCTTCCCAAGCATCAAACCATTTATCCCTACCAAAAACACATGCACCAGCCAAATCACTATCTAAACACAGTCAAAATATAATAATATAAAAACATGCTTCAGACATCTATTTTCTCTCACCCCGAGTGACTGAAATATTAACAACGGCAGGGCCTGCAACAGCAGCTGCCTTGGCAATTGAATTCCGGCCCAAACATCCATGGCTGCACCCTGAATCATCGCTTTTATCCCCAGAGGCTTCTTTATTCAAATTCTCAGGCAAAACTGAACTGGGTACGGAGAAATTCAGTGGAGAAAGCGCAAGAGCTATTTACAAGCAGTGAAAAAGATTGAATTAAGTTTTCTCATATGAGGGAAGAAATATCCTCTAAATATAACCCTGAAAACGTTTCAACAACTATATATTACCCCTTAAAAGTCAAAACTAATAAACCCCACTCTAAAAGTTTCCCTCTTACTTACTCCAGATTCCTAATGGTATTAAAATTAACAAGCTATAAACACATAATTATGAAAAGTTATATCCTCTCAACACTGCTATATGTAATTTTTCTTTACTACAATAACTAGAGATTGCGTGGACAGAAAATGTGTGGTCTCTCAGGTGTGTCGCACATGCAATTTTAATCTCCACCAAATTTATTATGCATTGAGGGGGAAATGGGGTCTTTTGATATCTAGCACTATAAATGCAACACCGATAATATGCATTGCGGGAATGAGTGAAGCTCTTAAAGCATAGCATTATGAAGGAAGAAATTGTGTACTACACAAACTAGCCAACTAGTATTTATAATCTAAAAACAGTATGCACTTTGCTAAACACAAATCATTTCCGAGTACATTTTTAGTTCCTATGCACATTTGTAGATCATAATTACCTGACTTTTAGGACATGTCATGTGCACAAGTTTTTATCTTCATAGTGCTACTACTTACAAGTTACAACTTACAAGCCATTAGGAGTCCCCATTTATTTGCTTAAATTCATTACAATCACAAAACATACAAAATGCACGTGAACTACACATGTTAGAGACCTAAAGAGACCCCAACCAAGCTCACCCATTTCACATTGTACAATACCTGTTGTTTGGATTTATGTAAATGTCAGAAAATATTGGAAAACCTCGATAAGACGTGACACCCCTATCTTTCTTCAACCATGTTTTCCTTTAAAAAGGTGGGAATTACAATGGAAAGCCCACTAAAATACCTTTTCTTATTGTCAATCTTACTTTCTCTCCTAGCTTTTCCAACAAACTTTTCTACCATCCAAACAAGATTTTCGGTAAAATCATTCCCAGTGAAAGCTTTTCTAAACTTCGCAAATTTTACATCGATCATACGTATGATATACTATTGTGAAATATCTAATTTGCATGGTTAACAACTTATAATGACATCATATAGATGGTAAATTTAGAGAGTTATTTGGCAACAAAGACGTCAAAAGATGCGGTATGATACTGGAGATGTGGAATACCTCGAGAATTAATGGAAGCAAAGGGATTGAGAGCATCTTTACAAAAGAAGAGGTCTTACAAGCAATCAAGTGCCTAGGGAGGATAAGGCGCCGGGTCCGGATGGTTTTCCAATTTTCTTCTACAAATTATATTGGAATATCATCAAGAAGGATTTGATGGCTATTTTTTGGGATTTCTAGCACGGTTGCACTGATATTGATAGATTAAATTACGCGAACATTATTCAAATCCCAAAAAAATCAGAGGTGTTAAGGGGGCTGATTTAAGACCAATTAGCCTACTGAACAGGTCATTTAAGATCATTACCAAAGTCCTAGCACAAAAGTTGTCTCCTCACTTAAACAATGTGGAGATCATGGACAACGTTACGTCTGCTCATGAAATTGTCTTCAGAGGATACAAGGAAAAAATATACGATTTTATGCTAAAACTAGATATTAAAAAAAAACGTACGACTCAGTAGAATGAGATTGTGTGGATGAGGACCTACAGCTCAAAGGATTTAGTCCGAAGTGGAGATTGTGGATTAGGAAGTGCGTTAGAGGTGGAAATTTTTTTATTTAGATCAACGGAAAACCAGGAAAGAAAATTCGATGTCGTAGGAAACTCAGACAAGGGGACCCTTTGTCTTCTCTTTTGTTCACCTTAATTGCGAACAAGTTGACAGAAATGATTAAGAGAGGTAGAGAAGAGCATGTTATTCGGAGTCTTGCAATCAAAGGTATAAATGAGACAATATCGATACTACAATACGCAGACTACACCTTATTGTTTGGTGCAGCAAAATTGGAAGAATTTTTGGCTTTGAAGACTGTTCTCAACTGTTTTAAGTCTTAGGCGGGTCTGAAAGTGAGCCTCCATAAGAGTTGTCTTATCCCTCTTAGCAAAAAATTGTCTATCCCGATAGGTGCAATCAAGAACTACTTAGGATGCGAGATAGGAAAATTCTCCTTGAAATATCTTGGTACGCCCATTATGACAGATTCGATGCGTAGAGAAGATTGGCAACCTCTGATAGAGAAGGTAAAAAAGAGATTAGCCGGATGGAATGGGCATTTTCTGTTGCTAGGTGGAAGAATTACCCTAATTAATTTAGTCCTAAGCAGTTTGCCAACATACCTTATGTCAATCTATGAAGTTCCAAAATAAGTTATTGGTAGAATCGACAAATATATGAGAAGATTCTTGTGGAAATGAGCAAATGAGGACAATAAATGTATTCACCTGATAGAGTTTGCAAGAGAAAGGAATTCGGAGGATTAAGAATCCTAGATCTGAGCGACATGAACAAAGCATTGATGAGTAAGTGGTGGTGAAAAATGAGGAAAAGACGCAACAATTGGTGGCACAAATTTTCATGTTGTATCGGAAAATGAAGAAGTATAGGTACGGAGGGAGAAGTGAGCATGATAAGGCATCATTCCTCTAGAAAGGAATCGCGGAGGTGGAGGAAGCTTTTCATGTTAATACAAGATGTGTGATTGGCAACGGAAAAAATACAAGATTCTGGAAATATAAATGGTGTGGGAGAAACATACTTCAAACCCTTTTTTCTGAGGTCGCCGGAGAAATAGTGAACGTTAATACGCTTATCAACGAGGTTTGGAGAAATGGTAGACTCAGAATTCAATTACGTGATTAGCCAACTCAGGAATGTCTTCTTTAGCTGCGAATACTGAAGGACTTCATTAGGACGGAGGACCAGTACCTTAACGGAGCGGACGATGAGAGAAGTTGGAATTTAGAGTTTAATGATACATTGACGGTGTCGTCTATGTACAAGTGACTAAATGATGCAGGGATTAGAAGCAACAAAGCCAGTTGAATCTGAAGAACCGATGTACCAATGAAAGTGAAAGCTTTTCTTTGGCTTGTTGCAAACGATGCAATTCTTTCAGGAGTCTACCTTCGCAAACACAACCTGCTGTTGGACGTTAGGTGCTCGAGATGTCCGATAGAAGATGATGACACTAATCACATTTTATTCACTTGTCATAGAGCAAGGTTAGCCTGGGAAGTAGTGTGCTTAGGCTTTGGGATATTTGAGTGTCCGAGCTCGACATTAGATATTTGGGGCAAATGGAGGGCGAGGGTAGTCAGAAATGAGCTTAAAGAAGCTTGGAATATCTCTGCAGCTACTACGTTATGGGGTTTATGATTAGATTGTAACGAGTTGCGTTTTCGTAATCACAACTGTAGATTTCTGGTCATGATACAAATTTTGCGTCCATTCATGTTTGGGCAAGTCAAGCAAATACAAAGAATAGAGTATGCACGGAGGAGGTGGTGTAGGTAGAGCAGGAGTTGTGGTGAGGGGCGAGTAAGAGTGGTGATCGTATATGTACCGTCTTTTGAGTAGTAGATGTAGTATGAGTAGTAGATGTAGTAATAGTCTAGATCTTTATAATTAGTCCTAGTTTGTTTCGTTAATTTATTATTAATGAAATGAAGGGTGACGTGATCTTTATTATTTAATTTTTTTTTTAACATTCTAAATTCTAAATAATAAAAAATACTGAGTAGAATGTTCTAGAACCTGCAGGATTGGGGGTGAAGAGTTGCACCAAGAAATGGCGAAGTGGAGAGGAGATGGAGAGAGACGCATTGAGGAAGATGGATGATGAGCTTGACGGTTCTGATACTCTGTGATAGGGGATGATGGCGGCTCCGGCGACCGCTGCGATGGAGAGCAATCCGGCGAGGTTCCGGCGGTGGTTGGATGAAATGAAGTGGCGGATCATGGACTTCTTTGCAAGATTGGCAAAAAAGATTTTTATTATTTTTGTTTAATTTAATTTGATTTGATTTGATTGGGGTGAGAAAGAGGAGGGGTTTTGGGTCTGGAATGTACTAGAAGTCTAGAATTTAAATCTTCTCAAAATTGGTGGATTCAAAGAGAGGGACACGGGTTTTGATGAGATCCAACGGTTTTAATTTACCTTGTTTGTAGTAATTTTTTTTAGCAGTATATTAAATTTTGTAAACTTATTATTATTTATAATTTACACATGCGATGCACGTTGTAATTAATAATTTGCTATAGAACCTGCAATTTCTCTTTACTTATTATATGCTCTTTATAAATTTTTTTTTTTTGACTGGCTTTTCTAAATTATTTTTAGTGGTACAAAATTTTATTTTATATCAGTGACATTTCTGTAAATAATTATGTCTTAAATAAAGTTGAACTTTGAGGATATATTATGGTAACTAACATCAGTTGAATAAATAAATTATTAATATAATTCTCACTTAAAAATAAATTGTTGAGATTATATAATTAAATGAATGTCTACAAATTTCAAGTTGTCTACAAATGACAATCTCAACTCTTTCATTAGAGATAAGAGATTAGAGATACACATCCTTTGGGTCTTTTGCGCATGGGTCACTAAGAGCATCCACAGTCGTTTGCTGTATATGCCATTTTGCCATATTATAGCAAACGAACCCCTGCAATCGTTTCTCATTTTGCCATTTTATAGCAAACTTCTCAAATCTGTTTCTCAAATTTGAGAAACGAAATGAGAATTCTCAAATTATAAAAGACGGGGAATCATATACCGCCTGAAGGATTTTAATATTTTTTAATCGAGTGAGACGGGGAATCATATACCGTCTGAAGGATTTTTATTTTTTTTTTAATTTAAAAAAGGGTCGGACGGGGAAACATACCCCGTCCTTCCCTTTTAAAAATTATTTTTTTTTTGGAATATCCTCAGACGGGGAAACATCTCCCGTTCGGGAGATGATACCCCGTCCAAGGAATATTTTCCTTTTTTTTTTCCTTTTTTGGGTTTTTTTTCCCAAATTGCCCTTCAATCCCAAATGGCTGTGAATATAAAAGGAGGGGTAATTTGGTCTTTTAATATGTAAAAGGCAAATGAGAAAAATTTAACAAACGACCACTACACGATACTTCCTTATATGCTATTACTGTAGCTGCCATATTTTAGAAAGTGAGAAACACGACTGTGGATGCTCTAACACATTTTTAAATGTCTATTTTCACATACATCACTAATAACGTGGGTTATACGTGAAAAAAGTTACCATCTTAATGTTTCTTGGTTTAGTTATTGTTAATTTTGTATCCTAAATGGCTAATTACTTAAATATCTCTAACTATATCAAAGACTCAATTTTTTTAAAAAAATATAATACATCTTTATTTATACAAATTCCAATTTAAAGATGTATACAGACAGAGAGGTGGTGGATGGAAAGCATATAAAATAATAGTTTGGTGGTCCGAATCAAGATATGTGCAATGATTAATTTTCACAGTTATTGTACATAAAATAACCAAACTAAATCCACATCCAAACTAAGTTAACCGAATCATAATAACAAAATAAATTAACAGAATGGCCACCTAACCAAATTAATTTGGTTTGATTTTGATTAGCCTATTTTTAAAATAATTTTCAAAACAAATTGTTAAAAAATTTGTTTCCCACAAAAAAGAGAGAGAGAAGGGACCGTACGAAAAGAGGGAGAGAACTCGCAAAGAGAGAGAGACAATGAGAAAGAAGGAAGATTTAGAGGGATTGAGAGATGGAAGGTGAGAATGTGAGATCAGATATAATTAAAGAAATGAAAGATGTGGAGAAAGATTTAAATTTGATTCTTATCTAAGGAAAATTTGGTTAATTTTATTAAAATTAATTTAACTAGTAATTATGAAGTAAAAATTAACTATGATATAATAAATACATTTTAATTTAGCAACTAATTATATGTACTATACTTTTAAAGGACAATTTTAAATGTTTGTTCGGCATTTTTTGGGAGAGCACAGAAGCTATTTTAAAGGCTTAAATGCAGTTTGTGTTAAAATTTAGGTGTTGGGCAAATTTTTTTTAAAAAAAACCTCATTTGAGCTAAAAGTTTTTCAAAACGTTCCAGTTTCTCTCCAAAATCCCACCACACCAATTTGAGACTTTCGATTTCTAAAACGGCTATTTTTTAAATAGAGGTCCCAGGTTGGAGGTCAGGTTACGTCGTAATCTTTACTGAAAAATAATAATAATAAACTATTTTTAAACCTAAACCACACCAAAATATCAAAATAAATAATTTGGTTAGAAAATAGAAAAATAAAAAAATATGTTCATATATTATTTTATTCTCATAAATAATTCATGTTCATTCTTTTCTTCCTCCCGCCACCATTCCGTTCTTCATCGCAAAAGAAAAGAGGGGAGAAACTAACATTTTACAAGATTATATTTTTAGGTTGACACAAATTTAATAAATAAATTCATGATATCGAAGAATTTTCTTGTATGATTAAAATGTAGAAAAAATAATTATTAAATTTAAATAATTAATTAGAAATATTAAAATTGAAAAAGAAGTAATTATAAGAAATTTTAAATTCTCTTACATTTCAATTCTTTTAAAAAATATTTTTAAATTATAATCATTAGAGAATTTTTATAATTTGACAGCATGTTTCTAAAAGAAATTATGGGGAAAAAAATTAATCAAAAATATATTTTGTCATTCTGATAGCAGTTTTACAATTGTTGTTGCCAAATAGTTTTGTTTCCTGTTGCAGCTAATTTTAGAGTGGGAGCAATCAGATATTAGTTCTTTTATTGAGGGAGAAAGTGAGATCTGGATCATTGATCAAGATTTGGATCAGATGATTTCACACGAATTGACTATCATTACTTCAAGTCAAGTAAGTCACTATGGTGAAATCGATAGATACGCTGCTCTTAGAAGCAATGCTAGAACATCTCGGTTCAAGTTTGAGTGGCGGCATATTCTAAAAGAGACACAATGGATCTTATAATGGAATGTATTTAATTCCCGATTTCAATTCTTTAATGTGACCTCCTTTTCTATGATATTTGCGACTTTAGAACATATATTAGCTCACCTTTCTTTTTTCAATCATTTTAATTGTGGTTGAAAACATTTGGAAACCTGCAAAAAGTCTCACACCAGAAGTTACTCTGGCATAAGACCCTCCAACACTTAAGTCAGTCACCATGATAAAAATTATGGCTCTGTTCTTGATGTAAAGTTGTCATATTATCCTTGATAGCTTTGGGATCTGTGTTGGGATCATATGAGACATTTTAACCCGTATCAGATATATTGTTTCTCTTCAAATAATCTTCGTTTCGAACATTGTCTAGTAAAATCCATAACATGAAGGTTGTCCATTAAACATATCCTCAATTTTCTAATTAAATAACAGTGATTATATTTATTTTGCATAAAATATGTATGTATTTTTCTTTTTCCTTTTCTAGAGAATTTTTCTTCTTGGTTTCCCTATATAAACAGTGAGTGCATGACTTCAAATGAGGGTAAAAATCACAGCGAATCAGGACCACACGATTGAGGCACAGAACAGTAATTTTATAGCGAATACGGGTCTGTATGGAGAACATGGGTCATTTTCATGCCCATGAGTCCAAAACATGCCTACAAGTAGGTAGTAATCTGCAGCCCAATAAGAGGAGTCATGATTAGTTAAAATCTCTTGACTAAATCATCAAATCAAAGAGAGTTATCAACTAGTCTTATCTCCTAACAATGAGAATCAACAATTTGAACACAAAAAAGACTATTTTAAGCTATTATTTTGTAACTAACTTCTAGCATATAAATACCTCCCGCATCCTTCAAAATCAGTTAACCGTTATTTTTCCACAAAAAAATCTAATATTATTCAGAGTTCTGAGTTGAGTACCGGAGAGTCTTTCGCTGGGGAGCACCCTGATGTTTAGACTTTTTGCAAGTTCCTTGGAGCGATCTTGGTCGTCCAAATCAGACCCAAGCATCCATAATAGTCAAAAAATCATATTAAGAAGTGTTTAACGTCGATTAATTTCGATTAAAGTAAATGTTAGAATTTGAAAATTTTCATTAAAGAGTTCATATCATATGATTACTCCCACAAAGAAAATAGCGGCAACAGATTGGTTCATGGTCGTAGAAAAGCAAAGCTTGACGAATCGACAACCCCACTCTAGGCATCCCCTGGGTTCCTCGAGGTCGAGGACGTAAGGCCAATCGTGGAAACACTTCCCTTCATATATCCCATTGTGAGAGCAAGATGTGCTCATGGTCCAAGTTCTCTCACGTAGTAACTTCAGTTGATGGATCTCCACCTCATGCTCGACAAGCCTCTTCTTGAGTTGTGCTTACTGGACCCTAATCGTCCAGTGAACCATACGAGTGCAAGCCGAGCAATTTGAATGGGCTTTCACCCGACTGTTTGAGACTAGTTTCCTTTAAGTTGTCAACATCCAAGCTCATTTAAAGAACCACGTTCTTTAGCTCATCCAACTAGGATGTGGTTGCATGCAAAGAATTCTGAAGCTTCGCCTTGACATTCTTCTTAACCAACATAGCCTTGCCCAGAGTGACTTCTCGCGCAGACGAGTGAGTCCTAACTTTGTCACACGAAATCGGGTCCGGGGGCAAGCAATCTCAGCATCCCGATGATCTTATCCCTTGTATAAAACAATCCACCAGCAAACAAGAACCGGAAGTCACGACAGCGTTAGCAAACACAAAGGACTTCGAAACTCAACAACTCAAGGCAATGAGTTTGATTCTCAAATCTTCTTCCGAGCTCCCCCAATAACTTGTTACTCAATACAATGTGTTTGGTGCTCCGCTCATTGCTTGAGCTCATCCAATAACTCATTCATCTCATGTAATACCCCATATTTTTAAATAATATTTTTAAGATTAATAAGTGAATTAAAATAATTTTTGGTGATTTAATAAATATTTTTCTGAAATTTATCTTTTTACACGTGCAAATATTTTCTTAGGAAGTTCAAAGTCAGAAATTATTTTGCGAAAACCCATTATTTATTATTAGATATTATTTGTGAATTTTCTAGATTTTTCTGAAAATTATTTGACATATTTGCAAATATTACAAAAAATGGACTTTTTGTGCAAAATTACCACTTGGAGTGAAAACTCCAGATTTTTGGATTTTTGGGCTGAGCATGATGCCTAGTCAACTCAGAGGTAAAGAGTTTATATTTTGTTTTAATAAATTTGATTTATTTTGCAAGTTTTGATTAAAAAATGATCTTTTTACAAAATTGCCACTTAGAGGGCAAAAAGTACAATTTCGTTTTTTCTGAGTTTTACAACAGTGTCTGCCAGATCTGGGGTGTTGGTTTTGTTTTTAAATACAAATTTGAATTGGTTTTATCTAATTATAAGGATTTATATATGTGCAGATATATTTAAAAGAGATACATTGCAAATCTATTTACAAACCCTAAAAACCCAATATTCGGCCAATATAAAGTGAGGTGCAACCGTCTCTTTGCTGCACTATACAGAGCAATTTCTTTATTATTATTTTCTTGGAGTTTCAAAGCGAGGATCTTAGTTTTCTTGCGAAAAGAGGGATTTTTTTATTTTCTTTATTATCTTCGGTTGATTCTTCAATAAGGCGAGTGACATATATTTGATTTCTTTTGTTCTAAGCATGTTGTATGTGATGATTTATTGATTAGAAAGTATGTTAGGGATTTTATGTTGATATTTTTATTTAAAAACAAATTTTCATGTATACTCTAATTGCCATATGAATATATATGAATAGAAGCGGAAGCAATAAAATGAAATCGATAATCATACCTCTAGCCATTGCTGTTTGAAGCCTCTTGATGTTGTCAATCTAAATTTTGGTTCCAAACCCTCCTTTCTCACTTTTAGATGGTGTATATCAGAATTGTATGAGAGAGTAGATTTGATGACCTTTTTTCATCCCTTTATACTACTCTAGCCATCATAGAGTAGTTATCATAATTGCAAATAGTGGGTGGTTTCCTAAATGAGGGGAGAGAATCATGGGAAAGTTGTTTTGATCAGTTGCAACTTCCCATTTAAATGGATCACATATGGGGAAGTTGTTTTGATCAGTTGCAACTTCCCATTTAAATGAATCACATATTTGTCCACATAATTAATTAATCAAATTAATTACATTTGATTAAGTGGAAAATAAATAAAACGTCTAACATTCTCTCACTTGATCCAATTAATGAGAGAGACTCCGTATACGAATCATGGCGACTAATTCTCTTTAAGAGCAAGAATTAATCTTCCATGTATCACAATATACTTAGTCTTACACCACTCACACTTAACTTAATGAGTAGACCATATGTTTACTCTAGGTCAAACATAATGATATTTCTCAACAAAATAACCAAAATTAGTACGTACATAATTCCGAATGAGAAATAATATATCCAACTAAATAAAAGTTTCAGACAAACATAATGAATATGCTACATAATGGAACCAAGTCCCATCCTGATTACATGATCCTTGAATCCTTTAACATGCATGCCTTTAGTCAAGGGATCAGCTATCATCAATTCAGTGTTAATGTGCTCAATGATCACTTTCTTTTCCTGCACACGTTCCTTTACGACTAGATATTTTATGTCGATGTGTTTACTTCGACTTCCACTCTTATTATTCTTAGCCATAAAGACAACAGCTGAATTGTCACAATACATTCTTATCGGTCGGCTAATAGAGTCAACAACTCTTAGCCCAGATATGAAACCTTTCAGCCATACACCATGTGAGGTAGCCTCAAAACAAGAAACGAACTCAGCCTCCATCGTAGAAGTGGCTGTCAAGGTCTGCTTGGCACTCCTCCAGGATATAGACCCGTCAGCTAGCATGAACACATATCCTGATGTGGATTTACGTGAATCATTGCAGCCACCAAAGTCAGAATCGGAGTAGCCTACCACCTCAAGACTATCAATTCGTCTATACATAAGCATGTAATCCTTAGTACCCTTAAGGTACCTCATTACTTTCTTCGCAGCCTTCCAGTGATCGATGCCTGGGTTACTCTGATATCTTTCTAATACTCCAACGGCATATGAAATGCCGGGTCTAGTACAAACCTGAGCATACATAATGCTACCAACAGCTGAAGCATATGGAACATTTTTCATTCGTTCCCTTTCAATGTCATTCCTGGGGCATTGGTCCAAACTGAACCGATCACCTTTCTCAATGGGTGCTGCACTTGGTGAACAATCTTTCATACCAAATCTTTCTAAGACTTTGTTGATATAGGCCTCTTGAGACAAACCCAAAATGCCTCGAGATCTGTCTCTATGGATCTTTATGCCAATGACATAAGATGCTTCGCCCATATCTTTCATATCAAAGTTACTTAAAAGAAATTGTTTCACCTCATATAGCAACCCTTTATCATTGGTTGCTAGCAAAATATCATCCACATATAACACAAGGAAACAGATCTTGCTCCCACTACCTTAAGGTATATACATTGATCCATAACATTTTCTTCGAACCCAAATGAAGTAATCACTTTATGGAATTTCATATACCATTGTCGGGAAGCCTGTTTCAACCCGTATATGGATTTATTAAGCTTACAAACCAAATGCTCACCCTCTTTAGAGAAGAATCCTTCAGGTTGTTTCATATAAACCTCTTCCTCTAAATCACCATTGAGAAATGTCGTTTTCACATCCATTTGGTGTAGCTCAAAATCAAAATGAGCTACTAATGCCATCACCATCCGGAAAGAATCTTTCTTTGATACAGGAGAGAAAGTCTCGTTGTAATCGTTTCCTTCCCTTTGAGTGAACCCTTTGGCAACAAGTCTAGCTTTATGTCTCTCAATGTTGCCATGCGAGTCTTTCTTTATTTTAAAGACCCACTTGCATCCAATGGCTTTTTCACCATTTGGCAACTCGACAAGATCCCAAACTCGGTTAGATGCCATAGAGTCCATCTCATCTTTCATGGCGTTCATCCATAAGTTTGAATCTGTAGAACTTATGGCTTGTGAAAATGACACAGGGTCATCGACGGCTCCAATATTATAATCCGATTCTTGCAGATACACTAAATAGTCACCAGAAATAGTTGATTTCCTTGTTCTAGTAGATCTCCTCAATGGAACTTGTTCATCTTCACGATGAACTGTTTGTTCCTCATTACCATCATGATCTATTAGATTGCTGTCAACTTGTGGAACCTCAATAGTTGGCTGTCTAACACGCAATTCAGCTTGAGGTGCGTGAATGACAATCAACTTGTCACTTGAAACAGTGGGTGGAAGTTGATCATAATCCTTTTCAGGAACAATGTCCTGAAATTGATCACTCCCACTAATCAAGTCATTCTCAAGAAATTTAGCGTTTCTTGATTCCACAATCCTGGTACTATGAGACGGACAATAGAATCTATAACACTTAGACCTTTCAACATATCCAATGAAATACCCACTAATGGTCCTTGGATCTAGCTTCTTCTCTTGTGGGTTGTACACTCTCACTTCAGACGGGTATTATCCCCAAATGCGTACATGTTGCAAACTCGGTTTCCATCCTTTGAATAGCTCAAAAGGCGTCTTTGAGACGGCCTTGGAAGGAACCCGGTTTAATATGTACACTGCCGTCTTAAGAGCTTCTACCCATAAAAATGATGGAAGTTTAACATTACTCTTCATACTTCTCACCATGTCCATTAAAGTTCGATTTCTTCTTTCTGCTACACCATTCTGATCTAGCGAACCAGGCATGGTGTATTGGGCAGCAACCCCATGCTCTTGAAGAAATCTTGCAAATAGACCTGGTGCTTGTCCGTTCTCGGTGTATCTACCGTAGTACTCTCCACCTCTATCTGATCTCACAATCTTAATGTGCTTATCACATTGTTTCTCTACTTCAGCCTTAAACAATTTAAAGGCATCCAAAGCTTCGTCTTCAGAACGAAGTAAGTAAAGATACATATATCGTGAATAATCATCTATGAAGGTGATAAAGTATTTCGGATCATTAGCGTTCATGTCTGGACAACAAATATCCGTGTGTATGATCTCTAATAGGTTTGAACTCCTTTTGGCACCAATTTTGTGTTTGTTAGTTTGCTTTCCCTTAATGCAACCAACACAAGTATCGAAATCGGTAAAATCTAAAGTACCAAGTACCCCATCCTTTACCAATCTCTTAACTCTCTCAATGGAGATATGTCCCAATCTCCGGTGCCACAAAATAGAAGAGTCCTCATTTATAATACATCTTTTAAACCCAGTATAAACATGCATAGAACTATCAGTGATATCATTTTGCAAACAAAGACGATATAAACTATCAGACAAAATACCATATCTAATAACTTCAGAATTTCTGAAAATATTGAAACCAGAATCTGAAAAACTAAAGGAAATTCCCAAAGGTACAAGTCTTGAAACTGAAATCAAGTTTCTAGTGAAACCTGGTACATAAAATGTCTTTTCTAAATGCAAACTAAAACCACTACTTAAAATTAAACTGCATGTCCCAACAGCCTCCACATGTGAACTGATCTGACTACCCGAATAGATGTAGTGTTCACTTCCCATTGGTTTCCTTAGGTTTGTCATACCCTGCAAGGTATTCGAAACATGGATTGTAGTACCAGAGTCAATCCACCATGTATTATGATTAATATTAACCATATTAGATTCATAAACAAACGCTAGAAAATTACCTTTCTTCTCAAGCCAAGTCTTAAACTTCATGCAGTCTTTCTTCATGTGTCCCTTCTTTTTACAAAAGAAACACATAGACTCCTTCGTTATGCCTTGGTTTGCTGAAAGCCTTCCCTTTTCCTTTTCCTTAATGTGATCCTTTCTCTTCTTTGAAGAAGAAGCAGTAGTAAGGTTCACCTTTTCTCCCTCTTCCATCCTCAATCTGCCCTCCTCTTGAACACACATGGTCATAAGTTCATTAATTGACCATTTATCCTTATGTGTATTATAAGAGATCTTAAAAGGGCCATATTGTGGAGAGAGAGTGCACAAAATGAAATGTACTAGGAAAGATTCAGACATGGTAACTTCCAAATCCTTAAGTTGGGCCGCAATATCCCTCATGCGCATGATATAATCACGCACACACTTAAACTCATTGTGCCTCATGGATGAAAACTTCATAATTAAGGTGCTAGCAAGAGCTTTGTCAGAATTTACAAACTGCTCATCAATGGCTTTAAGGAGATCTTTAACCTTAGTATGCTGATCGACAGAACCCCGAATGCTAGCACAAAGTTTGGTCTTTATGAACATAACTGAGAGGCGATTAGATCGCTCCCACTTTTCATAAAGACCAACGGCAACTGGAGTGCTAGTCTCAGTTATACTAGGGGGTTTGTCTTTCCGAATAGCATAGTCGATATCCATCCACCCCAATTGCAGAAGCACTCTTTCTTTCCACACCTTATAGTTATCACCCTTTAATTCAGGAATGTCACAATTGACATCAGAAATGTTCCCGGATAAAATTGCTGCAATATATATATATATATATATATATATATATATATATATATATATATATATATACATGCTTGTAAACAAATTTTTTTTATTTTTTTTTAGACTTAACTTTATCATGTTTTACCAATGCAAATCATGAATGAAAATATGAATCTAGTGACATAAAACCTACCTGTGGGCTAAAGTCTTACTCAAATTAGATTCATAACTGTATGATGAAACTATTAAACCATATTCATTCCTTAATTCCTGTGGGTAGATTAAGGAACATAATTCAATATTTCACCCTAATTAATCATACAAAATATAATAAAATTTCCTGTGGGCATATTTCATCATATTACATATGATTAATTACAAATTAATGTCTAGTTTCCATATGTGATTTCATAAGAAGTTTTAAATAACTAGAGATGCTGTGGCTACTCTCCAATTACTAAAATTAACAAATCACTCGACATATTACTTTAATATTTTGATCATGTACAATTTTAATGGCCATAACATTTTTAACTAGTTATTTCAAAACAATACTAAAGTTTTTCTAGTTCTAACAAAATAACATGATCTCAATTAATCACAAAATCAGTATTGCTTCATAACTATATTTTCGATTTAGCAAGGAAACCAATAGCATAGGCTTGGGCTCGGTTTATGGGCCTGGGTTGAGGGAAACGAGAAGATCGACAAAGAGTGACGAGGATTCCCGAAGAGCACAGCCGACCCTCAAGGCCGACCAAGGTCGGCCTAACTCAAAATCGCGGACGACCCCTGCCCTCATGGTCCGTTCACAATCGGACCGTTACCCTTTAAAGCCTCCACTTGGATTACAAGCTTGCGTTACCAAGCTCGGCTAGGCTCCATTAACCAAAACAAAACCGAAATTTAGCACAAATTTAGGCAAAACCCAACAAAAGATGAATCTGTCAGACCCAGTAAAGATTCAACATGGGAAATCAACAATAGGAGAGTAAGGTTTAAAATCATCCTTAGATTTCACAGACGTTTCTTTTGTGAAATGAAACAATAAGCAAGGCAGAGATAAGTTTTGGCTCTGATACCAAATATTATTTAAAAACAAATTTTCATGTATACTCTAATCGCCATATGAATATATATGAATAGAAGCGGAAGCGATAAAATGAAATCGATAATCATACCTCCAGCCATTGCCGTTTGAAGCCTCTTGATGTTGTCAATCTAAATTTTGATTCCAAACCCTCCTTTCTCACTTTTAGATGGTGTATATCAGAATTGTGTGAGAGAGTAGATTTGGTGATCTTTTTTCATCCCTTTATACTACTCTAGCCATCATAGAGTAGTTATCATAATTGCAAATAGTGGGTGGTTTCCTAAATGAGGGGAGAGAATCATGGGGAAGTTGTTTTGATCAGTTGCAACTTCCCATTTAAATGGATCACATATGGGGAAGTTGTTTTGATCAGTTGCAACTTCCCATTTAAATGGATCACATATTTGTCCACATAATTAATTAATCAAATTAATTACATTTGATTAAGTGGAAAATAAATAAAACGTCTAACAGATATAATGAAAATTGATGGGTAGATGAACTAAAACTTGAATCTTTTCATGAAACCTATGCTTTGATGATTAAAACTTCATATAGATGAATTAAGATTGTTAAAGAACTCAATAGATTTCATGAGTAGGTTGTTTTCTTTCATATACTTGCTGCTTTGATTTTATTATAATGAGTTACATGATATTATTGTACAAAAGTGAACAAAAGCGGATTCATACTGTGTATATACTGCATATGTTTTGTTTGGGGGTTTCGTTGAATAGAAACTTGATGAATGATCGTTATAATTACTTATATTGATGAGTAAACTATTGTGGGTGATTGTATATGAGTTAAATGGATTATAAGAAAGGTTATTGAATTAAAAAGATCAAGTTTTGAAGTTGGATTTGGATAATTAGATTTCGGGTCTGATGGAGTTTGACCGAAAATTTGATTTTTGTGAATTTGTGAAGTTTCGATGGATTTCTGAGTTGTTTAGTACTGAGTTGAATTGAGAACATTAAATTACATACATACCATGAATTCTTGATGTTTACTGATACAAATATGCACACATACACTTATATACATATATATGCATAGGAACACAATTTCACTGTTTTGGAGATATTGTGTATTTTGTGAAGTTTTGATTTGAATCTTGATTATTTTTATACTAAGAATGTTTGAACATTTTACTGACTTTAACTGATGAAATTTCGAGGCTTTAACTGATGCAATTATACTTAACTGATGCAATTATACTTAGATGCACACCTACATCTATATATGCAATGTATTGAAGATTTTAACCAAATTTGCTGTTGTATGATCTTAATGCGATTTTGATGTATTTTGTAAACTCATATATGTTTTACAAGTCATATTTAGCATCTCAGGAAATTGGTTTGTCAAATTTAAGATTTTACAAAGAACTATGCATGTATCAGTAAAACATGCACGAAATTTCAAAACTGTAGTCTGTTGGAATTTACAGTCGACCACTTCGCTTTTGAACTGAAGACGGCAGTTGACTGTCAGCTCTTGAGTTTTGGATTTTCGCAGGACAGTCGACCGGCCATTTTCGACAGCCGACTGTCATTGTTCTGGCTGATGGGTTTTCTTGAGTTTCGGATTTTTGCAGGACAAACGACCGGCCATTTTCGACAGCCGACTGTCATTGTTCTGGCTGATGGGTTTCTTGAGTTTTCTGATGTTTTCTTTAAACGATTGGTTATTCGATATTGTAGATTATCAATGTACTGTTTTAAATAACGTTTTGCTACAGTTTACAGTATTTTACAGAAAGTTATATTTTGTTTATAATAGAATTTAAATTACATTCTTATGACTTTATAAAGAGAGATATATGTGGTTTTCAAAGGAATTGATGTTTTGTGATATTCTACGACTTAAAAATATGATTTTCAGTTATTTAATGGATTTAGTATTTTATTCAAATTCTGGAATTTTATGAATACATTATATAAATTGGATTTGATAATTTTTTAGAAGTTTTCTTAAATGTAAAAGTATTGATAATGAGATTATGAATTTTGTTGAAAGTTTTGGTATTGATGGTCGAGTTATGAGTCTTTAGAGATTGAGTAGAGCCCTAACTACCGGCGGTTGAGATTTTGGTTGTTGTTCAGTGGAGTTAAGCCCGGTAGGGTACACCAACTCTAAGAGATTCGCAATCTATTAAATAATTAATTAACTAGAATATAGTAAGGACAGACACTAGATGGTTATATGGTGAAATGAGAGCAAACGTGAGTTATGGTCTCCAGGATGTTCCAAGGAGTGAGATATTCCCCAGTATTCCGGGACGATGGACGTAAGAGCCACAGAGTGATCCACAGAGTGAAATTGATCTCCAGTATTCCGAAGACAAGAGCAACGCTCATGGGATGTTTGTGCAGTGAGGGTTCTAGGATGACCTGCAGAGTGAGGCAATCCCTAGTTTTTCAAGACGATAGACATAAGGGCCACAGAATGATCCGCAGAGTGGGATTGGCCTCCAGTATTCCAAGGGCGAGAACCGATACTTGCAGAATGCCTAAATCTCGTAGTAGTCATAGTAGTAGGTTTAGTTGCATAGCAGGAGATTAAACCCTATCAAGAGGAGAACGATAAGGGCTTGCACCAGACCTATGTAGAGTGGGATGCATAGAATCTGACAAGTATGCATTAGAGAGTCAACATATAGCATTGGTGTTTTCTTGACTTGGTTTTATGCATGATGTTTCCTGTTTTTCTACACTTGACACTTAGTCTAGTTTCACATGATGTTTTCATGTTTTATTTATTGTCATTTCTTATTCCATTCGTTACTACTGTTGATACATATTGTTTATGACTCTATACCTTATGTTTTATTTATATTGCATTTCTTTTATGTCACTCACACCGTTATGGCTTACCCCTGTAGTTTTGGGGGTTGGGTTATCTCTAGCCTCATATTTTTACAGATTGGTACCAATAGCATTGGGATTTGGACGCATGAGATAGAATGATGTTATGGCTTATGTAAATTTTAAAAGAATGTATTGGAAAAGAAAAGGAAATTGTAATTCAAGATGTTTGTTTTCTGCTGTGCTTTGTAATGAATTGATGTAATAAAAGTTAAAAAATTTATCAGTGTTTTGGCTATGTTTACTATTACAATTGAGGTTGATGCTGGAAATTGTGCCACGTATTTTTAAGATATTATATTGGAAATTTGGGGCGCTACATTTCATACAATGAGTTTGGTGCTCTGCTCGTATCCCAAGGGGCCTTCTTCTCCACAGCGAGATCGTAGCTCAACTCATTCCTAAAGTTGCTCTATAAACTCGCCTCCTGAACGACTTTCCCCTAGAGCCTGGTGATGCTCTTCCTCTTGCTCGCCTCCTAAGCGACTTTCTTCTTCCACAGCGAGTTCTGAGCTCAACTCAACCTAGAGCTGCTCCATAAACTCGGCTCATGAACGACTCTCCCTTAGAGCCTAGAGATGCACTTCATCTCGCCCGCCTCCCGAGAGGCCTTCTTCTTCCATATTGATTTCAGAGCTCAACTCATCCTCATAGTTGCTCCTCAAACCTGCCTCTCGAACAGCTTTTCCTTAGAGTCTGGCGATGCTCTTTCTCTCGCTCACCTCACAAGCAGTCTTGTTATTCCCCAACGAGTTCAGAGCTCAACTCTTTCCTAGAGTTGCTTCCTAAACTTGCCTCCCGAACGGATCTGCCCTAGAGCCTGGCGATTCTCTTCCTCTCGTTCGCCTCCCAATCACTCTTCTTCTTCCATAGTGATTTTGAAGCTTGACTCATCCCTATAGTTGGTCCCTAAACTTGCCTTACGAACGGCGTTTCCTTAGAGCCTGGAAAAGGTCTTCTCCTTGATCCCTCGAGAGCAAAGCTTCTCTTCTTGGCTCCTCAAGAGCGAAGCTCATCTTCGTAACTCCTTCGGGGCAAACCTCCTCTTCGTAACTCGTCCGTGGGGAAGCTCCTCTTCGTAGCTCCTCTGTGAAGAAGTTCTTATTCGTAGATCCTCCAGGGCGATGCAAATCTTCGTAGCTCTTCCGTGGCTCCTCCGTGGCGAAGCTCCTATTCGTAGCACCTCCATAGCGAAGCTCCTCTTCGTAGCTCATTCGTGGCGAAACTCCTCTTCGTAGCTCCTCCGAAGGGAAACTCCTCGTAGCTCCTTCAGTGTGAAACTTCTCTTCTTAGCTTATTGGGAGTGAAGCTCCTCATCGTAGCTCCTCGGTGGAAAGGCTCCTCTTCTTAGCTTATTTGGGCCGAAGCTCATCTTCTGAGCCCATCGGGAAGCGAAACTTCCATGCGTAGCTACTCGAGAGCGAAACTCATCTTCATAGCTCTTCGGGGCAAAGCTCCTCTTCGTAGCTCCTACGTGGCGAAGCTGCTCTTCGTAGCTCATCCGGGGTGAAGCTTCTCTTCTTAGTTCGTCGAGGCAAAGCTCATCTTCATAGCATTTCAGAAGCGAAGCTAGATGAAAAACACGCACCGGACAGACCTCATCTCTATGATCATGCGCCGGGGAGAGCATGCACCAACCAAAATGAAGCAAAGCAATTTTAAGCCAACTGATCTCCTCGAAAAGGCGAGCCAATCTGCTCAATGGCTTCGTTCTCCTCACAAAACACGCCCGATCGGATATAAGGATTAGAGTGCTATCAAAAATACATGCAAACCGCGTGCCAAAACTAGCTATAAACCCGTGCAAAACTGCCACAAAATCTATGTAAAAATGCGCGTAAAACACGTGATAGAAATGAGGAAAAGACAAAAAATAGTTAAAGACAAAAAAAGGAAAAGGACAAAAGAAGAAAAGAGAAAAAAACAAGGAAAAGAGAGGAGAGGGCTCCCACGTGTGTTGGCATGTTGCACGCGCCGCAGCCAACACACGACATGTGCGTCGCACGTACTTTAAAAAAAGAAAAAAAGACAAAAAAAAAAGACAAGGATGAGAAGGGGGAAGGCGCTCACGTTCACCATTCACGCCATAGCCAACACGCGACACATGCTTAAAAAAAAGGTGTAAAAAAAAGGGTGAGAAGCCGCGTGGCACCCACGTCGATCTGGTGGTGTGCACCAGAGAGCTCTACCACCAGAGAGGTCTGCGAAAATTGTACTTTTTGGACCATCTGATCTCTTTAAAATACGTACTCCTCGATCTACGGCCCATATCGTATGAATGTATGATTAATTGTTTTTTAATTTTTTTATTATTAATTTGAATTAATTAATTAAATTTTTTGAAAAAATAATTAAAATTGGAACAATTGAGAAAAATCCAGAAAAATCTCAAAAGTTATGAAAAAATTCAGAAAAATCCAGATAAATCTGGAAAAGTTTCTAGAAGTTCTACAAAGATGTTACAACTCCCAGAAGCTCCTAAAGGGGCTTCTAGCTTCTCCAATCGTCTCTGAAAGCCAAAAAGCTATTCAGATTACTTGAAACTTGTTGAACTACTTCTAGAAGGATGAGAAAAAAAACCAACCTTCAAGAGTAGGAGGCTTATGGTGAAGGTAAAAATCATAGTGAATCAAGGCCACACGATTGAAGCACGGATCTCAAAGCTTCTAGGGGCGAAACAATATTTTTTACATTGAATACGGGCCTGTATGGAGAACATGAGCCATTTTCTGGTCCATTATCCCAAATCAGGCCTACATGTAAGGAGTAATCTGCAACCCAATAAAATGAGTCATGATTAATAAAAACTCATGACCAAATCATCAATCCAAAATAAAGTTATCAACTAATCTCTTCTCTTAACCATGAGATCAACACTTTGAACACACCAAAAACTCTTTTAAGTTAATCTTTTGTAACTAACTCCTAGAATATAAATACCCCCACCTCCTTCAGAATCATGTAATCAATCGTTATTTTGCCACAAAAAATACCAATATTATTCGGAGTTCTGACTTGAGCATCGGAGAGCCTTTCTCCAAGGAACACCCCGGTGTTTATACTTTTTACAGGTATTTTTGAGCAATCTCAGCCGTCCAAATCAGATTTAAGCATCCACAATTGGTAGAAAATCAGGTTAAGAAGCAGTTAACAGTGATTAATTCTAATCAAAGTAGATGTTAGAATTTGATAATTTCCATTAAAAAAATTCATATAATCTGTTTGACGCTACACAGAAAATAGCAGCAATAACTTCCAATCTGCTCCTTTCAGAGGTTGCTGCAGTTCATAGATGCCTGTTAATTTCTGGACATGACTTGGCTTCTCTCCAATCTGCTGCAGGTCGGCAAACTAAATTCATTGCATTCACTGGTCAACTTAATTTCCTTTCTAAAATAGTGCAACGGGGACGTATGGTTGTAGCATGCCATATGCAGGGCCGGTTCTGAGGTATTTGAGGCCCTGAGCGAAAAAAGAAATTAGGCCCTTTATAGACACGCATGTATTTATATATATATTAATAAATTATAATATAACGACGGGGGACATAAAAACAATACCCAGAAAAATAAAGATTACTTTTATTTTGCTTTATGACACCAAATACTCCATATTTTTTATTAAGCATAGTGACAGCAACTCTTGCATCTGCCAAAAAAACAAAAATAAATAAAAAAAATCACATCTCATTTAAAATATAAGGCCAGGGCCCCAGGAATCAAGCTTATCATATAAATAAGCTTCAAATTTTAGTTGGTCACTAAGCTTGCCTAACAATAAAACCAATCAACAATACTATTGTTGGAGTGATTTCTACCTCTTAAACCCACAAAATCGATTCTCAATTCTATTAATTAAAAAAAAGACATGAAAGGGCTGAATTACCAGAGTAGTGCTAGAAGATCAACAACTCCTGCAATCCTGCTAAGAAGACCGACAACTCCAACTACGTCTCTAATACCCGAAACACCATGACTACAACTCCAACTACAACTCTTGCTAAGAAAAAAACTCTGTAAAAGAAACAAACGAAAATTCTGAACTGACAATTTGATGAAGATCTGAAGATGTCGGAAGGGGGGAGAGAGAGAGAGAGAGAGAGAGAGAGAGAGAGAGAGAGAGAATTTGAAGAAGATGAAGAGGCTGGACAAAAAAAATAATGAAGAAGTTGAAGTGACACTGAAAGAGAGAGAGATTACTAAATTGGGCCCTTCACTAAAAATTAATTACAAACCCATTAATTCATTATATTAATTATAAGATCATTAATTTATTATATTTTAAAAAAATTGGGCCACTCCCTTGAAGTGGGCCCTGGACGGTCGCCCTGTTGGCCCTGGGCCAGGGCCGGCCCTGGCCATATGTGAGAATGGTAATTAGTACATGGTGGGAGCATCCCGTCAACTTCAGGTCCTGGCCATATGTGAGAATAGTAATTAGTACATGGTGGGAGCATCCCGTCAACTTCAGCTTAAATCTGAAGCAAGGAGCTAGATTCGGATCCCCACGTCTGATAAAATTCAGAGGAGAATTCAGCGAACTAACGTAGATCATATCCAGCCAAAATAGACGGAAGGCGCAGTTCATTGCGTTTCTAAATACTTAAAAATAAGTTAAAAAAATGCGGCAATTGATTGACTTTGTTATCAGCCAATCCAACATGAGATTTAGAGGCCAACTAGTCCTTAGCCGCAGCAAATCTCACATTACTCAATTATCACTCCCGACAGACTTCGGTTTAAATGGTTGAGTTGTAGTTAACTATTCCGAAATTGCAAAAGAATGCAAATGGTTGAGTTGAAGTTAACTATTTCGAAATTGCAAAAGAATGCAAATGGACAAATGGTTGAGTTGTAGTTAACTATTTCGAAATTGCAAAAGATTAATGCTTAATTTATTCTGTGGAAAGGGCTATGAGTCTATGCACATGAGAGCATCTTATGTATAGATATATTATTGTAATGAGGGGGTCATTAAACCAGTTGTACCATCTTATCCATCTTATCCACCTCTTAATTACTTGACTAATAATAATAATAATATTTGCTTGATTACCCATGAACACCATCTTCTCAAGCCTTGCAACTGTTGCAAGTGCAAGTGCAACAGGGGAGAAAACAACCAACAAGGATATTGTTTTAGTCTGCTTGCAATGTTTTTTTTAAAAGAAAAAGGTGGAATAACACCACCTTATTTCGTTAATAAAAAGTTAATAAAACATCCCTCGGTACTAGGGTAAAGTACAAGAAATTACTATGCAGAAAATAAAATATAACTTCCAACAACACCCTGGAGGGCGGAACAAACCAAAAGTGCTACAGAAAGAACAAATGACAAGTATAAAGATAGACGATGACAAACATAGCGGTCCTTCTAACAAATCTCTGAAAGGTGAGAATTAGGGAATCATCGCTCCGCTCAGTCAAGTGTCGTTCCGAATTCGACCTCCTCATCATCGTACTCGTCCATCTGGAAGGCTCTTGCAATCTTCCCTCCCGCCCCTGTGGCAGCAGCTGTAGTCCAAAAGAAAATAAGATGCATGATATGGTTAAAATACTAGAAATACTATTACAAGTTGCATGAAAGTAGAAGTTATTTTTGTCTAGTCATAAAATCCAGGTAGTAGCCGCGATGGCGATGTACCATCCTTCTTTCATTTGGTGACGTTTAGAGGCAAATTTGGGGTCGACGCATAGATCCTCATATGTGTTGGGGTAATCACTCGTACCTAAGGCCCGTAGGACCTCAACCAGTGTTGTTTTATTCCGTTGGCAATCGATGAAGGAATGGTTCAGTGACTCCATGTAGAAGTTGCAGAACCCACAGTTGGTCGTGATATAAGGTTGCCTTTTGGCTAGGTTTTCTCTGGTCAGGATGGCATTATTGAGTACCAACCAGAGGAAAACCATAACTTTAAGAGGCGCTTTTGCTTTCTTCGTAACTCCTCCGGGACAAAGCTCCTCTTCGTAGCTCATCTGTGGTAAAGCTCTTCTTCGTAGCTCCTCTGTGAAGAAGCTCTTATTCGTAGATGTAACGCCTCGAATTTCAAATAAGAACGAATTTGAGATTTCACAGGATTTTTACTTCACTTCGTACAATTTTACAAGGAAATTAAAATTTTTTCAACAACATCAGAGTTCATTACATTCTTGTTTACACAGCGGAAGAATACAAAAATAAAATAAATACAGCTTGTACAACTATAACAATGTAAATCATCAACTGCATCGTAACATCTTTACTTCTTCATAAAGGTCCATTACCTGCATATTAAGCTGTGGGCACGTCAATCACTTATAACTGACGAAAATGTTATACTCGGTCATCCTCTCTATGCCGTACATATAACAATCTCATTACTTTAACAAATCACAAAAAAATGAATGAACAATAAAGTGTTGAATCGTGACTATGCTAAACATGTAAGTGTATGTCATGCCTTAATGCCTAATGCATACATTTATACTAGGATGACACTAATGCATACTTGTTCGAATTCTATGCATCCCATACTACATAGGTCCGAGGGTAAGCACCTACATACTCCACATTTAAGGGTTCGATCCCTCACCATGAAACTACCTAGTAATAAAGCAAAGTTTAGATCATTCCACTAATATGGATCTCAGCCACAGAGTCCACCGCCGACTGTTATAACAGATCCCTCATCGTGCGAATCATTCCGCAAGTGCCCTTCTAGCCCCGATATACGTATACATATTGGAGTATGGCAACTATCCGTCTGACTACGCAAAGTCCTGGATTAAAAAGCCCGTCTCCCACGGAGCAACCACAGTCCACCGACTGAGTCTATAGTCACGGAGTCCACCGCCGACTATATATGGGCAACCCACTTACGTTTGTCCAGGTTTACTACGTCTTCACTTATGTGCCTAATTATTTAGTTCAAGATATGAATAAATTTTCAAGCCTAGAATTAGTTTTACCTCCTACCGGACTTAATCAAAATGACCATATCTCAAAATATATCTCAACTCTTTTTAATTCAATAGTGCTGGTACCCAAGGTCTCACTAACTCTAAGTCACAATTTTTTCATGCACATGAATCCATGGGTACACATACCCTTCAATAAACATGTCTTAAACCTAGATATTTTCATCTTCAACTTATTCACAAATAATTAATGTCTTGTATTAGCACTTATCCACAGAGTAATCATTTCTTAGTCTTGACACTATTCATGATCCAGCTATTCACCCATAGTCTTTATAAACAAATAAATTCCTTCAAGAACACAACTTTATCACATGAAATTTTATCAACAAATTCAAACTTTAATAATTCTTTTCATGAACACACTTTCATCACTTGAAATCTTATTAACAATTTAAGTTCATACATTGTATTTCAACAACTCTTAAACCAAGTAATAGTATAATCTTTTCAAAGAAATCACTTCACACAAACACATTTTTCTCTTCTTCAAAAATATAAATTTCATACTCTTTACTAATCAAAACTTAAGTTACAATTCACTTTCTATCTCAAAGATCCATTTTTTGTATCTCAAATCTTACTAGAAAATTTTGCAACGCTTTTTAACTGACTATATTTCATTTATAAAAAATTTTATTATTTTTCTCCAAATTTAATTCACATTAAACCCATCCTTTTAATTAAAACAAAGCTTAAAAAAAATATTTGAATCCACCGGGTTTCGAACCCACCTCAAACCAGTCAGCACCCAAGACACAACCAGCTAGCCGAAAAGTCCAAGTGGACCTAGCGTTAAGAAGCTAGACCGAAAGCACTATAAGTTGACTCTCGAGTCTCGGGTATTTTTAAAACAAAAACAAAATAAGATAGATCTAATAGGTTTCGAACCCAAGACCTTTTATGAGCACAGTAGTACTCTGTGTTGCACTAGCTAACCAGTAAGTCCAAGTGTATTTTCTGTTTAGGAATAGTACTAATATACTTTTGTTTAAATTGTTCAGAAAGTGGTTCTTTTTCACCCAAACTCGTTTATTCAAAGATCCAATCTTTTTAGGATTTTGAATAAACTTTCTCTTGACTGAGAATGAATTTTAAAAACAGTAAACAACAAATTTTGAATTCATTAAAACCCTATTTCTATTTCTTTAAACAATTCTTTTTCTCATTTTTCATATAGAGTTGGGTTTTCTTAAAAACTTGAATTTACAAAATAGTGTTCATGAAAACTAGTTTGTGTTCTCACTTATGCAAATTACAATTTTATAACAATACTAGCATATCACTTAATCATGAGAATTTCACAAAAGACTCTTTTATGCAATAGTTTATATTTTCAATTATAACAAGTCAAAATATACCTATATCAACACATCTCGTGGTACTAACTAAATTCATTTTGTTTTCTTACTTCTTTCCTAGTCATCATAAATATAAGGCATGATTTGAATAGGACATTCTTCAATAATTTTTCATATACTCAACATGTACAAATTTTTTTTGCAAACATACTAACATAATCCATAGCATAAAGGAATTCTTCTTTTTAATTAGCATGGTATCTATTTTTCTCAGTCACAACAAAACTATCCTCATTCATAGCATATTACACTAGCATGACTTTTATCTATATTTTTCACATCAACATTAACTTATACTACTCATTTATAGTTTTTAGCATGCATATTCTACAACTAGAAAGTATGAAACCACCCACCTTCTAATGAAGATTGGACAAGTGGAAGCACAGCTCCTAGTCCTAGCAAGAACTCCTCCTAGCAAGAACTTCTCCTCCAAAAATGAGAACACTCTACTCTCTTTCTTTTTTCTTTCTCTTATTTTTTTGTTAAGCTTTGGTGTGACAAGAGAAGGAAAAATGGGGGTGTATTTATAGGATAATGGGAGGGTTTAATTTGCATAAATCCCCACCTAATAACTCTCTCCTTTAAATTCTTCACCTTTTCACTTTCCTAACTCCTCCCTCAAACTCTCCAATGTCCTAACTCCCAAACTCCCATCTCTTCCCCTCCCCCCACTAAGCTTACAACCCGGCCTACCCTCCTAGTCCAACCGGCCAACTCCCCATGTGTGCAAATGCACACATGCACATACAAAATAAATATATTTTTCTATAGTTCTAAATGTGTACTAAAAGTTGTAACTTGTCATGTATTAGTCCAAGTCCAACTTAAATTAGGATTTTATTAATGAGCTTGTCCCATGGGCTTTCTTTTAATTTATTAACTTAATCATTCTAGTGAGCTCTTCTTTTAATCATTCTAATGAGCTAGGATTTAATCTTTAGGTCAATGGATTAAATAAAAGGCTAAATAAGATTATGCATGCTTAAAATTAGTAAATGGGAGTAAGAAAAGAGATGGATAAATTAGTACGTGCATCATACGTACAAAAATCAAAAAATACATTTTTAATTTAAATAAAAAATGTGGGGTGCTACAGTAGATCCTCCGAGGCGAAGCTCCTCTTCGTAGCTCTTCCATGGCAAAGCTCCTATTCGTGGCTCCTCCATGGCGAAGCTCCTATTTGTAGCACCTCCATAGCGAAGCTCCTTTTCGTAGCTCATTCGTGGCGAAACTTCTCTTCTTAGCTCTTCCAAAGGGAAACTCATACTCGTAGCTCCTTCAGGGTGAAACTTCTCTTCTTAGCTCATCGGGAGTGAAGCTCCTCTTCGTAGCTCATTTGGGCGAAGCTCCTCTTCTGAGCCCACCAGGAGCGAAACTTCTCTGTGTAGCTTCTCGAGAGCAAAACTCATCTTCATAGCTCCTTAGGGGCAAAGCTCCTCTTCGTAGCTCCTACGTGAGCTGCTCTTCATAGCTCATCCAAGGCGAAGCTTCTTTTCTTAGTTCGTCAGGGGAAAAGCTCATCTTCATAGCATTTCAGAAGCGAAGCTAGATGAAAGAAAATGCAACGGACAAACCCCATCTCTGTGATCACGCATTGGGGAGAGCATGCACCGACCAGAATGAAGCAAACAACGGTTTTAGGCCAACCGATCTCCTCGAAAAGGCGAGGCCATCTGCTCAACGGCTACAATTTCCTCGAAAAACATGCCCGATCATATATAAGGATCAAAGTGCTATCAAAAGTACTTGCAAGCCGCGTGCCAAAACTAGCTAAAAAACCGTGCAAAACAGCCTCAAAATCTATGTAAAATACGCGTAAAACACGTGATAAAAATGTGGAAAAGACAAAATATAGTTAAAGACAAAATAAGTAAAAGGACAAAAGAAGAAAGAAACAAACAAGGAAGAGAGAGGGGAGGGCTCCCACGTGTGTTGCACGCGTCGCGCAACATGTGCACCGCACGTGCTTTAAAAAAAGAAAAAAGACAAGAAAAAAAGATAAGGATAAGGAGGGGGAGGGTGCTCACGTGCACCACTCACGCCATAGCCAACATGCGACAAGTGCTTAAAAAAAGGTGTAAAAAAAGGTTGAGAAGCCGCGTGGCACCCACGTCGGTCTGGTGGCGTGCACCAAAGAGCTCTAACACCAGAGAGGTCTGTGAAAATTATACTTTTTGGATCATCTGATCTCTTTAAAATATGTGTTGTCGATCTACAACCCAGACCCCAGACCACATGAAGGTATGATTTGTTGTTTTTTATTTCTTTTTATTATTAATTTGAATTAATTAATTAAATTTTTTGAAAAAATAATTAAAATTGGAACAATTGAGAAAAATCCAGAAAAAATCTCAAAAGTTATGGAAAAATTCAGAAAAATCCAGATAAATCTAGAAAAGTTTCTGGAAGTTCTACAAAGATGTTACAGCTCCCAGAAGCTCCTAAAGGGGCTTCTAGCTTCTTCAATCGTCTCTGAAAGCCAAAAAACTATTCATATTACTTGGAACATGTCGAACTACTTCTAGAAGGATTAAAAAAACCCAACCTTCAAGAGTAGGGGGCTTATGACGAGGGAAAAATCATAGCGAATCAAGGCCACACGATTAAGGCATGAATCTCGAAGCTTCTAGGGGTGAAACGATAATTTTTACATTGAATACGGGCATGTATGGAGAACATGAGCCGTTTTCATGTCCATTAGCCCAAATCAGGCCTACACGTAGGGCTGCAAACGAATCGAGCTATTCGCGAGCTATTCGGCTCGAGCTCGGTCAAAGCTCGGCTCGAACCAAGCTCGAGCTCAAATCCGAGCTCGTTTCGTAAACGAGCCGAGCTTGAGCTTGATTTTTTTTTTAGGCTAAGCTCGCGAGCTATTCGGCTCGAATATGGTCAATGCTCGGTCAAAGCTCGGCTCGAACGGAGCTCGAGCCGAGCTCGAGCTCAAAATTGAGCTCGTTTCTTAAACGAGCCGAGCTCGAGCCTAAAGGTATTCGGCTCGGCTCGGCTCGATTGCAGCCCTACCTACACGTAAAAAGTAATCTGCAGCCCAGTAAAATGAATCATAATTAATAAAAAAAAAACTCTTGACCAAATCATCAATTCCAAATAAAGTTATCAACTAATCTCTTCTCTTAACGATGAGAATCAACAGTTTGAACACAACAAAAACTCTTTTAAGATAATCTTTTGTAACTAACTCCTAACATATAATCCCTCACCTCCTTCAGAATCATGTAATCGTTATTTTGCCACAAAAAACACCAATATTATTCAGAGTTCTGACTTGAGCTTCAGAGAGCCTTTCTCCAAGGATCACCCCGGTGTTTATACTTTTTACAGGTATCTTTGTGCAATCTCAGCACTCTAAATCAGATTTAAGCATTCGCAATTATTAGAAAATTAGGTTAAGATGCGGTTAACGGCGATTAATTCTGATCAAAATAAATGTTAGAATTTGATAATTTTGATTAAAAAATTCACATGATCTGTTTGATATTACCTAGAAAATAGCAGCAACAACTTCCAATCTGCTGTTTGATACTACCTAGAAAATAGCAGCAACAACTTCCAATCTGCGCCTTTCAGAGGTTGCTTCAGTTCATAGATGCGTGTAATTTCTGGACATGACTTGGCTTCTCTCCAACTTGCTGCAGGTATGCAAACTGAATTCATTGCACTCATTGGCCCACTTAATTTCCTTTCTAAAATAGTGCAATGGGGACGTACGGTTGTAGCATGCTATATGTGAGAATAGTAATTAGTACATGGTGGGAGCATGCTGTCAACTTCAGCTTAAATCTGAAGCAAGGAGCTGGATTCGGATCCCCTCGTCTAATAAAATTCAGAGGAGAATTCAGCGAACTAACGTAGATCATATCCAGCTGAGGTAGGATAAAAATGAACTGGGGCCCAGGAAGGCTTTCGTCCCAAGTCAATCCGGCTCGGTTCCGGACCACCACAGGCTCGACGCCGAGCCATAAGTTCACCACTACAAAACCGGCCCCCTCCGTCCCGACGACCCTCCGAGACCCTCGGTCTCCGACCCTCGACGGTCTCACGGGCCGTCCACTCAGCCGGGCAAGGGAGGGAGATGACCTGGCACAGCCTGGGCCCTCTGATCCTCCCAGAGACACAGGGCCCCTACGATCTGCCATGCCAGCCCCGAAACCACTTGGGGTTTTTGCCAAGTCAGCCCTAAACCACTCTGGGCACTGCCACGTGTGCCCTAAACCACCTGGGCCTCTTGCCACGTCAGGCCCGTGGGCTTTTCGGGTCCGGACCCGGCCCCCAAGCGGATCCAAACTCGGTTGGGTTATCTATAAATACCAGACCCCCATTCACCTTCAAAGGTAAACAATCTTTCACCCACAAAACCCTAGTTACTGCTACTCTCTCACAGAGACTAACTAGATCGTCGGAGGGTCTGCCACCGGGATAAACCCCGGTGTTTCTAGACCGTCTGCAGGTACCCGAGGCGAGGCAATCCGAGCCGCTCCTCCAGTGCCGAGGCGAGCCTACAGCTCACCGTCCGCTACCGAACCTTTCCCCTCTTACAAATTGAGTCCGAACTCGCACCTGGTGCATCCACACTCCATCCAAAAACAAACTGCATCAGGTTGGCGCCGTCTGTGGGAACTCTACTTATTCGGTAGGGACGACAGTCCGAGCCTCGCCGCCGACACTCGCCCTCCAATGCCTCCCAGGGCCCGGAGATCGGCCTCTTCCTCCTACCGGAACGGGCCCCCTAATCAGGGCGCCCCCGCGGGAGGGCAAGGATCCAATAACCCGGGGGCGAACCTCGAACCCCAGCAAGGCGAACCTCACATCGAGCAACATTATGAACCGAAGGGCTAGTCAGGCCAGGGGAGGGACCGCTTCCAACTCGGCCCTGAACCATTCCAGGCCATCTGCACTCAGTCGCATCGGCCGAATTCCTGCTCCCCGACCCGACCCTTCCGACCACGGAGCGGTCACAAGGGCCGAGTTCCGAAGCTTTCGAAAGGAGATCATGGAGGCGCTTCACGGAGTGCCGAGGTTCGCGACACTCGACCGATCCCGTCAAGTGAGCGAAAGAAGGAGCTACACTCACGCGCCGCCTCCTCCACCGGAGCGCGCAGACCAGGTACTCCGTCGCCTCACTGAGATGGAGAATCGCCTCGAGGGCATCGGCGACGGGAATCCCAACCCCGTCCTCGGCCGAGCGCCTTCCCGACCGCCATTCTCCGTCAACATTTTAGAAGCGGAGATCCCCCGGAACTTCCGACCTCCGCAATTTGAGACTTACAACGGCGAGGGTGATCCAGCTGATCACATGGAGGGATTCAAGACCCTCATGATGATTCACAGCGCTTCGGATCCCCTGCTGTGTCGAGCCTTCCCGGCTACCTTCCGGGGTCCGGCCAGGGAATGGTTCTCCAAACTCTCCCCAGGCTCAATCTTTTCGTTCGATCAGCTAGAAGCCAACTTCTTGGGCCACTTCGTCACTAGCCGGAAAGCCGAGAAGACCAGCGCCTCCCTGCTCGACCTCCGCCAGAGGGAGGGGGAGTCACTCCGTGACTTTGTCAAAAGATTCACGACCGAGGCAAGATCCGTCTCTGCCCTCGACACCGGGGTCGCCTCGGCCGCATTTCGACACAATGTCCAACATAGTCAGTTGAAGGTCTCCCTGGCAAAGAAGCCTCCTCTGGACTTCCCAGACCTTCTCAATCGGGTCGAGAAGTACATACGAGCAGAAGAAGCTCTGAACCCAGAGGGCAGCAAAGAAGCCGTCGGAAAAGGCAAGCGTAGGGTCAACAAAATCGAACCCGCCAGGAAAGCGGCCAAGGAAGGGGTCGGCGCGAAGAGGGTTCCTCCGGTCCCTCGCTTCGAAAGGTACACTCCCTTGACACAGAACGTGTCCGCCATCATCTTAGAGATCGAAGACAAGGGCCTTGTCCGACACCCTCCTCGACCAAGCAATAACAAGAAGCGAGACCAACGCTTCTACTGCCGTTTCCACAGGGACCATGGGCACGAAACCGACCAGTGTCGGGCCCTGAAAGACGAGATCGAGGCCTCATTTCACGAGGGTACCTCCGGGAGTTCACAAGAGAGAACCAACAGGATCGACGAGATACCAGGAACCGGAGGCCTTCGCCTCCGATCCTCACTCCAAAGTTCATCCAGGGGCGGGATCCCGACCCCGAGGGAAGCAGAACCCCAGCAATCCTGCATTACGTCCCCGGGGGACCGATGGGGGGAGAGTCGAATACCTCTCGGAAAGCCTTCGTCCGCGAAGTAAACGCTGTCCAAGATCTCCCCTCACCTCGGTTGCAAATGGTACCCGTCTCCTTCTCCGGAGAGGACCTCGAGGGCGTCCGCCTCCCCCACTGTGACGCCCTCGTCATTAGCCTCCACATGGCTAATTGTGAAGTACGTCGGATCCTCGTCGACAATGGCAGCTCAGTAAACATACTCTTTTTCGAAGCCTTCGAGAATCTCAAACTGCCCAGAGGCAAGCTCAAACCGGCCGGATACACCTTGCACGGGTTCTCTGGCGTCCCTGTCGTCATAGAAGGGATCGTGACCCTCGACGTCACCACAGGCTCGGCCCCTGTTCAGCGGACCGAGTCTATGGACTTCATGGTGGTGAACGTCAAGGCGGCGTACAATGCCATACTTGGCCGACCAGGGCTGTGATCCCTTCAGGCGGTACCGTTGGCCTATCACTTAAAGCTAAAATTCCCCACCCCACAAGGGGTCGGGATCGTCCGAGGCAACCAAGAGGCGGCGCGGTCCTGCTACATGACCTCTGTCGGAGGTGGTGTCTTCCCCCTCGATGCCGTCGATCTCGGGTCCGAGGGCAACGGCTCCACTCCAGAGCCAGCCGACGAGCTGGAGGAGGTCCCGTTCGGGGTCGAAGACGAATCAAAGTGGTTCCGAGTGAGCCGCTCGCTCTCCGAAGGTCTGAGGGCGGACATAGTCGACTGCATCCGCCGCAACGTCGATCTCTTCGCCTGGAAGCCTTCCGACATGCCCGGGATTTCCGAAGACCTGATCATGCACAGACTGAGTGTCACCCCGGGATCCAAGGTGGTCGCTCAGAAGAGGCACAAGTTCGCCCCAGAGAGGCAGCAAGTCGTGAAAGCAGAGGTGGACAAACTCTTGTCCGCTCGGTTCATTCAGGAGGTCAGCTACCCCGAGTGGTTGGCCAACGTCGTCATGGTTAAAAAGGCGACCGGGGGATGGCGGATCTGTATAGATTTCAGGGATCTAAACAAAGCTTGCCCTAAAGATCCTTTTCCCCTCCCCAGCATCGACGCCCTGATTGACGCGACCTCGGGACACGAGCTGCTGTCCTTCATGGACGCATTCGCAGGCTATATTCAAATCCGGATGTTCCTGCCCGACATTGCGAAGACCTCGTTCGTCACCGACCAGGGTCTTTTTTGCTACCGCATTATGCCCTTCGGGCTGAAAAACGCCGAAGCCACCTATCAACGGCTCGTGAACCGAATCTTCAAAGACCTAATCGGCCGCAACATGGAGGTCTATGTCGACGACATGCTCGTCAAAAGCCGGGCCGGGACGGACCACGTCGCTGACCTCGAGGAAGCCTTCGGAATCCTCCGACGCCACAACATGAGGCTCAACCCGGCCAAGTGTGCATTCGGGGTCTCCTCCGGAAAGTTTCTGGGGTTCGTCGTCAGCCAGCGCGGCATCGAGGCGAACCCCGAGAAGATTCAGGCCATAATAGACATGACGCCATCTCGGAACGTTAAGGAGGTACAGAGACTCACAGGCCGGCTGGCAGCAATCGGTCGCTTCCTCTCCAAATCAGGGGAGAAGTCTCTCCCCTTCTTTAAGGCTCTGCGAGGCAAAGGGGGCTTCGAATGGGGTGCCCCTCAACAAGAAGCCTTCGAACAGCTGAAGCAATACCTCGCCAATCCTTCTCTCCTCAGCAAACCCGAACCGGGCGAACCCCTGTGGCTCTACCTCTCCGCCTCGGACAGCGCCCTCGGCGCCGTCCTCGTCCGAGAAGAGGACGGGGTTCAGAAGCCACTCTATTATGTGAGTAAAGTCCTACTCCCCACCGAGACGAGGTACGCAAGAATCGAAAAGATGGCCTATACTCTAGTCATGGCGGCCAGGAAGCTCCGTCCCTACTTCCAGTCTCACTCCATCCAAGTGCTAACTGACCAGCCTCTGAAAACCGTCCTCCACAAGCCTGAGAACTCTGGCCGCTTGGTCAAGTGGTCAATAGAGCTCAGCCAATACGACATCGGCTATCAGCCGAGGACGGCGATCAAAGGCTAGGCCTTCACCGAGTTCATCACCGAGTGCACAGCTTCTGAGCAGCCGAGCATCGAAGAGTCGGACCCAATCTGGGAGGTCTATGTCGATGGATCCTCCTGCGAAACCGGGAGTGGTGTCGGAATCATCCTCCGAGGTCCCGACCAATTCCTCCTTCAATACTCTCTACGCCTTAACTTCCCAGCCTCTAACAACGAGGCGGAGTACGAGGCCATGATTGTCGGACTAACCCTAGCACACCGAGCCGGAGCCAAGCAGATCCGAGCCTTCAGCGATTCTCAACTCGTGGTCAATCAGATCACCGGGGAATACGAAGCTCGCGACGACCGGATGGTGCGATACTTGGCCGTGGTCCGACGGCTCCTAGTAACCTTCTGCTGCTCCACAGTAGTCAGGGTTCCCAGAGAGCAGAACGCCCAAGCAGATGCCTTGTCGAAACTCGCCTCCTCCTCCTTCGAGGGCCTCGACCAAACGGTACTCATCGAAATCCTCTTAAAGCCAAGTATCAATGATGAAGACCAGGAGGCAATGTGCGTACAAAACGGTGTCGATCCGAACGACTGGACCACCCCCATTCGAAGATTCCTTGTCCGAAGCGAGCTCCCCGAAGACCGGGCCGAGGCAAGACGGGCCAGAATCCGAGCTGAGAGGTTCGTCATGATAGACAGCATCCTCTTCAAACGCTCGTACACACTGGCCGATGGTAAGCCGTACCTCCGCTGTCTCACCAATGACGAAGCCAGCTACGTGCTGAAGGAACTTCATGAAGGGATCGGCGGATGCCATATGGGAAGCAGGTCCCTCGCTCGAAAGGCTCTGAATCAGGGCTACTACTGGCCCACCATGCTCCAAGACTCACAAGACCTGGTCAAGAGGTGCGGCCCCTGCCAGAGGTTCTCCCCTATCAAGAGGCTTCCTCAAGCCAACCGCCGGTCCCTGGCTAGTCCTACGCCATTTGCCATGTGGGACATGGACCTTGTGGGTCCCTTCCCCGTAGCAACGGGACAAAGGAAATTCTTGCTAGTCGCCATCGACTACTTCACGAAGTGGCTCGAGGCCGAGCCGCTGTCCAGCATCACCGAGTGCCAAACACAGCAGTTCTTCTGGAAGAATATCGTTTGTCGGTTCGGGATCCCTCAGGTCCTCGTCACAGACAACGGGACCCAGTTCGCAGGCCAAAACTTCCGAAAATTCTGCGAAGACATCGGCATCCAGCAACGCTTCTCCGCCATATGCCACCCTCAGTCCAACGGCCAAGCGGAGAATGCGAACAGGCAAATCCTCGACGGCCTCAAGAAGCGCCTCGACGACTCCCCCAAGGGGCTGTGGGTAGAAGAGCTGCCCAGCGTGCTATGGGCGCACCGAACCACCAAGAGGATCCCCACGGGGGAGACACCGTTCAGTCTAACCTACGGAACCGAGGCGGTGATCCCCGTAGAGATCGGCTTACCCTCCCCCCGGATCATGGCCTTCGACGAAGCGGACAACTCATCCGGCTTAAGGGCCAACCTGGACCTCGTCGCCGAGGTCAGGGAAAAGTCATCTGTCCGAAGAAACATCTATCAACAGCGGATCGAGAGGTTTTACAACAAGAAGGTCCGCCCAACAGACATCAAGGCCGGGGACCTAGTGTTGCGCAAGTTATCCATCTCCGATCCCACCAAGAAGAGGAAGCTGACCCCCAACTGGGAGGGCCCATACAGGGTGGCCGAGGCCATACTGCCCGGCACTTATCGCCTGGTGGACATGGAGGGGCGAGCGATCAAGCGACCCTGGAACGCCGAACACCTTATGAAGTTCCTAGAAGAACGGTCATAGGTCCTGGCTTGGCTAATGTAAATAATATTTTTTTGTGAGCTTTCATGTGTAAAGGGCTGTTTTAGCGACCCTCCCTATCATATATGAAAAGATCTTCTTTCTGTCAACTCCAAATGCCTCGGCAGTTCCGACCTAACACCGGACAATGGGATCGGCACCCGAATCCCCACTCCGGTATCGTCCCCAACGTCTCGGTAGGTCCGACTCGGCTTTAGGCCAGGGAGCCGCCGTAAAGCCTCCCGCTGCCCATGATGCCGATCCCCCTACGGATCGGCAGGGCCGAACTACAACTCCACCTATCAATAGGCTATTACTCTGAGGCAACAAATGGGAAGAAATCCCTTATTCGTACTCCCTTATTAAGTTCTGGAAAACAAACAAAGAACGTTACAAGACCACTCCGCTCATCTCACAAAGAAAGAACCCGTCTCAAGGCCCCTCAGGTCTTAGGAATGGCACTCCCACTCCAATCGAACGACTAGGATCTCTCTCTTCGTCGCGATGGTCCTTAGAGTCAGCAACGGTCGACACACTAGCGACGGAGCTCTGGGCATTAGCCGACCGGACGCGCTCTAGCTGCAGTAATGCCGAGGGAACCCCCTCCGCCCGCCGATCTCCCGAGGAGGATACCATCCTCGTTCTGGACACACCTAGCATCGTCTTATACCGGTGTATCTCCATTTCCTTCTCCACTATGACGTCACGAAGAAGCCTTTCGGACGAGGGCCTCTGCACCGACGCGCTTGACATGGTAAACTCGAGGCCGGCACTTCCGAGGTCCCGATCTACCATTGCCCTCTTCAGCCGGTTTGCCTCGGCGCTCAGAGCCTGAGACTTCTCTCGATAATAGTTGAAGGCGGCGTCCTGGTCACGAGCCCCCTTGCGATAACGGACCAACGTGGCCTCCAGAACTTTGATTCTCCTTCGGAGCCACGCCACGTCTGAGCGATGAGGGTCCGGCTCGGGAAGGAGAGCCGCTACCTAAAAGAGAACCAACCACAGCTCAAAACACATCCACAAAAGGAGTCCGGAAAAATCCGAGTACAAAAGACTTGGCCAATCAAAAATCCTCTCTTATAAATTGAAATTGTCGTACAAAATGCGGTGGCCAGTCCGCGTTCGGCAAATACATTTTAAGGAAAAGAAAAAGACAAAACAAGAGGGAAACAGCCTATGTTATCACCTCAACATCAGCCGGGTCCACGGGGGGATCGATGGCCGAGCCCACGATGGGAGGGTCGGCAGGAGGGTCGACGTCAGGGGTCTTCGGTGGCCCCTCGACCTCCATGTCATAGTCGAAGCCCCTCAGGTCGATGTTGGGGTAGAAGTGCCGCACATGGCTGAGAGCCTTCGCATAGACCGCGTCCTGGGCCGCGATCACCAGGTCCTGCCCTGTCGTCGTCAGTTCCTCCTTCTCCTTCGCGAACTTCTTCTTTAGGGCGGACACCTTCTTCCCCCACTCGGTATCCCGGGCATCGAGCTCAACCTTCAGCTGCTGCTCCCTCTTATGCGAGCCTTCGAGCTCTATCTTCATCTCCTTCATCTCTTGCAAGGCCTTGTCAGCCCGGTCTCGCTCCCGTTCCAAAGCCGCCTCATAAAGGCCTCTCACGTGGGCCCCCTGTACGGTCGCCTGCAGTAACCAAGCACTACTAAGAAAACCTCCTTTACGACATATTCACAAGGCAAGTGGGGTCGGCGGACTTCCCAGCACATTGGCCTGCGCGAGGCGCGTGTACGCCTCCTCCAGGGTCTCGGCCTTCATCTCCGCCCAGTCCCGGGGGGTCGCCAGCTTATCTGCCACCTCGACGACCTGGGTCCCCCGGGTCAGACAATCCCCCCTTCGGATCGTCCAGTCCGGCACCCACGGCTGCCGCAGCACCTCCGTCATCTTGTCCACCCCCTCGCCTTCGACCAGGGGACCCTTCCCCTCTCTGCGCTCGAAAACCTTGGCTTGACCCGAGCTCCCCTGAGGTGCAACCTCCTTGCTCGTTTCCGAGCGAGTTCTCTTGCCCCTCGGCTGAAGTGTTGCCTCAGATGCAACCTGGGTCGGCCCCCTCGCCCTCTTCGCACCTCCCTCCTCCTCGGCCTTCTTTTGCTTCAAGGCGAGCCTCCGAGCCTTGATTGATTCTGGATCCATACCTGTAAAAAGATCCATTAAGGACAATAAGCGCAAAAGAACAATAAGACCGAGAGAAAGAAATAACTACATACAAAGCACGGCCGGGCTCAGTCCAACGCTCGCCAAGTGACCCTCCGTCACCTTCGGCCAGCTGATGCTATGCGACAGGCGGAGGCGCTCAACAAACATTCACTCCTCGGCCGTCAGGTCCTTCGGCCTCGGCGCTTTGAAGCCCGGCTTATGGTAATTCCAATGAGTAGGGATGTCCCAAGGCTCCTCACTCCGGACCACAAAATACTTTCTTTTCCACTCCTTGATGGAGTCCGGATGACCATGTACAACCTTCCCCTTACTCCGAGGCGACACATAATAGATCCCCTCCGACTCCCCCGACGAGCTGATCCCCAGCATCGCCCTAAACACGCCCAACCTAAGGGGCACCTTCTGCTCCTCACACAACAACACGAAGCAGATGATCTGCTTCCAGGAATTCGGCCCGTATTGCATCGGAGCCAGTGACGCCCAATTCAGCACCTCCCGAACAAACGGGTGGACCGGCAGCCTCAGTCCAGAGCCGAAGGCGTCCACAGGAAAGACACAGTACCAAGCAGCCAGGGGGTCGGTCGGGCACAGGGTAGGGCTCGGCAACATGAGCTCGTAACCGACCCCAATGTGGTACGCCGACTGCGCAACCTCCAAGTCCCCAGCCTCCAAGACAGTCGGAAGCGCGTCCATCTTCACCGTCTTCCGGCTCGGCGAAGATGGCTGAACCCCGTACAGCGCCTTATCAGAAAGGTCGTCGGGGTACCGTCGGAACGTTTGCGGTTGTACAGGCGACCCCGTCACCACATTCCGGAGAACGGGCGCCTGGCTCGGCCCACCTGCTTTCGACCCCATCTTCCTCGGCACCCTCTTCTTCTTTGCCCTCTCCAGCGAGGGAGTGGATAAGCGCCCCAGACCGGTCGGCGTGGAGGACGAATCTACTCCCTGGGTCGTGGATCTCCCCCCCGCACCTCCTATCAGAGCCCCAACGGCTTCACCGTCGCCTACACCACCCTCCTCTTCGGACACCGACTCCAGAATCTAGACCTCGTCCGAACCTTCGCTCCCCTCGCCGGAATCACTACTCTCCGCCACGAACATCTTTCGGGAACGCAGAGGCTTCACGTCGTACACCGTCTCCTCTTCCCACGATTCCGAGTCTGAGAGCCCGGTGGCAGGGGGCCCTTCCCCTCTAGACGTTGATGCCGACGAACCAGACTGAGCCCGGAACATGCCTAACTAAATAACCTTACCAACTAACCTTGAGTGCTTCGGATGGACGAGCCTGGTGCCGCAAGCCGCAGTAACGAGCGCCGAAGTGTTTGAAATTTTTGGAGAAAGAAGCAAGAGAGAAGTGAGCAGTTTGGAAGAGGGGTGGGAGTATTTATAGAGGAGGAAACGACTCCTCGATTTTCACGTAACGGCTCCTCGATTGGCGTGAAACTGCCACCTATAGAATCGCGCCATGTCACCCTAGAACGTGCGCTACTGACATCACCCACGTCACCTTGAAGCCAGACACAAGGGTCGGTCCGGATGAAGTGCGTCGGATCCGAACACCCCAGCATCTGCCCCCGGAAGCAGGGAAAAATTTAGATTGAAAGTGTTAAGGCACCCGCCCTCGGCGAGTGCCCCGGGCCCCAGCACTCGGTCGGTTCCCCTCTCACCCGCGAACAACTTGGGGCTTACGACCTCGGAAGCCGAAACCCCGAACTGTTCGAGGGTGGAAGAAAAACCACCATTGTCTGGGACCCTATCGGAAAGCAGATCGGCCCACCTCCCATCCCTAACTCTTTCGGGCCGACCACCATTAGAAGCCGTCAGCCCAGAAGGAAGACAGAGATCGGAGGAGACCCATCCGATCGAGGCAACCTGCCCCGGGTCCGAACCTCAATGGGCCTCCCTCCCGCCGTGATCTCTCCTAACTCTGACTACCACATCAGGGCCGTCACAGCCAGGAGAAGACCATGGCGGGAGAACAGCCCACCCCCCGGGGCCGGACATCATTGGTCATCCCTCGCGCCGTGATCTCCCCCGATCCTGACTACCACGTCAGGGCCGTGAGGATCGGGAGAAGAACAAGGCGCGAGCATAATCACTCGTCCGACCCTCTCAGGGTTAGAATTTTTCAAAGGAGCAGGCGTCCGCCCAAGGCAGACACCTCCAGTGGTCGATCAATCACCGTTACTGTGATCAAAGCTGCAGGGGGGAGCGGGGTATTTATAGCCTCCCCCCAGGGACCAGCCACTACGCCTAGGGAGTCGAAACGCCGCACATTTATTATAGGAGCCATTTAATGGCCCCGGGAAGTTGGAACGCCGCACAAATCCCACAGCGCCATTAATGCTCCTCGAAGTCAGCTAGCATCGGCTCGGCCTTGCCGACCCGTAAAACCCTCGCACCAGGGTAGTCTTCTCACAAAGGCCCAACACAACCCGAAACTACTCCTCCACGGCCAACTTTCACATCCCCGCAGGAGTGGGGGGCTTATGAGGTAGGATAAAAATGAACTGGGGCCCAGGAAGGCTTTCGCCCCAAGTCAATCCGGCTCAGTCCCGGACCACCACAGGCTTGACGCCGAGCCATAAGTTCACCACTACAAAACCGGCCCCCATCGTCCCGACAACCCTCCGAGACCCTCGGTCTCCGACCCTCGACGGTCTCACGGGCCGTCCACTCAGCCGGGCAAGGGAGGGAGATGACCTGGCATAGCCTGGCCCCTCTGATCCTCCCAGAGACACAGGGCCCCTACGATCTGCCATGCCAGCCCCGAAACCACTTGGGGCTTTTGCCAAGTCAGCCCTAAACCACTCTGGGCACTGCCACGTGTGCCCTAAACCACCTGGGCCTCTTGCCACGTCAGGCCCATGGGCTTTTCGGGTCCGGACCCGGCCTCCAAGCGGATCCAAACCCGGTTGGGTTATCTATAAATACCAGACCCCCATTCACCTTCAAAGGTAATCAATCTTTCACCCACAAAATCCTAGTTACTGCTACTCTCTCACAGAGACTAACTAGATCGTCGGAGGGTCTGCCACCGGGATAAATTCCGGTGTTTCTAGACCGTCTGCAGGTACCCGAGGCGAGGCAATCCGAGCCGCTCCTCCAGTGCCGAGGCGAGCCTACAGCTCACCGTCCGCTACCGAACCTTTCCCCTCTTACAAATTGAGTCCGAACTCGCACCTGGTGCATCCACACTCCATCCAAAAACAAACCGCATCACCAGCTAAAAAGACGGAAGGCGCAGTTCATTGCGCTACTCAAAACTTAGAAATAAGTTTTTAAAATGCGGCAATTCATTGACTTTGTTATCAGCCAATCCAACATGAGATTTAGCCGCAGCAAATCTGACATTCCTCAATTATCACTCCAGACAGACTTCAGTTTAAATGGTTGAGTTATAGTTAACTACTTCGAAATTGCAAAAGAATGGTAATTAATTAGCTGATTGTAACTTTAATTTATTCTGTAGAAAGGGCTATGAGTCTATGCACATGAGAGCATCTTATGTCTAGATATATTGTAATGAGGGGGTCATTAAACCAGTTGTACCATCTTATGCATCTCTTAATTACTTAGTGACATAGGGAAAAAATGACCTGGCACATCCTAGGCCATCCGATCTCTCTGAAAAGCTCTCACCCATGATCATCAGATCACCCTTAAGCCCATGGGCTTCTACTCCACTAGGCCCACGGGTATACGGGTCCAGACCCGGCCTAAATGGATCCATACCCGTTTGGCATGCCTATAAATACCAAGCCCCCTCCCACCTTTAAAGGTAATCAATCTTTTCCTTCTCAAACCCAAGTTATTGTTGCTATACTTCAGTAACTAACTAGACCGTCGGAGGACCTGCCACCGGGACTAACCCCGGTGTTCCTAGGCCGAGTGCACGTACACGAGACTCCTTGATCCGAGCCGAGCATCCGACCTCCGTCTCTATTCCCGATAGTGCCCCTTCTGCCGTAGGTCGGACGTACCATCCAGTACCGTATCCTTCCACTAAACAAACAAATAGAACTCACACCTGGTGCATCCACACTTTCCAAAAACTAACCGCATCAGGTTGGCGCCGTCTGTGGAAAACTAACTCGGTACGGACATCAGCTCGAACCTCGCCATCAGCGGCATCCCCACGATCCGTGCTCCTATTGGACCCAAGCCCAGGAGAGCGGTTACCTCCACGCGTCGTCCAAACGGGCCTCCTCTTCAGGACGCCCTCGATGGCGTTCACGGATCGAACAGCCCGAGGGTCAGCCTCGGACACCAACAAGGCGCATCTCACTCGGTCGTGCCCGACCTTCGTCGGGTCATCCAAAACCGAAGGGCAAGTCAGACTAGGGGAGGGACCGCTTCCAACTCGGCTCCAAACCACTCCAGATCTCCGCCCGAAGGACGAGCGTCGGCACTCAGTCGCATCGGTCGAAGATTGCCGCCCCAGCACGACCCGGTTGACCATGGTGCAGTCATAAGGGCCAAGTTCCGCAGCTTCTGCGACAAAATCATGGAGGCCATCCACGGAGCGCCCAAAGCCGAGACGTTCAACCAATCCCACCGGGCGGGCGATGGAAAGAGCCACACTCGTGACCCGACCCATCCCCCGGAACGCGAAGACGAGGTGCTCCGACGCCTATTGGAGATGGAGAATCACCTCGACCACCCCAGCAACGGCAATCCGAACCCCACTCTAGGCCGCAGGCCGACCCGACCGCCTTTCTCGGCTGCCATCCTAGAAGCGGAGATCCCTCGGAATTTTCGATCTCCACAATTCAAGACCTATAACGGCGAGGGTGATCCTGCTGATCACATGGAGGGTTTCAAGACCCTCATGATGATTCACAGTGCTTCGGATCCCCTGCTGTGCCGCACATTTCCTGCTACACTCCGAGGTCTAGCTCGGGAGTGGTTCTCCAAACTCTTCCCAGGCTCGATCTTCTCGTTTGACCAGCTAGAGGCCAACTTCTTAGCCTACTTCATAACCAGCAGGAAGGCCGAGAAGACCAGTGCATCCTTACTAGATCTTCGACAGAGATAGGCAGAGTCACTCCGCAACTTCGTCAGGAGGTTCACCACCGAGGCAAGTTCTCTCTCCTCCCTCGATGTCGGGGTCGCCTCGGCCGCCTTCCGGCATAATGTCCGACACAGCCAGCTGAAGGTCTCCTTGGCCAAGAAGCCTTCCCAGGACTTTTCCGACCTGCTCAATCGGGTAGAGAAGTACATACGGGCAGAAGAAGCTTTAAACCCGGAAGGCGCCAAAGAAGCCACAGGGAAGGGCAAGCGCAAGGTCGACGAGATCGAGCCTGCCAGGAAAGCAGCAAAAGAAGGGGTCGGCATGAAGAGGGCGCCTCCGGTCCCCCGCTTCAAGAGATACACGCCCTTGACACAGAACGTGTCCGCCATCCTCCTGGAAATAGAGGACAAGGGCCTCATCCGATTACCCCCTCGACCGAGCAACAACAAGAAGCGAGACTAGCGCTTCTACTGCTGCTTCCATCTGGATCACGGGCACGAAACCGACCAGTGTCGGGCCCTGAAAGACGAAATCGAAGCCCTCATCCAACGAGGGTACCTCCGTGAGTCACAAGGGAAAACCAGAGGGTGCGGAAGGATACGAGAAACCAGAGGCCTTCGCCCCCCACTCGCACTCCAAACCGCCATCCCGAGCGAGATCTCGAGACTGGAGGGACCAAAGGGAAGTCCATTCTACATTGTGTCCACGGGGGACCCATGGGAAGGGAGTCTAATACTTCCCGTAAAGCGTTCGTCCGAGAGGTGAACGCCGTCCGAGACCTTCCGTCTCCTCGGATGCAGCTACTCCCTGTCTCTTTTTGGGGAGAGGACCTGGAGGGCATCCGCCTTCCCCACTGCGATGCCCTCGTCATTAGTCTCAACATGGCAAATTTTGAGGTTCGCCAGATCCTCGTTGACAATGGGAGTTCGGTAAACATCCTCTTCCTCAACACCTTCGAGAACCTAAAATTGCCCAGGGACAGGCTCAAGCCGGCCGGATACACCCTGCATGGGTTCTCCGGCGTCCCGGTTGTGATAGAAGGAATCGTGACCCTAGAAGTCACCGCGGGTACGGCTCCCCTCAGACGAACCGATTAATGGGACATCATAGTGGTGAACATCAAGGCGGCAGACAATGCCATTCTCGGCCGACCTGGACTTTGCTCCCTTCAGGCTGTGCCGTCGGCCTACCACTTGAAGTTAAAATTTCCCACGAAGCAGGGGGTCGGTGTCGTCCGAAGCAACCAGGAGGATGCACGATCCTGCTACATGACAGCGGTCGGAAGGGGTGTCTTTCCCCTCGACGCCATCGAACTTCAGCCGGAAAGAAGCCAACCGGATCCCGAACCAGTGGACGAGCTGGAAGAAGTCTCGTTCGAGACAGGGGACGAGTCGAAGTGGTTCCGAGTGAGCTGCTCCCTCACCGAGGATCTGAAGTCAAATATAGTCACCTACATCTGCCGCAACATCGACCTCTTCGCCTGGAAGCCGTCCGATATGCCCAGGATATCCGAAGACCTGATCATGCACAGGCTGAGCGTCATTCCGGGATCGAAGCCGGTCGTCCAGAAGAGACGCAAATTTGCCCCAGAAAGGCAGCAGGTGGGAAAGATCGAGGTAGACAAGCTCTTGTCTGCCCGATTTATCCAAGAGGTCAGCTACCCCGAGTGGCTGGCAAACGTCGTCATGGTAAAGAAGGCAAGTGAGAGCTGGAGGATCTGCATAGACTTCACGGATCTGAACAAAGCATGCCCCAAAGATCCTTTCCCTCTTCCTAATATCGATGCCTTGATTGACGCGACCTCGGGTCATGAGCTCCTGTCCTTCACGGATGCCTTTTCAGGCTACAATCAGATCCAGATGTTCCCGTCGAACATCGCGAAGACCTCCTTCGTCACGGACCAAGGTCTCTTCTGTTACCGCGTCATGCCCTTCGGGCTGAAGAATGCAGGAACCACATACCAGCGGCTTGTAAATCGAATCTTCAAGGACCTGATTGATCGTAACATGGAGGTTTATGTCGACGGTATGCTCGTCAAAAGCAGGGAGGGATGAGACCATGTCGCCGACCTCGAAGAAGCCTTCGGCATACTCCGGACACATAACATGAGGCTTAATCCTGCCAAATGCGCCTTCGGCATCTCGTCCGGAAAATTCCTCGGGTTCGTCGTCAGCCAGCGCGGCATCGAGGCGAACCCTGAGAAGATCTAGGCCATAATAGACATGGCTCATCCCCAGAACGTTAAGGAAGTACAGAGCCTCACGGGAAGGTTGGCAGCCATCGGCCGTTTCCTCTCCAAATCTGGGAAAAAATCCCTACCTTTCTTCAAAGCTCTGCGGGGAAAAGGGGGCTTCGAATGGGGCGCCCCTCAGCATGAGGTGTTCGAACAATTAAAGCAGTACCTCGCCAACCCACCTCTCCTTAGCAAGCCCGAGCTGGGCGAGCCACTCTGGCTGTACTTATCCACCTCAGAAAGCGCCCTCAGTGCAGTCCTGTCCGAGAAGAGGACGGTGTTCAGAAGCCACTATATTATGTGAGCAAGGTCCTGCTCGCGGCCGAGACGAGGTACGCGAGAATAGAGAAAGTGGCCTATGCTCTGGTCATGGCCGTCCGGAAGCTCCGCCCTTACTTCCAGGCGCACTCCATCCAAGTGCTGACCGACCAACCCCTCAAGGCTGTACTTCACAAGTCGGAGAACTCCAGCCGCATAGTCAAGTGGTCAATTGAGCTGAGCCAGTATAACATCGGCTACCAGCTAAGGACGGCGATCAAGGAGCAAGCCCTCGCCGAGTTCATCACTGAATGCACCATTTTCGAACAGTCCAACATCGAAGATTCAGATCCGACCTAGGAAGTCCATGTCGACGGATCCTCCTGCGAGTCCGGGAGCGGTGCTGGGATCATCCTGCGGGGTCTCGACCACTTCCTCCTTCAGTATTCTCTCCGCCTCAACTTTTCGACCTCCAACAACGAGGCGGAATACGAGGCTATGATTGCCGGACTAACCTTGGCACACCAGGCCGGCACGAAGTAGATCCGGGCCTTCAGCGATTCTCAACTCGTGGTCAACCAGATCACCAGAGATTACGAGGCCCGTGATGACCGAATGATCCGGTACTTGGCCGTAGTTCGGCCGCGCCTATCATCCTTCAACTGTTCCACGATCCTCAGAGTTCCAAGAGAGCAGAACGCCCAGGCGGACGCCTTGTCAAAACTCGCCTCCTCATCCTTCGAGGGTCTCGATCGAACAGTACTCATCGAAGTCCTTCTGAAGCCAAGCATCGATCTCCCTGAGGCAATGTGTGTGAACAACGAAGCTAGTCCGGACGAATGGACCTCCCCAATCTGAAAGTTTCTACTAAATTCCGAGCTCCCCAAAGACCGGGCCGAAGCGAGAAGGATCAGGGTTCGAGCTGAAAGGTTCGTCGTGATCAACAACGTCCTCTTCAAACGCTCATACACCCTAGCGGATGGGAAGCCTTACCTTCGCTGCCTCGCCAATGAGGAAGCTAGCTACGCGCTTAAAGAACTTCATGAGGGGATCGGCGGATGTCACATGGGAAGCAGATCACTTGCCAGGAAGGCCCTGAACCACGGGTATTATTAGCTAACAATGCTACAAGACTCTTAGGACCTGGTCAAGAGGTGCAGCCCGTGCCAAAGATTCTCCCCTATCAAGAGACTTCCTCAGGCCAACCTCCGCTCGCTGGCTAGTCCGACCCCGTTCGCCATGTGGGGGATGGACTTGGTCGGCCCCTTTCTCGTGGCAACCGGACAGAGAAAATTCCTAATAGTCGCCATCGATTATTTCACAAAATTGATCAAGGCTGAGCCCCTATCCACAATCACCGAGCGACAAACCCAACAATTCTTCTGGAAAAACATCATTTGCCAGTTCAGGATTCCTCAGGTCCTTATCACGGACAACGGGACCCAATTTGCGGACCAGAACTTTCGCAAGTTTTGCGAAGACATCGACGTCCAGCAGCGCTTCTCCGCCATATGCCATCCCCAATCAAACGGCCAAGCGGAGAACGCGAACCGACAGATACTCGATGGCCTGAAGAAGCACCTCGATAGTTCCTCCAAGGGACAGTGGGTAGAAGAACTGCCTAGCGTGCTGTGGGTGCACCGAACTACAAAGAGAATCCCTACGGGCGAAACCCCATTCAATTTAACCTACGGGACGGAGGCAGTTATCCCCGTCGAGATCGGCCTCCCTTCTCCGCGCATCATGGCCTTCGACAAAGCCGACAAATCATCCGGCCTGAGGGCCAACCTGGACCTCATTGCTGAGGTCAGGGAGAAGTCCGCCATACGAAGAAGCATTTACCAACAGCGGATCGAAAGATTTTACAATAAGAAAGTCCACCCCACTGACATCAAGGCCGGAGACCTCGTGCTCCGCAAATTGTCCGTGTCCGACCCCACGAGAAAGAGAAAGCTGGCCCCCAACTGGGAATGCCCCTACAAGGTAACCGAGGTTATACGCCCAGGCACCTACCGACTCGTGGATATGGAGGGTCGAGCGGTCAAAAGACCCTAGAATGCCGAACATCTGATCAAGTTTCTGGAAGGGCAGAAGTAGGGTTTTTGTTTAATTTATGTAAATAACACTTTTGTAACCTGCCCTATGTAAAAGGCCGTTAGCGCCTCTCTTCATGTATTAAAAGGCTCAAGTAAAAAAGCTCTTTTCGTTAAACTCCTTCAGCATCGGTAGCACCGACTCAATGTCGAGCACATGGGTAGCTTTCACAAGCTATGGCGCTCAAGTCACAACACCGGGCACTGACCCTCAACTCCTCGGTAGCTCCGATCCATTGTCGAGCGCAGGGGTAGCTTTCTCAAGCTATGGCGCCCAAGTCCCAACACTGTGCGCCGACCCTCAACCCCTCGGTAACTACAATCCAATGTCGAGCACAGGGGTAGCTCTCTCAAGTTATGGCGTCCAAGTCACAACACCGAGCGCCGACCCTCAACTCCTCGATAGCTTCGATCCAATGTCAAGCACAGGAGTAGCTTTCTCAAGGTATGGCACCAAATTCCCAACACTGTGCGCCGACCTTCAACCCCTCGGTAGCTCCGATCCAATATCGAGCACAGGGGTAGCTTTCTCAAGCTATGGTGCCCAAGTCCCAACACTGTGCACCGACCTTCAACTCCTCGGTAGCTCCGATCCAATGTCGAGCACAGGGGTAGCTTTCTCAAGCTATGGCGCCCAAGTCAGAACACTGGGTGCCGACCCTCAACTCCTCGGTAGCTCCGATCCAATGTCGAGCACAGGGGTAGCTTTCTCAAGCTATGGCGCCCAAGTTCGAACAATGGGCACCGACCCCCAACTTCTCCGTAGCTCCGATCCAATGTCGAGCACAAGGATAGCTTTCTCAAGCTATGGCGCCCAAGTTCCAACACTGTGCGTCGACCCTCAACCCCTCGGTAGCTCCGATCCAATGTCGAGCACAGGGGTAGCTTTCTCAAGCTATGGTGCCCAAGTCACAATACCGGGCGCCGACCCTCAACTCCTCGGTAGCTCCGATCCAATGTCGAGTACAGGGGTAGCTTTCTCAAGTTAGGGCGCCCAAGTCCCAATACTGTGCGCCGACCCTCAACTCTTCGTTAGCTCCGATCCAATGTCGAGCACAGGGGTAACTTTCTCAAGCTATGGCGCCCATGTCACAACACCGGGCGCCGACCCTCAACTCCTCGGTAGCTCCGATCCAATGTCGGGCAGAGGGGTAGCTTTCTCAAGCTATGGTACCCAAGTCAGAACATTGGGTGCCGACCCTTAACTCCTCGGTAGCTCTGATCCAATGTCGAGCACAGGGGTAGCTTTCTCAAGCTATGGTGCCCAAGTCCGAACACTGGGTGCCAACCCCCAACTTTTTCGTAGCTCCGATCCAATGTCGAGCACAGGGATAGCTTTCTCAAGTTATGGCACCCAAGTCCCAACACTGTGCGCCGACCCTCAACCCCTCGGTAGCTCTGATCTAATGTCGAGCACAGAGGTAGCTTTCTCAAGCTATGACACCCAAGTCACAACACCGGGCGCCGACCCTCAACTCCTCGGTAGCCCGATCCAATGTCGAGCACAGGGATAGCTTTCTCAAGCTATGACACCCAAGTCCCAACACTGTGCACCGACCCTTAACCCTTCGGTAGCTCCGATCCAATCTCGAGCACAGGAGTAGCTTTCTCAAGCTATGGTGCCCAAGTCCGAACACTGGGTGCCGACCCCCAACTTTTCCGTAGCTCCAATCTAATGTCGAGCACAGGGATAGCTTTCTCAAGCTATGTCGCCCAAGTCAGAACACTGGGCGCCGACCCTCAACTCCTCGTTAGCTCCGATCCAATGTCGAGCACAAGGGTAACTTTCTCAAGCTATGGCGTCCATGTCACAACACCGGGCGCCGACCCTCAACTCCTCGGTAGCTCCGATCCAATGTCAGGCACAGGGGTAGCTTTCTCAAGCTATGGTGCCCAAGTCCCAACACTGTGCGCCAACCCTCAATCCCTCGGTAGCTCTGATCTTCTGCTGGGAGAGCAACAAGGGAGGGGAGTACTCATAGCCCTCCAAAGCTGCAATTATGACCTCAGGAAGGCCAAGCGAAGGAAGGCAAAGCATCACGCTACATTCCCCCTTGGGAGCTGAAATGCTGTGCACAAATTCTGAAGCATCATCAATGCCCCTAGGGAACTGAAGCGTCGCGCGCGAATCCCGAAGCCTCATTAATTCCACTGGTAGACTGAAGCTCTGCGCTAACTCTGAGCACAACGGCTCGCCAACACCTGTGCTGACCCCTAAGTCCTCGACATTCCGAGGTCAGATCCAGCACCAGGGTAGCTTTCCGTAGAAAGCGCTACGGCTCACCAACGCCCTTGCCTACCCCTAAACCCTCAACGTTCTGAGGTCAGGTCGAGCACCAGGGTTGCTTTCTCATGAAAGCACACCGACTTGCCATCACCCTTGCCGACCCCTAAACCCTCGACGTTCCAAGGTCAGGTCGAGCACCAGGGTTGCTTTCTCATAAAAGCACATCGGCTCGCCATCACCCTTGCCGACCCCTAAATCCTCGACGTTCCGAGGTCAGGTCGAGCACTAGGATTGCTTTCTCATGAAAGCACACTGGCTCGCCTACACCCTTGCGGACCCCTAAGCTCTCGGCACTCTGAGGTCAGGTCGAGCACTAGGATAGCTTTCTCACGAAAGCACACCAGCTCACCATCGCCCTTGCCAACCCCTAAACCCTCGACACTTCGAGGTCAGGTCGAGCACCAGGGTTGCTTTCTCACGAAAGCACACCGGCTCGCCATCACCCTTGCCGACCCCTAAACCTTCGATGTTCTGAGGTCAGGTCGAGCACCAGGATTGCTTTCTCATGAAAGCACACCGGCTCACCTACACCCTTGCCGACCCCTAAGCCCTCGACACTCCGAGGTCAGGTCGAGCACCAGGGTAGCTTTCTTACGAAAGCGCACCGGCTCGCCATCGCCCTTGCCGACCCCTAAGCCCTCGGCACTTCGAGGTCAGGTCGAGCACCAGGGTAGCTTTCTCACAAAAGCGCACCGACTCGCCTACACCCTTGCCGACCCCTAAGTCCTCAGTACTCCGAGGTCAGGTCAAACACCAGGATAGCTTTCTCACGAAATCACACCGGCTCGCCATCGCCCTTGCCGACCCCTCAGCCCTCGGTACTCCAAGGTTAGGTCGAGCACCAGGGTTGCTTTCTCAAGAAAGCGCGCCGGCTCGCCGTCGCCTCGATATTCTAAGCCCACGACCAGCCTCCGGCCTCCGAGCCTCACTCAGCCTCGGTGATGACCCCAAGCACCTCCAGAAAACTCCCCCCGCTCTTCCTCCACAACCATAACTACTCCTCTACGGCTAGCTCGCACATCTTTACAGGAGTGGGGGCTTGTGACATAGGGGAAAAATGACCTGGCACATCCTAGGCCATCCGATCTCCCAGAAAAGCTCTCACCCATGATCATCAGATCACCCTTAAGCCCATGGGCGTCTACTCCACTAGGCCCACAGGTATACGGGTCCAGACCCGGCCCAAATGGATCCATACCCGTTTGGCATGCCTATAAATACCAGGCCCCATCCCACCTTTAAAGGTAATCAATCTTTTTCCCCTCAAACCCTAGTTACTATTGCTATACTTCAGTGACTAACTTGATCGTCGGAGGGCCTGCCACTGGGACTAACCCCGGTGTTCCTAGGCCGAGTGCAGGTACACGAGACTCCTGGATCCGAGCCGAGCCTCCACTACCGAGCCGAGCATCCGACCTCCTTCTCTATTCCCGATCGTGCCCCTTCTGCCGAGGGTTGGACGTACCATCCAGTACCGTATCCTTCCACTAAACAAACAAATAGAACTCACACCTAGTGCATCCACACTTCCCAAATACTAACCGCATCACTTAGTAATATTAATAATAATATTTGCTTGATTACTCATGAACACCATCTTCTCAAGCCTTGCAAGTGCAAGTGCAATAGGGAAGAAAACAACCAACAAGTTAATTGTTTTAGTTGGCTTGCAAAAAAATTTTTTTAAAAGAAAAAGGTGGAACAATGCCCCCCTTATTTCATTAATAAAAAGTTAATAAAACATACCCGGGGTACTAGGCAGGGCCGGTCCTGAGATTTATAGGGCCTTGTGCAGAAAGAAAAAAAATGGGCCTTCTTTAAATATTCTAATACTAATTTTACTTTATTTTGATTTTGATATCATATATATATATATATATTATACTAATTTAGTTGAAAAATTTGTGTATGGTACATTCTATATCTTAATTTTTTTATATGAATTCATTTGAAAAATACATTTCAAATTTTATATCATTGGAGGCTCCAATATCTGAGACGACTTAATCGATATCTTGAATTATTCGTCTCATCTATTAAGATGAAATAGTATAAATGTGGTTAAGGATCTTCATATTCTTGCAATGCAGGAAATACACGATTAAAAAAAGCTTTATGTATTAAGTCAATCTCAATAATTAATGAAAGCAACAACATAGAAATCATTAAAAAAATTCTCTAAAAGTAAATATACATATAATCTCAACAATTAATGAAAGAAACATAGAAATCATTAAAAACTTTATATAATATATATAATGAAAAAAATCGTTGACAACAAGGTTTAAACCTGCACCGATTAGCTTTAAAGTCTATCCCTTAACCACTCGGACAAATTGGCTTTTGAGCTAAAATTGGAATAATATCTGTATTAATTATATATGACGTACAACAGGCTTCCTCATTAATGGGTCATGTGCGACCGCACAGGTCGCACAGGCCCAGGGCCGACTCTGGTACCAGGGTAAAGTACAAGAAATTACTATGCAGAAAATAAAACATAAACCTCCAACAACACCCTGGAGGGTGGAACAATCCAAAAGTGCTACAGAAAGAACAAAAGACAACTGCAAAGATAGACTATAACAAACATAGCGGTCCTTCCAACAAATCTCTAGAAGGTGAAAATCAGAGAATCATCGCTCCGCTCAGTCAAGTGTCGGTCCGAACTCGACATCCTCATCATCATACTCGCCCACCTGGATGGCTTTGGCAATCCTTCCTCTGGCCCCTAGGGCAGCAACTGTAGCCCAAAAGAAAATAAGATGCACGATATGAGTTAAAATACCAGAAATACTATTACAAGTTGCACGAAAGTATAAATTATTTTTGTCTAGCCATAAAACCTAGGTAATCGCCGCGATGGCAATGTACCATGCTTCTTTCATCTCGTGATGTTTAGAGGCAAATTTGGGGTCAACCGATAAATCCTCATATGTGTTGGGGGTAATCACTCGTACTTAAGGCCCGTAGGACCTCAACCAGTGTTGCCTTACTCCGTTGACAATCATTGCAGAAATGGTTCAACGACTCCATATAGAAGTTGCAGAGCCCATAGTTGGTTGTGATGTGAGGTTGCCTTTTGTCTAGGTTTTCTCTGGTCAGGATGGCATTATTGAGTACCAACAAGAGGAAAACCCTAACTTTAAGAGGCACTTTTGCTTTCTAGAGGATATGTGCCGAACTAGGTTTACAACCTCGGAAATAAATACAGTTATACAAAGACCGGACAATGAAGGAACCATTGCTCTCTAATCCCCAAGATTTTCGGTTCGGACCTTGTGAACATTTCACCCCGTGCTGTGCGATGTAGTCTTGGAGTTATACCAGCCTCTGGTGGGATCCTGGACTGAAAAGAGTTGTGAAAGACGATTTCCATGATCCCTTCCTCCATGTCTTAGCCAAAGAGGTGTGAGGATGGGTCGCCTGCTCATATAGGTCGGGAAATCTCTCTCTAAGAGTGTGGGCGCCACACCATTTATCCCACCAGAATCTGGTAGACTACCATTGTCGGTAAATGACGTAACCACCATGTTGAAAGGTCCACTAGCACGAGCAATCCCTTTCTAGAACCATGAAACCTTTGAACTCACACGAAAACCTAAATTTCTCGTTCCTTTCCCATGTAAGTAAGGTTGAATGAACTCCTATCAGCTTTCGCCATTCGGGGGAAACACTTTCCACCACTATTTACCCCAGAGAGCAAGGTCCATGTCTCTCAAATCGATGATACCTAGCTCGCCATGCATCTTCTTCATACACGCTTTTCCCCATTTGATCAAGTGGTAATCGCCTTTATCCGCGTCAGAACCTCTCCAAAGGAATCGCTTCTAGATGCGGTCAATCCTTAGGATCACCCACTTTGGAAGTTCAAAGAATGACATGTTGTAGATAGGGAGATTAGACATGGCAGAGTTGATAAGGAGCACTCTTCCCTTGAGAGGGAGTGATTTTCCTTTCCAACCTGCTAGCCGGTCCTCCACTTTGTCAATGATAGGAAGCCAACCAGACTTTTTAAGCTTCCCTAGTCTAAGTGGAAGACCCAAGTATCTGATGAGGAAACTTTCTCGCATATAATTGAGAATGGTAGCGTGTGATTTCGCCTCTGCTTCTGACAGCGCAATCGGAACCAACGCACTATTATGGAAGTTAATCCTTAAACCTGAACAAGCTTCAAAGCAGTAGAGAACACCTTTAAAATAGGTTGTTTCTGCCCTGGTTCCATTATCTAATAGGATTGTATCATCCGTATACTGTAAAATCATACATCCATGTCGCGTCCTACTGCTAGCCACTGGGGTGATCCACCATTTTTGCCTGCAGTTATCTAACATACCCTTAAGCACATCAGCCACATGAGTAAAGAGAAGGGGAGATAGTTGGTCCCCTTGTCTAAGACCTTTCCTACAAGAAAAGGGATGCCTAGTACGTTCGTTAACCGAGATTGACGTTTTACTAGTATGCAAGCAGTGTCTGATCCATCTAATCCATTTGTCACCAAAACCTCTGCCTTTGAGAGCTTCCAGCAAGCAATCTCAATCCACTGAGTCATATATTTTTTCAAAGTCCAATTTTACTAGGAAGCACTTAGAATTGTCAATATGGCATTGATGTATAACTGCTCCGCAATTGTCACATAGTCCAGAATGCATCTTCCCCTGATAAAGCCAGATTGATCGGAGCTGACTAAGTTGTCCATGATTCTCCCCAAATGGTTGGCCAACACCTTGGTGATAATCTTGACCGAACAATTAAGGAGGCTATTGGGCCTAAAATCACCCACTCCAAGGTAGTCCACTCGTTTAGGGATGAGGACGACAACAAAGTTGAACATGCCCAATTTAAGAGTATGTTCGACGAATTCATCCATAATAGCCATAATGTCGTCCCCTTTAATTTCCTTCCAAAAGATTTGGAAAAACATCATGGGGAACCCGTCCGGGCCTGGCACCTTGTCTGCTCCCTTTTGAGTAATTTCCTTTTTCACTTCATCTTCCGTGAAGCGAGCCTCCAACTCACTCAGGGAATGAGTAGCTTCATGATGATTGCGAAGCCAGAAGTCCTCTCTAAGCGGTACCCTAAAATATTCTTTTTCCTAAATAGGCCCTTGTAATGATCTTGGAAGGTCTTTGAAATTTCCATCTCGTCCTAAGATATTCTGGAATCAGTTTGGATAGAGAGAATAAGGTTAGACCTTCGCCTAGCACTAGCCGCCCGGTGAAAGAAGGTCGTGTTCGGATCACCTTTTTGAGCCACAAAACCTTGACCTCCGTTGTCATTTGATTTCTTTAAGTTTGTAAAGATTTGCAATGTTGTCTCTAAGCTCAAGCAGCCTGTTTCTTTCATCTTAGGATAGGTCACGAGACTCTTCCAATCCCTCCAAATCGTCTATGTCATCCAAAAAAGACTCTTTAGCTCGCCAAATAATCGAGAATCTAGTGCGATTCCATCTTCGCAATCTATTGCGAAGACTGCGGAGTTTTTCACACCAGCAGGAAGCAGCATCCGTACCTCGAGTAGGTAACGACCAGCTTTCCATTACCATATGATGAAAACCTTGAATCTCCAACCATGCCTTCTCAAATATGAATTTCCTTGGTTTTCGACAAACCTGCTCCCCGGTGGAGAAAAAGATAGGGACATGGTCGGATGTAAGTTTTGGGAGTAACTTATCATATGCCATCCAGAATTTAGCTTCCCAATTCAGAGAGACTAGGATTCTATCCAGTTTAGCCATGATAGGGATCGCTTGCATGTTCAACCAAGTGAATAGTCTGTCATTAATTGGGATGTCAATCAGTTCCAGCTTAGTAATCACCCTATTGAACTTTGCCCTATGCATGTCGCTTGATCCTCTGCCCCGATTTTCAAATGCAAACCTAGTTATATTGAAATCCCCCCCCCCAACAACCCAGGTATTCGGCCATCATTCTCGGATTTCAAAGAGCTCATGCCAAAATGCACCTCAATAACTAGATTAGTTCGGCCCATAGACAACCGTAATCGTTTGCGACCAGTTGTCTGTCTGACGAAGCAGTCGGACAAACAAAGAATAATCACCTCAGAATTCATCTAAACATGTGAAAATATCCGAGTTATGAAAATATCCGAGTTAAAACGAATAACAATACCACCAGAAGCACCAACAGAAGGGCGAACCTTCCACTCCTTGATTCTACTTTCCCATAACTTTTTGAGTTTATACCCCTACGTGAGTTTGGTCTCCTGCAGACCCACGACATTTGCTTTAGAGGTAATAATGATGTCCTTAACCATATCTCTCTTACCCCTCCCCCACAGTCCCCTAACGTTCCAGAAAAGGTACTCATAGAGGAACATTTTGAGGGCTGCTCGTGTTCCTAGGGGAGTGTCCCTCTTCCAAGACTTCCATTGAGGAGGAGCTTGAAATTTGAATAATGGGCTACTTTACGCGAGCTCTCTCCCATTCCTATCTGTCACGCCCCACTTCCCACAATACGGAAGTACGGGCACGCAATTGAGGTCCAACGAATGATATAAGTATACCAACTCATATCATCCATAAGCTGTACAATACCAGCAAGCTCAACAAGATATTTATAACATATTTATGCAGAAAAATATATTGATCACATAAACTGAAAATAGAAATAACCATTATCTGGGAAGAACATAAGCACTGGGTCAAGGTGTCCGAGAGTACAGTACGATAAACAGTTCGTTATAACAACTAGATAAAATTACGACTGAAAGTAAACAATAGGAAGTAGTAATAATGCAGCAATTATTCACGATTGTCTTAGAGAGTCCATTGGTCAAGTCCATCGGTATCTGCATAATCAATATCTGGGGTTGGGAAAAAAATTGTCCGTTAGAGCAAGTTTCGGACAGCAAGTAGCAATAAACACCAAAATGGTAAGATAACAAGATATAGCATGAAAGGAACAAAAAGTAGTAATACAATTGCTGAAAAACAGTACAATACAATGTGGAAAGAGGCAAGGATTTGGAACAATATGATCATGTAAGTAACAACTGTAAACTAGTGTATTCAAGACTTCAAAGTATAATCAATTGGTAACCCAGGATCAATTAATCAATAATCATGCAATCAAGAATCATGTAATCATGTAATCAATAATCATGTAATCAAGAATTATGCTTAATGTCGATTTTGAGTTTATCGGTTTTATTAACTTATCTAATATACGCAATCCTGTGTCCCATACCGTAAGTTCTGGTGCATATCAATCATGTGATATTTAAACTTAAGTAGTGAATTCTATAGGATTATGTACTTGGGTCTTCCAGTGGTAGTATCAATAAATAAGACATGTGATCAAGAATCTTGTAATCAAGAGTCATGTAATCAAGAATCAAGAATCATTATACCGGAAAACATGGCCCCCCTTCCGAGTATACTCTCCTATATTGTCCACTACTATGCTGCACCCTTATAACTACAGCTTGTTATTTTTTTACAATAATTAATCAGGAACATGCAGTCAGTCTAACTAGTGGAACGGTAGTATCAAGACAATTAATCAAGAATCAAGAAAAATATCAAGGGCAGTAATTATGGGTATGAGAAGTGAAACAGGCATATGTATTGAGTGTAGTTATCATGAAATTATCAAGTGGTGTAAAATGATTATATGAGAAAATCTATATATGGGTACAAGTTATTATTATAAGAACAACAATACATATAGTTAAATTATACAACTATAATTAAGACAGCAGTACATATATGTATTTAAACACACTTTCCCGCTTCTATGAGAATGCGAATCCAATTCCGTCCGAGATTCTAGAAAGTAGACTCTCTGCTGGTTCCAACGTTTATTAATATAATACATTCTAAGGATAGTAGATAAATCTATCAGTCTATTCTTTAACGGTTTTGTGTTCAAGCAACAATATACGGTCAAGTTCTCGGGCTTATAACTCTACTATAAAATCCTTATTAAATTCTACAAAAATAATAATCTCATTCTCGTGTGTGTCTATTAGTAAGCATGATTTTATCAGGTCATAATAATAAAAGTAGGTTGCATTATTAACTATTTTACTAGACGATGCATTTAAAAACATATAATCTGAATACTTCGACGTTACAATACTAAAATGTTAATATCTTGAAATCTACTAATCAGATTGAGAAATAGTAAGATGTTCTAGATTCTAGACTCAGAGGGCTATAATTCATATGGACAAAGTTCTTGGATTCAATATCGGAAACTAGGTCGAATTTTCAGTATAAATTTGGGCAAATGACAGGACAGAGTTATTCGATATTCGGTAACACGATTCGAAGTGTGTTAATGGTTCAAGATTTGAATCAATAGCATGGAATAAGTAACTAGACAAAGAAGTATGACAATAACTAGGCTACTTACTAAGAGTTAAAGAAAAGCGCTTGTATTTATTTGATGCTTATTAACGTTGTGAGAACCACGGGAAGAGGAAGGAGCGACGTTGGCGACAAGAATGACAACAACAGCGGATAAGGGCAGCAACAACAGCAAGCCAGCGAGCAACAGCGGGAACTACGGCAGCGAGTAAGTGGAGTTCATGTTTCGAGTTCAGCTTTGGGTTCGATTTCGGGTTGTAGTGAAGAGCTCGGAGTTTGTGTTCAGTGCAGCAAGGGTTGCGGTGGTGGTGAAGTACTGGCAGAGGATTGTTGGCCAGTCGGGAGGAGCTGCGAGGAGGGGGAGAAGCAGAGCGCGAGATGGAGAAGCTTCGGGTGTTCGGGGTGAAGGGGAGACGACGGTTGTGGTGTGGTGGAAAGGAGCAGGTGGCGGCTGCGAAGTGATGGTCGCAGTGAGGTGACTCGAGTGGTTGCGAGGAGGAAGGAGGGTGGTGGTGCTTGGGGTGTGCGTGAGGTAGTCGGGGTGTTTGAGTAGCTGCGGGAGAGAGTGGATGCTTTCGTTGGTGGTCGGAGGCAATGGAGAGGAGGAGTGCAGCAGCAGCGAGGGGCTCGGGGTGGCGTGCAGGAGGCTGGTGGGGAGTGATGGCAATGACGATGGGTTGAGGTGGTGTTGGCAGGGGTTCTCGGATCGAAGAAGGCAAAGGAAGAGGATGGCGGGAGGGGGCTTGGGTTTCAGAGAAGAAAAGAAGAAGAAGAAGAAGAAGAAGAAGAAGAAGAAGAGGCAGTGAGGTGGGTGAGAGCTGCATGCATATATAATAATAATAATAATATAGAGTGTAGCTTAGAGTGTAGGGAGGTGGAGTGTTTCTTTGGGTTAGGCTGAGATGAGAAGGAAGACCGGGTAAATGACAGAATTTATGAGCCGAAAATATAGTTGGGATTTCTGTTGAATTAGGATTAGAATTAATCAGGGATTAAATTTAAACTCCACCGGAAAAATTTACAAAAAATTAGAATGATTCGGAAGAATATTTGAGTTTAATAAGAATGAAATAATGTCCGATAAAGAATCCAAAGAGAAGAAAAGAAATAAAAATTGATTGATAATATAAATTTTTTATGTAATAAAATACGTAAAACTAGAATATGGGGTTACATCATCCCCTAATTTTATTAAGTAGAAAAGCATTACGATCTAAATCGCACACCGCTAGGTCACATGTTTCAGCAAAGTAAAAAAAACATCGAAATTTGACATAAAGTTAAAAATAGAGGCTAAAAAACTACGCGTACCTCCATCATCGTTTTTGGCTGTCTTGACCGCTGCGACAATCTCAAGATAGTCATTCAAGAACTCCACATGAGTCCTCTTAGCCACTTGCAGTCTGAACCCTGAAGCCCACTGCTGGTAAGCTTGCAATTTTAGATGTTCGAATGCAAGCTTATATTTTCATTTACTTTCTTATAGGGCTGCAATCGAGCCGAGCCGAGCCGAGCCGAGCCGAATACCTTCAGGCTCGAGTTCGGCTCGTTTACGAAACGAGCTCAATTTTGAGCTCGAGCTTCGCTCAAGCTCGGTTTGTGCCGAGCTTTGACCGAGCTTTGATCGAGCTCGAGCCGAATAGCTTGCGAATAGCTCGATTCGTTTGCAACCCTACTTTCTTATCATAAGAGAATTATATGGAAATCTGAAACATAAGACTTCCCCACTACCACTAGACGAGCTAATTAAGTTCAATCAGCAATTATTGATATAAGAATAATATATCCTATTGGGCGAGCTAATTAAGTTTTTTATTATTATTAAAGGGCTAATTAAGTTCAATCAGCAATTATTAGCACCATATAAGAGTAATATACCGTTGTAGAAAATTGTACAATCCATCAAGAAAATTACTAAGATATTGAAAAAAAGAAGGTTGGCACTTGAATATGAAAAATGTCGAGACAGTCAAGTGAAGTCAAGTATAGTTAATTATTTTTCGGTCCTCTAGTTAAAGGCATCTACTACTTATTATTAGCTCGGAAGGTGGGGTTTCAGCACATGGGGAGTGGGACTTGACGTTAAAAGGTCACGAAGAAAATTGGCAAATATTCTGTTTTCAAGTCATCTTCTTTTCAAACTTGATTCATGGGGGTTGTTCCATACTCACCAAAATAAGATGAATATAATATATTATCTTTATCTTAGGGGCCTTAAGGCTTGGGTACATCTCTTCTAGAAGGATTGGGTAGTAACGGGTTGGGTTCGGATCCTATACTACAAGATCCACTAAAATTATGTAGTATGATGGCAAGTAGAACTCCATCAATTACGCAAATTGAGTTGTTTATGTCACAAACAACCTTGAAGTTTCATAACTAATATGCTTGCCCTGTTCAGTTGCATAAATAAGTAGAAAAGAATTGCTTGCAAGAATTTTATTTTCTATATTTGGAGAGAAGAATATACTAAACTTTCTTTCATGGCCGAGTAGTTCTCTTTTATTGTTTAGGATATTTTTAGAATGTCAAATGCAACCACCCCTTATTAAGGGATGCATACAATCATGCAAACGTTGCACGTTGTTTAGTCATCTAACATCTTTCAACTCTTTGACAGATTCTTTATATATAAGGTGTGCTCCCAAATAATTAAATAAATTAAAAACTAATTATTCTTGTCCTTGTTTTTTCATTGTTGCTAAGAACTCTTCTTAGTTGCTATCGATAGGCAGATCGCCTTCTTTATGCAATATGATACATAGATAGAGTATTAGAGGTGTACAACAACACTAAAAACAGTAATTTAACGGGACACATTATTAAGCGAGACAAAAAAATATTTAAATGTAAAAGTTAAGATCGAATACTTCACAATGAATTAAGAAATTAAGAGTAATTGACCGTAATAGTTTCTCAGAATCAAGGTTCTAGACCAATCTAATCAACATCAGGTGATTAAGAAATTAAGAGTAATTGACCATAGTAGTTTCTCAGAATCAAGGTTCTAGACCAATCTAATCAACATCAGGTGATGCAAGTGCCATCGTAACCTCCAAGATGCTGATATTGGAGGAGTTGATTACCAGGCCGATCAATGGTGCAGTTGGAGAGAATGTACAGCCACTTTTTATACATCTTCTTAATATTAGATTCTGAATCTTTTATCGTTGTAATTAGATAATATAAACTCATCAAAAGATGATAATAGGTGATCTTGAAAGATCTCGATCCATAACCGATGTTCATACAAAGTTTTGTTTTCCCCATTTCACATCCATTGCTACAAAAAACCTAACCTCTTCAACTAGTGCACCAAAATAAACAAACAAACAAACAAAAGTACAAACTACACTAACAATTAACAAATAACACTCCCAAAACCCAAACCCGAAAATCCCAACTAAATCTTTAGATCCTCACAGCCACAGCAGAGCAAAGCGGACCCAAAAACCCAACGGGCGCCTCAACCCGAACCCGCTCCCCACTTCCCAAATCCACAACCCAATGAATTCCCCCTTTGCCCTCACCTCCGGCTCCGGCAACCATAACCCTCTCCCCATCTCCCATCACCGCCCCCACCAGGCACGTACCCCGCTTCATCCCAGCTAACCCCGCGGGCCCCACCGGCACCACCCCCTCCTTCCATTCCTTCCGGTCAAAGTCAAACTCCCTCACTCCTCCTCCCCCCCTTTTCGGATCCAAACTCCACATCCTTTCACCCGACCCGAAACAAGACGTACACGTGTCGCAATCCCACACCCCTTCGATCTTAACCCACTCCCCCTTTTCACCATCGTACCACTCAGCTGACGTGGCAAAACTACCTTGAGACTCCGTTTTGTATCCGCTCACCGCCCAAAACTTACCGCCCAAAATCAAACCCTTCGCTTCGTCTCTCTCTTCGCTCATCGCCGGCAACTTCACCCACTCGTCCCTTGCCACGTCATACACCTCCGCCGATCGCAGCGCGTTCTTGTAGTGGTCGTGGCCGCCAGCCACGTACACCTTCCCGCCATCCGCGGCGCACGCAAAGAACGACCGAGGTGACGTCATCGGCTTCCCCCTCCGCCACGTCATGGTCGAAAGATCCAGGATTCTGACGTCGGCAACTGGTAAGAGGGTGACCGGATGCCATCCGCCGAGAACAACCACCTTGCCGTCGACGGCGGCGATTTGGGAGAAGATGGGGATGGGATCAGGGGAGGGGACGCGGTGCCACGTGGCGAGGGTGGCGTTGTAGAGGGTGACGTGGCTGGGAGGAAGGGAAGATATTTTGGTGGGTAGCGTGGCAGGGGATTTATCGGCGGTTTGGATGAGGAAGATGAGGTCCTCGGCGGCGGAGATTGCGAGGCGGTGACGGGAAAAGGTAGGGGAGGGGACGAGATGGCGCCACTTCTTGCATACGGGTCGGATATTGGAAAAGGAGGCGAAAGGGATCCGAGCGATGCAGTCGAGAGCGATGTCTTCGGGTAAGTTTGGAATCAAATCCTGCTCATGCTCTTCTTCTTCTTCATCTTCTTCTTTTCTATTTTTCAATATTTTTTGTTTCATTATTTGATCTCTCTCTCTTTCTATTTCGCTCAGAAAATAAAGTATGAGCTGGGTTGGGGTGTTGGGAATGGAGAAAGAGGAAGGTATTTATAGAAGTAGGGGGAGAGTGTGGGGCTAATGTGTAAAATGGAAATGTGTTAGGAGGTTTGAGGATTATTTGGTGAGGTAATGGAAGGAAAGAGTACGGAACAGTTGATTAGATTTTTGGGAGCTCACATTAGGGCTGCAACGGCCGGATTTGGGCCGGACCCATATTGACCCGGACCCGAGCCCAAAATTGAAAACATAGGCCCAAATCTTACCTAGCTTTTCTCCCGGCTTAAAAAATTAGATCCGAGTTCGAGCCAGAATTAGGTCCAAAAATATGTTCGAGCTTAGCCGCGAACTATTTATGCATGTTCTAATATATAACTTTCTTATAAAAAAACCTATATCAAGAATAATATATGATAAAAAATAACAATAATAAAAATGCTACAAACTTTTGAGTAATTCACACATAATTTGTTTATTTTCATTTAATTTTATAAACAATGTATAATTTCTTTATCGATAAACTTTAACACTTATTTCGACTGACATGAATATTATCTTTTTAAAAAATTTATACATAAATATACATGATGGATAAAAAAAATATACACATGCACATATAAAAATTTGATTCGGGCCCATTGGGCCTAAACACTTAGGCCTGAGCCCGACCTGAATTTTCCTTGGGCCTAAAAAATAGAGCCCGAGCCCGGCCCGAAATGTGAATTATTAGTCCAAGCCCGCTAATTATCAGGTCAGACCTAGACGGGTCCAGGTTGGATCGGGCCAATTACCACCTTTAGCTCTAGGGATGGCGACGGGCCGGGATCGGCCCAGACCCATATAGGCTCAGGTCCGAGCCCGAAGAACAGAGACCTGAACCGACCTGACTTTTCTTCGGGCTAAAAAAATTAGGCCCGAGCCTGGTTCGGGCTTAGACCCGAAAATATGTTCGGGCTTAGACCCGAAAATAGGTTCGGGCCTAGACCCGAAAATAGGTTCAGGCCTAGACCCGAACAACTTATGCATGTTCTAATATATAAATGCTATATTTAAAAAAAAAAACTACTGAACTTTGGGCAATTTTAAAAAAAACCGCACTAAGTTTTTTTTTAATAAAAAAAACTGCACAAAACTTGGGTTTAAAAAAACTCATTCTAACGGAGTTAGGTTTCCGTTAGGGTAAATTAAAAAAAACCACTTCCATCTTTCATTTGTGTTTTAAAAAATATCACTTAACTAATCAGATGTTTAAATAAATCCCTCTGAACTAATCCTAACCCTAACTCTGTCAGTGTGTTTTTTTTTTAATGTTCTGTGCGGTTTTTTTTTAAAAATTTAGTGCGGTTTTTTTTAAATGACCCAAAGTTCAGTGATTTTTTTTTTAATTTAGCCATATATAAATTTCTCTTAAAGTAAAACAATATCAAGAATAACACACGATAAAAAAAAACAATAATAAGAATACTACAAACTTTTGAGTAATTCACATCTAATTTGTCCATTTTAATTTAATTTTATAGACAATGCATAATGTCTCTATCTACAAACTTTAATACTCATTTCAACATACTTACATGAATATTCTCTTTAGAAAAGCTCGTACATAAATATACAATGATGTATACATAAACATACACATGCATATATAAAAATTTGATTCGGGTCCATCAGGCCTAAGCACTTGGGTCCGAGCCTGGCCCGAATTTTTCCCGGCCTTAAAAAATTGAGCCCGAGCCCAGCCTGAAGTGCTAATTATTAGTCCAAGCCCGCTAATTATCGGATCGAACTTAGGCAGACCCGGGTTGAGTTCGGGCCAATTGCTACCCTTACTTGGCTCACATACACTTTACCAGTTCAGTTGTTATCGGATAAAAATGAGTTATTCTATGATGCAAACTCTTAACTATCTTAACAAATTTTAGACAACCCAAAAAAAATGGAGTTAATTTTCAATTTCTTTCAAATTTGGGTAAGTTTTGATATTTAATTTTTAAACAAACCAATAAAACGTCGCTAGGGTTGTAAATCGGAGCGGACGGGACTGGACAACCATATGTTCAAGCTCAGACCGGAATTCTACTCGAACGGGCTTATGTCCGGTTCGGTTCAGGTCGGACAAAATTTGTATAGTCCAGGCTCAGTTCGTTATAAAAACAGAAGGCTAAGTTTGCTCGGACGGACCATACTCGATAAAGCATCAGACCTAATAATTTGTTCAAGTTCGGTTCGTATAACTTTTCATACGGTCCACGATCGGGCCATTTCTCGAGCCGGACTCGAACGGACGACGTACCGTCCTGCTCATTTTACAGCCCTAAACGTACCCACTACTTTGTTGGATTTTTCTTTGGTGGGAAAACATTCTTATGCTCAAAACCGTATATTATTTAATATAGGGAGTAAAACTAATATTTGGATCATCTCAAATAATGTGTTAAAATTTGAGATATCTTATGATCAATAGTTTTTAATTTATAAAACCATCTCTCTATATTTTAATCTTATCTTATCCATTCATCCTTACCCACGGCAACTTCAATTCTAATCTTATTTTATCATTTCATCCTTGCTCATGGCAACTTCAACTCATTTATCAACTCACATCCAGTCGTCTCAAAATTTTAAAAAGAAAAGAAACAAACTTGTGACCAAATTTTAAAAAATAAAAAATAATAATAAATACATAATAAAAAAAAGAACAAACTTGCGACACCCACTACAAATATAAGAAAATATTCATCACCGTATTGGGTGGCTAATCAAGTGATCTGCATATATTTGATTTTATTTTAGAAAAAATATAAGATTTTTAGTTTATTTAGATAAATTAAAAATATGAATTTTCAATAATTTATAGTGGAGAAAAACTTACTATATTCATGAAATGTTGAAGAAAAATTGAGAGAGTGATTGATAGAAATGCGACAGAGATATTTCAAATGACTAAAATGTCATTTTTCAAATTTAATAAATTCTATTATTTTTGAAAAGAAATATTAATAAACGGCTAAGAGCATCTGTAGTTATTAGAGCTATATTTTGCATATTTGGCATATAGCCAATAGCAAATGAGAGCTTCCTCTGCAGTCGTTTTAGTCCAAATTTGGCTTTTTGTTTATTTAATTGGACGGACGAAAAATTATGTATCGTCCCAACAAATATTTTACTACAAACTTCTCAATCTGTAAATCATAAACAGTCCCTAAATTTGTAATTGAAAAAAAAAATAATCAAGAGTGGGAAAAGAAATCTCGTCTGTTGTATATTATTTAATTTTTAAATGAAAAAAATTTTTAAAATTTTTTTAAAAGTGAAGGGACGAGAAATATAGTCCACATAGTCAACACAGTCAACATAGTCAATATATTTTATATAGTCAACATAGGAAGGATATAATTTTTTTTAAAAAAAATAGGGTGGGACTTTAGATGATCTGCCGTATTATAATTTTTTTTGTAAATGTGAGGGACGGTAAATTATATACCGTCCCGAACTATTTTTTTTATATAAAATTTTGGACGGAAAAACATTTCCTATCCAGTAATTTTTTTTTTATAAATGTTATGGGACAGTATATAATTTACCGTCTTATTTTTTTATTAATAAAAAAATTTTCAAATGATAAATTATACATCGTCCGATCAACAAACGGAAAATAATGTTTCATCGGGCTATTTTATCCATTTAGCCAAATTGTCTGCCAAATATAGCTTGCTACTGTTCCCTAAAAGCTAAATTTTGGCAAAATAGTCAACGACTACAGCATGCTTCGAACCAAATTTTGGATATTTTGGCTAAATAGCCAACGACTAAAGATGCTCTAAGAGTGTATGTAGGGTAGTTGAGAATAATGTTGAAATTATGGTAATTGGGGGTTTGCACCATAAAAAATTGTGTAACCCTCTGCAATATTGCACAAAATTTTTAAAAATGAGAAAATAATAGTTTTTTTTTGTTTGAAAAATTCATATAATAACATTGTGGTAGGGTAAAAATGGCTTGGGGCCCAACCAGGGCCCAATACAACTCTCACTCAAAAATGGTAAAAACAGCAATCTAGTTCGGCTTCGAGCCACTACAGGGTCGGCGCCGAGCCTCAAGTTCACCCCCACAGAACTGGTCTCCTCGTATCCGACGAGCCTCAATGGTCCTCGGTCTCCGATCCATGACAGCCCCACGGGCCGTCCCCCCATCCTGGCGAGGCATGAGGATGACCTGGCACAGCCTAGGCCCTCCGATTCTCCCAAAGGCACAGGGGACCCATGATCAGCCATGTCACCTCCAAATACCACTTAAGGCGTTGCCACGTCAGCCCTATACCACTCTGGGCACTGCCACGTCTGCCCTAAACCCCTTGGACCTCCTGCCACGTCAGGCCCATGGGCTTTTGGGTCCAGACCCGGCCCCCAAGCGGATCCGTACCCGGTTGGGATTCCCTATAAATACAAGACCCTCACCCACCTTTTCAGGTAACCAATCTTTTGCCACTTAAATTCACCTAGTTATTGCTACTCTTTGACAGAGACTGACTAGATCGTCGGAGGGTCCGCCACCGGGATAAACCCCGGTGTTTCAGGGCCGTCTGCATGTACACAAGACCTCGGATCCGAACCCTCTGATCCGAGCCGAAGCATCCACCCCACTCCGAGCCCGTCGCAGGAGCCGCCTGGTCACTCCGAGGGTCGTCTGACAAGCAGCTTTCTCCGTCAATACAAATCGAGTCCGAACTCACACCTGGTGCATCCACACGTCTCCCAGAAATAAACCGCATCAAACATGTATACAATATTGAAATATTTTTAGGTTTGATTAACGAATATGATTTTAGTTTAAATTTTGTAAGGATAAAGAGCAAGTGAGAGGTTTACCTTTAGCACTATTATCGTGTCGGTTGGATCGGGTTGGATCCTGCACTACCGAACCCGGACATGCTTCTGTTCAAATATTCGACCTAGACCCGACCTGTGCGAACTAGGTCCGGGCCACGTTAAAAAAATTCTACCCTTCGGGTCCAGGTGATGTCGGACAGGAAAGGGAGGTTGGGCCTGTTGCTGCTTCTCTTCTCCTTCCTTTGGGGGGGGGGGGGGGGAGATTAGGATTTTTCTTTTTGTCCGGGTCGGGTCCATTTTGACCTGAACCAGATCCGGTCCGAAAATATGAAGGAGTCATATTTTAGGACCTAGACACTACCCGCAATAGACCAAGTCCGTCTCCGGGTACGGGGTGGGACCATTTTTAGTGGACCCAGACTCGATCCTAAAAATATGAACGAGTCCCATTGTAGAATCTCAAACCTTACCAGCAGTAGACCAGGTTGATTCTGGTCCAGTGTCGTGTCCTGGTCGGTTCTAGATTTCATATTTTTGTGACAATGCTAATTACCTCATACATTTGCATTTTTTTAAAGAAATAAAAACATTTGGATTAAAAGTTGTATTAGCATAATATATTGTACAGATAGTATAACTTTATACAATATTGCACCTAACTTTTAAAAATGAGAAAATGATCAAACTATTTTTGAAAAATCCATTTAATAGCATCTATATATTATTGCACGATTTCTGTGGTTCGATTAAGGGATAAGATTCTAATTCAAAATTTGGATGGAACAATAGTGGGGAGTTGTCTCCTACATCTGCTCTCCCTCTTTTATTTTAAAAAGAAAAAAAAGGAGAAAAATCCTAAATAAAAGTGGTTTAACATAATATATTGTATAGAATTCAAAATATAATTACTCCAAAATTACAAGTTAGAATTTTTTTTAAAAAAAAAGGTCAAATCTATGCAACATATTATGTTAAACTATTTTTGGTTCAAGGAATTTTCTCCTTTTTTCTTTTTAAAATTAAAAAAATGAGAGTAAAACTATGAGGCAACCATCCTACTCTTTCTTCATCCAAATTTTGAATTAGAATCATATCTCTTAATCAAACCTTAAAATTTGTGCATTATTATATAAAGGTTATTAGATAAAATTTTCAAAAAAGGTTTTATTATTTTATTATTTAAAAAAATTTATATACAATATTACATGAGTTATACTACATATTATATTATATTATATTATATTATATTATCTTTATAATAAAACACAAGACAAAACTATCAAGTGGTTCACCTTCAATTGAAACAAAATAAACAGTTCAGATTCACTCTCCAAAACATCTTTTTCCTCAAAAAAAAATTTCCCCAAAATCAAATCCCCCCCCCCCCCCCCCCCCCCCCCCCCCTTCCCCAAAAACAAAAAAAAACTCATTACTTTATTACTATCTCTCTCTTCTCTTTTCACTTTTTCATATTTCTCTCTCACTCTCATTCTTTCTTTATTTACTTAGAAATTTCGATTGTCACATTTCAAGTTTATAAATTTTCAGAATTCTTATGTTTTTTTTATTGCTCATGTTACATTTAAAATAATAAATATCTCTTCAACAATTAAATTTCAACATTTTCTACCATCAAAATTCTAAAAAGTTGGATTTACACCCTCATTTATGATTATTTTTCAACATATACTAATGAAATCATGGACTTTTATTTAGAACTAATTATGGTCATACTATTAAAACTTGAGCTACATAATTGTTGTTTTACTGTTTACATGACTTTTTGTGTGTTATATCGTTCCGATGACGTACTGTAGGCACGTGCCCACGGGCAAATTTAGTATTATATAAATTTGCACAATTTTGTACAAGGGTATACTGGTAATTATAATGGATAAATTGAACTTTTAATCCTGTATTCAATTAAAGCTGATGCGTTAGATGTGTGCATCCTGAGTGAGTGAACTGGCTCTGCTCGAAAGGGACTTGCTCTTAGAGCATCTGTACCCGTTTGCCATATACCCAAAATTACCAAAATTTGCCAAAAAAAAAACTCTGTAGTCATTGGCTAAATACCCAAAAATTGGGTTTGATCGATACAGGACTCGGCTATATTTGGCAATCGAAATGGCAATTGCCAAAATATAGCCGGACGATAGATTATCTTCCGTCGTTTAAAATTTTTCGATCGGACGAAAGATTATCTTCCGTCGCTTAATTTTTTTTTTATTGGACGAAAGATAAAGTGCCGTCCCAAAAGATTAAAAAATAAAAAATAAAAATATTGTCGGACGGTAGATAATACACCATCCTAACAATTTTGCTAAAGACAAAAGTGATGGGACGGTAGATTACCGTCCCTCACCTTTGGAGGTTTTTTTTTTTTGTCCATTTGTGAGGGAAAAAAGCAATTTTTTTTTTAAATTTAAATTTTGAGACGAAAGATAATTGTTCGTCTGATCAAATTTTAACTTTCAACCACTACAACGGACAGTCAAATTATTTATTTTTATTTGTCAAGTATCCAAAAAATGTGACATGGGTCACAACGACTACAGATGCTCTTATCTCAACCATGATGCCAAACGCTATCAGATGTGACCTATTTCACCCCCCAACAATTATTCCATTATTTAATATAACCTTCAGAAGTTTTGATATTTTGATGTAACCTGTATAAAACACAATTTTTGTGACACACTTTTACACAATCGTCCGCATTTACTTTTACACAATCGTCCGCACTTTTTAGAACATCCACAGTGATATTTCTTAAATATGAGATAATGACAAAAACAGAAATAGAAAATAAGAGGAAAGTTAGAGCATCCACAGTCGTTTTTCTCATTTGCTATAAAATGACAGCTACAGTAATAGCAATTGGATGAGAATCGTCCAGTGGTGCTTTGCTAAATTTTTCTCATTTGGATTAGAGACGGGATATGATATCCCGTCTCTCTCTTTTTAATTTTAAAAAGGCGTAGGACGGTATATGTTCTTCCGGACGGGGAATCATTCCTCGTCTCTCAAAAAAAAAAAAAAGTGGAAAAGCTTCGGACGGGGTATCATACCCCGTCCTTTTCTTTTTCCTTTTTAAAAAAAAATTAATGGAAAATTAGTTAAGAAGGAACACAGTTATTTGGTTGGGAAATAGATTGCTCAGTTTGCAAGGCAAGGCAAGGCACGTACTCGAGGATAGATTTAAAAAAAAAAAAAAAGAAATTGGGAGGGACGGGGTTTGATACCCCGGCCGGGGTATCATTCTCCGTCTGAGGGAATATTAAAAAAAAAAAAAAATTTAAGGGAAGAGACGGGGTATCAAATCCCGTCCGGGGTATGTATCCCCGTCCGACCATTTAAAAAAAAAATAATTAAAATTATTAAGACGGTATATGTTCTTCTGTCTCAATCGATTAAATAATCATTAAATCGGAGCGACGGGATATGATATCTCGTCCTTTATAATTTGAGAAACTATATTTCGTTTCTCATATTTGAGAAACAAGAATAGAAGGTTTGCCATAAAATGGCAAAATGAGAAACCGTTGCAGACGTTCGTTTGCTATAATATGGCAAAATGACATTTATAGAAAACGACTGTGGATGCTCTTAGCAGTGGTCGTTTGTTATAAATTTCTCAAAAAAATAACCAGACGAAACAAATTGTATCGTCTAACACGTTGAGTTAAAAAAATATTCAAAAATCACAAGAGACGGGACATGTTGTCCCGTCCCTCCTAATTTTTTTAAAAAAATTGCGTGTTCCGTCCCGCAAAATTTTGTAAAAAATTTTGTATGAGTCGGTACAACATGTACCGTCCCTAGTTATAAAAAAAATTTTTTTTAGCCAGACGGGACATGTTGTCCCGTCTAGCAAATGCGGAGCGAAGCTAGGAATTGGACGAGGATGATATTTATCATCTGACGCTTTATTGTTTTTTTAAAGTTGAATTATTTTGTTCCCTATGCTTAATTGAAAGTCAAATGACATTTTTACCCTTGGTGTTCACTTTGAGTTCATATAAATTGCATGCTATGTGAAACTTCACAAAGTGCAAACACAATTGAGTTAAGACGAGTTCTCATCCTAATCTCCAAAAAAATTCTGTCACCCTCCCAATTCAAATTCTGTTCTTCATACAAAAAAAATGTCTTCGACAATCAAAAGATTTATTGGGAAAGTCAAATCTAGACGTCACGCAGAGTCCAGACAATCACACACCAAAAGCGAAGATGAATTTACTGTGTTTTATTAATGTAATCGTATCCGTTCATAATCTTGTAGAAGTTTGAACACAATGTTGGCATATTGTTGGTTTGTTAAACATGTACTGAAACTTTTTCCTCCTATGTAATGCAAATGTACATATAATCCAGTGTACAATTGGAAAGATAAAATTCAATTAAAAAGAAACAATACAATACAATAAAATTAAAAGTAGGCATACATTACATAGGAATGTGAAAAGGATACATTTCAAATAAAGACGGTTCTAAATGGTGGATAGGAATGTACAATTCATGTTACTGGGTTCTAACTCCAACAAGACCAACCTAGACGTACATGTCAATCCCTACTGTAACATCTTTTTTGCATTATTTCTCGTTGTCTACAACTAAAATAATAACGTTGATCGTCAAAATATTGACTCAAGTCCAAACCCATTATCCGATCTTCCTCCATTTGCTCTTTCATTTCCTGATCTTTTTTTTTCATTGCAAGTTTCAGTTATGTCGAATGTATCCTAGGTTCTTGCGTCTCTTTATAGAGTTAAAATTTCTGGTCTCTTCAAGCATAGCCGCATCAGAAGCATCCGCTTTATTTTTCGCCTTTCTTTTTTTCGCTTTTCATCCAGGTGCCCGGGAGAGGGGTGTAGAAGAATCAAGGCCATGCGGTACATCCGATTTGCCGTCAACACTCATGGGCACACGTTGACTGCTACCGCCATCAGATAATTGAGAACTCGGGCCATATTCGAACACATGTGTGGTACGTAAAGAAAATTTTGGCAAATCCTTCAGTAATTCATAACATTCTTCAAATTTGAAAGCTTTCCCAATTGAATGCATGTATTCGGTTCTTATTTCCCGTATCTACAAAAGAAAACAACATACTATAATTTGTAACTTGAACAATACATTTAAAATAAAAAAAATGGAATTTTATATTTTTGCATACCTTATCGGCCTCATTTGTTCCGCTCGCAGCTCTATTTGTTACACTCGCCAGCTTAGCAACAAAAAGAGAGACATCTTTGAAGATAATGTGAAATCGACTACATAGAGAATTTGATGTTCGATCAGTTGTAGTGCCTAATATAGCTTTAAATGTGGTGAATATACGATCCCAAAATTGGCTACCCGATTGGTCGGCACCAATTGTTGGATCTTGAGTGATTGTTATCCAACTTGGGAAAGAATCACGTCTTCATTTATTGTATAGGCTCTGCCCTTTGAACCCCGAGTTGCCATTCTTGCCGATGATATTCTCAGTCTGCTTTCGGTTGCAAGAGTTGGTTTTTTTTTGTTGAATTTGTAGACTCCTTTGCTGGGGTTGGCTACTTATTTTGTAACCCCTGTTTTTTTATTTTCTTATATTTTGGGTGTATTTATTCATATTGTATTCTCCTACTTTTTTTGAACCGTTTATTAGGTCACCTTTTTCAATATATATTCATCTATTTGATTCTTCGTCTTTTTAATTGATCTTCTTGATTCAATTCGTCTGCCTATTATTCCATTATTGGTTGATCGAGCTATTGTTTTTTATCCTCATTATTTAATTGTTCGTGTCCTATTTTGTTTATTCATTTTGGTTTCCATCTCTTTATTAGATCTTTTAATAATACCATTTAAAACCCTATTGGATCTATAACCCATTACAACCCGAAACCCAATAACAACCCCCTACCCGTTAGCCCACACATAACCCTAATACTACCCATATATATACCCCTGCATCTATATTCCTTGTTCATCTTCATTAACCCTAGCTGCCTATTACACCTAAACCCATCCCCCTGTCCTCCTACTTCAAAACCCTGCATCTCCTGATCTCTTCCCCTCCAGCCCTGTGCTCCCCCTGCGACCCCGACCTGCAGCGCCAAAACACCAGACCCCGATGCACCTCCACAGCGCCACCCTGTCCCCTCTTCCGATCCACTCGCGACCCCACCACAGCGACCGCCCGACGCTCCCCCTGCCTTCCTGTTGAGCCGCCAGACCGCGACAGTGCTTTCCCCCGCGTTGTTTCCCTCCGACGGCAGATAGTTGGCAACAACGACGTCGTTCAGTCGCCGTTCTCCTGACGCGTGCACACCCGAGTTGCTTTGGCTCTTGTGTGCGGGTGTTAATCTTGTGGGCAAGTGTTGATCTTGTGAGTTCATGAGTATTGTGTTCGTGTGATCGTGTGTTCGTAGTTCGTGATTCGTTCGCTTGAGTTCGTGCCCGGAAACCCGTTCTCGTTATTCTCGTTCTTGCTTCGTTTTCGTCGTCAATAATAAGTCAAGTAATTTATATTCATTTTTGTTGTATAACACAAGTACTAAATACCACCTGTACTATAGTGTTTCAAGATTCATTCTCATGAAACCCTTGTTAGATCTTGTCTCTATTTGTTGATCCATCCGTAGTTGTCCTTGTCTCACACACGACATGAAATAACCTAGAAATAATTAGTTCTTGTTGCATATATATGTTTTTCATGATCCATGATGTGTTGTATGATCCTGTATGCATGATATCTTAGTCATAGTATATCTTGTTGTAGACCTGTTAAACACCCCATACCATGTTTCTTGGACATCTATTATACCATTCTTGTCTTTTGTTTTGATATGGATTTGTTGCACATGAGCTAGTTGATTTTTATGCATAAAGAAGATTCTTGGTTTTGTTGTGGCCTCATTTTTGTTCAGTATTTTAGACCCTATTAAGGTCAGTAAATCAATTTTATTTATGAAGATGAATCATAGGGACTTCTATCTACTTTTCAGAATTTCTGATAGATCTCAGTTTCGATATGTGAGTTGCAAGTTATTGCTGTTTTACTATAAATGTGTAGAAAATTTGACATTCTGTTTTATATGAATTATGTATGGTTATTTATTTTTATACTGATGTTAAAGATAATATTTTGATCCAATATTTTGCTGAGTACAACTAGACTTGACTGGGATTAACCCCTAATTTTGGTGGATTTAATTGATGACTTTTATAAACTATTCTATACTTATAAACAACCACTATACTTGCAGAATTTTCATACTGTTCAGTAAAGAACCTTAATTTCTCCCTTATTCTATTTGCTGTTTATAAAAACTTTGTGAATATGAAATGTAGCCGGTTGTATCTATTTTATCACCCTTTTGACGGATCTGGATTTCGATTTATATTTTGTAATCTATTGCTGTTTTAGTACTGCTGTGTTTATGATTTCAGATTTACAAAATTACTGTATCTTGCTGCCTTCTGATTTTATTTGACTATACTATCTATGTTGAAAAATTAGGAAATTATATTTGCTGATACTAAACACACTAGGGAATACTCCAATTTTTTCTTGGATTTGATCAGAAAGTTTTTATGCCATTTTCCTTTTTATGAATACAAACTTCTGATTTCTGGCTGAACATGTTTTCTGGATACAATTCTGTTTTGAGTTCTGTTTTTGTGAAATATCATATGACTTATATATATTTGCTGGATTCGGCCGAGAGTCTATTTTTCAGATTTTCTGACAGATCCAGATTTACATATTTGTGGCAACGGAAATCTCAGATTTGGTGCAGTACTGTCTTGCTTTCTTGAACTAGAATTTTCGTTGTCCTACTCTTTTATGAATTGTCTTTCACCTGTACATGTTTATCTTCCAACCTGTGTTGATTCTTGATTTTGATGATTACAACACAATGCAAAGTTGTTGTGCTACCTCTCATATATTGCAGGTTGTATCAAAGTTTATCATGTATGATACACAAAGGCCTCAAAGCAAATTGATCAAGGAAGTTGTTCTAAAGCTGAAGAATGATCAAGCAAAGCTAAATACAAGGACAATGGCTAAAGCTTCTCTCAAGACTAAAGACTCAAGTCAAGACCAAAGCTTCAATGTCTTATATTTTGTGTCTTGTAAAAACAAATGTAATCTTCTTTTGTTGAGTCTTAGATTGATGTAAAAGCCTTGTCACACATACACACACACACTCACATATAATTTTATAACTGTGTGGTTTTCAAAAATAAAGGTCAAAATATTTTGAACTAAGTCAGCTGTTGAGTACCATTCGACTACCATTAAGGACCAGTCGACTGTACCTGTACAAAACTGTCTGAGCTTCTTCAAACTCTGGCCAGTCGACTCATAACGGCAACCCGGTCGACAAATCAAGCCATTTTGACAGATTTCTGATTTCAAATTTTGATTTTTTGATTTCAAAAAGATATATCCGTTTGTAAACAGTTGTAAGAACTGTTTTTACAACTTCCAGGGATTCTACTCTATAAATAGAGGCTTAGAATCACCATGGAAGGGTTCTCAAGCCTTTTGAGAAAAAGCTTTAAGTGTTCTTACTTTCAAAGAGAAAAACTTTCTTATCAAACACTCTAATTCTTAAGACTTGGTTCTCTGAGTTCAATCAAACATAACATTGATTTCGTTTTGGATTGAATTCAGAAGTTGACCAAATAGCCACGTACAAAATCACAATCACAACAAGGCTATAGGTTGATTGTAAACAATTTTATTGTTTTCTTTTCCTCTCGATTGGAGAGTAGGACTCTAGGGTCTAAAGTCGGGTTTTCACTCTTGGTGGAAGAGTGGGTTGCTCTCTCTAGTGGTGAGAGATGACTACGGGTTGGATAAGGTTGTTGTCTAACGTCGTAGGGTATTCTTGTATATTTCTCAAGAATAGTGAAAAATCTCAAGTGGGTTGCTTGGGGACTGGATGTAGGTCAGGAGGACCGAACCAGGATACATCGTGTGTACTATGTGGTTGGAATTTCTGTGGTTGTATCTCTTGAATCTTTTATTACTTGCATTTCAATTCTCTCAAAACCGTTCTGGTAAGTCGACTGTATTCCCATCTTAAGTCGACTGATCCGACTGGTATTACAATCTTCTCAGAAACTCTTCTGGCAAGTCGACTGTCTCTTTGTATTAAGTCGACTTATCAGACTTGTATCAAAATACTCTTCTACTCTGACGCCTCAGTCGATTGAACTTCTTTTTACAGTCGACTGAACAGAAGATAAATTTTATTTTTGCAATTAATTTTTATAAAACACTATTCATCCATCCTCTAGTGTTTCTTGCCTTGCCTACAGGATCCAACAACCTGAACCTGTCACTTGTTCATACCATATTATTCTTGCTCTGTTTTGTGCACATACATGCCTATTTTATAATAATAACAAATAAACAAGCCAGGATTAAGAGAAAGATCTAGTAGTGGAAAATATAGAAATATGTACTAAGAAGAGGACCCGTAGGTTATATGTTACGTGTTTCATGACTACATGGTACACGAATCTGTTTACCTGATTACCTGACTGCACACTTTCCTATAGGAAGGTGTACTCAAAAGAGGACCTGTAGGTTCTACCTGTACCTGTTTACTTGATTCCTGAGTACACGACCATATACAGTCCACTACGAAATCTAAACGTAACTTGTTTGATTGTAGCAACTACGTGGTAAAAATTTGGGACACATGAAGTGCTACCTAGATAGGACTAGATACAAGACCTGTAATAACATGATCACTTGCACATTCTGTTACCTGTACATGCTACCTGATATCTGTTACCTGTTTACCTGCTTGCATGATACCCATTATCTATCACATGTTACCTGCACATGTTACTCATCACATTACTTGATTCTGTTTTCTGATTTATGTTAGTCATTCCGTTTTGCTGTTACATTCTTTCCATGCTATGCTTGCTTCCGCTGTTACTCTATTTTTGTTTATCTTTTTCTTTACTTGTGCCTGCACTATAAGCGGACCGTAACTTGCATTGATGGACATTTTGTTTCTCTTTTTTTTCCTGCAATTTGTTAAATTGCAGATTATGGTGATCAGCTACCCGATAGAGTAGGTGATCTAAGATTCTAGTTGCTGGAGTTCTTGCTATTATTATTTCCTGTTGCTTATTTTGAATAAATGTATTGCTACTTGGAATATTTTGTATTGAGCAGTTTGATCCAGAATTTATAACTTGTTCCAGATTTGATTTATTCGAGATTCATTTATTTTGTTTCAAGTAAATATTGTTGACTATATTAATTCAGTTATGCATGCGTGGTTGACTATTTTTCTTGTACATCTCTTGTTTATACTTGTGCTTGTTGTAAAGATCCTGACAGCTTATGAATGGTGAAAGCCATTCGATTTATTTTGTTTCAAGTAAATATTGTTGACTATATTAATTCAGTTATGCATGCGTGGTTGACTATTTTTCTTGTACATCTCTTGTTTATACTTGTGCTTGTTGTAAAGATCCTGACAGCTTATGAATGGTGAAAGCCATTCGCTGGACTTAGTCACGTATCTGTATTCTGTATCACCTTTTTGGGAAGTGGGGTATGACATATTTATATATGAATACAGCAAGAGCTGAGTGAATATCTAACCGTTGGAGAGAAAATAGACGTCTGATGCAATATAGCTGTTTGAGACGCAATAGCCGTTTGAGGGCAAAATGGGCAAAACACAAATGAATATATATATATATATATATATATATATATATATATATATATATATATATATATATATGGGACTGGACATGTTGTCCCGTCCGATCACAACAAGTGATCGAACGGGACAACATGTCCCGTTTGAGGAGGAAACAAATTTTTAAAAAAAGCACTCAAGACAAGACAACATGTATCGTCTGATCTATTTTCTTTCTTTTTTTCAACGGTCAATTAAATTGGGATGACACATCATGTGTCGTCCGATAGGATTAAAAAAAAAAAGGGAATCCGTCTCCCATAATTTTAGAATCACCAATTCGTTTCTCAAATATGAGAACGAACTGTAGCGATTTTGCCATAATATGGAAAAATAGCAAACGATTGCAGACCTACTGTCACGCCCCGCTTCCCAAAAAGAAATACGGAATACAAATACGTGACTAAATCCAGCAAATGGCTTTCACCATTCATAAGCTGTAAGGATCTTTTTCAACATTTTACAAGAATAAACAGGAAATAAATAATGAGAAACCAACCAACTACACATGCATGAATAAATTAATATAATCAACAGAATTTACTTGAAACAAAATAAATAAATCTCAAATAAACCAGATCTGGAACAAGTTATAAATTATGGGTCAAACTGCCCAATACAAAATAATCCATGTAACAATTACATTTATTCAAAATGACATAAAATAAATATACCAAGAACTCTAGCCAACTAGAAAGTTTGGTCACCTACTCCATTGGGCAGCTGGTTACCAAAGTCTGCAATTTAACAAATTGCAGGAAGGGAAAAAAACAAAACACCTGTCAATGCAAGTTACGGACCGCTTGTAGTGCAGGCAATAAGTAAAGGATAAGATAAACAGATTTAGAGTAACAGCGGAAGCAAGTATAGCATGGAAAGGGTGTGACAACAAAATAGAATAACTAGCATAAATCAGGAACAGAATCAAGTGATGTGATGAGATAACAGGTGCATGTGACATGTGACAGGTAACAGATATCATGCAAGCAAGTAAACATGTAACAGATATTAGGTAGTATGTACAGGTAAGCATGTAATAGGTGTCATGTTATGTTAAGTCTTGTATTTAACTCTATCTAGGTAGCACTTCATGCGTCCCAGATTTTTACCACATGGTTGCTAGTTACATACAATTTACGTTTAGATCTAGTGGTGGGTTTCTATAGGGTCGTATACTCAGGCGTCATGTAACAGATAACTGGAACAGGTTCATGAATCAGGTAGTAAATAGGTTCACGAATCATCAGGTTCGTGAATCAATATGTTCATGAATCAAAGCATATAGTACAGCAGGTTCATGAATCAAACATAAAGTGCAACAGGTTCATGAATCAACACGAATCAAATATAAAATGAGAACGTGGCCCCCTACTGAGTACACATACCTATATTATCCACTACTAAGGTCTTTCCCTTAACCCCGGCTTGATTACTTGTTATTATTATCAAACATGCATATACGTGCACAAAACAGGGCAATAATAATATGGTATGAACAAGGGACAGGTTCATGTCAGACACAAATATGAACAGGTGACAGACAACTCATAAAAGGTTAGGACAACAAAACTTTCAGTTATGGATAGCAAGACACTACTGCACCGAATCTGAGATTCCCGTTGCCACAGACTGCAAATCTGGATCCGTTAGAAAATCTAGAAAATAGACTCTCGGCCGAATCCAACACATATATATAAGTCATATAATAATTGCAGGAACAGGGTTCAAACCAGAATTATATGCAGAAAACATGTTCAGCTAGAAATCACAAGGTTGTATTCATAAACATGAAATTGGCATAAAAACTTACTAATTAAATTCAAAAAAATCTGGGGTATTTCCTAGTATGTCTAGTGTCAGCAAATATAATTTTATAATATTCCAACATGAATAGTATATTCAAATAAAATCAGAAGACAACAAGATACAGCTAGTTTGTAAATCTAAAACTTTAAACACAGCAGTACTAAAATAGCAATAGATTACAAAGTATAGCTCGAAATCCAAATCCGTCAAAAGGGTGATAAAAGAGACACAGTAGGCTACATTTTATGTTTACAAAGTTTTTACCAACAACAACTCGAATCAGGTTGAAATTTTGGTTCTTTACTGAACAGCATGGACTTCTGGAAATATAGTAGTTGTTCACAAGCATAGAATAGTTTATAGATATCATCAAATAAATCCATAAAAAATAGGGGTTAATCCCAGTCAAGTCTAGTTATACCTAGCAAAATATTAGATCAAAATCTTATCTTTAACATCAGTATTAAAATAAATAACTCTACAGAATTCACATAAAACCGAATCTGGAATTTTCAACACATTTGTAGTAAAACATCAATAACTCACAACTCACAAATCGAAACTGAGTTCTGTCAGAAATTATGGAAAATAGACAGCGAGGTCTACGATTTATATTCACAAATTAATTTGATTTACTGACCTCAACAGGGTCTAAAATACTGAAACAAAACGAGACCGAAATATCTTCTTATGCATTAAATCAAATAGTGCATATGCAACAAATCCAAATTATAACAAAACACAAAACATGGTATAATAGATGTCCAAAACAATATGGTATTGGTGTTTAACAAATCTACCACAAGATACTACAACTACACATCAAGCATGCTACAAGGGTACAACACATCATGAATCACGAACAACATACATACATGCATCAAGTATCTAGATTATTCTAAATTATTTTCATGTCGTGTGTGTAACAAAAACGACTACAGATGGATCAACAAAATAGAGACAAAATCTAACAAGGATTTTCATGAGAGTGAATCTAGACACAGAAGCTACACTACAGACGGTATTTAGTACTTGTATCTACAACAAAATGAATACAAGTTACATACCTTGAATTTGATGACGAAATGAAGGATTTCGTGGCACAAACGCAGCAAAAAAAAACAGTCGTAAAACCATAAAATCCGAAACCCTAACCCTAGGATCCGTGTACAAGACATGGCTGATTATGGAGAAACGAAATTTTACCTTTTAAGAGCTTTACGAAGACTGAAAGATGGAGGTCCTGTTATACAATCACCACGCAACCCTTGTAGCAAGATCCGCATCTCTAAAGCAGTCCACACGAACGTCCGATCGTCCAACGATCAAGGGAGTCGGTACTAGCCGATGATGCTTGCCTCTATCTCTCTCTCTCTCTTGCCTCTCAACAGTTGGAGCGGCTAGGGTTTTTGTGGAAAACGAATTTGCCAAAAGATAAACCCTAAACCAATACATCTCTATGTATTTATAAGAGAGAATGAGGTGGGCGTAACCGTAATCGGTTTGGGCTTCTACTAAACCAAACTGATTCGGTTTAAAGATTTAAATTCGAATTACACTTTAATTAATCAAGTCCAACTCAATTAATTAAATAACTAATTTCGAATTTATAATCATTTAATTTAAATTCCGAATTTAAATTAAAACTCCTTTTAAACGTTCTAAGTGTGTGACCCTTTAGGTTATTATTACGTTGGCAATAATTTTATTATCTAATAATAAAATTATAAACAATGAGCGGCATCTAGTAATACATCATTGCTACCCAAGTAATAATAATAATTGGTGATTCAATTAAACCTTTCGTGACTAATGTCTCCGTGTAATATAATCCTTTTAACCTTGATATTATAGATTAAACTAGAGGCATGGTTCGTGTCATCCTCTTAATAATTTAATCTTTATTTTCTTGATCGATGAGTAGACTATTCAAACAAATCAATATTTGAGCATGGCCATGCATTTCATAGTCTCACTCAAACAAGAGGCCGATAATATCGCTCCTAAAATTAGGAGGGTTAAATTCCATCTAGATCATTCACATTTCTCACACGATTCATAATGAACCCAATACTATCTTTATCATTACCCGATTAAAGATAACTTTTGATAGAATCAAAATACATTAATTCTCGTGTAGAAATATAATGATTTCAGGTCAGATGACCATTACACCATTATCACAGTGAGATTACTTATGACACTTATTTATTTATTCCATGGTTGAATCTCACAGTGGGTCTGTCCAGTACAATGTACTCTTACATTTACCTATGTATTGATTTTAGTATCTCTATACTAATGACCCATGAGAGGTGGTCATCAATCAATCAACATACTAGTCTCAATGTATTATTACTGTCCTAATAATAATAATACTCGACTAGGGACATTTAAGATTATTATACTATATATAATCTCATGTTCATATAGTTCGTATTAATAATCTAAGGACATTTATCATGCTAACATTTATAATGCAGTAAATACGAAGCATAATAAATTATTAATATAATCAAATAGAACATAATGTCAATAATACTGATTACATAATATCATTGTATTGCCTCTAGGGCACCTACACTAACAATCTCCCACTTACACTAGAGCTAATCACTCATGTATCGAATACCAATGGAACTAGTGTGACCCTCGTGCTTCTGCTGCGACAAAGCCTTAGTCAGTGGGTCAGCTACGTTATCATTTGTTTGCACTTTACATATATGTATATCTCCTCGTTCATTAATCTCACGAATAAGGTGATATCTTCTAAGTATATGCTTTGCCCTGGAGTGCGATCTTGGTTCCTTTGCTTGTGCTATGGCTCCGCTGTTATCGCAATAAAGATCGATAGGATCTGCGATCGATGGAACCACACCAAGCCCTGTGATGAAATTTCGGATCCAAACTGCCTCCTTAGCTGCTTCGCAAGTAGCAATATACTCAGCCTCCATTGTAGAATCAGCTACTGGTTCTTGCTTTGAACTTTTCCAGCTTACAGCACCTCCGTTGAGACAAAACACGAAACCAGACTGGGATATAGAATCATCCTTGTCTGTTTGGAAACTAGAATCAGTGTAACCTTTTACCACTAGTCTCTCTTCTCCCCCATATACCAAGAATGAATCTTTAGTCCTTTTCAAGTACTTAAGAATATTCTTGACAGCTGTCCAGTGACCTTCACCTGGATTAGACTGGAACCTGCTCGTCATACTCAAAGCATACGACACATCAGGACGAGTACATATCATTGCATACATGATAGATCCAATTGCAGAAGCATATGGAATCTTACTCATGCGGTCCTTTTCATCCAATGTTTTAGGACTATTGTCACTCGAGATCGATATCCCATGAGACATCGGGACAAATCCCCTTTTAGCATCTTGCATCCCAAAACGATGCAGTACTTTGTCAATATATGTACTCTGATTTAGGCCGATCAATCTTCTGGATCTATCTCTATAGATCCTGATCCCTAATATATAGGTCGCCTCGTCTAAATCTTTCATGGAGAAATTTTTTCCCAACCAAGTCTTAACAGCCTGTAGAGAAGGTATGTCATTCCCGATAAGTAATATATCATCAACATATAATACTATGAATGACACGTGGCTCGCACTAACCCTTTTGTAAACACAAGATTCATCTTCGTTTTGAATAAAGCCAAATTCCTTGACTGTCTGGTCAAAACGAATATTCCACCTCCTTGAGGCCTGCTTCAGTCCATAAATGAATCGACGCAACTTACATATCCTTCTAGCATTCCTTGGACTGACAAAACCTTCAGGTTGTGTCATGTACACATCCTCTTCAAGGCTCCCATTAAGGAAGGCTGTTTTGACATCCATCTGCCAGATCTCATAATCATGATAAGCTGCTATTGCAACCAAAATCCTAATGGATTTGACCATAGCTACAGGTGAAAAAGTTTCATCATAGTCAATACCATGAATTTGTTTGAAACCTTTTGCAACCAACCTAGCTTTATAGGTCTGAACATTTCCTTCCATGTCGATTTTCTTTTTGAAAACCCATTTGCACCCTATAGGTTTTACCCCTTCAGGTGGATCAACCAAAGTCCATACTTGGTTATCATACATGGAATCCATTTCAGATTTCATGGCTTCTAGACATCTCTCAGAGTCAGGACTGTTCATAGCATCTTGGTAGGTGAGAGGCTCATCTTGATCTATGAGCATCAAATCACCATTCTCTATTAAGAGAAATCCATAATATCTCTCAGGTTTATGGCGAATCCTACCAGATCTACGAACAATCTGTGTTTCTTGAGCAGTGTCATCTTGAATATTATCTTGAATATCCTGCTCAAGTTCCAATTTGGGTTCAACATTATCTTGTGGGTCTCGAGCTACATCGAGTTCTATTTTCCTCCCACTGTTTCTTTTGGAGACTAGCTCTCGTTCAAGAAATACAGCAGTGCGAGAAACAACTATTTTGTTCTCGGTCGGATTATAGAAGAAGTAACCCTTAGTTTCCTTCGGGTACCCCACAAAATAACACTTGTCTGATTTTGGTCCAAGCTTGTCAGAGATCATACGTTTCACAAACGCTTCACATCCCCATATTTTCATAAATGACATGCTTTGACGTTTCTCAGTCCATATCTCATATGGAGTCTTTTGAACCGCTTTAGTTGGAACTCGGTTTAGTGTATATGCAGCCGTTTCTAGGACATAACCCCAGAAACTTATTGGAAGATCAGCATGACTCATCATCGATCGTACCATGTCCAACAAGGTACGATTTCTCCTTTCAGAAACCCCATTCCATTGTGGTGTTCCAGGAGGAGTGAGTTGTGATACTATACCACACTCCTTTAAGTAATTCTTAAAATCATGGCTTAAGTATTCACCTCCTCGATCAGATCGAAGAGTTTTAATACTTCCGCCTATTTGCTTTTCTACTTCAGCTTTAAATTCTTTGAACTTTTCAAAGGATTCAGATTTGTGTTTCAAAAAATACACATATCCGAATCTACTGAAATCATCAGTAAATGTTATGAAGTAATAAAAGCCACCTCTTGCCATAGAACGCATTGGACCACATACATCACTATGTATCAGTTCTAATCGTTCGTTGGCCCTTTCACCTTGTTTAGTAAAAGGAGCTTTTGCCATTTTACCAAGTAAACAAGCATTACATTCATCGTATGATTCAAAATCAAACTTATCCAAAAATCCATCTTTATGTAGTTTGGATATGCGATTTTCATTTATATGGCCTAATCGACAATGCCAAAGGTATGTTTGATTTGAGTTATTTGCTTTAAGACGTTTATTCATATTATAGACGGGAGTATAATCAAGATCTAGAACATATAAACCATTAAATAAACGCGCTACACCATAAGTTAAATCATTTAAACCAAAAGAGCAACAATTGTCTTTTATTATAAACGAAAAACCCTTCTTGTCCAAACAAGAAATAGAAATAATGTTTCTGCAAATCGCAGGCACGTAATAACAGTTCTCAAGTTCTAAAATAAGCCCAGAGGGCAACGATAAATAATAAGTCCCTACGGCCAAAGCAGCAACCTTTGCTCCATTGCCAACGCGTAGGTCGATCTCTCCCTTTGCCAAAGATCTACTCCTTTGAAGTCCCTGCACATTAATACAAATGTGAGAACCACATCCAGTATCCAATACCCAAGATGTAGAAGTAGATAAATTGACTTCTATAACATGAATACCTGAATCAGAAATATTCAGAGATTTCACGCTCTTCAGACTTTCCAAATAAGCTGGACAGTTTCTCTTCCAATGACCTGGTTTCTTGCACCAGTGACAATCACCCTTATCAGGTTTAGCAACACCACCTTTAGGCTTGAGAGCTTTCTTGAAAGTGGGCTTGGAAGGAGCAACTGCATTAGATCCAATCTTTTTCTTGCCCTTCCATTTCCCCTTTCCCTTAGCACCTTTATTGCCCACCATCATTATGGGATCATTCTCAGGTGCCTTTTGCATGTTGGCTTCGGTAGTTCTTAACAGTGCCAACATTTCAGTGGGTGTTTTGTCTTGCTCGGTCATGATGAAAGTCATAATAAACTGGGCATAGTTGCTGTTCAAAGATTGCAAGATAATATCTATTTGAGCCTCTCGAGTAAGCCCGGAGCCCAAACGGTCTAGGTATTCAAAATACCTAATCATCTTCAGAACATGCGGTCCAACCGGGTTATTTCCTTGCTTGCAGTTAAAAATTGCTTTGTACGTATTGAACCTTTCTTGACGAGCCTGTACTTGAAACATCATCTGAAGATGCTCAAGCATAGCATAAGCATCCATATGCTCATGCTGCTTCTGAAGCTCAGCACTCATAGTTGCAAGCATGAGACAAGCAACATCCGTCGCGTCATCAATATGCTTCTGGTAAGCATTTAGTTGAGCACGAGTTGCACCGTCACCAGGATGGACCGGTGGAGGAATTTCAACAACATGGAGCTTACGCTCCTGCCTGAGGACAATCCTCAAATTCCTAGACCAGTCAAGGAAGTTTGTTCCTGTCAGCTTGTCCTTCTCAAGGACTGATCGCACGGAGAAAGAGTTGTTTGTGTTTTGCGCCATTTAGTATCTACAATGTTTAAAATGCATAAGATAAGTTAGATTGTCAAATAATTAATAATTATGTTCAAGTGATCATGGTACATTCAACTTAATATACCTCCCACTATTTTGTTCAAACTAATAGCCCTTACTATCAATTCGGAAACTAATTTTCTAGTGAGCCAAGATCCATATTTCATTATGCCTTGAGTCAGCGTTGGCCAATTCTCCCAAAACATAACTATTTAGGTAGACAACATTTGTCAATTATATCACATATAATTCTTGGATAGTTTGGTAAACAACTATTGTTCTAATTTATCTAATAAATTTTGCCAAACTTTATGCTTCTAAGTTCACTATCCACAATCCTATTGTGACGACTTAGTTAAGTTGGACCCAATGATTAACATGACGAATATCACATTTATTCTTTCGCACCTAACCACGATTAAAAGGAGTGCTCTACTTTGGCAAACCCACCCCTTATGATCTAGGCTTTGATGAGTGTTAATTCATTGGAAAGCATCTAATTAACTTAATATTTTGTTAAGGGGTTTACTTATAAACGATCATGATCCCATCATAAAGAGATTCCCAATTTGTCTTGGAACTAAATATTTCAAATCAAAAATTCGTTGAATGAATGATTTCCAGATCAGAGGTTAACGCACAGACGGCATTATTGGCACCCCTTTTCTTACAGATTCGTAATCGGTTGTTGACAAAATCATTCAATCGTTGAATCAATGAAAATTCATATTTAATTGCCGTGTTTCATAAACACGAGAATCTCATGATCGTTTGTTTAATGTTCATCTTAAATCGTTACAGATTTTATCTTGTTTAAGCAGGCATGGCATGGGTGATGTATCTAATACATACATTAATACATTATTAATCTAATTGAAGCATGCATCATAATGTATTCTACACAAACATTCATACATCAATATGTAAAGTGCAGTATGTAAACGTGCTTGGTTATGGCCTTTATCCTACATGATCCTTTCAAGCTAATGAAAGGATCGAGGTCAATCTATGGTGGAAAATATAAATACAATTACATGTCTTCATTCTCCTTGGTTGCTCCACTTCTTGGATCGTCCATCAATCTTCAAGTACATTACATTGAATAATTGAAAACAACCTATACTAATGTACTTACATAATAAAACTCGAGTTACATTCGAGATTATACAATTACAAGAATGAAGAAAACGACATGCAAGTCGTATTTACAAAACCAAAACCATAAACCATTAATCTAAGGGTCTTAAGGCCATAACCAGCACCATGCTCAAGTAAACAATTAAGAACACAAAAAAAAATATATACAGCAGGGGTCCGGGGGCGGCAGCCCCCGGGCGGGGTCCGGGGGCGGCAGCCCGTGGCGGGGGTCAAGCTGACCGGTCAGCTCGAAATCAGAAATTTTTTTTAATTCCAGAAGACTATCCCTATTCAGAAATCATCGATTTCGAACAACAGATGATATCTTTTAGTCTCTGCCGCCACTGCATCATATACAGTTCCGGAACCATGTATCATATACATTCATATCATATCCCAGTTTACAGATCGTGTCCAAACACCATCTGTCCATCAGTTTATATCACCATATAAACCAAACATCATGCATAACATACAAAATCGCTTACTGATCAGTCATGGCAGATTGTAAAACATACCTGTATGATCAAATCACAATATATAGCATAACAGAATCATATATGATCGACATAACATATTATAATCGACATATCATATAACTGTATCAAGGCAGATTCATAAAACATGCATACATGCATCGAATGCAGTAAACACGTAACCAAATCAGCCCCTTATACACGCAGCTCTGATACCAATGAAGGATTTCGTGGCACAAACGCAGCAAAAAAAAAACAGTTGTAAAATCATAAAATCCGAAACCCTAACCCTAGGATCCGTGTACAAGACATGGCTGATTACGGAGAAACGAAATTTTACCTTTTAAGAGCTTTACGAAGGCTGAAAGATGGAGGTCCTGTTATACAATCACCACGCAACCCTTGTAGCAAGATCCGCGTCTCTAAAGCAGTCCACACGAACGTCCGATCGTCCAACGATCAAGGGAGCCGGTACTAGCCGATGATGCTTGCCTCTATCTCTCTCTCTCTCTCTCTTGCCTCTCAACAGTTGGAGCGGCTAGGGTTTTTGTGAAAAACGAATTTGCCAAAAGATAAACCCTAAACCAATACATCTCTATGTATTTATAAGAGAGAATGAGGTGGGCGTAACCGTAATCGGTTTGGGCTTCTACTAAACCAAACTGATTCGGTTTAAAGATTTAAATTTGAATTACACTTTAATTAATTAAGTCCAACTCAATTAATTAAATAACTAATTTCGAATTTATAATCATTTAATTTAAATTAAAACTCCTTTTAAACGTTCTAAGTGTGTGACCCTTTAGGTTATTATTACGTTGGCAATAATTTTATTATCTAATAATAAAATTATAAACAATGAGCGACATCTAGTAATACATCATTGCTACCCAAGTAATAATAATAATTGGTGATTCAATTAAACCTTTCGTGACTAATGTCTCCGTGTAATATAATCCTTTTAACCTTGATATTATAGATTAAACTAGAGGCATGGTTCGTGTCATCCTCTTAATAATTTAATCTTTATTTTCTTGATCGATGAGTAGACTATTCAAACAAATCAATATTTGAGTATGGCCATGCATTTCATAGTCTCACTCAAACAAGAGGCCGATAATATCGCTCCTAAAATTAGGAGGGTTAAATTCCATCTAGATCATTCACATTTCTCACACGATTCATAATGAACCCAATACTATCTTTATCATTACCCGATTAAAGATAACTTTTGATAGAATCAAAGTACATTAATTTTCGTGTAGAAATATAATGATTTCAGGTCAGAGGACCATTACACCATTATCACAGTGAGATTACTTATGACACTTATTTATTTATTCCATGGTTGAATCTCACAGTGGGTCTGTCCAGTACAATGTACTCTTACATTTACCTATGTATTGATTTTAGTATCTCTATACTAATGACCCATGAGAGGTGGTCATCAATCAATCAACATACTAGTCTCAATGTATTATTACTGTCCTAATAATAATAATACTCGACTAGGGACATTTAAGATTATTATACTATATATAATCTCATGTTCATATAGTTCGTATTAATAATCTAAGGACATTTATCATGCTAACATTTATAACACAGTAAATACGAAGCATAATAAATTATTAATATAATCAAATAGAACATAATGTCAATAATACTGATTACATAATATCATTGTATTGCCTCTAGGGCACCTACACTAACAGAATCCAACAGAGAGAAAGAGAATAACGGGAACGGATCCCCGGGCACGAACACAATAATGCGAATGAGTGAACACGAACAATCGCGAACAAACCACGAACACAATCACTCGAGATCAATTGCAAGCGCAACAACCAAGGCCAAAGGCAACCAGAGTGGAGGAGGTGTGCACTGCGAGGAGAGAACAACGGCAGGAGTGGCGGCACAACAGCGCTGGCTGCTGGCTAGTGATGCTGGCTGCTGCTGGCTGTCTATCACAGCATTGGGAGGAGGCAGCACAGGGAGGGTGTTGCCTGCGGCGTCGGGGTGTGGCAGGGAAGGAAGGAGGGCGGCACTGGTGCTGCGCTGGGGGGTTGCGCCGGGGCTGAAGGCGTTGCGGTGGATGAGAGAGAGGACGAGAAGGAGGGAGATCGGGAGTATGGGTTTTGGAAGTCGGGGATGAAGGAGACAAGGCGGCTGTAGTGTATAGGTGATTAGGGTTTGGTATAGTGAGAGGGGGGGGGGGGGTATAAATATATGTGGTGAGATAATTAGGGTTTAGGGTGTGTACGGGTGTAAATGGGTTCAAAGGCTATTGGGTTTTAAACCCAATAAGAAGAGAGTAGGTTCTAGAGTCTGATTGGGTTTTAAGGGTGAGATTCAATAAGATATAGGGTAAGATTAAATTATCAATTAATTAGGCCATGAAGCAAAGTAATTAGAATTAAACAATTTCAAACGGAGACTATAATTTAACAGAAAAAGTTTAAATCAAGAAAATCAAGGCCACAAAATAGAGTCAAAGGCGAAACAGATAGATAGATTATTGAGGACGAAGAACAAATACATGGCTCCGAAGAAACAGAAGAGCACAATAAGAATAAATACTCAGAAAAAGAAAATACATTCAAAATACAAGTAAATAGAAAACAGGGGTTACACCTACGTTTCTCATAATCTGGAAATATGGGAAATATAGCAAAGGATTGTGGATGCTCTTAATGAGACAACCTTAATTTTCAATTATTATTGTTGCATTTATTTGTTATCGCAAGGGGGAAGACTTTTTTATAAAAAAAAACCTTATTCCTCCCAAAATTATATTTCAAACATTTATTTCAAATGTTACTCCTTATGCCTACGCAATCACTTTTAGGACACGACTATTGATGAACCTCATGATTCTCACTTTTTTCACTTTGACAGCTCTTTTTTTCCACATAAAGTACAATTTCTCTTTGTCTTACATAGTAAGAAATGGTCGATACGTTTTTAATTTTTCTTTTCTACTTTCTTTCCGAGTGTAATTGCGCTCAAGTCATCACTTTTAGACTTAACCCTATATGGTGCCACTAATCCACCATTCCTCCCGTTGTGATTAACACTTGGTTGAAACCGTTGCACCCAACGTGGCAACGTCACAAATTTTTCTTTCGATGCTTCCAATACGATTACTCTTTTATGAAGTCTCATCCACTTGAATATTAACGACGATCCTTTCTGCTTAGAAATTAAAGTGCATGGACCAGTTAGTCAATCACCGTTGTTCACACCTTAAAATTAAAGTGGAGTTTCCGGTTAGACAATCGCAATTGTTCACTCCGACTTTAATCAGATAATAAAAATTTACCATCCTATTAACTCTCCTATACGAGTTTATCATAGTCTTTGATATTGTGACCAACGACTTCGATTGTATGCAATCTATATACTATTGAATGGTGAATAGAATCAGAATTCCAACATTTACTACTTTTTTGCAAAGAATATCCTTACAAAATGGGAATTCATAGTTGGAGAAGTTTTAATAGGCAAGTCCCAAATCCTCCTATAGTACGAGTGTCGTGTCAAAGACCTTGCACTAAGCTATAAAGTGTGAGTTCGACACATAACACTACACCTTTATCATGCATACATGGCTGACTTTCTTTGTGATTATGTATTTGGTAACACCAACTAACAAGAATGACAAAAAAAAAGGTGATAGTCATCGTTTTATATGACATATATTGACAACAGGTTTAGCGTATAAGATACTGAAGAAATACATAATTTTTGCATGATTATGTGGACCTAATTTCAAGGAGTTGTTGATTTGATAGTCTAATATATAGTGTCGTATGAAACAACAATATATTAATTGGGCCATGTGAGAAAGTTTAGTAAATTCTTCTCTCCAAATATATATAGATGTTCTTACAATAAATTTTATTTTTTATGTAAAAGGCAAGCATATATATTAAATAATTATACAAATTATATAACTAGAATGACTCAATTTGAGGACTATAGAAAAACTAATTAACAAGAATATAATTCTAGTAATAATCAAGAAGGACGCTTGGCAAAAGGAAACACTAACAAGAAGCTAGGGTACAAGAATACAGTGTGAAACTGACTTATTTAATTTGCTTAGCTTTTACATTTATTTGTTTATTTGGGAGTTCTATTTAGATATTAATTTAGGATTCATTAACAAAAATTAAAAAAAATACACAACGTTAGCATGATTACGTGTTTTTTTAAATTATGATTTATGAGGAGATGTTGCTTGCAGTTGACATTCTAATTAAGAATAAAATAACAAAAGAATATATTAATTAGGTCATGTGGGAAAGTCAAGTGTATTGTTTTCTCCAAATAGAGGATAAAGTTCTTGCAAGCAAATTAATATTAGTTATGAAACTTCTAGGACGTTGATATAAACTAACTCAAATTGAATAATAGGTGGAGTTTATAAAGATACTTAAGAACCTCCCCCAAAATGGAAATCTTTTATGTGACATTCAAAAGGGTAAATTTCACTTAACCATCTTGTGATATCTAATCATTCTCCGTTAGTCTAACATTTATTCTCTTTGTTATTTATGTATTTGGCAAAGGAAATATTTTGCCCAATACATTAAAATTTTTGTGATGGGTTCTGGCCATCGGAATCCAACAAAAGGGAGTATTGCTCATATTCTGTTGTTTAACTCATGCTGTAATTTGGCAATTTGCAGAATCTAGTTGATTAGAATCGGGGATTGAGGAAACTGTATATATATCTTGTATATTTGGTTCTCATGTATAAGGGAGCATCAGGTTTTGTAACCAATTGCTTTATATAACTGTGGAGTTAAAAAAAAAAATCCTAGTTTTTTAAAAGATACTATTTCAATGATCTGTTGGAATCCAGTACTGTTTTTAAAAGATTATGAGACGAATGCGATGTTTTTCCAAAAGGACCCACTTTTATAAAGTACTTACCAAGCTGATCCACTATCGAAACTAATCACCAAATTGACCTACTCTCTGTTTAAAACAACGAGTTATTTGAAAATAAGCTCGCTGTTTCAAACAGCGAGTGTAGTTCGATGGTTTTCTCTAACACTTGGAGAAATCTTGCGAAGATACAAAAGTCTAAAGACAGACTCGCTGCTTGGTTGAACCAGACTCACTGTTGGAAATAGCGAGTTTGGTTTGTATTTTTTTCTTCTAAAACAAACTCTCTGGGAAAATGAGTACAACTGAACTCTCCATCTGAGATAGCAAGTTCGGTTGAACTAGACACGCTATCTCATAACATGTGTAGTTGTACTCATTTTTTCAAAGAAATTTTGAACATGCAATTTCTACCTGAAATGTATACAACTACACTCGCTATCTGAGATCACGAGTTCATTTGTACTAGACTCGCTATCTCAGATAGCAAGTGTAGTTGTACTAGGGGTGGCATTAGGGCCGGGCTAGTCTGGGCCCGTCCCGCCCAAATACGGGCTGAACCGGGGCTAGCCCGCCCTACAGACCCAGTTCGGTCCGGTCCGTAATTTTCCCCAAAAATCCTGGATTCGGCCGGGCCCGGCCAAACCCGGGACCGGGTTGAACCGGCTCGGTTCGGTCCGGGCTGCCCGCAGGCCGACCCCAATTTTGATTTTTTTTTTTCCTTTAAATTTTTTAAATAAAAAAATTGGGTTTGTGTGCTAAATATATGTATAGAAGTATATATATACTGAAAAAAATATGTATACTTGTATATATACATATAGATATACTGTAAAATATTTAAAAATTTTATAAAAATGAGCGTAGACATCAAAATTAATTGATCACTACTCATTACTCAATTTGCCAACCCTCACCATAGCTATTTATAGCCAACTCTACCTCCTCACTTCTCTAATCTCACCAATGTGGGACTAAAAAATTTCTACTTCAAATAGTCTTAATTATATATATCTCTATTATCAAACAAACTTTTAATGAAATATAGTTTCAGGTTGGATTTCTTGGCTAGTGCGCACAAATTAATGTGCTGAGTTTGGGTTTGTCGCGGGTTTGATCCTGAGAGGGCTCAAGTAATTTTATTTTTGAATGAATTAACCACATTTTTAATTAAGTTTATTTTTAGCTGATGTTTCTTTCTTTTATTTTAATTTTTATATTGTAATTTAATAATATTTGTATTTTACTTATCTATTTGATTAATTTGAAAATTTATAATTTATAAAAACAATTTAATTTATGAATCTCTTTTTTATCTATATGTTCAACCCAATTGTTCACCATTTTCCTTTTCATTTATCTTTGCACACTTCCCCCTAAAAAAAAAAAAAACCCCGCCTAACCCGCGAACCTGCAACGAACCGGCCCGGCCCCCGAGCCAGGGCGATGGGCCAGGTCCTGGCCACTCCTTCTCTTCCCTAGCCCAGCCCGGGCCGACCCGTGAAAATCCTAGTGCCCGGGACCGGGTCAAACCTACAGGGTTTCGACCCAGCCCGGTCCGGTGGAACCGGATGCCACCCCTAAGTTGTACTTATTTTTTGAAGAGAAATTTTAAGCATAAAATGTATACTATTTGTTACCGCTAAATCTGGTGTAGGGGCAAACAGATAGTATTTGTGGATTCTTAGGAAAACCTGAATAGCAAACCTGACACCTGTTCCACCGGAGTTTGACCGTTGACTCCCGCCGTTCACCTGCAAAAAATGCGAGACATCGGGATTGATCCCGACGATGCACCATCCGACGCTCAAGTCAGTAATCAGAGATGATTATGAAAGAGCGTAAAACTGGCAAAAGATTGATTACCTCTTAATGGAGATGGATGAGGGGTATTTATAGTCGCCGTTGGGGTCAGATTAGGAATGTAATCGCTGTGGTCAAATAAGGAATGTAATCCCTAATCCCCAGTGAAAGGATAGATGTGAATCAGGGCCGTTGATTAGGATTAATCAGAAACTCTAATTCTATCCTACTTGACTGGGTTTATTTTGGGTTGGGACCCGTACCCAGTTGAGGTGGATCCGTTCGTGGGTTATTGGGTCTTGAAGAAAGGCCTAGTTCCCATTTCAGACCCGTTAGTAGGTAAAATTACCGTTTTACCCCTAAGCTTTAAGATTCGTGTCCGATATGAACGGTCCCGATTTAATCCTATTTTTAGCCATATCACGAGCCCCCCACTCCTGGAGACTGAGTTTTACAGTCCTCGAGGTGTAGTTTTGTTGTTCTAATGGCGTACGGGATTTTATCGGTGTTCTTAAGGGAGTTTGGAATCTTGCTTGGGGTGTAATGGTGTTATTCTGGGCTTGTAAAATACCCAAAAATATCCTCAGAATTTTTTGGATTTTTGGTGATTTTTCTGAATTTTTTCTCATTTTTTGAAATTTTTATTCATTTTCCGAATTAAATAATTAATTATCAAAAATATTAATTAATTATTCTAGTTAAATAATTATTTTTTTCAGAATTTAAAAATAACTTTTCTGAATTAATAATTATTTTTAGAATTTTTAATTAATTTTTTTCGATTTTAATTATTTTTTCGGATTTTTTAAATAATTAAAACAAATAAATAAATAAATAAATTAAATATTACCTGGACATGTGGCACGTTTCTGGATGTCGATCGTGATCAGATGGTGCGCATCGCAAAGCAGATCATGCTCTGGACACGTGGTGCGTTTCTGAGCGTCGATCGTGTCGCGACGCGAATTTTAAGATGATCGGACGGATCGTATGGGTCGGCAGGTGTTTTCTCCAATTACAGGGTCGGTGCTTCGGCACCTCGGTTCGGCACTTCGGCTCGTCAACTTAGATCTGCCGACCCCTCCAAATGATGCCACGTGGTCCCCCCCCCCTTTTTCTTTCTTTCTTTCTTTCTTTCTTTCTTTCTTTCTTTCTTTCCGCTGCTTCTTCTCCTCTATTCTTCTTCGCTTCTTCCTCTGTTTTTTCTTCTCCCCCATCCTCGACTTCACCACCTCGCCCCCAACGTCTTCACCTCTCCGACTTCGTCTGTCGAGGAGGTCAACGACGAGGGATATGAAGCTCGGCGCCGTGGAGCTCGAAGGAGGGGAGCTCGGGCCGAGGACTAGAAGCTTGTTGACAAAGCTTCGATTGAAGTGGGTTTCGATGAAGGGTAGAGCTCGGCGAGAGCACGGTGGAGCTCGGCGGTTTGTTTGTCGAGGAAGGAGACTGAGCTCGGAGCTTGACGAGGGAGAGAGGAGTTGGGAGCTTCAGTTTGATGGGTTCGGCTCGGCATTGTAGAGCTCGGCGAGGAAGTAGAGGCTCGGCTGTCGAAGGAGAGAGCTTCGACGGTGAGCTCGGAGACTCGTCGAGATGGCCTTGAGCTCGATGAAGGGGGAGCTTTCGGCTCTGAGCTTCGAAGAGGAGGTTGATAGCGGCCGTGAGTGGGCTCGACGAAGCTCCGAGCTTCGATGGTGAGCTTTGGCTGCTCATGCGCGCTCGGCGAGGAGAAGAGGCACGCTCGGAGGCAGTGGATGTGGAGCTCGGTGTGCGGAGGAGCTCGGCAAGTGGAAGCGAGCTTTGAAGCATGGTGATGGGGCTCACCGAAGTTGGGCTCGCGAGGGGATGAGTTCCTCGACGAGAGCTCGCTCAAGGGAGCTCAAAGAAGGAGATGATGGAGCTTGTTAATGGGTTCGGTAGCGGAGGCGAGCTCGCCATTAGAGCTCGATGTAGGGGGAGAGGAAGGCGGAGCTCAGCATGGCGATCGTGTCGCTCGACGAAGAGGGGCTCGAGCTCAGCCATGGAGCTTGACGAAGCTCGGCGGAGGTGGTGATGGCGAGGTCGAGCTCGTGTGAAGTGGAGGTGGAGTTTTGAGCTCCGTCGATGGCTTTGCGAGGGAGGAGCTCAAGCTTGGAGGTGACGAAAGAAGTTGAATATGGTGGGTTTTTCTTTTGCTTCTGGTTTGTTTTAGCGGGAGAGTGGAGAAGAAGAGGATGGGAAGGAGTTCGGGGTTTCGGGTTTGGATCCCCTTAACGGGTCCGAACCTGCCTTTTGTTTTTCCTTGCTGCTCGGCAGCTGCGTCTTGTTCGGCAGATCCGAGCACGGATTTTGAGGTGCATTTTTGCCACTTTGCAGTTCGGTAGTTCGGTAGCTCATATTTGAGATCCGAGCTACGTGGCTCAATCTGGACGGTCGATCACGATCGTGGTGCGAATCACGAGACAAGAGGCTCAAATTTCGAGAAAACGCTATCTTGTCGTTTTGTGGAGACGTGGCGCGATCTGAGCCATTCATCGTGTTCTAGCACGTTTTTTGAGACAATCTGACGATGAAACTGGCTCGGCAGCATTTTTCTCCATATGTGAAAGTCGGTACCTCGGCACCTTGGCTCGGTGGCTCGGCCATGGCAGAGCTCGGCCCTGAGACGAAAGAGGAAGGGGAGTAAAGGCATTCGGGTTCTCTCCTCTGCCTTGTTCTTTCGCACAGTGAAGAAGAGCAGAAGTGTTGGTTACTTTTGGCGGGAAGACTAAAGAAGAAGGAGAAGAATGAAGGAGCTAAGAAGGGTATGGGTCGGACCGTGGGTATCGGATCCGACCCCAACCCGTTAGCCTCTTTTTCTTTCTTCCTCTTTATCTGCTTGCTTGTTCGGCAGATCCGAGCACGGATTTTGAGGCACATTTTTTTCCCCTTTGTAGTTTGGTAGATTGGTAGCTCGGATTTCAGACCCGAGCTACGTGGCTCCATCTGGACGGTAGATCACGATCGTGGCGCAAATCACAAGACAAGAGGCTCAAATTTCGAGAAAACATTATCTTGTCGTTTTGTAGAGACGTGGCACGATCTGAGCCGTTCATCATGTTCTAGCACGAATTTTGAGACGATCCGACGGTGAGATGGGATTGGCAGAATTTTTCTCCATATGTGGAGGTCGGTACCTCGTCCACTCGGCTCGATGACTCGGTAGTTCACCCTCTGCCCGTAGTAGCTCGGTGTAGTGGAGCTCGGAGTTCGGACGGCTCGAGCGTGAGGAGAAGCTCGGCGAGTTGATGAAGGGGATGGGTCGGAGCTTGTCAAGGAAGGGGGTCGGCATATGGAAGAGGTGATGCTCTGTTTGGTTTTGGAGATTTTTGAAGAGGAGCCCCATTCCTTGGTGTGGAGAAGACCCATTCTTTGAAGAGAGTGTAAGGAGCAACTACATGGGAGAGTTTTGAGCTCCGAACTCACTTAGAAGAGGCCCGCTTTGGAGGCGAGCGGAGTGAAGAGCTCGGCTCTAAGAGAGAGCCATCTGTAAGACGAGTTTGAGGATACTCTAGGGGAGAGTTGTGAGCTCCGAACTCGCTTAGAAGAGGCCCGCTTTGGAGGCGAGCGGAGTGAAGAGCTCGGCTTTAAGAGAGAGCCATCTGGAAGACAAGTTTGAGGAGCAACTCTAGGGGAGAGTTGTGAGCTCCGAACTCGTTGAGAAGAGGTCTGCTTTGGAGGTAAGCGGAGCGAAGAGCTCGGCTCTAAGAGAGAGCCATCTGGAAGACGAGTTTGAGGAGCAGCTCTAGGAGAGAGTTGTGAGCTCCGAACTCGCTATTTAAGTGAGAGAATCAATGGTTGTGGGAGCAGTTCCGAATGGCGAAACACTTCTAACTCGCTTAAGAGCAAGTTATCCGAAGCAGAATCGAGCCAAGTGTTAGACTCCGAACTCGTCGTTAGAGGGATTCAACGGTTGTGAGAGCAATTCCGAATGGCGAACCACTTCTAACTCGCTTAAGAGCAAGTTATCCGAAGCAGAATCGAGCCAAGTGTTGGACTCCGAACTCGTCGTTAGAGGGATTCAACGGTTGTGGGAGCAATTCCGAATGGCGAACCACTTCTAACTCGCTTAAGAGCAAGTTATCCGAAGCAGAATCGAGCCAAGTGTTGGACTCCGAACTTGTTGTTAAAGGTTAGTAAGTTGCGGGAGCAGCCATGTAGAAGAAGCTGGACTCTGAACTGACCATTTAGCGAGTTGTGACTCGGAGAGATAGAGAAGCAAGAGCAATAATTTTCAATGAAAAGATATAAAGTTTTATAAACTAAGTGGCTGCTTCAATAGGGCGAGCCATTATTACATGCTGTTGGCCGAGTTACAAGCATCGGCCTTATTGAAAATCAAGATCCTACTTCTACAATAAGGTGAAGACCTCTTGGGAGGAGTTAGAAGATTGTGAGTCTTGAGGCTCGGCGGGCTTTTTTGTTCGCTTGTTTGCTCCTCAGGGGGGAAGCTCGGCCCCTTTCCTTGGACGAACTTGGTCAGGTGCCCCCGCTGTATGAGTTCTTCGATCTCCTCCTTCAGAGCCCGACAATCATCCGTGTCGTGGTCGTGGTCCCTGTGAAAGCGGCACCACTTATCTTTGTTCCTCTTCTTGCCAGGGGTATTCATTCTAGGGGGAGCGCGGAGTAGTCCTTCCTTGTCCACCTCCATAAGGACTTCTGATATATTAGCAATGAGGGGGGTGAATTTCTCAAAACGTGGAGTCGAGCGGCGCTGGCCATTACTGTCCTTCTGGGATTTTTGGGACCCCTCTTCCCTTGTGTTCTTTCATTTGTTCCCGGAAGATGTCTCCTCAAGAGCAAGGGGGTTGAGAGCCTCTTCCGCCCGTATATACTTCTCCACCCTAAGTAGGAGCTCTGAGAAGTCATGAGGAGGCTTCTTGGCAAGGGACGCCCTGAGGTTGGCATTAGTAACGTTGCGCTCGAATGTGGCAGAGGCTACTGACTGGTTGAGGGAGGGAATGGACCGGGCTTCGGCGGTGAAGCGTCGAACGTAATCTCTTAGGCGTTCACCCTTTTCTTGGTTGAGGGTCACCAGAGATACACTTGTTTTCTCAGCTCGGTGGCTACTCACGAAATGAGTAAGGAAGAGCCCTTCGAACTGGTCGAATGAGAAGATGGAGGCCGGGGCGAGTCGAGAGTACCATTCTCGCGCAGACCCCTTCAGCGTGGCAGGGAAGATCTTGCAGAGGAGGGCGTCTGAAGCATGGTGGATCATCATGAGAGTTTGAAACTCTCTATGTGATCTGCGGGGTCCGACTCCCCGGCATATGTCTCGAAGTGAGGCAGCTTGAAGTTTTCTGGGATGGGGGCCTCCATGATGGTGCGGGAGAATGGAGGTCTGCTCGGGCGGAGGTTTATCACCCGTTGCTCTTCTTCCTTGTCAATTCGGCCGAGGCGCTTCTCCATCTCGTGGAGACGGCGGTAGACTGAGTTTTCTCTTTGATCATATATTACCAAGCCCCGGAACTCATCTTCGTACGAGGATGGACTGGGGCTGCGGCGATGGAAGCTTGGAGAAGGACGAGGACTGAGAGTGTGAAGGCGGTGGCTCCTAGCTGGCTCATGAGTAGGTGGCCTCTGGTCGTTCTTTGGGACGAAATTGAGGGCCCGTAAGACTGTCGCTTGGAAGTCTTGAAGATTTGCCCTTGTGACTAGTTCCTCTCCAACTTGGCGGTCCCTATGTGTGGCTCGGCTTATTGGAGAATGAGTTCTCCGCCGATGACGCTGAGGGGACTCTCTTTGCCTCCTCGGAGGAGGGGATCTTCTAGTCCTCGGTCATGGGGGGGTTCGGATTCTTGAAGCTCCTGAGTTCTCGGGTTGATGGACTCGACCAAGGGCCCGCCATCCATTCAGGCGAGTTCTAAGGTCGACCCCCTTTTGGCGGTCGTCAATTACTTGACGAAGATCCCGCTCGGGAGAGCTTTGAGAAGCTAGGGATTCAACCGAAGGATTGGGACCCGTGACTTGGTCGTGAGGAGGATGTTGCTTCGAACGACTTTGACGGGAGCCCCCCTGGGCAGCCCCCCGAGACCCTTGAGGGGCCTATTGAGTAGGAGCACCTTAAACCGGAGGAGGGAGAGGAGGAAGAGAAATGGTTCTTCGGTTGGAGACCGCTGCCTTCCCCTTCTGTTTTGGATGCATGGCTTGAAACTAGTATCGTTGATGAAGTTAGGTCAGGTTGCTTTTTCGGTTCCCACAGACGGCGCCAATCTGTTACCGCTAAATCTGGTGTGGGGGCAAACAGATAGTATTTGTGGATTCTTAGGAAAACCTGAATAGCAAACCTGAAACTTGTTCTGCCGGAGTTTGACCGTTGACTCCCGCCGTTCACCTGCAAAAAGCGTGATACACCGGGATTGATCCCGACGACACATCCTCCGACGCTCAAGTCAGTAATCAGAGATGATTATGAAAGAGCGTAAAACTGGCAAAAGATTGATTACCTCTTAATGGAGATGGATGGGGGGTATTTATAGTCGCCGTTGGGGTCAGATTAGGAATGTAATCCCTGTGGTCAGATAAGGAATGTAATCCCTAACCCCCAGTGAAAGGATAGATGTGAATCAGGGCCGTTGATTAGGATTAATCAGAAATCCTAATTCTATCCTGCTGGATTTGGTTTATTTCGGGTTGGCACCCGTACCCAGTTGAGGTGGATCCGTTCGTGGGTTATTAGGTCTTGAAGAAAGGCCCAGTTCCCATTTCAGACCCGTTAGTAAGTGAAATTACCGTTTTACCCCTGAGCTTTAAGATTCGTGTCCGATGTGATCAGTCCCGATTTAATCCTATTTTTAGCCATATCACTACTAAACTCGCTATATGAGATAGCGAGTCTAGTTCAAATGAACTCGCTATCTCAGATAACGAGTGTAATTGTACTCATTTTTTCAGATAAAATTTGAACATGAAATGTATATAACTACTCTGGCTATCTCTAGTTCAAATGAACTCGCTATCTCATTTAACTAGTGTAGTTGTACTCATTTTTTCAGTAAAATTTTAAACATGTAATTTCTACCTAAAATGTATTTAACACTCACTATCTCATATAACGAGTCTAGTTCAATTGAACTTGCTATCTTAATTAGCGAATGTAGTCGTACTCATTTTTTTAGAGAAATTTTGAACATGCAATTTCTATTTGAAATGTATAGACATACACTTACTATTCAAGATAGCTCGGTCAGTTGGACTAAACTCGGGAGCAGATCAATTTGGTAAATAGTTTCGAAAGTGGGTCACTTTGGTAAATACTTTCAACAAGTGGGTCATTTTGGAAAAATTCCGTATGCTAGAGTTCATGTGTGGAAACATGTTAATTTAGGTGTGATAGAACAAAATATGAGGAGCAGATTTATCAATGCTTATTCATGATAAGCCGCCATATTGATGAAATGCCTCAGTGGGTTGTTTAGTATTATATATGTGGAAATCAACCTCCAAATTCGGTGGTTAAATAATGTTGATAGGAATACATCACTGGAATTATTTTAGCCTTCTTCTTGCTAGCTGCTTCCGAAGATCATGAAATTACTAGCGAATATATATATATATACTAGATTTGCCCGTGGGCACGTGCCTACGGCACGTATTCAGAACGATACAGCATATGAAAGGTCTTGTAAACAGTAAATCAACAATTATTTAGTTCAAATTTGAACAGTATGACAATAATTAGTTGTAAATAAAAGTTCATATTTTCATTAATATATGTTGAAAAATAATTATAAATTGGACACTACAAAATAAAGAGGAATATCTGGCGTAAATTCCTCGGCGTTTGGGGTGTTTCCCCGGGGGATTCCCCGACGTTTATTAAAAAGCGCCGAGGATTCCCCCCCCCCCCCCCCCCCCCCCCCCCCACCCGCACACTAAATTCCCCACTTCCCTCTCTCCTTTTCACTCGCGCCCTAAATTGATAAATCACCCGCACCCTAAATCCTATCTCTCCGAAAACCCTACCTCTGATTTCGTTCCTCTTCGATTTCGACAAAACCAATCTCCACTTCTCCGCGCCCTAAACCTCTTTCTTTCTTTCTTCGATTTCGACGCCCCAATCTCCACTTCGATTTCGATATCGATATCGTCGCCTGCTCTTTCTTTCTTCGATTTCGATATCGATTTCTTTCTTTCTTTCTTCGATTTTAATATCGTCGCCTGCTTGCGTTCAATCTCTCCGCCTGCCGCCGTTGGATCTTGTCGCCGCCGCAGTTGGATTGGTGAAGATGGTGAGTTAGTTACTATGCAATCTGCGGATTTGGGTTTCTTGAATTTTATTGGTTTATGGTGTGGATTTTGGTTGATTATATAACAGGTAGGAGTTTAGTTAGTGAATGACGACGAGACTCTGAGGGATTGTGCGCAAGGGTTCCAAACAAGTTGCAAGATTGGGCAAGGTGGATTTGGGTCTGTTTATAAGGTGACTTTCTTACCCTTAGTATTGTTCAAAATTTTGACAAGCTGAAACATTGGTTGAATAAGATGCGAATGAATGTTTATTTTTTTGCCCATGTCTTTACATTATTTAGAAAGGCATTATATTCACTACGGAGAAATAGGGCTCTTTAGGATGTGGAAGGGTTTATTTGGTTCTGAATATTTATTGTTAAGTAACCAATAGATGAACTACGTTGCCTTAATTTTTAAATGAATTTTGTTACCATCTTTTTAAATTTGAAACAATTTGAAACCACGACGTACACGATGACCTACTTAAATATTGAATTCATTTGCAGTATTGTTTAAGTTGAAATTGATATATAGCAATCTATGTTCATCTCTATTCATACAGGACTACAGTTATTAAATGTTTTGGTTGATGATATCTTGGCAGAAGGTCTTCATTTTGTTCTTATTTCATTATTATCGTCTAAGAGTAGTGACCCGAAACAATGAGTCATTCTGTATTTTTCATGAACAATGAGCAGAAAATGACTAGCTAAAAGCAAATCAATCTTTAACAATTGAGCTATTGAAATGATACAAATTTCAGTATGCCATGTAAAAAACAAACCCTGATCAGATACATTCAAGAAGTTCTATAAAGGGAATTACTTGGCAACAAAGACTCTTAACATGAAATTTGCAATCGTCAATGAGCTATGCCCGACAATTTAGTTATACAACCAGATGAATCTGTTTATAGTTTTATTGGGTTGATAACTCAAATCTCTATCCACTTAGATATAAGTTGGGTAAACTAAATAACTCCATTTAATCTACTAATATTTTATTTTATAAACATCTAACCTACCAATACATGTACTACATTTTAGTAAGACTTTAATGTTCTGATGACAAGCCATATGGATTTTAGAGGAAAAAGGCAATAAGATCTTCCACTTTATTAAATTTAAGGACAAAATTTCATGAGTAAAATGAACTAGGAAGTGAAGAGATGAGTTCAAAAAGAGTGAGGAAAGTGAATTGAACTGATGAGGGGTTCTAGAAGTATGCTAATGTCAGTGCTAATCAAAATTTTCTTTGGTAACTGAACTCATGTTGAAACTTTTAAGGAGAAGAAATAATAGAATGAGAGGATTTCTTCTTTTGGAAGATGACTACATATCTGAGAGATCGTTTCAACTCTTTTAGTGCAGGGCTGATGCTTATGCCATTTAATATGCTTAGCTATATATTTACACATGTTTTTTCTTCTTAAATATAGAATGACTCATTTGCACATGCTAATTTTATTTTTTAAAGGATAAAATTATGATTAACTGTATTTTTGCAATGAATAGATTGTTCATCATTCCATTTTGATGATATTGTGTATGTAATCATTTCATTTTGATGTTACCGTGGACATATATAGTAGTGTATAACTAAATTTGAACAATATATGAATGATACTTCAAACTCGGACATAGTGATTTAAACTGCTAATAGCTAGCTAGGTTAGTTAATGCAATTGAGGATTGAGGGTTACTCAAAGATAGATTTAATTGAGGATTAAATGAAGAATTGTAGAAGTATACAGTAACATCAGATAGATTTAATTTAGGATGAACACTCAGATCAAGTTTTGTATTACATCTATGTCAGTTTCTATTTCACTCTTAGTTCACCATCACACCTAGAATGGGAAGTATGAATTTGATTGTTTTCAAAAGCATACCAAACCTTCATCCACTCCAAACAACCCAGTGTTCATTAAAAAAAGAATATTTTAATTTGTGAGGGTCTCAATCTCTCTTTCTGAAAAGCTATTTTTTATGAAATTTAATTTTCAGATTGAGTAATATTATTGAAATGGATAAAAGTTGGATGAGTAAGTCATGATTATGCAAAGAGTATCGAGATAGTGTTAGATATTTCATTATCTTTGCCAAGCAACATTCTCGTGATCCCAACTTTATCCTTTGTCCATGTCGCCGATGCGTAAACTGTCATTTGCTTCCATGCTACGAAGTACAAACACATTTGGTGATTAATGGTTTTCTGCAAGGGTACACACTGTGGTTTTGCCATGGAGAGCGTGACACATCGGTTTTGGTTGGACAAGATTTGTTGGAAGAGAAAAATGAACCCTTAGTGAATGATGACGACAGTCTTGCCGATGTGATGCAAAATTTAGTGCGGGATGCTTTTGGGATTCACAACAATCCACACAAATAGTTCAACAACCCAAGTCTATGATGAACCGACCGAAACCTCGCACACTGATAGAGACGAGGGTGGAGTGGAGGAGGGAAGGCAAAACTCTGAATTTAACAAAGAATTTGAAGCATTCAGTATGTTGTTGGAGGATACTAGTACACCCTTGTATCGTGATTGCATCAAATTTTTGAAGTTCTCATTCTTCGTGAGGTTATTTCAGATCAAATGTTTAAATAGTTGGCCTGTCAAATCCTTTATAATGTTACTTAAATTGTTGAATGAAGCATTTTCTGAAATTTGTCTCCCAAATTCAGCATATGGAATAAAACAATTCCTTAAATATTTTGATCTGGGGTATGAGAAGATAGTTGCATGTCGATATGATTGTATGTTATTTAGGGGGGATAAGGAGAGTCTGGAGAACTGTGAAATTTGTGGTACTTCAAAAAGAAAAGGTGTTCCGAATGAAGAACAAGATGCAAGTGAGATAGTTAAATCAGGGCGGAAAAAGAAGCCAACAAAACAGATGCGCTACTTTCCTTTGATTCCTAGGCTACAAAGGTTGTTTATGTCATTTAAGACTTCTTCTGATATGAGATGACATGCTGAAGGGCGGAAGAATGATGGAATTCTCAGACATTCGGCGGATTCTGCTGCATGGAAAAGTTTTAATGAAAGATATCCTGATTTTGCTGAAGATACTCGCAATGTGCGACTTGGATTAGCCAATAATGGTTTTAACCTATTTCGACAAACGAGTAGTATATACCGCATATGGCCTGTAGTGTTGATACCGTATAATCTACCGCCTTGAAAGTGTATGAAGCCATCGTCATTTATTTTGTTCACAATGGTTCCTGGACCGAAAAGCCCTGGAAATGATATAGATGTCTATCTCCAGCCTTTAATAAATGAGCTCCAACAGTTTTGGGAGGGTGTTCCAACATATGATATAACAACTAAGAAATCATTCCGTCTTCGAGTTGCATTGACTTGGACGATCAATGATTTTCCTGCGTATGCAAATTTATCCGGTTATAGCACCAAAGGGCGTAATGCGTGTTCTTGTTGTGCTGATAAAACTACTTCACGATGGCTATATAATGGGAGAAAGTTCTGCTACATGGGTCATAGAAGATGGTTTCCCGACACACACAATTTTCAGGATGGAAACTACGACTTTTGATGGGGTGGAGGAGTGGGAACATTCACCTGAAATATTGTCTTGGTCCGATGTGTTAAGGCGGCTACATGGTCATCATTTCAATTATGGTAAGGAAGTAGAAGCCATAAAAAAGGGCAAGAAAAGGGCAAGGGATGACGACAACGATGAAGATGAATGTGATGACATTGTTGAGTTAGGGTCCTGGAAGAAGAAGAGCATTTTCTTTACACTGCCGTACTGAGAATTCAATTTATTGCGCCATAATTTAGATGTGATGCATATCGAAAAAAATATTGGTGAAAATTGTGTAGGGACTATCATGGGAGATGATCGGAAGACAAAAGACAATCTTAAGTGTTGTCTTGATTTAGCTGCGTTGGACATACGACACGAGTTGCACCCCGAATATTTACAGAATGGCAGAGTGCGCCTTCCTCCAACAATGTACTGCATGTCTAAAAAAGAGTTCGAATCGTTTTGCAAAGTTCTACAGGAGTTTAAAGTTCCCGTTGGCTATTCATCTAACATAGCAAGGTGCGTCAATGATAAGGAGAAGAGGCTTCAGGGTCTAATGTCACACGACTACCACATCTTGATGCAGGATCTCCTTCCTGTGGCTTTAAGTTTCTCAATGTGCGACCAAGTCACTGCCGTCATCAAGGATCTATGTAGCATTTATAAAGGACTTTGCTCAAGGGTTCTACGTGTTGAAGACATTAACCTGTTGGAGCAATGTGCTGCTTTGGTACTTTGTCAAATGGAGAGAATATTTTTTCCTTCGTTCTTCACTATAATGGTTCACTTGGTCATTCATCTAGCAGGCGAAGCAAGACTTGGTGGGCCGATACATTATCGGTGGATGTATCCCATTGAGAGATAGTTATTCATATTTGTTAATTATATACCTCGAAGCTGGATGATGTGCATACTTTTTTTGATCTAACCATTTACATGTATAGGTATCTTTATCGACTTAAGGGATATATTAAAAATAGATCACATCCAGAAGGCTTAATAGCAGAAGGTTATCTCTCGGAAGAGTGCTCCAATTTTTGTTCCCGATATCTTCAGGGTGTCGAGACATGTCTTACTAGACCAAGGAGAAACCCAGTTGGGTCAAACCTTGGTGAGGCACATTATTTCTTTCAAACTGCTGGAAATACCATTGGTAAAGTTGATGCGGTTGAGTTAGATAACTTAACATAGAAACAAGCACATCGATATGTGCTAGATCATCATGCAACAGTTGAGCCATTCCGAGAGTAAGTCATAAATGGGTTGGTTTATATTTAATTAAACTCGATTTGAACAATGTACATCTAATTATATTTCGTTCTTTTAAATATTTACAGAGAATTTATCCATGAAATGAAAAGGAATTTTAGAACAAGGAAATTAAGACCACGTGACCAAAATAAGATGTTGAATGAAAGATTTCATATGTGGCTTAAAGACTATGTAAGAGTGTTCCAAATTATCAAGTACTGTCTTTTTTGTTAGAATAATCTTAATTTTACTAATACGGTTTATCATCACATCCTATAGGTTCCGAAGTTGCATGATGATTTGGTATCATCTGAAATCAAGATTCTTGCTACAGGTCCCCATAAGATGGTTAGAAGATTTAAGGGATATATATATATATATATATAACGGATTCAGATTTCATACTAAGGATCATGAACGTTATTTAAAGTCCCAGAATAGTGGAATTGTAGTGACGTCAAAGACAAGAAGTTATGCTTCTAAGAATGACACAAATCCAGTTGATGAAGATGTTGACTATTATGGGGTGCTCACGGATATCATCGAGTTAGACTATTTTGATCATTTTCGAGTTGTCTTATTTTGCACGGACTGGGCTGGTATGGATAAGAATTATCCCCAAAACAAGGATACTTTAGGTTTCATAATTGTAAACTTTTCAAATTTGATTCATACTGGCACACACATCAGCCATGTACCATTTGTGTTCCCATCTCAAGTCCTCCAAGTGTTCTATGTTGAAGATCTAGCTTCGCCTAAATCTTACGTGGCTCTTAGTATGCAACCAAGAGATGTATATCAGTTGGGAGAGACATCAGATGATGAGGACGAAGATGTCACTAACATTTTTGTTGCTGCTGAATTTCCTAGGTTTGATGTAAACATATCAGATAACAACAGTAAACCTAATTGACTATACACGGATGGAGATCCAGGGGATGTATTGGATAGTATTGAAGAACAATAACTTTTGAAACTTATTTGAATTGTTAATTATGTGTTTACAAGATTGCATTGTATTGTCTCGGTTGATACCTATTTGAAGATTGCATTGTATGTTTTCGAATTCTATTTTGTCTTATTATGTGCCAACTTATATCTATTTTGTCTTATAGCTTCTTGTTTTTGTGCCAATGACCAAGCTATGGTTTTTGATCACTGTATTTATGGTTATTTGAAGCATCAATGCGTAGCTTTGTCGTTATTATACGTACACGAACATCATATGTGCCCCTTATTTGTAGATGTATAATTAATGTAAGTTCATTTTTGGAGTACTTTGAGGCATTGAGGGGTTTCTGTTGTTGTGATGGAGATTCAAAGTTCTGGTGCAGGAAATTATGAGTAGCATGCCAATTTGGGTTTTTCTTTTCTGAAGGAACAACTGTCTTTCTAGTTTGTGTAGTGTTTCTATATCTAGTTACTTTGTAGCACACCAGTAGATTCATTTTCACTGCTTGTCTTTTGCTTTACAGAAGAATGTTTTGTTCAGTTTGGTTTATTTTATCACAATTTTAGTTTTGTTCAGTTTGGTTTATTTTATCATAATTTTAGTTTTGTTCAGTTTGGTTTATTTTATCATAATTTTAGTCTGCTTGCATTTTGCTTTATAAGTTTTCCTTCAACTCAATTTAATACCTAGTGTTAATGGAATTCTAACCGAACAGTCACATGCTCTTGATTTTTTAAACCCCTTAACTTCTACTCTATGGTCTTGAAATGCAACAAAAGATTTAAATACAGTAAACACATTCAAATGCTAGTGTAATTTCCTACAGTTCATCATTGAATATTATTAGCAAGACCCTTAGTTCATCATTGAATATTAGTGTAATTTCCTACAGTTCATCATTGAAGATTAGCATGTCCCTTTCTATTTAGTATCTAAACTGCATGTTAAATATTTTATTGCTTTTTTCAATAGGTCTGAATTATGCCGCGACGGAATACGGCGCCTAAAGGAAGGGGTGAGCAGCCTCTAAACGAGGAGGATACCCACTTAGAGGTAGGTGAGGGAAGTACCCAGCCACCCACCCAAAAAAAGACCCGGGGAGCGACGAAGTTAACTGATGTATGGAAGCTATCCACGGGTCAAAAAATACTAGTGGAGATAAACGGGGATCATCAGCCCATAGGAAAAAATGCAGTGACCTTCGCATCGTTCATTGGGTTGATTGCTCGGAATTCAGAGATTCTTACACTATCTTACGATAGATGGACAAAGATCCCCATAGCGACAAGGGCTAGAGCTGTTGAAGTTCTTAAGATACCATTCATTTCTACAGTATTTCTTATTTTCTTTTGGTTTCAATATATAAGTTACATCATCTTCATTTTAAATTTAACTTTCTGGAAGGGACACTATATAACTGTATGATACAGTTTTAACCTACTTGTTTTCCCCCTCAAACCTGACACTTGGACCATTTGTGTTCCCATATCATCGACCATAAGTATACCTAGCACAATTCACATGACCAATATCAACACACTTGTTTAGTAACAAATAGAAGTTCACATTCAAGTATGTTCACCCACTTCTTTTAGCTGCTTATCTTTCCCTCTTATTTGCATTATAATTTGTAGTTATGATGCATCACATTCATGGCTTTTGCTACAATCTATATTGAAGTGCCTTATACAAATTCACCATCTATTCAGGTTTTTACTAATCAAGAAAAAGATGAAGAGTCCCAAGTGAGATCATGTGGTGGGTTTTACAAAAGAAAGTGGTATGTAGTTTGAATTAAAGAACAGGAAGTAACTACAATAGGGAACGTGCTTAAGCTCTCACAAACAGAACGAAAAATTAAAGAATGGGAAAGTCCCCTGGTATAGAATCAAATATCTAAAAGATGATACTACACATAGTAGCTACCACCATTTAAGAAATTTATGCTACTGAAGCCACAAAGTAGAGCCAGATTAATTACAGTTCCAGCTGTTTTCTTTTGTTCATCGTTCTTGCATGCATGCACAGCATAAGCTGAAATTATTATGATCTCAAACATGCACCTGCATCCTCAAAGTAGCTAGTCATCTCTAAGACTATAACTCTTACTACATTATATGTATCTACCTTGTTGTCAATTTAATCATGGATGAATGTTTGTTTCGTTACACAAATATTTTCATATTAGACTTATTACCAGCTAGCAAGTATTGATCACGTCTTAAGTAGCAAATAGTATTGATCAGGACTTACACAAATATTTTGTATTCACGACTGTTTGTACCATTATTGTAGCAAAAATTTGATTACCCGGTGGTTCTTGATGCCGATTGGGTAAATAAATCTATGTCCAAGAAATGAAGAGACTATAAGGTTGAGCTTAAGGCAGAATATTATGACGAGGACAGAACAATGGTTGAGAACACACGAGTACTCCCGAGAGGTGTCGTGCGTTCTGATTGGGAATTTCTTTGTCATTTTTGGAGTACACCTGAAGGGAAGGTAATGAAAAAAATGTAGTATATGATGTAATATATTTTGATATAATATTTGGCTTATTAAATATTACTGTGATAAATTTTATTTACGTGCAGAAGAGCTGAAAGAGGTCGTGCAAGTAGGGATGCACAGGACGTGCTGCACACTTCAGGAGGTACAAGCTTTGCAAGGCGACGTGCAATAATGGTATATCTAAGTGTTTTGATCTTCATTTGAATAGTATACGTAATTGATTTTATAATTCCCTAGACGTACACTGTAGGTAGGATTTTCTCATCTTTTAGGTATTACAACCTTATTAGCTTCACAGCCTGAAGTCTTCTCTGCAGCCTATATAGGGGTATCTTGAAAATGCCGGTATAGGGGTAATTTTAATTTAGTTTTTTGTCGAAATAATAGCTATACCAGCATTTTTACAAAAAAAACATCGGCATAGCCTCTTTTTTTACTCTCTCTCTCTCTCTATATATATATATACACACACACACACATAAATATCAGAAGATTCAAAGAATATATAACGTACAAACTCAAAATTTGTAAGAATACAATTGAATATATTTGATATCTCCAAAGTATCAATTTGCAAGAACACAAGTACATGATTAGAATATTGTCATATATATAAAATGAACCAATCTTACAAATAGTATAAACTACAAAATTTATAAGTATCTATATAGAGATCCACCAAATCATGGAATGTGTGACGTGCGTGGCATTGAAGGTGTTGAAGGGGCCTCAATGACAGGGACAACATCAGCAAGCTCAGTACCTAAAAGGAAAAAGATCATTAAACACTTCAAAAAAATATAAATAAAAGCTTTACATTTCATATATGTTAAGTTGCTGATATCTGCTACAATAATCTTTCCATTTGATAGCTCATCGTCCTTATGGTTTGAAGGGAAAGATACATATCGAACTGCTGATATCTGCTGATAACTGCTGATATCTACAATAATCTTTCCATTTGCTGATATCTGCTACAATAATCTTTCCCTGTAGTATTGACAGTACTTAATGTATTATATATGGTTTGAAGGGAAAGATACATATCGAACTGCAGGGTCAATATATCTTATGATTCACTTTACCTTAATGTAAATATGTGGTGGTTGATTAAGTTGAATAGAATGACATCGAATCAGGATAATAGAACAATAATAGTCTGATTTCTAGGGTTTAGATTTTGGATTCCGGATCGGGGAAAATGCACAGTTGTGATCAGGATGAGCATATGCATGCATCAGATGTCAGTCAAGTAAGATTGTTGTCGATTTTGAAATTTTACGAGAATTCAAGACCATGAGTTATAATGTTCTAAAACTGGTGTCAACAGAATGTAGAATCAGGCATGGACAAAATGATTCAATGAACGGCTCTAGTTTACCTGCACTTATCCTCTATACGAGCTTTTTGTGTTACTGAATTGCATATCCCAGGCTGTTGTTTGTGTTCTTCCCACAGTTTCCCTATTAATTGAATACAGAGTTTTATTATCTTATATTGATATTTCATTCTTTTTTCTTGGTGTTCTCTTTTTTAATTGAGCATTGTTATTTAAATGAGGTACTTTTCGGTTAAGAAGAAAATGAGGTACATTTTCTTCCAACCAAGTCACTTAGGTATGGAAAGCAAGTCACTTAGGTATGGTTAAGAAGAAAATGAGCATATCATATATGCTCGCGTTGGTTGTTCGATGTATTTTTGGCACAAAATTTATAGAATTCAAGTTAGCCTAGATTAAAAACCACAATAAAAAATAATAAATGCCTTTTTGTTCCTAGTCCATCCACAACTGATATATACAAATTTGATGATTATGTATCATATTCATCTCTGATGCAATTCAGTGATGCAATTCAGTTAGCTAAAGAGCCAAACAGGAAGATTATGTATCATTTTACCAATATTTGTTCCTATGTTTTTTTGCTAATAAATTTTTTCATCAAAGTTAAGATGTTGGGCTAAAAATGATGACACAACCTTATTAGAAATTATAACACAACCTGAAGTCTTCTCTGCAGGTTCAACTGAGTGCACTTTGATTGTGCACTCACTACAAAATATATAGGCAAATTCGGCAGTTCAACCCCGGCGCTTTATAGTAGTGCCGGCGGGATTGCGAAGAAACCCCGACGTTTCTAAAAAACGCCGGGTATGCCAAATAGCCCGGCGTTTTAAAACGCCGGGCAATGAAGCATCGAAAATTTCCACTCCCCCGCCCTAAAGTCTCCACTTTCCCTCTTTCTTTTCCCTATCCGCGCCGAAACCCTATCTCTCTAAAAACCCAATTTCCCCATCTCTCCAATTTCTTACTCTTTCTATTTTCGAATTCCCTGCTGTTCCATCTTGCTGCCCCCGCCACCGTTCCATCTTGCCGCCCCCGCCGCCGTTCAATCTCGCCCCAGCCGCCGTTCGATCCCCCTCTTCGATTCCCGAAAACGCCGGGGATTGAGTTCTTGTTTGTAGTGACTCTGATTGTGCACAATCAGAGTGCACTTTGATTGTGCACTCTGATTGTACAGTTTATTTTTTTTGCTTGTCAAATTTGTTTATCAATTCTGCAAATGGACTAATGCTAAATTTCTGTTTTTGCAGAGGGGTGTTTCGTAGTGCGGCAACTGAATTTCCTACAAATTGAGGTAATGGTGGAGGTTGACAAGAACCTCTGATGGTTGGATTTCCAAGTGTTAATTTGGGTGAACAGATGACTTTTGTAATATTTGTAGTGTTACTAACTGCTGAAACACAATAGGGAGCTTCTCGTGTTTCTGAATAGTGCTTTATGTGATGTATATTTTGAAGTTGAAAGAACTTTATGTGATGTATATATAGTACAATGAAAGTTGAAAGATCTTTGTTTTATTAAAGTTTCAAGGAGTGTTTGTTTGATAATTTGTGAGTTTCATAATTTGTGGAGTAGTGGAGTTTGTAATGATTTGTGATAATTTGTGGAGTAGTGGAGTTTGTGATAATTTGATAATTTGTGATAATTTGTGAGTTTCAACAATATGGTTATCATTCTACGGGTTTCATAATTTGTGTGGAGGAGTGGGAAATTCATTCAGCAAGAATAAAACATTCCCCGGCGTTTACAAACGCTGGGGTATATTTAGTAACGATAAGAAATTTTAAAAATTCAAAAGCAAATCACCGGCGTTTATCAAACGCCGGGGAAGTTTTGAACAATCCCCGGCGTTTCACTTGCGCCGGGGAATCGAATAGTTTTCCCGGCAGCGGCAAGGACGGCGTTTGCGGTGGCATTTTGCGAAACGCCATGCAGCTAATCCCCGGCATTTTGAAAATGCCGGCCATTGTAGAAAAAAATGCCGGCGATACTGTTACTGTTTGTAGTGGGAGTATAAAAATCCATGTTTCCATAAGTGTGTGTGTGTATATATATATATATATATATATATATATATATATATATATATATATATATACTAGATTTGCCTGTGGGCGCGTCTTCGGAACGATACAAAACACAAAAAGCCATGTAAACAGTAAAACAATAATTATGTAGGTCAAGTTTGAATAGTATGACAATAATTAATTATAAATAAAAGTCTATGTTTCCATTAGTATATGTTGAAAAATAATTATAAATGAGGTATAAAATCTAACTTCTTAGAGCATTAAGTGTGGAAAATAATGAAATTTAATTATTGAAGAGATATTTGCTATTAAAAATTCTAAAAATTTACAAAACCGAAATCTTAAAATCTAAATTTCTAAATAAATAAAGAAAGAATGGGATAGAGAGATATAGAGAGAGAGAGAGAAAGAGGGAAATATGAAAAAGTAAAGAGAGAAGAGATAGATAGTAATAATGAGTTTTTTAGGGGGGAAAATTTGGTTTTTGAGTTTGAAATTTTGGAGGGAAAATGTGTTTTGTGAGGTTTGATATGGGCCTTTGATTTTGGGGGGATTGATTGTGAGCCACTTGATAGCTTTCTTTGTAATTTATTATTATACTAGGTTTGCCCGTTGACACGTGCCTACGGCACGTCTTCGAAACGGTACACCTTATTTGATCATATAAAATAGTTTTGGAGTTCCAGCGAATCGATTGAAGTAGCAAACATATTATATGAGAAACTTTTGGGAGTCCAGCAAAAAATATATTATATGATTTTTTGAATTTTTTGAATTATTTTAAAAGTTTTTTAATTTTTAATTTGTTTAGTTTTTAAATTTTTTTTTTTTAAAAATTTTTAAAATTTTTATTTTCTTAATTTTTGAATAGAAGAGGGAGGAAGAGAGAGAGAAAAAAATAATTAAATAAATATAGGAGTTGTTTTGGGTGGGGGATTTGAATTTGAGTTTTGGGGGAAAACTTTTGGGGGGAAAATATGTTTTGAGAGGTTAGATCTGGGCCTTTGATTTTTGGGGGAATTGAAGGAGAGCCAATTGATAGCTTTCTTTGTATATTTTGAGAGGTTAGATCTGGGCCTTTGATTTTTTGGGGAATTGAAAGATAGCCAATTGATAGCTTTCTTTGTGTTATATATATATATATATATATAGATAATTAAATAAATAAATGAGTTGTTTTGGGAGAATTTGAGTTTGAATTTTGGGCGGACTTTTGAAAGGGAAAATGTGTTTTGTGAGGTCAGATCTGGGCCTTTGATTTTTGGGGAATTGAATGTGAGCCACTTGATAGCTTTCTTTGTGTTTTATTTTATATATATATATATATATATCTATAACTATTATAATGGGAGAGTTGGGGTTCACAAACAAATAAATAATTTTTTATTCCTTGGTGTGTGTGTGTCAACACGTGCAGCGCACGTGTTGGTAGATTTTTTTTTTTGATCCTTTTCATTCCCCCCCCCACGTGCATCGCACGTGCATTATACTAGTATATATATATATAAAAGCATAATCCTTCCGGCTATTTTAGATGGATATGGTCTACGTGAGTCCTCTGTTTTTTTTATCAGACGACTAGGGGATCCGAATCTGCTTGCTTTAGATTTAAGCTGATGACGTTGACAATATGCTCGCACCACATACTAATTACTATTCTCATTTATGGCATGGTACAAGTTGACAACTGTTGGAATTAATTTTTGCAGTTTTCCGGGCCGGATTCCGGCAAGCTCCGGCCACCGGCGGCACCGAAAAATGAGTGGATTGCGATCCTCTCGACGAGTACTATTCCGTAGTATACTCACTTGCCAAAAACGAATTCCGTATGAATGAGAAATGTTGATCCAAAGTTGGGTACTTGAAATGTACTAACTTGGCAACTGGGAGAAAATAGATAGTCCCATATCGGAAATTGGAAATGATTTTGTCTAGTATATATACTAGAAAACTGGACTAAAGGGCGTGGCCCGGGGGTTACCACTAACGTGTAGTGGAGAGAGGACTTAGCCAAAATGACAAACACACACGCGCGCACGCGCGCGCGCCCCGGCCCCGACCCCGGCTTCGGCTCGGTTCGGCTCGGCTCGGCTTGGTCTGGTCTGGTCTGGCTTAAATTTTTATTTTATTTCTTTTTGCCCAGACAAACTCTTCCTCTACTGAACTGAAAAGACTTTTCAGATTCAGTAACTGGTGCCCATTACTCTGTAACAGCAGAGTAATGGATCACCAGTTATGAATATGAAGAGTTCCCATTACTCTGCTGTTACAGAGTAATGGCAGCTGCTGAATAGTCTCCAATCCAATTTCCTCTATATAACTAGACAGAGGCTTACATACAGACAAATAATTTTTTACATTTCTTTTCTTCTTCTTCTCCTCTGCGTCAGTGTTAACTGAGAGTACAACACAGACAACAGTTCGTTGTCTCTGAAGCAAGGGTGTTGCATTCTTCAGAGAAGGTACAGTTGTATCCTGGGAAGCAATTTGACGGAAACCGTCACACTACGGGGCAAATTCTGCTTTAAGGACAGATATTTCAAATCTCGACTCTGTGCAGATTTTCTACTTACTGTTTTTCTTCAATTGATTTTGATTCCTTCACAAATTCTGTTAGGATTTTTATTATTTTATATTCAGGTTCTAACAATCTTAAAGCAGAATTTTTTCCTCACAGATTCTAATAATTTTGTGAAGTCTGTTTACAAGTTCTGTTCGGAAAAAAGAACTAACAGTTTCTGTTTCAACCAATTTCAGAGAAGAAAATCAGAACATGGAGAATACACCAACTGACGTTGCTACTGGGCTTCTCAGTACCGAAACACCGGTGACCCAGAATGTGACTGCACATTTGGTTGCGGCACATTCGGTCGTTCTGCCCACGCACATAACCGTGGGAGAAAAACCGGAGAAGTTCAATGGAACTGGGTTCAAAAAGTGGCAAGGGAAGATGCAGTTCTACCTTACCACATTGAAGCTGGACAGATTCCTCAATGAATCTGCCCCGATGCTGGCGCCAATGGATGCACACTCCGTTGCTGCAGTTGATGCGTGGACTCAGGGCGACTACCTTTGCAGGAACTACATCCTGAATGGCCTGGTAGACTCCTTGTACAACGTCTACTGTGTCTTCAAGACGTCCAAACTCCTGTAGGGGTCCCTGGAAAAGAAGTACAAAACAGAAGACGCCGGGTCCAAGAAATTTGTTGTCAGCAAATTTCTGGACTACAAGATGATTGACTCCAAAACCGTGGTGAGTCAAGTCCAAGAACTGCAGGTTATAATGCACGACATTGCTGCAGAAAATATGACGTTGTGCGAACCATTCCAGGTTGCAGCGTTCATTGAAAAACTTCCACCTGGGTGGAAAGACTTCAAGAACTACCTCAAACACAAACGAAAGGAGATGTCTCTTGAAGATCTAATTGTCAGGTTGCGGATCGAAGAAGAGAATCGCAAGGCTGACAGGTCCTATGGAAATCAGTCCATAAAAAAGGCCAATGTGGTGGAGCATGAACAGAAGGGCAAGAAGAGGAAGTTTTTGCCACAGGCCTCAAACAAAAAACCTCTTGCAAAGAGGTTTGCTGGGAAATGCCACAAGTGTGGTAAGCTGGGGCACAAAATTTCTGAGTACCGCAGTAAGGACAGTAATCATTCAAAATCAGAACATGTAAAAGGAAATGAAAAATTCCATGTACACATAGCTGAGAACTTGTCTACTGGTCTCTCTGACCTGGACCTCTGTGCTGTTATTTCAGAGGTAAATCTTGTGGGGAGCAATCCTCGTGAATGGTGGTACGATACTGGGGCCACCAAGTATATCTGCTCGGACAAGAAAATATTCACCTCCTACCAGAAGTGCAACAAAGATGAACAGCTGTTCATGGGAAACTCTTCCACCTCCAAAATTGAAGGAACAGAGAAGATAGTGCTGAAAATAACTTCAGGCAAAGAGCTAACACTCACAAATGTGCTGCATGTCCCAGACATTAGAAAGAACTTGATATCAGGTTCTTTGCTAAGTAAGAATGGGTTCAAAGTTGTACTTGTTTCTGATAATTTTGTACTGTCCGAGAATTGGGTATATTTGGGTAAAGGATATGTAAAGGATGGACTGTTCAAGTTTAATGTAATGACAGTCATCCTTAAAACTATTGTTCCTGCTGTTCCCAAAGTTAATGAAATAACTCCTATTGCCTATGTTGTTGAGTCTTCCTCTGTTTGGCATGAAAGACTAGACCATGTTAATGTAAATTCTATGCGTAGATTAGTTAACATGAATTTGCTACCAAAATTTAAGGTAGATAACTCAGAAAAATGTGAAGTTTGCACGGAGGCCAAACTCACTAAAACTCCATATCTCGTTCTGTAGAAAGAAACACAGAAACTCTAGGTCTAATTCACACGGATCTGTGTGACTTAAAATATGTGCAGACCAGAGGTGGCAAAAAGTACTTTGTGACTTTCATAGACGATTGCACAAAATTCTGTTATGTATATTTGTTACATAGCAAAAATGAGGCTTTGGATAAATTCAAAGAATATAAACTTGAGGTTGAGAATCAACTTGGCAAAACGATTAAAATCGTTAGAAGTGATAGAGGAGGAGAATATGATGCACCATTTAACATGTTCTGCTCGGAACATGGAATAGTTCATCAGACAACTGCTCCCTACTCACCCGAATCAAACGGTACTGCCGAGCGCAAAAACCGAACTCTAAAGGAGATGATGAATGCCTTGTTGTTGAATTCTGGCTTACCCCAAAACATGTGGGGGGAAGCGTTACTGACTGCCAACTACATTCTCAACAAAATACCTCACAAGAAAACCGGCAAGACACCATATGAATTGTGGAAAGGTAACTTACCTTCGTATAAATACCTCAAAGTGTGGGGGTGTCTAGCAAAAGTGGCAGTACCTAACCCGAAACAGGTCACCATCGGACCTAAGACGATTAATTGCATATTCATAGGCTATGCACACAACAGTAGTGCATATCGGTTCTTGGTATACAAATCGTATATACCGGATATCCATGTAAATACAATAATAGAATCAAGAAATGCTTCATCCTTTGAACACGTGTTTCCGTGCAAGGATACTACGTACCCCAAACGTACACGTGAACAAGGGAATGCAAGCACTTCAGTTGATGAACCAGAACATGATACTGATGAGCCTAGACGAAGTAAACGGGCTAGAACATCAAAATCATTTGGTCCTAAGTTTGTGATGGCCTTTCTGTTAGAGAATGAGCCCAGAACTTTCAAGGAAGCCATGTCTATGCCTGATGCTCCTATGTGGAAGGAAGCAATCAAAAGTGAAATAGACTCCATTATGCAAAATCATACATGGGAGTTAGTCGATTTGCCTTCTGGATGTAAAGCTCTAGGATGCAAATGGATTTTCAAACAAAAATTGAAACTAGATGGTTCAATAGAGAAGCATAAGGCTAGACTTGTGGTACAAGGATTTAGGCAAAAAGAAGGCCTAGATTTCTTCGATACATATTCCCCAGTTACAAGAATAACATCCATAAGAATGTTGATAGCTATTGCAGCTCTACGTAACCTGGAAATACATCAAATGGATGTTAAAACTGCATTTCTAAATGGGGACTTAGAAGAAGAAATATAAATGAAACAACCTGAGGGTTACGTAGTTCCTGGACAGGAAAATAAGGTGTGCAGGCTTGTAAAATCACTGTACGGCCTGAAACAAGCTCCAAAGCAGTGGCATACAAAATTTGACAATGTTATGATGTCAAATGGTTTCAAAATAAATGAATGTGATAAATGTATCTACATCAAAGATACTCCAAACGGATACATTCTGGTCTGTCTATACGTAGACGACATGCTCATTATTGGAAGCAATAACAACATTATCAAACAAACTAAGAGCATGCTTAGTGGCAAGTTTGACATGAAAGACTCGGGAGTTGCAGATGTCATACTAGGAATCAAAGTTTCCAGGACATCTGAGGGGATTACTTTATCTCAAGCTCATTATGCTGAGAAAGTACTTGAAAGATTCAAGAATTATTCCAATGGGACAGCAAAAAGTCCCGTCGATCCAAGTCTTCACCTGTTCAAAAATACAGGCGAAAGCATATCACAACTGGAATATGCACGTGTAATTGGTAGTCTGATGTACCTAACTAATTGTACAAGACCGGACCTAGCACATTCGGTAAACGTACTGAGTCGATACACGAGTAATCCAGTCTGAAGTCACTGGAAAGGAATAACTAGAGTATTGAACTACTTGCGACATACTCAGAGTTATGCGCTGCATTACACCAGATATCCAGCAGTATTGGAAGGCTACAGTGATGCCAACTGGATATCGGACTCAAAGAACTCAAAATCCACAAGTGGATATGTTTTCACACTTGGTGGTGCAGCTGTGTCATGGAAATCCTCTAAACAAATGCTATTGGCCAGATCCACCATGGAATCTGAGTTTATTGCTTTAGACAAAGCGGCAGAGGAAGCAGAATGGCTTCGAAACTTCTTAGAGGATATTCCAATGTGGGAAAAACTAGTGCCTGCCTTATGTGTACACTGTGACTGCCAATCGGCTATAGCACGGGCACTGAGTTGTATGTATAATGGTAAGTCTCGTCATATCAGAAGGCGACACAAAACCATTAGACAACTGCTCTCAAATGGAGTAATCTCTATAGAATATATAAAATCGGCCGACAACCTAGCAGATCCATTTACTAAAGGTCTGTCGCGAGAGCAGGTTGTGAGATCATCAAGAGGAATGGGTTTAAAGCCTATGACGAAAGAGGATACTTGATGGAAACCCTACCTAGAAATTGGAGATCCCAAGATCTAGGTTCAAAGGGACAACTAAATCTTGTTGAATCAACGAAAGCACTGAGAGATTAACATCTCATACCCATTCTTAGGATGATAAAACAAGTGCTGCCTGCAAATAGTTAGGATAAGCTTGGCTTTTAATGATTCCCATAGCTTTGAAATAAAAGTGGAGTATAGCAGGATACTCTTTATGGGAAATCACCTTGTGAGTGTGAATGAGACCATTTCTAGGAGAATGAAGAGAGGCTACATTCTCCAAGTTCACTCACGATTAACCAGGAATGTTCAAGGCCAAAATGAACACAACAAGAGAACTTAGTTCTGTGAGGAGATGAAACTGTGTGATAGTTATTGTCTAGGTTCACATGAACGCCCGGGTAGTTCAAGACATCATGATCACTACCTGGTCAAGTGAATCCGATAGCTAATTACTAAGGGTGGTTCAAAGTTGAAAAATTACTACCATTCCTGATGCAGTGATTTTCCGATTGTACTCTCAGAGTCTTTCTGTCATGTTTTTGTTTTTTCTGTCGTGTCTGGATTACATAGTCTGGTAATTTTCATTCATGTGGGGGATTGTTGGAATTAATTTTTGCAGTTTTCCGGGCCGGATTCCGGCAAGCTCCGGCCACCGGCGGCACCGGAAAATGAGTGGATTGTAATCCTTTCGACGAGTACTATTCCGTAGTATACTCACTTGCCAAAAACGAATTCCGTATGAATGAGAAATGTTGATCCAAAGTTGGGTACTTGAAATGTACTAACTTGGCAACTGGGAGAAAATAGATAGTCCCATATCGGAAATTGAAATTGATTTTGTCTAATATATATACTAGAAAACTGGACTAAAGGGCGTGGCCCAGGGGTTACCACTAACGTGTAGTGGAGAGAGGACTTAGCCAAAATGACAAACACACACGCGCGCGCCCGGCCCGGCCCGGCCCGGCCCCGACCCCGGCCCCGGCCTCGGGGTCTGGCTTAAATTTTTATTTTATTTCTTTTTGCCCAGACAAACTCTTCCCCTACTGAACTGAAAAGACTTTTCAGATTCATAACTGGTGAGCCATTACTCTGCTGGTTATGAATCTGAAAAGTCCCCATTACTCTGCTGTTACAGAGTAATGGCAGCTGCTGAACAGTCTCCAATCCAATTTCCTCTATATAACCAGACAGAGGCTTACATACAGACACAGAATTTTTTACATTTCTTTTCTTCTTCTTCTCCTCTGCGTCAGTGTTAACTGAGAGTACAACACAGACAACAGTTCGTTGTCTCTGAAGCAAGGGTGCTGCATTCTTCAGAGAAGGTACAGTTGTATCCTGGGAAGCAATTTTCCGGAAACCGTCACACTATGGGGCAAATTCTGCTTTAAGGACAGAGATTTCAAATCTCGACTCTGTGCAGATTTTCTACTTACTGTTTTTCTTCAATTGATTTTGATTCCTTCACAAATTCTGTTGGGATTTTTATTATTTTATATTCAGGTTCTAACAACAACTAACCGTCCCCGTTATTTGGAGAGTTCTCCCACCTACTCTATCATCTCCTACCTATTGGAGTGTGCCACCTAAGGTAGTGAAGAAAAATGTAGTGAAATTGGTAGTGACTCTAGCATTACTCTTCTACTTTTAGAAGAGTAATGCTAGAGTCACTACCAATTTCACTACCATTTCCTTCACTACCTTAGGTGGCATACTCCTATTGGAGAGTTCTTCCACCTACTCTATCATCTCCTACCTATTGGAGTGTGCCACCTAAAGTAGTGAAGAAAAATGTAGCGAAATTGGTAGTGACTCTAGCATTACTCATTTTAGAAAGGATATTAAGTTGACAAATGGTCCTCGTTGCACTATTTTAGAAAGGAAATTTAGTTGACAAATGAATGCAATGAATTCAATTTGCCACCTTCAGCAAGTTGGAGAGAAGCGAGGTAATGTCCATAAATTATACCAGGCTATAACTGCAGCAAACATAGCTCTTGCTTTAGATTTAAGCTGATGAAGTTGACAATATGCTCGCCCCACATACTAATTACTATTCTCATTTATGGCATGCTACAAGTTGATAACTAACCGCCCCCGTTATACTATTTTAGAAAGGATATTAAGTTGACAAATTCAGACGACTAGGGGATCCGAATCTGCTTGCTTTAGATTTAAGCTGATGAAGTTCACAATATGCTCGCACCACATACTAATTACTATTCCCATTTATGGCATGCTACAAGTTGACAACTAACCGCCCCGTTATACTATTTTAGAAAGGATATTAAGTTGACAAATGGTCCTCGTTGCACTATTTTAGAAAGGAAATTTAGTTGACAAATGAATGCAATGAATTCAATTTACCACCTTCAGCAAGTTGGAGAGAAGCGAAGTAATGTCCATAAATTATACCAGGCTATAACTGCAGCAAACATAGCTGTGGATCGCACACCTCTACTAAAAAAATGTGATCACGTGCAGGGCCGGTCATAAGATTTTTAGGACATTGTGAAAAAAAATAAATTGGGCCTTCTTTACATATTCAAATACTAATTTTAGTATTAAATTGGTTTTGATTTCATGTATATATATATAATAAAATACAAAGAAAGCTATCAAGTGGTTCACCTTCAATTGAAACAAAATCAATGGTTCAGATTCACTCTCCCAAAACATACTTTCCCTCCAAAAAGTTTTCCCCCCAAAACTCAAATTCAAATCTCCCACCAAAACAACTCTTTTATTTATTAAATTATTTCTCTCTCTCTCTCTCTCTCCCCCCTCTCTCTCATTCTCTTTCTATATACTCAGAAATTTAGATTTTTAGATTTCAAATTTGTAAATTTTCAGATTTTTTATATTTTTTTTATTGCTCATGTTATATTGAAAATATCAAATATCTCCTCAGTAGTTAAATTTCATCATTTTCCACCCTCAAATTTCTAAGAAGTTGGATTTTATACCTCCATTTATAATAATTTTTCATCACATACTAATAGAAACATGGACTTTTATTTACAACTAATTATTAGTATACTATTCAAACTTGAGTTACATAATTGTTGTTCTACTATTTACAAGGCTTTTCATATGTTGTATTGTTCCGAAGACGTGCCGTAGGCACATGCCCACGGGCAAATCTAGTATACTTATATATATCATACGAATTCAATTGAAAAATATAAGTAGCATACATTCTATATCAATCATAATTTTTTATAAATTCATTTAAAAATACCTTTCAAGTTGCAAAACCTTAGTATCTTCAAAAATCTTTGATCACTCTAAAATTCCAGCATCTTGTAGGAGTTCCATGAGAAAACCTTAATAAACAAAATAACAAAACATCAAATTTAGTAGTTTAGATGCATATCAGTAGAAGAAATACATAACATATCATTTAAAAAATGATCGTCTCACATGTTTAGATGCAAAATCATTAATTATGGTACTCATATCATTTTTTTTTTCTAAAAAACCAGTTTCAATAGATATTAAAGCTAGTCCATTTAGACTTTCTTGTGACATTGTCGATCTGAGATAAGATTTCAATAATTTTAATTTGGAAAAACTTCTTTTTGCAGACGCAACTGTAACAGATATAGCCAATAAAATTCTATAAGCAATGAATGCATTTGCAAAATAGTCTTGCTTTTTTAAAAAGTTTAGTATATCAATAGCTGTCTTTGTTTCTTTTGGTAAAATCTCTCATAAAATTTTTAGTTATCCAAATAAATCTTTTCCGTCAAGATCAGAAAACATTTCATGTCTTAGAACAAATTCAAGATGGTCGCAACATGTTTTCAATTGGTTATCGTCTAATGAATTTAACTTATCCGAGCTAAATAAAAATCAAAAGATATCTTCTTATGCTTTATATTGATCAAACCTTTTCATAAGTGAACCAATAGCTCGATCTACAATATAATAAAAATAATTGATTTTAAAAGATTCTTCAGATGATTGTTTTGGCTCGTTATCAGCATTCTCATCAAAATGTTTTTTCCTACGAATTTGACGTTTCTCATGAAACACAGGTTCAACTTCCATTTCAGTAGCAATTTGTGTAGCGACAATTATGGCTTATTTGAGTCCAGTTTCTCTGAAATTTTCAAAAAAATTGATCAACCCTTCTACTTGTTCTATAGCAACATTAATAAGAATGTCTTCAGATTGTAATTTTTTGCTCACTAAGTTAACAGTAAACAATATTTCATACCAAATAACCATGGTTAATAAAAACTCGAAATCTCCAAGTTCATGTTTTGCTAAAGATAGCTTCACTCTTTGTTTTAGACTCACTATCAATTTCTGCTAATTCAAGTAAAGCTTCTCTAATTTTAGGAGCTTGGAACCTAATTGCTTTAACACTTTCTACACGACTTTCCCATCATGTGGCAGACAACGACTTAACAGTTAAACCATTTACGTTATTTTTTTAAAATTTGTCATCGCTTTGTAGAATTAGCAAACAATGTATAAATACGGTTTACTACTCCAAAAAAATCTTGTGCTTTCACACAACAGTTTGCCATATCACAAAGTGTTAAATTAAGACTATGCGAACCACATGACATGTAAAATGCTTTAGGATTTATATATAAGAGTTTTTTTTTTGTACTTCTTGATGTTTTCCTTTCGTATTAGACCCATTATCATATCCATGACCTCGTATGTCATCAATATTAAGATCAAGAGTTTTTAGCATATTTTGTAATTCTTCAAAAATTCCTTGTCCAGTTGTGTCAATCACTTTTAAAAATTCTATAAAATACTCTTCTACTTTTATTGGACTTATAGAAACATCTACACAACGTACTATCAAAGATATTTGCTCCTGATGACTTGCATCAGGAGTACAATCAAGTGTTACTGAAAAATATTTTGATTCTTTAATTTTTTTCAATGATTGCACTTTTTATTTCACTAGCTAACATATTAATCAATTCATTTTGTATTTTATGACTGAGATAATGGAAATGAGTTTCACTATTTATAATTCGTCGAACATGTTCTTTCATTGTTGGATCCCACTCTGCAAGCATTTCAATTAAAACTAGAAAATTTTCATTATTATTTTCATAAATTTTCTCATTTGATCCACGAAATGGTATACTATGTTTAGCTAGATATTTTACACATGAAATTATTCTTTGCAATACTTCCTTCCAATGTTTTTTTTTTCTTCGTTAATTTGATTTAGAATATCTTTATCAATTGTTTCATTTTTTTTCTAATCTTCGGCGTAATTCAAACCAAATGTTCATGTTAATGAGGTGATCATTTCTTGTTTCATGTTCTTTAAGCCTTTCACTAAGATGCAGGCTCGGCCCAACCATAAAGCAACCCAAGCCCTAGCTTTAGGCCTCAAAAAAATCTAGGTCATTTTAGGCCTCCAAAAAAAAAATCTAAAGAATAATTAATAAAGACCTCCTTGACCTCTCATCTTCTACATTCTACCAACTGTTCATCTTCTACAGAAAATTAATAAAGGGTTATGCTATTGAAGTGTACATACTTATTAATTAATTAACGGCTAAATTTAAAAAAACGTCACAATAGTTTGGCGCTGTTTAAAAAAACGTCACAAAACTTTGACTTTTTAAAAAAAACCGCACAATGTTTAACTTTCAACTCACGGAGTTATCCAACCGTTAACTGGGTTATACGTAATGTTTAAAAAAACATCACAAAACTATTGTTTTGTTTAAAAAAACAACACAGAACTATTATTCTGTTTAAAAAAACATCACAAAAGTTCCCATTTGTTTTAAAAAAACATCACATAACTATCATCACAGTTAACGGTTGGATAACTCCGTGAGTTGAAAGTTAAACATTGTGCGGTTTTTTTAAAATGTCAAAGTTTTGTGACGTTTTTTTAAACAGCGCCAAACTATTGTGACATTTTTTTAAATTTTGCCTTAATTAACTGTAACCCGTGCATAGCTTTTTTGAGCTAAGTGAGGCAGCAAAAGCTAGAACCATAATATAGATAATATATTTGGGTGGTCCCACATTTGAAGAGAAAGTACACAAATTTGATCCCAAATTTCCTCAGGGTTAAACCAATCTTCGCAACACTGACCAAATACATCCCCTTCCCTCCCTAACAAATTAACTAATCTCTGCATTGGGTAGCTTTGAGCAAAAATAATTCACAAAAATACTCAAAGCACATTGAATATAACATCCATACATTCTCAATGGAGCCTCATTTCGTTATAAACACTTGATCTGGTTCTCAAGGTATATTAACATATGATTCCCACCCTGAAGGCGCTCCACGATGCCTATCAAAACTTGAGAGCCTGCAATATTCCACTTACATGTTATTATCTTTATCAGTATTCAATGAAAGAAAAATAGAGAACATACACTGCAGGGAGCAGGCTGGGATCCTGTTGCGTTGCAACTAAACACTATTTTGTTCACAACAAAATTGCAGTGAGCACAAAGGGCAAGTGTTTTGTCCATACTAGTTCTGAGTCCCCGACCCCACCCCTCACTCACAGGTTGTATTGTTCTAAACTTCTAATCTCTATTGTTTTATTTGAATTATATAACCTGTTTAGTCTTAATTTTCATTGTTTTATTTTAAATATATAAATTTCAACTCGAAAATTTTAAAAAAATATTATTATAAACTTTTAAAAGGCCTCATTTCGAAGTTCGCTTTAGGCCTCAGTAAGTGTTGGGCCGGCCCTGCTAAGATGTATCCAATCGTTATACCCTTCATTTACTAATTTACCTTTTTGGAGACTTTTTTTAAATAATTTGCAACAGAAACAAAATACTTTATCAATATCCTTCCAATACACCAGCCATATTCTATCTTGTTGTTCTCCATTGGATAAATTTCGTGTGTAATGTGAAGAAGAGAAATGTCTAGATAGTTTATCTTTAGGACCATTTACTATTAATAAATCTCTTATGGGACCTTTTTTAACTAATAAATCTCTCGATTTTGTGTCTAGATTATCCCAAGTTCTTGGATCATAAATGTTCAACTCTACTGGAATTGATGAACATGGTTCTTTATTACAATAAAAATTAAAGATTTGGATGTTCATTATGATCGAGATTATTAACATGTTTGTTTCTACCAAGAGCTATATCATTAATATTTTCATTTCTATTCTGAACTAGATTATCAACATGTTCATTCATATTGTGACCTAAATCATTCACTAATTCATTTTCTTTTGAAGTTTCATCTACACTTTCTTGTTCTTTAACAAAAAATTTATTAAAGGCTCCTTTTTGAGATTGGGTTAATTGTTCCAGTCTTCTTTTTTTCTTAAGTTTCTCATAACCAGATACATATTTTTTAGGAAACATTTTTTGTAATAAAAAATTATGTCTAGTAATCAAATTAGTTAAGTTGAAACAAAACAACTTGATTGAAGTCGTAAACAAATCTGATGTGCGAATTTGCTTTAGAAATTTTCAGGCAGAAGTTTCGCTGGTGCCTTTTTTCGGCTTTGCAGGAGCTGCTTTTGTTGCTGGAGTGCTGGTGCCTTCACTTTCTCTGCTTCCTTCTTATCAATAACTAGAACGAAAAATTTGGATTTTTTAAAAAATTAAATCTCTTTCCTTCATTTACAAACATTTATGTATATGTACTTGTTAGATGATAGATTAGTTTAGTCCCACATTAAATAATGTATTGGTTTAGTATTCTCCTCTCCTATATATAGGAGACATATTGTACTCAGTTTAATCAATCAATAATAAATAATATTTTCCTATCCCTAATTCTAACATGATATCAGAGCCAATCGTCCTATAAGGCCTATACTAATTTGATCCTCGTCGTCGAGGTGGGGTGGTTCTTGTCTTCATCGGAATCACTCCACCTCCCGACATCTCTCTTCCGCTCCCGATCCGTCATCCCTCTTTCTCTCCCAATCAAATCCTCCAAATCTACCAAAAATTCCCAAACCCTAAATCTCCAAACAACCCATCGCATCTTCATCCCGTCTCCACCCCAGATCCAATAACCAGATTCACAGTTTCCGATAACCAGAGAAGAAGAAGGAGATGATGGTGGGGCTCACTTACGACTTCCTGCTCAACCTGCTCAGCACCGTCTGCCTCTCCTCAAGAAGGCGATCGCCGCCGCATCGCCTCCGTCCGATCCAGATTCGACGGCCGTCCTCAACGGCAGAGATGGGGCATCGCCGATCTCTTCAACACCTCCCTCTTCGAATCTGGTGCCTACTCTCAGGTTCCTGAACTCGATAAATCTAATCTTTGTTGGATAAAGCCCAACTCTCTGGTTCGCTTTAGAGGAATGGTTCAAGATATGTTTGGAAACGAACTGTATGCTGGTGCTTTCAAGGATGGTTCGACTTGGAGGACAAATAAGTTTACCAATTTTGCTTCATATCTGATGCCTTCTAATTGTGAAACACGCCTTTGGGATCGTCGAATTTTCCACTGCATCCCTGCTCCAGCAGCTGCAGATTCTGCCTCCCTCCGAGCCACTCGGTGTGGTGCTCACGTGCGCGTTCGCCGACTTCGATCCAGTACGAAAACCCGATCGAGATGAAGAAGAGGAGAAGGAAGGTCACATTTTCATTCTCAGATCCACTCGGTGTTGCTGTTTGGTGTTCGAGAGAAGAGGGGATTTGTGATTGCTGCTGTGTGGAGTTGATCCCTATTCGCTATTTGCTGCGGTTGTTGGGTGGAATCGTTGTGTGCTGTTTTGGCTTGGATCGCTGATTGCTTTGTTGTTGTTGTTTTTAAAATAAAATATTTTTTTTAAAAAAAACGTATAGGTTCTTGTGCTTCTACATCCAGATCGTCAACTTACTCCGGTTGATCGATCGTAAGTTTGAGAGGGGGTGTTATCAGCATCCAGTTCTCATTTAAGGGATAATATACCATCATCGTGTTGGATCCTGTAGGCAAGGCAACAAACACTAGAGGGGGGGTGAATAGTGTTTATTAAAATTAATTTGCGGAATAAAGAATTTTTCTTCGGTGCAGTCGACTTAGGAGTGAACCAGTCGACTGAGATAACCAAATAAAAGAAAATTCAAACAACTCTGTGCAGTCGACTTAAAGTTGAAGCAGGCGACTGAAGACACAGTTAATATTCAAAGATACAAGACTGACCAGTCGACTGATAATGTGCTGATTTGACTGTCCAGACAAGTTTCACAGAACTTTAAACAAACAGAAAAATATAAATGCAAGTTCAAGAGATACAACCACAGAGTACACACGATGTATCTTGGTTCGGTCCTTCCGACCTACATCCAGTCCCCAAGCAACCCACTTGAGATTTCCACTATTCTTGAAAAAATTACAAGAATACCCTACGGTGTTCAGACAACAACCTTGTCTAACCCGTAGTCCTTTCTCTCAACTAGAGAAAGCACCCCACTCTACCACCAAGAGTGAAACGACCGACTCTACACCCTAGAGTCTAACTTTCCAACCGAGAGCAAAAGAAAACAATAAAAAGTTTACAGTCAAGCTATAGCCTTGTTTGTGTTATGTGATGTAGAACGTGGCTAAAAGAGGTCAACTTCTATATCCAGTCCAGAACGAATTCTGATGTTATACTGGACTGAATGTAGAGAACCAAAAACTTAGAACTTGAAAGCTTTGTCTCGTGAACACTTAAAAAATTCTCAAAGAGTGCTCGGAAATGTTAAATCAATGTTAGATTAATGTTAGATTAATGTTAGATTAATGTTAGATCTTTATCAGTGAATTCTGAACTCTATTTATAGAGTTAGAATTCCTGGACGTTGGGAGGCAGTTATTCCAACTGTCAACCAACGGATCTAAGTAGCTTTTGAATTTGAAAATCGATTTTAAAAACAGAAAACGGTCAAAAGCACTCGAACAGTCGACTGGGTTGCCATAATGAGTCGACTGGTCAGAGTTTGAATAAATTTAAACAGTTTTGTACTGACAGTCGACTGATAGAAGCATCGGTCGACTGGTACTCAACAGTTAAACCATTTCAAACTGTTTTGACCTTTTTTGATGTTTGAAAAACACACATTGTAAAATAGTGAGTGTATGTGTGTGTGATACGGCTTTACATCATACTAAGACTCAACAAAAGTAAGATTACATTGTTTACAAGACATGACTATAATTGACACTTTTAAGCTTGAGTCTTGGCTTGAGTCTTGAGTCTTGAATGAAGCTTTAACCATTGTCTTTATCTGGAGCTTTTGTGCTTGTTCATTTGTTCAGCTGTATAGTAGTGAGTCCTTTGTGTATAGCACCTGCAATTATAAAGTATAGCATAGATACATGTGCAGTGTGTTGTGATCATCAAAATCAAGAATCAACACATCGACTATGTCTTAAGTCAGGGGTGAGATCCCATCATCGACTATGTCTCAAGTCAGGGGTGAGATCCCATTAGTCTATTTCTCAGTTCAGGGGTGAGATCCCATCACAAATCGGGATATGGAGATCCCGCCATTGTTCGGGGTGAGATCTCAATAGTGCGCCACCACTACTTTTTTCCGCAACAATCTACTTCTCAGTTTCCATCACATGCGACATCAAGCGCCGTTTCTGCATCACAGTTTGCGGTTTCTTCCATTTCAACATCGTCAGTATTCCAAACTCTTGTTGCTTGAACCAACTTGAGTTCGAGAGGGGGTGTTAGATGATAGATTAGTTTAGTCCCACATTGAATATTGTATTGGTTTAGTATTCTCCTCTCCTATATATAGGAGACATATTGTACTCAGTTTAATCAATCAATAATTAATAATATTTTCCTATTCCTAATTCTAACATGTACTAATTACTATGCATACCAATTGAAGTAAGGGAGGAATTCGGGGCTTCACTCTTCAGCTGCTTCTACCTTTGTAGGCTCTGCTTCCCTCAATTCTTCTTATCAGTAACTAGCAAAAGAAAGAAAATGGTCATTGGTCCAACTACATATTGTCCAATAAACTGTAAAACATATGATTCCACGTAAAACATTTCTCAAAAGGACACAAACTATTTATACTAATATTCACTCTGCTATTGAACTATCTATACTTAATATTCACTCTGAAAATGGTGAATATCTATAATTAATATTCTATTGAACTATCTATACTTAATATTCACTCTGAAAATGCTATTGAACTATCTATAATTAATATTCACTATGCTATTGAACTATATGTATATGTTGCTATTGAAAATGGTCATTGGTCCAACTACATATTCTGCTGAATACTGTGAACCCACTAAGAAAGACCAAGAAACTTCAAAAGATCATGACTCATGAGTATCAATGATGAATGACTGACCATACGTCTTTTTCCTCAATCCTCCACGGCTTCACGGCTCCACGTATCCACGGCTCCACCTCCACCTGGACCACTTCTACAGACCACACTGAATTCTACAAGAGACTGTGTGTGCCACACTGAATTCTACAAGAGACTGTGTGTGTGTGTGTGTGTGTGTGTGTGTGTGTGTGTGTGTGAGGTGGATTTTCTGATTAAAGATAGGTGGATTTCTTGGGGATCGGGGTGCTAGGATTTCTAGGAATATGAAAAGGTTTTTTTTGAGTAGATCAAAAGATTTTTCAGTTAAAACAAAATTTTGGGCCTTCATTATAACTGGGCCTTTATAATAATTGGGCAATTTTTTCAGATAGAAAGAATGAAAAATTAAAAAATTTTGGGCCTTCATTTTAACTGGGCCCTGTGCAACCGCACAGGTTGCACAGGCCCAGGGTCGGGCCTGATCACGTGATTGTATGTGATGTTTTCAATCGTTTATGTAATCTAACCTTTTTTTTACCCTAGTTAAGAGGGATAATGAGGAGGTGTGGAGTTCTATGTAAAATTTTACTAGATATTAAAAAACTAGTACTATAAATTTGAACTTTATTAGTGAGAGATATTAGAGCATCCACAATGGTGTTTCTCAAATATGAGAAAATGGTAAAAATAGAAATAAGAAATACGACGGAAGCCTGCAGTGGTCGTTTGCTAAAAGTTTTTCAAAAAAATGCCAGACGAAACAAGTTGTATCGTCTAACATGTTCAGTAAAAAAAAAATTAAAAATCGGAAGAGACGAGACATGTTGTCCCGTCTCTCGTAATTTTTAAATTTTTTATTAAATAGTAATCAGTTATTAAATAATAATTAGTAACTAAATAGTAATTAGTTAATTAATTATTGATTAAAACAATACTAAATATTTATTAACTATTTAGTAATAGTGATTAGAGTGTTAAGTTAATGGGTTAATGGGTGAAAGTGACTAGTAGCCTTCAAACGGGTTGTCCCGTTTGTCCAATTTTGTCCAACAAGTCCCGTCCTGTTCCATTTTTTTAATTTTTTTTATAACAACATGTTCCGTCTGATCTTGAAAAAAAAAATTAATAAAAAATTCAGGACGAAACAACATGTTTTGTCTGATGAGATTTTAAAAAAATGGGACGGAATAACATATTTCTTCTCCTATAATTTGAGAATCACCAATACGTTTCTCAAATATGAGAATGCACTGAAGCTATTTTGCCAAAGTATGGCAAAATAGCAAACCACAGCAGACCAGCATTTCTCAAAAAAGGGGAATTTGGCAAATATAGCAAACGACTGTGGATGCTCTTAGGTGGGTGGGTGGGTGTGTGAGAGAAAGGAGAGAGAGGTGTGTGTGTAAGGGCTGTAAACGATCCGAGCTACTCCGAGCTACTCGGCTCGAGCTCGGTCAAAGCTCGGTCAAAGCTCGAGCCGAGCTCGAGCTCGAAATCGAGCTCGACAGCTTAACGAGCCGAGCTCGAGCATGGGCGTTTTGTGATTATTAGGCTAAGATCGCGAGTACTCGGCTCGAACTCGGTCAAAGCTCGGCTCGAAACAAGCTTGAGCCGAGCTCGAGCTCGAAACCGAGCTCGATTGCTTAACGAGCCAAGCTCGAGCCTCAAGAAACTCGGCTCGACTCGGCTCGATCGCAGCCCTATGTGTTTGTGAGAGAGAGAGAGAGAGAGTGCTTAAGATTAATTATATCACTATAAAAGTAAAATTGTCACGCCCCGCTTCCCAAAACATGGAATGCAAGCACGTGACACGGCCCAGCGAATGACTTACGTCACCCATGGGCTGTTAATGATTCAACTCAACAATATAACAAGTAATAAAACAACCACGCATGCAATGAAAGAATAATCACATAAATAACAATATTGGAAATTAATGCATAAAAATAACCAACATCAAATAACTCAACATCTGGAAATTTAACAAACAATATTCGGGTCGAAGCCCACAAATACAAAGAAATAACATTTGTCCAAATTTATTAAAGTCATAACCTAAAACGACATTTATTTTAGCGGCGCAGTAAACATTTCCTTCACCAATGCTGCTCTCCTATTCCATCAGGTAAATCTCCTTGGGTACCTGTAAGTTGCTGTAGAACTCCGTATTTTCAAATATTATTTTTATATTTGAAAATGAATTCAAATTGATTTTTGGAGATTTAATTAATATTTTCTAAAAGATTTATCTTCATACACGTGCAAATACTTTTATGAGAAGTTTGAAAATTTAGTTTTCTTTATGAAAAATCATTATTTAATATTTAGGATTTATTTAGTATTTTTCCAGATTTTTCTGAAATTAATTAGAACTATTTGCAATTTTTGAGAAAAGAAGGACCTTTTTGCAAATTTGACATTTTAAGGGTTAAAGTGCAAAATATATTTTCTGGACGTTTGGATCAGTATTGGTTGAGATTTAGAAGTATATTTTCCTTTAAATCCTAATTTAAGTAAATTTTGATTAGATTTCCAAGACTATACCTATATATGTGAAATTGTATTTTGGAAATGATTGTTTTACAAAAGTGTGGGTAAAACCCTAATATTCACTCCCGGATATTTAAGAGAATTTTTCCAGCCGTCATTGCTACAATATACAGAATTTTGAGATTAGTTTTGGAGGAGCAAGAGAATTTTTGGATCTAGCAAAGAGGAAAGCTTTTTCGTGGATCTTCTTAAATCAAAGGTGAGTGACATTGTGTATTTTGTTGTTTTGTGAATGATATAAATTTTGTCTTATTGTTGATCCATGTATACGTGTGGCAATATTGTTTGATTTGATATTGTGAATGATATAGATCTTGTATTATGGTATGATTCATGTGAATAATGATTGTTGCTGTACCATGTTATGAAATCTACGAATGATTAGTAGATCTTTGTTTAGGAAATCGTATTGCTAAAGGCATGATTAAGATTTGAGTATGGTTATGATCGGATGATGAACACCTGGATCTTATATATATTGTAAATCAGATTTTGATTTAGAGTTGTGAAAGAATTTAGTCTTGAGAAACCCTAATGAAAGAATTAGTGATCTAGAACATGAGAACTTGAGTTTTGACATATTTGATGTTTTGAGTAATACACCCATAATGAAGATTCTTTGAGATTTTTTATTTTGCCTGAATACGAACTATTTTTCATAAACAATGAATCTTTAGAAAACTCCAGTTTTAATTATTGTATTCAGACCTAAGTTATGAAAACTGTAGGCCGACAGCCGACTGGTACAATTATCAGTCGACTGGTACGACCCTACTGATGTATCATTACCCTTTTGAAAATCCGATCTGTACAGCCGACTGAGACCCTTGTTCAGTCGACTGGTCTACTTAGATTTATTTTGTAAAATTATGTTAGTTTCTTGTCTGTGCAGTCGACCTATAACTCCTTTAAGTCGACTCATGTACTTAGAATATTTTTGTGAAAATTATTGGAATTTATCTCGGGCAAGTCGACCGATGACTTTTTAAGTCGACTGCTATGACTTAGTTTATTTTGTTAAATTTTGGATATTTGTCCTTCTGGACAGTCGACTTACTACACTATAAGTCGACTGGTACTGATAAGTTTGTAACTTGAGTGTTCTTTGAGTGTTTGGTTCTCAGATAATTCAGTCTATACTTGACATTCAGTTCAGTATTTGATTAAGCATTTGACTTTGAGATATTCAGTTAAGTATTTGATTTGAGACATTCAGTTGAGCCACTTTGTTTAGTGGGACATTGGTTTAGACATTTGAGTTGAGTCTCTAGAGGTGTGTGACCCTAGTATACCGGTGTTGAGTTATTTTGTTGAGGCCCATTGAGGTATTTCAGTTATTTAGTTTTGATTTTAGGCCGGTAGGGCACACCACTCTAGGAGATTCGTTGAGTAATTAAATAACCCACAAATAATAAGGACAGGCACTAGTGGTGATATGATGAACGGGAACATGAGTTATGCACCTCAGTATGGCTTTAGATGTGGGATTTAATCTCCGAAATTATCCAAGTAACTTTCTTGAGATGTGAGATTTATCTCCGGAATTATCCAGGTAAATTACCTGCGATGTGAGATATTTCTCCGGAATTATCCAAGTGGTTGCTTGAGATGTGGGATTGATCTCCGGAATTATCAAAGTCGAGGCGACGCACATGTGGTATTCATGTGATGATGTGTCAATGTTTAGATGTGGGATGATCTCCGAAATTATCCAGGTAAAATGCCTGAGATGTGAGATCTATCTCCGAAATTATCAAGCATGGGCTAATTCTCACAGTTTATCTTTATCTCGTAGTAGTCATCGTGATAGGATTAGTTGCATAGCGGGGGATTGAACCCTATGAAGTGGATACGTTAAGGGCTTGCACCGAACCTATGTAGAATGGGATGCATAGACTTCGACAAGTATGCATTAGAGAGTCCGCATATCGAATTTGTGTTTTTTGACTTAGTTTTATGCATGTGGTTTTTCTGGTTTTCTACACTCGACACTTGGTTTAGTAACACTTGTTGTTGCATTTTTTGCTATCTCATGAATTATGTATTTTGGTTCACTATATGTTACTTATGAATACATGCTTAAGTTTTATTTATGTTGTTTGTTGTTTTTATGTCACTCATACCATTTATGGCTGACCCCTTTAGTTTTGGGGGTTAGGGATCATCTCTAGCCTCATATGTTGCAGGTTGTTGCTTAGAGTTGGAGGTTGAATGCTTGAGTTGGTTTTTTTATAAAAAAGTGGTTTAATAAGAGTTTTGTGTAAAATTGTAATAGCAGTTTTGAGATAAATTTGTGTTGTAAATAAAAGATATTATGAGTTGAGTTTGTTTGAATTCCGCTGTGCTATGTAAGAGTTGTTTTAATAAAAGTTGAAAATTTTAGTGGTGTTGGTTGTGTTTAATATTATATTGAAGTGGATCGCTGGGAATGTGCCACGTATTTTCTAAGATATTTTATTAGAAATTCGGGGCGAGACAGAGGTTGGTATCAGAGCATACTTCAATAGTAATACTAAACATGGCATAAAATAACCTAGGTGTGGACACTTGTGTGTGAGTACCTAGGTGTGGACATTAAAGAGTGAGTATCACATAGACCTGAAATATGATGTTTTACCTTTGGGATACAAGTGAAGTTTTGCCAAAGGATATTGATGTGAGTTTGAATTGTGTGTGATGCTCTAACTTTTCCCTCGTTTTGCAGTATTCAAAATGGTTGCACCCAGGGGCAGGAATGGTGGCAACAATGAGGATGGATCTGGTAGTTCTCGAGGAACGGGAATTGATCTTGAGGCTGAATTCGCCAAGGTGTATCAGACTCTGAACGCGCTGATGGCATTTAATTTGGCGCAAACTCAGAACCAGCAACAGAATTAGCAGCCAAATCATGGAGCTGGACAGGGATTAGCCGATCCTATCAAGCAGATCGAATCCTTTAAGAGGATGAGGCTGCCAGTTTTTGAGGGGAAATCTGATCCAACCACAGCTGACGATTGGATTAGGAGGATGGAGACGATCTTCGAGGTATCGGAGACTCCGGCAGCCAGCAAGGTGAAGTTGGTTACGATGCAGCTAGAGAAGGACGCTGGTGTCTGGTGGGAGTCGCTGAAGAGGACTTTGGGAGATCAGCAGTTGACTTGGGAAGCTTTTCTGGAGGAGTTCAGAGATCGCTTCTTTCCCCTAGATGTTCAGGAGAAGAAGGCGACCGAGTTCTTGAACCTTCAGCAGGGCAGCATGACCGTGCGGGAGTATGAGACCAAATTTGCTCAACTTTCGAGGTACGCACCAGAGTTAGTCGTTGACGAGGCAAAGAAGGCCAAAAATTTTGAGCAGGACTTGAGGCCAAACTTGAGGTCGAGGATGATCCCGTTGGGTATCAGAAGATTCGACAAGCTGGTCAGGAGAGCAGCGATGACTGAGGAGGACATGGACCAGTTCCAGAAGAGGCAAGATACATGGAACCGAAACAAGAGGCCAGCATCAGGTCAGAGTGGGAAGGGATTCCCTACAAAGCAGATCAAGTTCAGTGATCCGGTGCAGAAGGCACCTGCAACTCAATGAGTGACTTGTTATTACTGCAAGGAGGCAGGACATTACAGGTCAGCGTGTCCGAAGTTGGCGAAGCAGATTTGTTTCCAGTGTGGGCAGGCAGGACATTCTCAGCCCCATTGTCCACAATTGAGGAAGGATGGTTCGGGTGGAAGCAAATTTCAGAAGAGGCAAGGGCGAGTATTTGCATTAACCGAAGAGGACGCGGGTAACTCGGAAGATGTAATACAGGGTATGCAAGAATTTTGATTTTTTATTTTAAATCAATGTAATAAGTAAAACCTTTGTTTGAGGATAATTTAAGATTGAGTATCATTCTTATTGTAACAGGAGTTGTTTTAATTAATGGAATAAAGGCAAATGTTTTATTTGACACTGGTTCATCGCATACTTTTGTATCGCCAAATTTTACAAGGATCTTAGGTGTGGAACCGAAGTTGTTTCCAGACAAGGTTTTGTCGGTGGCAACGCCGTCAGGTGAAGAGTTGATTGCGGATCGATATTACAAGGGCTGTGATATCGAGATTGGTGGGAGGTTGTTCGGCATTGATTTGATCGAACTGAAAGTCTTAGGAGTGGATGTCATCGTGGGTATTGATTGGATGGCAATATATGATGCCACAATCGAATGCAAGCAGAAGGAGGTGTTGGTGAAAGCACCAGGTGGACCTGCAGTGACTTTCCAAGGAAAGAAGAAGATTCCGAAGGTAGCTGCAATGATATCCAAGATGGCAATTTCAGATGAAGTCAAGGGCATTCTGGTTGTCAGAGATTTTCCTCAGGTGTTTTTGGATGATTTTTCAGGATTACCGCCGCAGAGAGATGTGGAGTTTTGCATTAATATTCAACCGGGAAGTGCGCCGATTTCCAAGGCTCCGTACAGGATGACACCTGTAGAGCAAGATGAAGTGAAGAAGCAGATTGAGGAGCTGTTGAGCAAAGGGCTTATTAGGCCGAGTTCTTCTCCGTGGGGAGCGCTAGTGTTGTTCGTCAAGAAGAAGGATGGGTCAATGAGGATGTGCATTGACTATCGGGAGTTGAACAGGGTGACTATTCAGAACAAGTATCCACTGCCGCGGATTGATGATTTGTTCGACAGGCTTCGAGGAGCAGCTGTGTTTTCGAAGATTGATTTGAGGTCAGGGTATCATCAGGTTCGAGTCAAGGAGGAAGATGTGAGCAAGACAGCTTTCAGGACTCGTCATGGACTCTATGAGTTTTTGGTAATGCCATTCGGGTTGACGAATGCGCCAGCAGTGTTCATGGATATGATGAATCGGGTTTTGAGGCCATTTATTGACTCCTTCGTGGTGGTTTTCATCGACGATATTTTGGTATATTCGAAGTCGGAGGAGGATCATTCTACGCACTTGACAGCGGTATTACAGAAATTGCAGGAGCATAGCTTGTATGCTAAGTTATCGAAGTGTGAGTTTTGGAAGTCTGAGGTAGCTTTCCTTGGTCATATCCTTTCTAAGGAGGGAGTGGCCACTGATCCTCAGAAAGTTGAAGCAGTGAAGGATTGGCCCAGGCCAACGTCTGTGAAGGAAGTCAGAAGTTTCTTGGGTTTAGCTGGTTACTACAGGAGATTCATCCAGGGTTATTCTCAGATTGCAGTTCCTTTGACAGGTTTGACCCGGAAGAATGTGGCATTTGTATGGACTGATAAGTGTGAGGAGAGTTTCCTTGAGTTAAAGGAGAGGTTGACTACTGCACCTATCTTAGCTTTGCCGCAAGCTGGGAAGAATTATGATATCTTCAGTGATGCGTCTCTCAGAGGTTTGGGTTGTGTCTTGATGCAAGAAGTCAAAGTTATTGCTTATGGTTCGAGGCAATTGCGTCCGCATGAGAAGAATTATCCGATGCATGATTTGGAGCTAGCAGCTATCATTTATGCCTTGAAGCTGTGGAGGCATTATGTTTCTGGTGAGAAGGTCAACATGCACACCGACCACAAGAGCCTGAAGTACATTTATCAACAGAAGGATCTAAATCTTCAGCAGAGACGGTGGTTGGAAGTATTGGAAGACATTCGTCCCGAGATCAGGTATCATCCGGGCAAGGCGAATGTGGTGGCTGATGGACTTAGCAGGAAGAGTAGTTTATCGAGTTTGATCACTACTCGCAGAGAGTTGGCAGCAGAGATTGATCAGGCAGGTATCGAGGTGGTGCTGCAGGGTTTAGGGGCATCTTTGGCTCAGCTGAGGCTGCAGCCGTCCTTGAGAGAGAGGATTGTGGAAGGTCAGAGATCAGATTTAGAGATTCAGAAGATGTTGCAACAGGTTTCAGAAGGCAAGCTATCAGAGTTTCGTGTCCAAGATGGAATTCTTTGGATGGGTGAGAGGTTGTGTGTTCCAGATAATGCAGGTTTGAGAGATAGTATCTTGCAGGAAGCACACAGTACCTTGTTGTCAGTTCATCCTGGAGGCACGAAGATGTACAGGGACATCAAACAGCACTTTTGGTGGTCTGGTATGAAACGGGATGTAGCAGATTTCGTGGCAAGGTGTCTGACTTGTCAGCAGATCAAAGCAAAAAATCAGAGACCTGGAGGTTTGTTACAGCCGTTGCCCATTCCAGAGTGGAAGTGGGAGAATATCAGTATGGATTTCATCACAGGTTTGCCGAGGAGTTCGAAGGGCAATACTCGATTTGGGTTGTTGTGGACCGTTTGACTAAGTCGGCTCACTTTCTAGCCATGAAGATTACTTGGTCGATGGAGAGATTGGCTGAGTTGTATATTGGTGAAAATGTGAGACTTCATGGAGTTCCTGTGTCGATTGTATCCGACAGAGATGCAAGGTTTACTTCAAGGTTTTGGAAGAGCCTACAAGCAGCTTTAGGCACCAGAACTGATTTCAGTACCGCTTTTCATCCACAGACCGATGGTCAGACGGAGAGGGTGAATCGAGTGCTGGAAGATATGTTGAGGGCTTGTGTTATGGATTTTGGTGGTAGTTGGGAGAGATACTTGGCATTGGTTGAGTTTGCTTATAACAACAGTTACCATGCGAGTATCGGGATGGCACCGTATGAGGCTTTGTACGAGAGGAGGTGCAGGACACCTGTTTGTTGGTATGAGGTTGGCGAGAGGCAGATGTATGGTCCTGAGATCGTGCAGCAGACATCCGAGAAGATTGAGCTGATTCGCAAGAGGTTAGTTGAGGCTCAGAGTCGGCAGAAGAGTTATGCTGATACTCAACGAAGAGACTTGGAGTTTGAGGTTGGGGATGCAGTTTTCCTCAAGGTTTCTCCGACCAAAGGAGTGATCAGGTTTGGTAAGGGAGGCAAGTTAGCGCCAAGGTATATTGGGCCATACAGGATCGTGGAGCGGATTGGCAAGACAGCATATAGATTGAAGCTTCCAGAGGAGTTGACACAAGTGCATGATGTATTCCATGTGTCATTGTTTAGGAAGTATGTGCCAGATCAGAATCATCAGTTGGCAGAAGTTCCTGAAGATCTACAGGTGAACTTGAGTTACAAGGAACAGCCTGTTGAGATCGTTGATCGTAGGGAGAAAGTTCTTAGGAACAAGGTGATACCTATGGTCAAGGTGCTATGGAGGAATCAGCAGTTCGAGGAGGTTACTTGGGAGCCAAAGGATCGCATGCAGAAGGATTTCCCCGAGCTTTTTGTATGAGTGTATTCCTGTTATGTGATTGTAATTCTTTGAATGATATTACTTTGATTTGAGTTGTATTTCTTCTATTTTGATTGAGTTGTCATATGCAATTGTTTGAATTATGTTTCCATTTATGAGATGTTGTTCTTTTGTTGGTATGTTGTTTGGACTCATTAGTAGTAGTTCTGAGGACAGAACTCTTCTAAGGAGGGAGTGATGTAGAACCCCGTATTTTCAAATATTATTTTTATATTTGAAAATGAATTCAAATTGATTTTTGGAGATTTAATTAATATTTTCTAAAAGATTTATCTTCATACACGTGCAAATACTTTTATGAGAAGTTTGAAAATTTAGTTTTCTTTATGAAAAATCATTATTTAATATTTGGGATTTATTTAGTATTTTTCCAGATTTTTCTGAAATTAATTAGAACTATTTGCAATTTTTGAGAAAAGAAGGACCTTTTTGCAAATTTGACATTTTAAGGGTTAAAGTGCAAAATATATTTTCTGGACATTTGGAACAGTATTGGTTGAGATTTAGAAGTATATTTTCCTTTAAATCCTAATTTAAGTAAATTTCGATTAGATTTCCAAGACTATACCTATATATGTGAAATTGTATTTTGGAAAGGATTGTTTTGCAAAAGTGTGGGTAAAACCCTAATATTCACTCCCGGATATTTAAGAGAATTTTTCCAGCCGTCATTGCTACAATATACAGAATTTTGAGATTAGTTTTGGAGGAGCAAGAGAATTTTTGGATCTAGCAAAGAGGAAAGCTTTTTCGTGGATCTTCTTAAATCAAAGGTGAGTGACATTGTGTGTTTTGTTGTTTTGTGAATGATATAAATTTTGTCTTATTGTTGATCCATGTATACGTGTGGCAATGTTGTTTGATTTGATATTGTGAATGATATAGATCTTGTATTATGGTATGATTCATGTGAATAATGATTGTTGCTGTACCATGTTATGAAATCTACGAATGATTAGTAGACCTTTGTTTAGGAAATCGTATTGCTAAAGGCATGATTAAGATTTGAGTATGGTTATGATCGGATGATGAACACCTGGATCTTATATATATTGTAAATCAGATTTTGATTTAGAGTTGTGAAAGAATTTAGTCTTGAGAAACCCTAATGAAAGAATTAGTGATCTAGAACATGAGAACTTGAGTTTTGACATATTTGATGTTTTGAGTAATACACCCATAATGAAGATTCTTTGAGATTTGTCATTTTGCCTGAATACGAACTATTTTTTATAAACAATGAATCTTTAGAAAACTCCAGTTTTAATTATTGTATTCAGACCTAAGTTATGAAAACTGTAGGCCGACAGCCGACTGGTCCAATTATCAGTCGACTGGTATGACCCTACTGATGTATCATTACCCTTTGAAAATCCGATTTGGACAGCCGACTGAGACCCTTGTTCAGTCGACTGGTCTACTTAGATTTATTTTGTAAAATTATGTTAGTTTCTTGTCTGTGCAGTTGACCTATAACTCCTTTAAGTCGACTCATGTACTTAGAATATTTTTGTGAAAATTATTGGAATTTATCTCGGGCAAGTCGACCGATGACTTTTTAAGTCGACTGCTATGACTTAGTTTATTTTGTTAAATTTTGGATATTTGTCCTTCTGGACAGTCGACTTACTACACTATAAGTCGACTGGTACTGATAAGTTTGTAACTTGAGTGTTCTTTGAGTGTTTGGTTCTCAGATAATTCAGTCTATACTTGACATTCAGTTCAGTATTTGATTAAGCATTTGACTTTGAGATATTCAGTTAAGTATTTGATTTGAGACATTCAGTTGAGCCACTTTGTTTAGTGGGACTTGGGTTTAGACATTTGAATTGAGTCTCTAGAGGTGTGTGACCCTAGTATACCGGCGTTGAGTTATTTTGTTGAGGCCCATTGAGGCATTTCAGTTATTCAGTTTTGATTTTAGGCCGGTAGGGCACACCACTCTAGGAGATTCGTTGAGTAATTAAATAACCCACAAATAATAAGGACATGCACTAGTGGTGATATGATGAACGGGAACATGAGTTATGCACCTCAGTATGGCTTTAGATGTGGGATTTAATCTCCGGAATTATCCAAGTAACTTTCTTGAGATGTGGAATTTATCTCCGGAATTATCCACGTAAATTACCTGCGATGTGAGATATTTCTCCGGAATTATCCAAGTGGTTGCTTGAGATGTGGGATTGATCTCCGGAATTATCAAAATCGAGGCGACGCACATGTGGTATTCATGTGATGATGTGTTAATATTTAGATGTGGGATGATCCCCGGAATTATCCAGGTAAAATGCCTGAGATGTGGGATCTATCTCCGGAATTATCAAGCATGGGCTAATTCTCACAGTTTATCTTTATCTCGTAGTAGTCATCGTGATAGGATTAGTTGCATAGCGGGGGATTGAACCCTATGAAGTGGAGACGTTAAGGGCTTGCACCGAACCTATGTAGAATGGGATGCATAGACTTCGACAAGTACGCATTAGAGAGTCCGCATATAGAATTTGTGTTTTTTTGACTTAGTTTTATGCATGTGGTTTTTCTGGTTTTCTACACTAGACACTTGGTTTAGTAACACTTGTTGTTGCATTTCTTGCTATCTCATGAATTATGTATTTTGGTTCACTATATGTTACTTATGAATCCATGCTTAAGTTTTATTTATGTTGTTTGTTGTTTTTATGTCACTCACACCATTTATGGCTGACCCCTTTAGTTTTGGGGGTTAGGGATCATCTCTAGCCTCATATGTTGCAGGTTGTTGCTTAGAGTTGGAGGTTGAATGCTTGAGTTGGTTTTTGAAAAAAAGTGGTTTAATAAGAGTTTTGTGTAAAATTGTAATAGCAGTTTTGAGATAAATTTGTGTTGTAAATAAAAGATATTATGAGTTGAGTTTGTTTGAATTCCGCTGTGCTATGTAAGAGTTGTTTTAATAAAAGTTGAAAATTTTAGTGGTGTTGGTTGTGTTTAATATTATATTGAAGTGGATCGCTGGGAATGTGCCACGTATTTTCTAAGATATTTTATTAGAAATTCGGGGCGTTACAGTTGCTCATCTAAAAAGAGGAAAAAGAAGGTCCTTAGAGCAAGTTGTGGACATGCAAGTGGAGAAACAGTGAAACAATGGAAATAGTGGTATAGCAATGAATTCAATAAACGATGAAGTCAATAGTATTGAACAATGTAAAAGAGATAACAGTATAATATGCATTAAATACGATTTACCACAATAACGATAAACAATACCAATAATGGCAATAACAATGAGAACACTGTTCATTAAGATAACAATATGTAATGATAATGTGAGGAGAGCCTTAGGTCTATTATTCATTTTTAAATCCTAGCTAATGCACGTACTACTGTGTCCCATGTGTGCCGTACCACAGGTTCGATGCATACAATCAATTTCGTTTAGATTAAGGTAGTAGATTCTATAGTTCATGTACGGGGTATGATGACGATAACGATAACGATAATAACACTGGACATGTATGATTTCTCACACGATGCCGATAACGATAAAACACTGGACATGTGTAATTTCTTATACGATACCGATAACGATAAAACACTGGCCATCATCCGAGTACACTTACTATATTGTCAACTACCCTAATCGACCCTTAACCCCAGCTTGGATTTATTTCCTTTATTCAATTAACACACATTAATGCAATTAATAAGGGACGCTAGAAAAGGTGACAAAACAACCCTAGGATCCTGCAATATACTCTATAAAATTAAATGCACCAATATAACATTACAAACACAATTGTACATTATAAAACATAGAATCCCAATTCTGGACAGCAGTAGGTTGTTGTACCAAAATCAGAATTTCCGTTGCTACAGGACAGAAAATGTGGATCCGTCAGGTGGTCTAGAAACTAGACTCCTGCCCGGTTCCAACGCATACTTAAAAGCTACATTCAGACAACGGTAGCTAGGCAAAATTCAATAATCTTTATAGGTTTTAGTTTCTGGCTGGGTGTCAATGTTGTCTAATTTCGGTTATAAAAGTCAGTAAATAATCATTACAAAAATCAGTAAAAATAGTTTTTAACACCCTAAACATGTTATCTACAGATCTGGAATGTATCTTGGCCATATGTGATTAATAGTTCACTTAATTCATTAGCCTAACTTGCTATGTACGTGAATCTGAAATTACAGCGCAGCTGTAGCAAAAGAGTCATAACTGGAGCAGTATAAGTCGGAATTTAAAAGTTCTGGTATCTATTGATATCTAGACAGATAGGGCTACGATTCACTTTCAGGGAGTTTCTGATTTTAATTAAGTTATCTAAGTCGAAACAACACATTAAGGTTCATGTTGGCGTAATTTCCAGAATAGTCTATATGTTCATTTTAAATAAAAATGGTTAAAAAATTAAGGATAGTAAATTGGAGTTTAATTAATCATAATCACAGCGAACCAACCTTATGTGAACATGGTATTATTGTAGGTGATGTCCAACATTCTAATAATTACAATTCAACAATTTATCAATAGCAATCACATTAACAATCAACTAATTTATACAATCTACTATAGCTAATTGTCATTTAATGTCATGATATGAAATGTGTCTATAATTTCCTATTTTTATAATCAATAACTATAACTATATGGTGTATGAATTTCTCTATACATTAGAGGCAAAAAGATGGCACGATGTCGAGACTACCACTTGGATTCGCTCGTGTAAATCCGTGGCATCTCAACGATAGATACAATAATATGTTACGATTTTAAATAGGATCCACTTGCGGAATTCAATAAAAATTATCGAACATGATACAAAAACATTCGATAGAAATGACTTGCCTTTTATTTTGTAGACGGTTCGAAAATAAATAAAGAATAACGGGATCAGAATCCCGGGGAGCAATCCCAAGAGTACGTGCGAAGACCGTGCGAAGAAAGCTAGTAGATAGCAACAATCCTCCACACAGGATCGGCCCGAACAGCAAACAGCGGTCGGAGATTCGCTGCGCCAACACACGGAACACCGAAACAGACCAATAGGAACTCTCCCGCACACCAGATCTTGGCCGAACACGGAACAGCGTCTCGGATCTGCTGTGGCAAAACAGCGAACACAGATCGGATCAGATCTAAGTGGCACAGATCTTGATGCGATCCTGTGGCCGAGATCAAATCCCGCTCAACTGCCTCCCTTCTTCTTCGTTCTTCGTTGAAACAAAAGGTGAGAGAGATAGAGAGAGAGAGAGACGACGACGCTGGTCTTCGATGTGGCGAGTGGGTAGCACGGCGGTGACGGGGCGGCGACGACGTCGAGGAGCGACGCGCGTAAACTCTGTTATGGGTTTCGAAATAGGGGAGAAGAGGATGGCTGGGTTCGGGGACGATGGCGATGGTGGTTGGAGGCGACGTAGGAGACTGGAGAAGATGGTCGGAGGTGGAGTAATGGTGGAGGGTCGAGAGTTTGGGTAATGGCGAATTGTGATGGTGGTGGTTAGAGATGGTGGTCGTGGTGGATTGGAGCAGCGGTGGTGGTGGTTGACGAGGGTGAACGGAGGTGAGGGGAATGGGTTTGGGCTAGTGGTCGAAGGGAGAAGGAGATGGGAGGAAGGAGACGTTTGGGTTTTGGTTTTGTTCTGTTTGTTTGTTTGGTTTTGTTTTTGTGCGGTTTGTTTTAATCAGAGGGGGAGAGGGAGAGAGAGAGATAATAGGGGAGGTTACGAGATAGTGGGAGAGATTAGAGGGCCAAATATTAGGGATTTAGTTACTCAATTTGGGAGTTACCTATAGTGGAGAGTGATTAGGGGAATTGATGAAAAATAGCCCGTTAGGAAGAATCTGGGGTTGATTTGGGTTAGTGGGTTTGGGTGAGAGATCCATTAGGAGGTGGGTATTGGGCTATGAGCACAAAGTGGGTCAAATTGAGGACAATTCACAACCCAAGGAGACAAGACAAATACTCTAAAATTAATCCGAATTAAGACTTACAGGGAGTAGATTTTAAATGATCAATAGAGATGAGGAATAATTGTTAAATAACATTCGACTAAATATTATTTAACACAAAATGGGACAAATGAAATGAATTTCAATTACAATCGAGATTACAATTGGAATCAATAATAGAAATAGGAAAAAATGAAAACGGGAGTTACAATCCTACCCACCTTACAATAAAAATTTCGTCCTCGAAATTTACTCAAGTGGTGATAGGATAACCCCGAAGAACAGAAAAGAATCACACAAAAAGGTGGGGAAACTTCTTCTGGATCTCATCCTCAAGCTCCCAAGTTGAGTCACCCGGCGAGTGAGGATTCCAACCAACTCGAACCAACCTGATGACCTTGTTCTTCAGAACCTTCTCTCGTCGGTCCAAGATCGAAACTGGAGGGAACTCGCAGGACAAATCTGGCCGAACAGACAACTCCAAGTAGTCGATGACATGACTATCATCCCTGACATACTTCCTGAGTTGGAATACATGAAAGACATCAAGCACTCCAGACAATGCCGGCGGCAACGCGAGTCTATAGGCCACCTTGCCTACTCGCTCTACAATATCAAACGGCCCAATGAATCTAGGGTTTAGCTTGCCCCCGCCTCCAAACCGGATAACTCCCTTTCACGGTGATACTTTGAGGAACACATGATCACCCCACTTCGAACTCTAATGGCCTTCTGTGAACATCTGCCCATTTCCTCTGTCTGTCCTGAGCTGCCTGTAGGTGTTTCCTGATCTGGGCCACGGCATCAACAGTCTTCGTAATCAGTTCGGGCCCCAATAGCTTCCTTTCACCAATGTCGTCCCAACACACTGGCGATCGACACTTCCGACCATACAAGGCTTCAAAGGGAGCAGCTTTAAGACTTGCTTGGTAGCTATTGTTGTACGAGAACTCTACCAAGTGCAGGTGATCCTCCCAAGATCTTCCAAATTGAAGTACACAGGACCGCAACATGTCCTCCAATGTCTGAATGGTCCTTTCTGATTGCCCGTCTGTCTGAGAGTGGAAAGCTGCACTATACTTCAACTTGCTTCCCAAACTGCTCTGAAGACTCTCCCAGATCTGTGATCGAAATCTAGTGTCTCTGTATGATACAATGCTGACAGGGACCCCATGCAATCTAACGATCTCTTGCATGTATCTCTCCGTGAGACTCTCGGTAGACTGACCAACTCTGAACGGGATAAAATGGGCACTCTTCGTCAGCCTGTCAACAATCACCCAAATGGCGTTGTGACCCCTGGGACTTCTTGGCAAAGCAGTAACAAAGTCCATGGTGATGTGCTCCCACTTCCACTCCGGAATAGGAAGAGGCTGAAGGAGTCCGGCGGTCCTCTGGTGTTCTGCCTTCACCTGCTGGCAGACCAAACACTGAGACACAAATCTGGCTACAACCCTCTTCATACCATGCCACCAAAAGTGAAGTTTCAAATCCCGATACATCTTGGTACCACCGGGATGAATAGAGTATGCCGACTGGTGGGCTTCCTCGAGTAATTTCCGCCTAACTTCACCCTTTGGGACACACAGCCTAGCCCCAAAGCGAAGCGATCCATCTAAATGGATGACCATATCGATCCTTGTACCTGCCTCAACTTCTGCCCTGAATCCCTGTAACTGCTCGTCACCTGCCTGTGCTTCGTTAATTTGCTCAACCAGAGATGACTGCATCTAAAGCATCATACAACTCCGATCGGTACCCGGAAGAATCACATTCAAGTCCAATCTTCACATCTGCTCAATAAGTTCCTTCTGCTGAGTCAAGCACATGACGACTGGTCTTCTACTCAACGCATCTGGCACCGAGTTCACCTTACCGGGGTGATACTGCAAATTGATGCGTAGTCGGCCATCAACTCCAACCAGCGCCTCTGCCTCATGTTCAACTCTTTCTGAGTGAAGACATACTTGAGACTTTTGTGGTCAGTGAAGATTTCCACTCGGTCTCCAAGTAGGTAGCGTCTCCACAATTTCAGAGCGTAGATCACTGCTACCAATTCCAAGTCATGAGTGGGGTAGTTCTTCTCGTGCGGCCTCAACTGTCTGGATGCATAAGCAAAAACCCGACCCTCTGCATCAACACTGCGCCTAGACCTCTGCCTGAAGCGTCGCAGTGAATCACGAACCCTCCTGATCCATCTGGTATAGTTAGCACTGGCGCCGACGTCAATCTGTTCTTCAACTCTGTGAAAGCTTCACTGTAGGCCTCATCCCAAGCAAACTTCTGATCTTTTCCTGTCAGTTTAGTCAACGGTCCAGCAATCTTCGAGAAGTCTTGGACAAACTTCCGATAATATCCTGCTAGCCCGAGAAAACTCCTCACCTCTGACACTGACTTAGGCACTGGCCAATCCTTAACTGCTGCAATCTTGGACGGATCAACAGAGATTCCTTCGCCCGAGACAATATGCCCTAAGAAAGCAACCCTATCCAACCAAAACTCGCACTTGCTAAGCTTTCCGTACAATTGATGTTCCCTCAATGTCTGCAAGACAATTTGCAAGTGCTCAGCATGCTCATCACGACTCCGAGAATAGACGAGGATATCGTCGATGAACACCACGACGAACTTGTCCAGGAAGGGAGAGAAGACCCGATTCATCAAGCTCATGAACACGGCTGGAGTGTTCGTGACTCCGAAGGGCATGACCAAGAACTCATAGTGGCCATAACGAGTGCGAAAGGCAGTCTTCGGTATATCTTCGGTCTTGACCTTGACCTGATGGTACCCAAAATGCAGATCTAGCTTCGAGAACACAGAAGCTCCTCCCAATTGGTCGAACAAGTCGTCGATCCTTGGCAGCGGGTACCGGTTCTTCACTGTGACATTGTTCAGCTCACGGTAGTCCATGCACAACCTGCGACTACCATCCTTCTTGTTGACGAACAGTACAGGAGCTCCCCAAGGCAAGACACTCGGCCTGATAAAACCCTTATTCAGCATCTCCTGAATCTGTTCCTTCAACTCTGCCATTTCAACTGGCGCCAACCGGTACGGGCTCTTAGAAATAGGAGTGGTACCCGGCTGAACTTCAATGCCAAATTCCACCTCTCGATCAGGAGGTAACCCGGGTAATTCCTCTGGGAATACATCCAGGAATTCCCGCACTACAAGAGGCGCAGCCTCACAGTCTGTGTGCAACTCCATTGCACAATCTTCCACATCTGCTATCTTCTTACCGCATCCAAGAGGTGTCTCCCCAGCATGAAACTCGAACTCTGCATGTCCTGGAATCTTGAACACTACCTTCTTCGCCCGGCAATCAATAACAGCATGACTTTCCCCAAGCTAATCCATGCCGAGAATTACATCGAACCCTGAATTCCCGATCACTATCAAATTTGCCTTGAAATCAGTGCCTCCAATAACTAGAGGGCTCTGCTTGCACTCCGTAGAGCAAACAACAACACCGCCACCTGTGGTGATGTTCCAAGCTGCTGGCATATCACTGCATTCCAGCTGGTGCTGATCCACAAAGCGGGAAGAGACGAAGGAATGGGTCGCTCCGGAATCAAACAAGGCATGGGCGGGAAAAGAATGAACTAAAATGATACCTATGATAGAATCAAAAATGTGGGAAGAGATGTATAGGTCAGGATAATAGGGATTAAGAAATGCTAATGTGAAAAGAAACTACACACTGAATGATGCAAGGATGAATAAATAAAATAGGAACAGAAAATATAATAATAAAACATAAATATACCTGCGACGACTTCCTCCGCGGTCTCGGCTTCCGCTGTAGTTAGGTTGAAGGCCTGACCACGACCTCCAGTTGGGCCTCCCTGAGGAGCGGCTCTCCTCTGACCAAAAACCTGCCTCTGAGGTGGGAGCGGTGGTCCGCCCTGACCACGCCCAAGCGCTCCGTGCGGAGTGGAACCTCCAACTGGTGCAATGTTCCCGGACCTCGGGCAATCGCGAACCATGTGGTCGCCGCTGCCACATAAGAGGCACTGGCGGTTGGCTAACCTGCAGTCCTCACGCAAGTGCCCATTCCTGTGACAGTACGAACAGACTGGGTTCGCTCTCTGAGCGGCAGGTGCATAAGGCTGTGCTCTGGCAGGGAAGGTCGGTGCTGGCCTCCTGATAGGCCCTCCAGACGGCCTAGCGGTGACAGGATGAGGAGCGGGCCGCTAAATGGCGCGCTTCCGTCTACTGGCCTGCTCTTGGCTTCTAGCAGCCTCCAGGATATCTGCATAGGATCGGAGCCGCAAGGCAGCCAGACGATCCTGAATATCGAGGTCCAAATCCTGCATGAAACGGCGGCCCTTATCCTAATCATTCGCCACCATGGAAGCGGCAAAACGGCTAAGTCGGGTGAATTCCGCAGCATACTCATCTACGGTCCGACTCCCCTGTGCAAGATAGCGTCTAAGTTAAATATTGGTATATTTATGAAATAACATTGAAAATTGCATAACAACACTATCTGTCTAACCTATGTGAGTGTGACAAATTGCCGTTCCATTTTATTTTTCGTCACATCAGGATAGAATTTTGTGAGAAAGCTCTCTCTGAAGATGTCCCAAGCAATGGGGCGTTCTAGCCTCTCTACTTCAGCTCGCCACCAAATCTGGGCGAGATCAACGAGCTGGATGCTCATGACATCCACTCGGTCAACGTCGGCTATCCTTGCCGCGATCATCAGCTGTTCGGTCCTAATGGGCCATTGCTCGGCTTCCAGTGGACCTTCCGTACCTGCGAATTTATCTGGATGTAGCCTCATGAAATCTGCTACATTTCCAGGTCTTGGTGGCAACACCGCAGGCACTGGCACAGCAGGCTCTCGATTGACAGCTCCCAAGGCCACCCTCATCATTTCTGCATGCTCCAGCCTCATCATTTCTGCATGCTCCCACTGCATCTGCATCATCAGTTCATTCTGCTCGCGCTGCATCTGCATTACTTGAGCCATAGTAGGTTCCTTCGATTGGCTAGAAGAAGAAGCATCTCTTCTAAGCATCTCCATAATTTGGGCAATGGTGGGCTCCTCGGGCTGCTCATCTCCAGCACGAGAAGTAGAAGCACCTTTTCTAGCCATGGTCTGAAATAAGAATCAAACAGTTAGCATCCAGATTCATAAGTTGGTTATCAATTATCCATGTGATTCACAGGTTGTACATATTGTTGAGTCAGACCGGTTAAACTCAAACTAATCAAAATCCAATCCCAAACTAGTTAGAGTCTAACCTGGCTCTGATACCACTAAAAATCTTGTCACGCCCCGCTTCCCAAAATACGGAATGCAAGCACGTGACACGGTCCAGCGAATGACTTACGTCACCATAGGCTGTTAATGATCCAACTCAACAATATAACAAGTAATAAAACAACCACGCATGGAATGAAAGAATAATCACATAAATAACAATATTGGAAATTAATGCATAAAAATAACCAACATCAAATAACTCAACATCTGGAAATTTAACAAACAATATTCAGGTCAAAGCCCACAAATACAAAGAAATAACATTTGTCCAAATTTATTAAAGTCATAAACTAAAACGACATTTATTTTAGCGGCGCAGTAAACATTTCCTTCACCAATGCTGCTCTCCTATTCCATCAGGTAAATTTCCTTGGGTACCTGTAAGTTGCTCATCTAAAAAGAGGAAAAAGAAGGTCCTTAGAGCAAGTCGTGGACATGCAAGTGGAGAAACAGTGAAACAATGAAAATAGTGGTATAGCAATGAATTCAATAAACGATGAAGTCAATAGTACTGAACAGTGTAAAAGATATAACAGTATAATATGCATTAAATACGATTTACCACAATAACGATAAACAATACCAATAATAGCAATAATAATGAGAACACTGTTCATTAAGATAACAATATGCAATGATAATGTGAGGAGAGCCTTAGGTCTATTATTCATTTTTAAACCCTAGCTAATGCACGTACTACTATGTCCCATGTGTGCCGTACCACAGGTTCGATGCATACAATCAATTTCGTTTAGATTAAGGTGGTAGATTCTATAGTTCATGTACGGGATATGATGACGATAACGATAACGATAATAACACTGGACATGTATGATTTCTCACACGATGCCGATAACGATAAAACACTGGACATGTGTAATTTCTTACACGATACCGATAACGATAAAATACTGACCATCATCCGAGTACACTTACTATATTGTCAACTACCCTAATCGACCCTTAACCCCGGCTTGGATTTATTTCCTTTATTCAATTAACACACATTAATACAATTAATAAGGGACTCTAGAAAAGGTGACAAAACAACCCTAGGATCATGCAATATACTTTATAAAATTAAATGCACCAATATAACATTACAAACACAATTGTACATTATAAACATAGAATCCCAATTCTGGACAGCAGTAGGTTGCTGTACCACAATCAGAATTTCCATTGCTACAGGATAGCAAATGTGGATCCGTCAAGTGGTCTAGAAACTAGACTCCTGTCCGGTTCCAACGCATACTTAAAAGCTACATTCCGACAACGGTAGCTAGGCGAAATTCAATAATCTTTATAGGTTTTAGTTTCTGGCTGGGTGTCAATGTTGTCTAATTTCGGTTATAAAGTCAGTAAATAATCATTACAAAAATCAGTAAAAATAGTTTTTAACACCCTAAACATGTTATCTACAGATCTGGAATGTATCTTGGCCATATGTGATTAATAGTTCACTTAATTCATTAACCTAACTTGCTATGTACGTGAATCTGAAATTACAGCGCAGCTGTAGCAAAAGAGTCATAACTGGAGCAGTATAAGTCGGAATTTGAAAGTTCTGGTGTCTATTGATATCTAGACAGATAGGGCTACGATTCACTTTCAGGGAGTTTCTGATTTTAATTAATTTATCTAGGTCAAAACAACACATTAAGGTTCAGGTTGGCGTAATTTCCAGAATAGTCTATATGTTCATTTCAAACAAAAATGGTTAAAAAATTAAGGATAGTAAATTGGAGTTTAATTAACCATAATCACAGCGAACCAACCTTATGTGAACATGGTATTAATGTAGGTGATGTCCAACATTCTAATAATTACAATTCAACAATTTATCAATAGCAATCACATTAACAATCAACTAATTTATACAATCTACTATAGCTAATTGTCATTTAATGTGATGATATGAAATGTGTCTATAATTTCCTATTTTTATAATCAATAACTATAACTATATGGTGTATGAATTTCTCTATACATTAGAGGTAAAAAGATGGCACGATGTCGAGACTACCACTTGGATTCGCTCGTGTAAATCCGTGGCATCTCAACGATAGATACAATAATATGTTACGATTTTAAATAGGATCCACTTGCGGAATTCAATAAAAATTATCGAACATGATACAAAAATATTCGATAGAAATGACTTGCTTTTTACTTTGTAGACGGTTCGAAAATAAATAAAGAATAACGGGATCAGAATCCCGGAGAGCAATCCCAAGAGTACGTGCGAAGAAAGCTAGTAGATAGCAACAATCCTCCACACAGGATCGGCCCGAACAGCAAACAGCGGTCGGAGATTCGCTGCGCCAACACACGGAACACCGAAACAGACCAATAGGAACTCTCCCGCACACCAGATCTTGGCCGAACACGGAACAACGTCTCGGATCCGCTGTGGCAAAACAGCGAACACAGATCGGATCAGATCTAAGTGGCACAGATCTTGATGCGATCCAGTGGCCGAGATCAAATCCCGCTCAACTGCCTCCCTTCTTCTTCGTTCTTCGTCGAAACAAAAGGCGAGAGAGATAGAGAGAGAGAGACGATGACGTTGGTCTTCGATGTGGTGACGCGAAGGGACAAAGAGGCGGCGAGTGAGTAGCACGGCGGTGATGGGGCGGCGACGACGTCGAGGAGCGACGCGCGTCGACTCTGTTGTGGGTTTCGAAACAGGGGAGAAGAGGATGGCTGGGTTCGGGGACGATGGCGATGGTGGTTGGAGGCGACGTAGGAGACTGGAGAAGATGGTCGGAGGTGGAGTAATGGTGGAGGGTCGAGAGTTTGGGTAATGGCGAATTGTGATGATGGTGGTTAGAGATGGTGGTCGTGGTGGATTGGAGCAGCGGTGGTGGTGGTTGACGAGGGTGAACGGAGGTGAGGGGAATGGGTTTGGGTTAGTGGTCGAAGGGAGAAGTAGACGGGAGGAAGAAGGAGACGTTTGGGTTTTGGTTTTGTTCTGTTTGTTTGTTTGGTTTTGTTTTTGTGCGGTTTGTTTTAATCAGAGGGGGAGAGGGAGAGAGAGAGATAATAGGGGAGGTTACGAGATAGTGGGAGAGATTAGAGGGCCAAATATTAGGGATTTAGTTACTCAATTTGGGAGTTACCTATAGTGGAGAGTGATTAGGGGAATTGATGAAAATTAGTCCGTTAGGAAGAATCTGGGGTTGATTTGGGTTAGTGGGTTTGGGTGAGAGATCCATTAGGAGGTGGGTATTGGGCTATGAGCACAAAGTGGGTCAAATTGAGGACAATTCACAACCCAAGGAGACAAATACTCTAAAATTAATCCGAATTAAGACATACAAGGAGTAGATTTTAAATGATCAATAGAGATGAGGAATAATTGTTAAATAACATTCGACTAAATATTATTTAACACAAAATGGAACAAATGAAATGAATTTCAATTACAATCGAGATTACAATTGGAATCAATAATAGAAACAGGAAAAAATGAAAACGGGAGTTACAAAAATAGTCATAAAACATAAAATTTGAGTTTTGTAGCGGAGGTATGCGAAATGCAGTCTCATTTGTCTAGGGTCGGCCCTCACCTTGAGGCCGGTGAAGCGGCTGCCTCAGGACCCCAGGTTTTTTGCAATTTTAGGGCCCTCCAAATTTGTATTTTTCTTATAATTATAGGCACGTATTTTGAGCATAAAAAAATTATGTTGTTATTAGAGACCCCAAAATTAATTATTTGGGTTTTTCGATCATGCCCTCAGAAACTCCGGGCTGGCCCTGCATTTGTCAAATAGGTATGCAAACCACACAAAAAAAAAGTTACAGAGTGGGGCTAACTCATCAAACCTAAGATAGGTTTACTGAAATTTACACTTATATGAGATACATCAGAGAAGTAAAACAAATCACTTCTTTTACAGAATCCTCCATACTTCTGAATGGAATAACCGTTAATTTTCATTACTATTGTTGCTTTTAATTGAATAAAAATATAGAATAGATGTAAAACAATATTCACTACTGTACTCTCTAAATGAATACTTATATAGGAACCAATGTTTTCGCTTTTCTCCTCCGAAGGGCAGTTGTTCATTTCCTTTTTGTTCTTTTCATAATTAAATCTACACATTTGACCGAAAAAAAATAAGCAATAGTTACTTCTACTTTATTTCAAAAGAAACTTATATTTTTTCCATTTTTTTCTATTTCAAATGTAACTTACTATGATTACACAATTGTTTTCAAGGCTCGACTGCCGATGAACCCTCTGGCCCTCACTTTTTTCACTACACTGTTTTTTTTTTTTGGTTATAAAGTACAAAATGTTGGAACACTTTTTTGCATATTTTCCGGGCCAAATTCTGGTGGGCTCCGGCCATCTGCGGCGCCAGAAATTAATTGGATCATGTTCCTCTCATCGAGTACTATTTCGTTATGTACTCATGTGCCAAAAACGAATTCCGTATGAATGAGAAATGTTGGTCCAAACTTGAGTACTCGCTATGTATTAACTTGGATACTTGGAGAAAATTAATAGTCCCATATCGGAAATGGGTAAAGTTTTTTCTAGTATATATCACTGTTATAAATTTCCTCCGATATGGTCGAAATTTCGGCTGAAATTTTATTTTGGCTAGCTTGCCGATACGAAATCACATATTTTATATTCTACATCGTTTTGGACCGAAATGTATAGATTTCAGCCGAAATTACCAAATTATTGGCCGAAATATTGCCAAAATACGCGAAATATCAGCCGAAATCGACACAAATGTTATTGTGAATATATTTAAAAATTTTGTTTTACTTTTTGCATATATGTCTTTCAATATAGGACCTTAAGCTAAAATAATGTGAGGATTTCGTATCGCTATTGTTTGTATATATATGCAAAGTAAAGTAAGTTTATTAACTAATATATTTTTTATAATCAATACAAATTCAATTTAGTTATATACTTATATTACATTCTCTTCTATATTATTGTTAAATTATGCGAAGATTTACCGTAATTGATTCATGTCATTAGTTACATTATATAGTATTTTATATGATAAATGACATGTAGGACATATAATATCTTATTTAGTAACAAAAATATATATTTATTGAGTATAGAAAATGAATATCCGATATGATCACATTTCCCCGAGATCTTCTCCGATATCTCCGATCTGAGACGAAACACCTTTTGCCAAGACAAGTCCGAAATCCGAGATTTAGAACCATGGTATATATACTAAAAATTTGGACTAAATGGCGTGGCCCGGGGGTTACCACTAACGTGTAGTGGAGATATGACTTAGCAAAAATGACAAACACACATGCGCGCCCGACCCAGCTCGGCTCCGGCTTGGTTTGGTCTGGTCTGGTCTGGCTTTGGCCTATATTTTTCTTTTCCCCAGTCAAAATTTTTTTCCCTAGTATACTGTTGAGGCTTTTCAACTTCAGTAACCGAATTCATCAGTTATGTTTTTGAACCACTACTCTACTATTACAGAGTAGTGGACCATTACTCTGCTGTTACAGAGTAGTGGACCATTACTCTGCTGTTACAGAGTAATGGACCCTTCAGACCGTGTACGTATTTTATTACATAAAAAATTTATATTATCAATCAATTTTTATTTCTTTTCTTCTCTTTGGACTCTTTATCGGGCATTATTTCATTCTTATTAGAACTCAAATATTCTTCCGAATCATTCTAAATTTTTGTGAATTTTTCCATTGGAGTTTAAATTTAAACCCTGATTAATCCTAATCCTAATCCAACAGAAATCCCAACTATATTTTCGGCTCATAAATTCTGTCATTTTCCCGGTCTTCCTTCTCATCTCAGCCTAACCCAAAGAAACACTCCACCTCACTACACTCTAACCTACACTCCATATTATTATTATTATTATTATTATTATTATTATTATTATTATTATTATTATTATTATTATTATTATTATTATTATTATTATTATTATTATTATATATATATATATATATATATATATATATATATATATATATATATGCAGCTCTCCCCCACCGCACTGCCTCTTCTCCTCCTTCTCCTTCTCCTTCTTTTCTTCTCCGAAACCCAAGCCCCCTCCCGCCATCCTCTATATATATATATATGCATGCAGCTCATATATATGCATGCAGCTCTCCCCCACCTCACTGCCTGTTCTCCTTCTTCCTCTTCTTTTCTTCTCTGAAACCCAAGCCCCCTCCCGCCATCCTCTTCCTCTGCCTTCTTCAATCAGAGAACCCCTGCCAACACCACCTCAACCCATCGCCATCACCATCACTCCCCACCAGCCTCCTGCGCGCCACCACGAGCCCCACGCTGCTGCTGCACTCCTCCTCTCCATCACCTCCGACCACCAACGGCAGCCTCCACACTCTCCCGCAGCTACTCAAACACCCCAACTACCTCACGCACACCCCGAGCACCACCACCCTCCTTCCTCCTCACAACCACTCGAGTCACCTCCCTGCGACCATCACTTCGCAGCCGCCACCTGCTCCTCTCCACCACACCACCACCGCCGTCTCCCCTTCACCCCGAACACCCGAAGCTTCTCCACCTTGCCCTCTGCTTCTCCCTCTCCTCGCAGCTCCTCCCGACTGGCCAACAATCCACCGCCAGTACTTCAACACCACCGCAACCCTTGCTACACTGAACACAAACTCCGAGCTCTTCACTACAACCCAAAATCGAACCCAAAGCTGAACTCGAAACACGAACTCCACTTACTCGCTGTCGTAGTTCCCGCTATTGCTCGCTGGCTTGTTGTTGTTGTTGCCCTTATCTGCTATTGCTGTCATTCTTGTCGCCAATGTCACTTCTTCTTCTTCCCGTGGTTCTCACAATGTTAATAAGCACCAAATAAATACAAGCATTTTTCTTTAACTCTTAGTAAGTAGCCTAGTTATTGTCATACTTCTTTATCTAGTTACTTATTCCATTCTATTGATTCAAATCTTGAACCGTTAACACACTTCAAATCGTGTTATCGAATATCGAATAAATCTGTCCTGTCGTTTGCCCAAATCTATACTGAAAATTCGACCTAGTTTCCTATATTGAATCTAAGAACTTTGTCCATATGAATTGTAGCCCTCTGAGTCTAGAATCTAGAATATCTTACTATTTCTCAATCTGATTAGTGTTGGAAAACATTTTTGCAGATTTTTCGGGCCGGATTTCGGTGGGCTTTGGCCACCGGCAGCGCCGAAAATTAATTGGATCATGTTCCTCTGGTCGAGTACTATTCCGTGATGTACTCATGTGCCAAAAACGAATTCCATATGAATGAGAAATGTTGGTCCAAAGTTGAGTACTCGCTATGTACTAACTTGGATACTTAGAGAAAATGGACAGTCCCATATCGGAAATGGGTAAAGTTTTTTCTAGTATATATATTAAAAATTTGGACTAAAGAGAATGGCCCGGGGGTTACCACTAACGTATAGTGGAGAGAGGACTTAGCAAAAATGACAAAAACACACGCGCTCGCGTGCGCCAGGCCCGGCTCCGGCCCCAGCCCCGGTTCCGGCTTGGCTCGGCTTGGTCTGGGTCTGGGTCTGGTCTTGGCTGACTTGGCTCTGGCTTGGTCTTGTCTGGCTTGACTTAGCTCTAGCCTATAACTGGTACCATTACTCTGTAACAGCAGAGTAATGGCTCATCAGTTATGACTTTGAACCACTACTCTGTTGTTACAGAGTAGTGGGTCATTACTCTGCTGTTACAGAGGTTACAAAGTAATGGACCCTTCAGTTGCTCTTAATCTCCTATAAAACCAGTCCATTTTATCTGCCAAAGGGACAGTTCTGAAAAAACCAGTTCGAATCTTCCTCTTCTTCTTCCTCTCTGAGTCAATATTGAGAATACAATACAGCTCCAGTTCGATCAGATCTCTGAAGTTAGGGTGCTGCTCTTCAGGGAAAATGTAGTACAGTTGTATCCTGGGAGGCATTTCGTCAACCGCCGTCACACTACGGGGCGAAAATTGCTTTAAGGACAAAGATATTCAAATCTCAACTCTGTATTGTATGGTTTGTTTTGTTATTTTATTTCCTGTAATTGTAACTCTTCACAATTATTGTTAGCATTTATGTTTTATGAAATTCTTGTTCTAACAATCTTAAAGCAATTTATTTCCTCAATTCTAACAGTTTTTTGTGAAGATTCTTTACAGGTTCTGTTATCATTTCAGAAAACAACTAACAGTTATATTCTAATTGTTTCAGAACATAGAAAACACACAGATCGAAAGTGTCAATGGGCTTATCAGTGCCGAAACACCAGTGACCCAAAATGTGACTGCACAATCGGTTGCGGCACATTCGGTCGTTCTGCCCACACATATTATTGTGGAAGAAAAACCAGAGAAATTCAACGAAACTGGATTCAAAAAGTGGCGGGAGAAGATGCACTTCTACCTGACCACCTTGAAGCTGGACAGGTTTCTCACTGCATCTGCCCCTATGCTGGCACCAATGGATGCACACTCCGTTGCTGCGGTTGATGCATGGACTCAGGGTGACTACCTCTGTAGAAACTACATCCTGAATGGTTTGGTAGACCCTCTGTACAACGTCTACTGTGTCTTCAAGACGTCCAAACTCCTATGGGGGTCTTTGGAGAAGAAGTACAAAACAGAAGACGTCGGGTCCAAGAAGTTTGTAGTCGGCATTTTTCTGGACTACAAGATGGTTGACTCCAAAACAGTTGTGAGTCAAATCAAGGAACTGCAGGTGATAATGCGTAAAATTGCTGCAGAGAATATGACGCTGTGCGAACCATTCCAGGTTGCAGCGTTCATCGAGAAGCTTCCACCTGGATGGAAAGACTTCAAGAACTAACTCAAGCACAAGCAAAAGGAGATGTCTCTTGAAGACCTCATTATCAGGTTGCGCATCGAAGAGGATAATCGCAAGGCTGACAGGTATTATGGAAATCAGTCCATAGAAAAGGCAAACATGGTGGAGCATGAACAGATTGGCAAAAAGAGAAAGTTCCTGCCACAGGCCTCGAACAAAAAATCGGCAGTAAAAAGTTTGCTGGAAAATGCCACAAATGTGGTAAGCTGGGCCACATAATTTCTGAATGCCACAGCAAGGACAACAACCATGCTGGAACCGGACAGGCAAAAGGATCCTATGCACACATAGCTGAGAACTTGTCTACCGGTCTCTCTGACCTGGACCTCTGTACTGTTGTATCAGAGGTGAATCTAGTGGGGAGCAATCATTGAGAGTGGTGGTACAACACTAGGGCCACCAAGCACATCTGGTCGAACAAGGAGATGTTCACTTCATACTAGAAGTGCAACAAGGATGAACAGCTGTTCTTGGGTAATTCTTCCACCTCCAAAATTGCAAGAACGGAGAAGATAGTGCTGAAAATGACTCCAGGCAAGGAACTAACACTCACAAATGTGTTGCATGTTCCAGATATTAGAAAGAACTTGGTATCAGGATCTTTGCTAAGCAAGAATGGATTCAAGGTTGTTCTTGCTTATGATAATTTTGTATTGTCTAAAAATGTGGCATACTTGGGTAAAGGATATGTAAAGGATGGACTGTTCAAGTTTAATGTAATAACAGTCATCCCTAAAACTATTGTTCCTGTTATTCACAAAGTTAATGAAATAACTCCTATTGCCTATGTTGTTGAGTCTTCTTCTGTTTGGCATGAAAGACCAGGCCATATTAATTTCAATTCTATGCGTGATTAATTAACATGAATTTGCTACCAAAATTTAAGGTAGACAACACAGAAAAATGTGAAGTTTGCACAGAGGCCAAACTCACTAAAACTCCATCACGTTCTGTAGAAAGAAACACAGAAACTCTATGTCTAATTCATACGGATCTGTGTGATTTAAAATATGTGTGGACCAGAGATGGCAAAAAGTACTTTGTGACATTCATAGACGATTGCATAAAATTTTGTTATGTATACTTGTTACATAGCAAAAATGAGGCTTTGGATAAATTCAAAGAATATAAGCTTGAGGCTGAAAATCAACTTGGCAAAATGATTAAAAATGTTAGGAGTGATAGAGGAGGAGAATATGATGCACCATTTAATATATTCTGCTCTGAACATGGAATAGTTCATCAGACAACTGCTCCTTACTCACTTGAATCAAACGGTACTGCCGAGCGCAAGAACCGAACTCTAAAGAAGATGATGAATGCCTTGTTGTTGAATTCTGGCTTACCAAAAATATTTGGGGGGAAGCGTTGCTGACTGCCAACTACATTCTCAATAAAATACCTCTCAAGAAAACTGGCAAGACACCATACGAACTGTGGAAAGGTAACGTACCTTCGTATAAATACCTCAAAGTGTGGGGGTGTCTAGCAAAAGTGGTAGTACCTAATTCAAAACAGGTCACCAAAGGATCTAAGACGATTGATTGTATATTCATAGGCTATGCTCACAACAACAGTGCATATCGGTTCTTGGTATATAAATCAGATATATCGGATATCCATGTGAATACAATAATGGAATCAAGGAATGCTTCCTTCTTTGAACACGTATTTCCGTGCAAGGATACTACGTATCCCAAACGTATACGTGAACAAGGGAATACAAGCACTTTGGTTGATGAACCAGAACATGATGATGATGAGCCTAGACGTAGTAAACGGGCTAGAACATCAAAGTCATTTGGTCCTGACTTTGTAACGGCCTTTCTGTTAGAGAATGAGCCCAAAACATTCAAGGAAGACATATCTATGCCTGATGCTTCTATGTGGAAGGAAGCAATCAAAAGTGAAATAGACTCTATTATGCAAAATCATACATGAGAGTTGGTCGATTTGTCTTCTGGATGTAAAGCTCTAGGATGCAAATGGATTTTCAAACAAAAATTGAAACCAGATGGTTCAATAGAGAAACATAAGGCGAGACTTGTAGTACAAGGATTTAGGCAAAAGGAAGGCCTAGACTTATTTGATACATATTCTCCGGTTACAATAATAACTTCCATAAGAATGTTGATAGCTATTGCAGCTCTACGTAACCTGAAAATACATCAAATAGATGTTAGAACTGCATTTCTAAATGGAGATTTAGAAGAAGAAGTATATATGAAACAACCTGAGGGTTACGTAGTTTCTGGACAAGAAAACAAGGTGTGCAGGCTTGTAAAATCCCTGTATGGACTGAAACAAGCTCGAAAGCAGTGGCATGCAAAATTTGACAATATTATGATGTCAAATGGTTTCAAAATAAATGAATGTGATAAGTGTATCTACATCAAAGATACTCCAAATGGATACATTCTGGTATGTCTGTATGTAGACGACATGCTCATTATTGGGAGCAATAACGACATTATCATACAAACTAAGAGCATGCTTAGTGGCAAGTTTGATATGAAAGATTTGAGAGTTGCAGACGTCATACTAGGAATCAAAGTTTTCAGGACGTCTGAGGGAATTACTTTGTCTTAAGCTCATTATGCTGAGAAAGTACTTGAAAGCTTCAAGAATTACCCGAATGAGACTGCCAAAAGTCCTGTGGATCCCAGTCTTCACTTGTTCAAAAACACGGGTGACAGCATATTACAACTGGAATATGCACGTGTAATCGGTAGTCTGGTGTACTTAACAAATTGTACAAGACCAGACCTAACACATTCAATAAATATACTGAGCTGCTATACAAGTAATCCAAGACGAAGTCATTAAAAAGGAATAACTAGAGTATTGAACTACCTGCGACATACTCAGAGTTATGCACTGCATTACACCAGATATCCAGCATTACTAGAAGGCTACAGTGATGTCAATTGGATATCGGACTCCAAGAACTCAAAATCCACAAGTGGGTATGTCTTCACGCTTGGTGGTGCAGCTGTGCCATAGAAATTCTCTAAACAAACGTTATTGGCCAGATCCACCATAGAATCTGAGTTTATTAATTTAGACAAAGCGGCTGAGGAAGCAGAATGGGTTCGAAACTTTTTAGAGGATATCCCTATGTGGGAAAAATCCGGTGCCTGCTTTATATGTACACTGTGACAGCCAATCGGCTATAGCACGGGCACTGAGTTGTTTGTATAATGGTAAGTCTCATCATATCAGAAGGCGACACAAAATCATTAGACAACTGCTCTCAAATGGAGTAATCTCTATAGAGTATATAAAATTGGCCGACAACCTAGCGGATCCATTTACTAAAGGTTTGTCACAAGAGCAAGTTGTGAGATCATCAAGAGAAATGGATTTAAAGCCTATGACGAAAGAGGATACTTGATGGAAACCCTACCTAGGAATTGGAGATCCCAAGAACTAGGTTCAAGGGGACAACCAAATCTTGTTGAATCGACGTGAGCGCTGAGAGATTAAAATCTCATACCCACTCTTAGGATGATAAAACAGTGTTACCTGCAAAGAGTTAAGATAAGCTTGGCTTTTAATGTTCACATGGCTTTGAAATAAAAGTGGGGTATGGCAAGATGCTCTTTATGGGCAATCACCTTGTGAGTGTAAAATGGAGCCGTTTCTAAGAGAATGAAGAGAGGCTACATTCTCCAAGTTCACTCACGATTAACCAGGGTTGTTCAAGGCCAAAATGAATACAACAAGAGAACTTAGTTCTGTGAGGAGATGAAACTGTGTGATAGTTATTTTCTAGGTTCACATTAAAGCCCGGGTAGTTCAAGACATCATGTTCACTACCTGGTCAAGTGAATCCGATGGCTACTCACTAAGGGCGATTCAAAGTTGAAAAAATACTACCATCCCTGATGCAGTGATTTTCCAATTGTATTCTCAGAGTCTTTTTCTGTCATGTGTCTTTCTGTCGTGTGAGGATTACATGGTCTGGTCACTTCCATTCATGTGGGGGATTGTTGGAAAACATTTTTGCAGATTTTTCGGGCTGGATTCCGGTGGGCTCCGGTCACCGGCGGCGCTGAAAATTGATTGGATCATGTTCCTCTCGTCGAGTACTATTCAATGATGTACCCATGTGCCAAAAACGAATTCCGTATGAATGAGAAATGTTGGTCCAAAGTTGAGTACTCACTATGTACTAACTTGGATACTTGGAGAAAATGGATAGTCCCATATCGGAAATGGGTAAAGTTTTTTCTAGTATATATACTAAAAATTTGGACTAAAGGGCGTGGCCTGGGGGTTACCACTAACGTGTAGTGGAGAGAGGACTTAGCCAAAATGACAAACACACACGCGCGCGCGCCCGGCTCGGCTTGGCTTGGCTTGGCTGTGGCTTTTTTTTTACCCCAGTCAAAAAAATTTTCCCCAGTATACTGTTGAGATTTTACAACTTTAGTAACTGATACCATTACTCTGTAACAGCAGAGTAATGGCTCATCAGTTATGTCTTTGAACCACTACTCTGCTGTTACAGAGTAATGGACCCTTCAGTTGCTCTCAATCTCCTATACAACCAGTCCATTTTGTCTGCCAGAATAGATAGTTCTCAAAAAATCAGTCCGAATCTTCTTTTTTTTCTTCTTCCTTCTGAGTCAGTACTGAGAATACAACACAGCTCCAGTTTGATCAGATCTCTGAAGTTAGGGTGCTGCTCTTCAGGAAAAAGGTAGTACAGTTGTATCCTGTGAGGCATTTCGTCAAACACCGTCACACTACGGGGCGAAAATTGCTTTAATGACAGAGATATTCAAATCTCAACTCTGTATTGTATGGTTTGTTTTGTTATTTTATTTCCTGTAATTGTAACTCTTCACAATTATTGTTAGCATTTCTGTTTTATGAAATTCTTGTTCTAACACAAAATAGCTTAGGGCAGGCATACGCCAAACATGAATACCTCCTGAAGTTATGGGAAGAATACCTGGCATAGAAACTCAATCTTGAGTGAAGAAAATGCCGTGACTTCGGTCTTTTTCAATAAAATCATCACGTAATAAATCAACAAAACCTAAAGTCATTTCATGTTCACTTCCAGTTTACCTACTACTATACCAGAGTGAATATGATCCCCCCCAGACATACGTAATGCTTTAGCTAGTACACGAAAAATGCATACCGTGATTTTTTGTCTATCAATAACTGCATGCATTGCGCGGTGGATGTGAAGAAGTTGTCTTGCATGTGAAGAAACAGTCTGAAACATTTTTCTTTTCTTTATCTTCTTTCCATTTTGGTCTGGTACCATCATCTTTAGACTAGACAATCAATGGACTCGGGGATACCTTCGGATCGGATATAGATTTATTGGCTATACCAATATCTGTATCAGCATTTAAAAAATAGATTAGATATAGATACAGATATGACTCGAATTTTTTTTTATATTTGTATCCGCAAATTTCGGGTACAGATGTGATTCTGATACGGTCTACCAGATGACAGATACAAATTCAGATATCAAACATATATTTTTTGCTATATTTTTTTCCCTTAACTAGTACGATATGTATATCACTGAATTGCGGGAATCAATTTTTATATCTAATCACACAATAGAAATCAACACAACAAATGAAGTTAAAGAAAATTTATTTCATATATGTTATCTCGTACAAATAGAATATAATACGCACTTACCTATCTATTTTGCATATGGTTTGTGTAACGCCCCGGATCCCTGTTACCCGTTATTCGTTACACAACCAGAATTTTTGTCTTCAAATGCATCTCAACACAGTAAATAACACAGAAATTTAAAAACTTTTAATTGCCAAATAAGATCATTACATCATTAATTACAACCGTTGTTCTGTTCTTGAACAAGGAATACAAATTACATTAACTCATTACAACTTTTACAAATATTTATAGACTCCACTTATAAAACCATCAGCTGTCTTCCACAATGATAATCGACTGATCTCTGCCGAACTCCGCTGAGTGGTCAATCTACTTCCCTGAGACTTGTCCCTCGGCTAGAGTCTCACGCTATGCGACTCTTATTATTTCTGCATCTGCTTGAATGGTAGGTAGGTACACCATTCCTTCATTTGGATGCCCACATTCCCAATTTTGATTTCCAGCACCTAATTGAGTGGGCAAGTCAGTAATTCTACTAACGCAATACTGATAAGAAAACAACAATCTCCAACTTGCATACCCACAAACCATCTTGAATGGAAAAAAGAAATGTGCATCCTAATTTCCTAGTGTTTGTGTATGCCAGAACCTGAAGTCTAATGCAAAATATAGAGTACAGAACGGATGCACTTAATCTAATTTAGCAAGACTCTGGATACACATGCATCTCATACTACATACGTTCCAGATCAAGCCGTTTCCTCCAGTTTCAGGGTTTTGAACCCTCGCCATGAAATGCCTTCTACTATTGTACACTTCCTGTTCCTGATAAGTACAACATGATTGAGGAGGTTATAAAATTCGGGGAGCTACCCCGTTTTTCATTAATAATCGTTGCATCGGATCTCTCTCAAAAGCCGTGATGAACTTACAGATACACCACAACATACCCATTGCGCTGAAGATCCACCAAGGTCCGTTCGTGTCCACCAACATAGAACAAGGGAACATCTTGTTCTTATCAAGGTACCTCAGGAATTAACAGAGCGAGATACGGCTCCCGTGTTCTTAACCATTGAAAAGACACAACCCGTATCCCTTTGACATAAAGAAATAACCCTGGTTATCACCGCCTAGTGCTGGCTCTTAGAACGAGTCGGATTATAGGGAATCACTCCTAATACTAGTTTGGTCTTCATGCGAACAGTAAAGAAAACTTAATTAAATACAGTTTACTGAAAACACGTTATCACTCAAATCATGCACGGTGTCTTATCAAACAAATATTTGAGCCTGACTGGTCTGTCTAAATAGCAATTAATCATGGTGAATTATTCATCGATTTCCAATACCTTCACAGGTCTTCGACCATATCTCCGGCCCGTGACTCTCAGCGAGTAGTCCATCGGCGCCTAACTAGATGCATACAAACTTGTGAATGAAGGTAAACATACGCAAACACCAATACCCGACCATTGACAGACTCAGGCATCAAGACACTAGTCACAAATCGACCATATAGATATTCTCTTACTCACATGTCCATCATGAGTACAGAGCACAACAATCTCATACACATCCCAAATGAAGTTTTTAGAAGGGTTACTTTAAAACATCTTAAAATTCCAATGATAAGTAGTTGCTGCGACTCAAGCAACGCTCATCGGAATCCAACAAAATTAGGTTTTCTATAAGGGTAGGAATCTCTACTGCAATTCCCTAGTTGACAACTCCCTCACATTCCTTATAGAACTCAAGTTCCCTGAGTTAACACATGCTTAGAGTCGATTAAGACAGCAGGTTGTTGAACTTGTAACAATCATAACTTCCAATATACAATTCAGAATTGCATGATATTGCCTATTTTGAAAAATTAAGAGTCTAGGCTACAAATTTCTAGTTGACTACTACATCATATTCATCCATCTAATTACTGAAAAAGGTCTCTCAAGCATCAGCCCGTGTACTTCCCGTACACTAGCTGCGCCTTCCCGATGGCATAAAAACCTACTCGCTCATCAGAAAGACACAGATCCAGGTTCCATGGAAAGGTAGGAGTGTACGGGGAAAAATTGATTCATTTAACAAACAGGGTCTCGACTAAGACTAGGTCTGTCCCAATCTTAGGAAATTCATTACTTTTGCTACACAAATTGGAATTGCATGATTCCAGATGTTTTGGAAATCTATGAATTCTACTAAAAACCTCTAGTTGATCACTGTTCCAAATTCTTAACACATAATTTCAGATTTACATAAATTCACGGACTAGCTAACCTGAGTTAAAGCTGAACCTGGTCTACTTTAAAATTCAATAACAAATCAACCCTAAGTCCAAAGCTCATGAAATTTGAGATTCCGAAACTACACATATATCATTCCATTGTGTCCAAAAATTGCATCTAAATTCATAATACATAGGTATTTATGACTCTTCAAACTTAACATAAAATTCTCTCTTCTTTTCAGATAGGGTCTTTACCTCCATATACAGTTTATTTTTGAAACTCCATTAAATGCTATCTAAAAATTCTAAAATTTCAGAATCATGATGTAGACTCCTACTACAAGCTACTGCAAAAATTTCATTGCAATATCATGCACACACGAGTATTTATGAATAGATGAATTTCATCTCAAAACAGACAGATTCAGCTCCAAACTTCCAAACCAGTTGTAACTTAGAATTTTTTTGAGGCAGCAACGATCTCAGAAAATTGTGCAATTTGAGACTATGGTTGTAGACACATACAAGAGCATCCAAAAAAAATTTCAGCTTAAAACACTCTACCAATACTGAGTTACGATGTTTGAAAGATACACCAAATTTTCACTCAACAATAGTTTTCCAATCTGCTCTCTATCCGAAAATGAAGTCAGTGTTTGGGCTACTAAATTGACTCCAAATTTTATGAAAAAATTTATGTGTGCTCTATATCCATAGAATAACAAGTCCTAGAAATTTTAATCCAAAATTCCAAGCCGTTTGTGAGCTAGAAATTCTTAAGCTACACATCACATACATGCTCTTCAAATAAAATCATGGTAAGAGTTGTTCTATCATACAAGCTACTTTTCTTAGCATGTCAATATTCATAAATAGCAACCACACTTCTCTTAACTACTACCACATGCTAAAATCACATACACACAAAAACTAAGTTCTTAGAGTTTTAGAGAATCACCCACATCTTTGGTTTGCATGAGAATCCTACTAGCTTAGCTTGCTTGCTTCCTCTTCAAATTTGCACCCTTGCTCTTCTCGTCTACTCCTTCTACTCTACTACTAAAAAAAATCTCTTTCTCTATTTCTCAAAGACTCCACCTTTTCTTCCTTTTTTTTTGAACAATAAGATAAGTAGAGATGAGAAGGTGAATGGAGGGGGTATTTATAAAAATGAAGGTCCTAAGGTTTGGGGATTGGGCCGGCAAGGATGTAAGGTGGAGATGGGAGAGGGTTGGAGTGAGTGGAGGTGGACGGGTGAGATGGTGCCAACACAACAAGGTGCTAGAAGTTTCAAGAGGTGTCTTGGAAATTTCATGAAGAATCTCTTCATGATTGTTTCCAACCATTGGATCTTCATCAAGATGGGCCTAGGGTTGATCAAGATGAGCCTAGGATTGATCAAGATGAGGATTTGCTCCTAACTCTAGGCCATCATACCCTAGGTCAAGAAGAATTAACCTTAACCCTAACCCCTAGGCACAAGTGCAATCCACATTCAATTCAAGTATCAACTAGGTTTAAACCAACCATTGGATCTTCATTAAGATGGGCCTAGGGTTAATCAAGATGAGGGTTAGCTCCTAACTCTAGGTCATGATACCCTAGGTCAAGAAGAATTAACCCTAACCCTAACCCCTAAGCATAAGTGCAATCCACATTCAATTCAAGTATCAAACCCTAGGTCAAGAAGAATTAACCCTAACCCTAACCCCTAAGCATAAGTGCAATCCACATTCAATTCAAGTATCAACTTGGTTTAAAATAAATTTTATATATATATATAATCCACATTCAATTCAAGTATCAACTTGGTTTAAAATAAATTATAAATTATATATATATATATAATATATATTTATATAAACTTGATCCACATTCAATTCAAGTATCAACTTGATCCAATGAGATACATCTTAAAATGAGATAATGAGATACATCAATTATGACCATTAGATATGAGAGAATTGAAATGAGTGGCTCTCATTTATTTGGATTAATTAACCGAAAATCGGGTTTTTTTTCTACATATCTATTATTAAAAAACCAAGAAAAAACAACAGCCGTTTTCTCTCTCCCCGTCCCTCATCCCTCATCTCTCTCTCTCTCTCTTTGTTTCCCTTTTCAAATCCCAACCGCCCATCTCCCATACTCCCGTCCTGTTGCCAACTCCGACCACCTTCCACCTTCACCATCCTCCTCTTCACCAACCCCTCGTCACCTCCAACCCATCGTCGCCCCTCCGATAACCCCCTTCCTTGTCATCCACCGCCCAAACCGTCTCCATCGTCATCCAGAGCAGCTTATCTGTGACATCTCTATAGTAGATAGTCCGCATATACATGAAAAGGAGCTTTCATGGTCTAAAATGCCTGTCACAGAGGTGCGTAAGATGGAAGTTTGTGCTAATCATTCATGGAGTTCACTTGAACAGAATGACAGTAACCTGTTAGCATTGGAGAGGTGCAGAGTGCAGCAAGAGGAGATTCAAAATGTGTCTATTGCTGCGGAGCATAAGTTGGAAACTGTTAATGCAGGTTTCAGTTCACAAAAAAAGCTTGTCAATGATCTGTCGATTATGGGTAACTCCCAACTGCAGCAAGAGGAGACTCGGCAACGAGAAATGTCTATTGTGGAGGAGCTCAGGACGGATGGAACAGTTGATCATTCTTCACGATCTGAACAGTTTCCTTTCAGTCATGTATCTAGAATGAATACCATTGTAATGCCGCAGGAAGATATCAACTCTGAAACAATAAGATTAATTTTCTGAAGCCTGTGGTGGATAATAGCTCAGAGAACTCAACACATGTTAATGCTGTCTCTGACAAGCAGGAATCTAATACGAACAAATTGGATTTTGTTGAAACTTGGACAAAAAATCCAAACATCGCATGTATGATTCAATACGTGAGGCGAAGAAAGAAAAGAAAGTGGGAAGAAGGGTGATGTATGATTCAATACGTGAGGCGAAGAAAGAAAAGAAAGTGGGAAGAAGGGTGCATGGTGGAAGGTCATCACACATCCAGTGTTGGCCCTATTCGAACCCAAAAAGAACCTAAGCGCATTGCTGAGAATGGTAACAGTAGCATCGGCAGCTTTATCCGCAGCCCCTGTGAGGGGTTGAGGCCAAGAACTGAGCGGACAATGGCTACATCGTACAAGGTTGACATCAGAACACCAGATAAGAATAGTACAGAATCAGAGAGAGATGAGAGATGAGGGACGGGGAGAGAGAAACGACTGCTGTTTTTTTTTTGATTTTTTTTAATAGATATGTAGAAAAAAACTCGATTTTCAGTCATTTAATCCAAATAAATGAGAGCCACTCATTTCAATTTCCTCATATCTAATGGTCATAATTGATATATCTCATTATCTCATTTTAAGATGTATCTCATTAGATCACTCCTATATATATATATATACAGGTCCGGCCCTGGCCCAAGCCCAACAAGCCAATGGGCTTGGGCAACCCCCTTTTGAAGGGGCAACAAAATTTTAAAAAAATTTCAATATATATATTTATATAGTAATTTTTTTTTAATAAGGGCCTATGTGTAAAGTTTAACAAAAACTTTCATCTCTCTTTCTCTTCATCTTCCAGACTATTCCCCAATTTCCCCAATTTCCCCTCGATCGAGATTTTTTCCCACGTCTCCTCTGCTTGTCCGATCATTTTTTTCGAGAATCAGTCGCCATTGCACCTCGCTTTTCTTGGAAACTCAGAATCTGAGGTAAGAATTCTGATTCTTGTATTGCAATCTCTGTTCATCTATTTCTATCAGTTACTGCAAGTCTGCAATTTCAGATCTTGTTCATGTTTGGTTTGAACTGTTTTTTTCAGATGGAAAGATTTGAGTGAGAGGATCATATTCTTTGAAATATTTGATGTGTTTATGGGTGAAAATGTTATATGGCAAATGGGTTTTGTTTATATGTATTATGTGTAAAGGAAAGCTAGAAAAAATTGCGCGTGTATAGGAATAATGTGCCCCTAAGGTGGTTGGTAATGCCCTCGAATGAGGAGAAGTAATTGGTAAGCACAGATGATTTATTAATTGGGTTTTTTCTTATCTGGGTCACTACTCACTAATAACTTGTATGAGATGGGGTTTAGCCCAATTGGGTTTAGTTGGTAGAGCATTCAGCATTGAGTAGAAATGGGAATGTAGATCTGGGTTGTTTGGTTTTCATTTTGGGTCAGATTTCAAGAATTGGGTCTGAGTTTAAATGTAGAATAAGCAGTTGGTTTGTTTGAGTGTGACCCAATTGTGTTGTTGTGTTTAGTTCCTCATTCATGTTTGTTTGTGTATTTATTTGTCGAAGAATTGTTGATTTTAGGGATTTGATAGTTAGTAGATACTTTAATTATAGACTATGTTGTTTCTTTAGCAGTTAGTTCTTTCTAATATAATGGTATGCTTAGTTTTAAGGCTTAGTACTTGCGTAATTGTGGTCTTGTGGTCGAGAAAGATGATATATAGAGTTGATCGGGGCTACTACTTCTGAGAGTACTACTCTTACTTTTGTTTTCATTGCAAATCCGAGAATAAACCATCAAATGGAAATAAGATGTGATATGCATCGTCTACTATATAAGTAATAAATATTTCACTAGGTTGTAGGATATGGTAATCATATTATTGTAAGTTCATTTCTGGATTTGTAGTATGTGTAGGCTAAGAAGCACGGACAAGATGAAACACCCGTGATGGATATTTTTTCATGATTGCTTTTTCCTTGTTTGGTGGGGATCTCTATTTAAAACTGTCAGCTATTTATAATACACATGATAGCTTTTTCCTTGTTTGGTGGGGATCTCTATTTAAAACTGTCAGCTATTTAGAGAAGAAAAGTAGAGAGATCATACAATGGAGATTATAATACACATGTAAGGAAGAACCATTAGGATTTTCCGAATACCCTCCTCACCTGTTTTCATGCAATAAGAAATAATTATCTTACTACACTATTCAAGTTTTAGGGATATTAATGATCTTACTACACTATTATTTATTTGTGTTAGGGATATTACTTTATTTAATACACTATTCAAGTTTTTCAAAATGACAAGAACCGAGTGAGGTTTAATTCTTATTGCGATATCCTATAGGTACAATGACTAAGGATGAAAATGAGAAGAACCGAGTAAGGTTTCGGAAACAAAATTCCGGATCTCATAATAGGAGGGTCAAGCAACGCAAAGATGTAATTGCACAATCACTGGTGGGCTCAATTTCTAAATTATTTGATGCAAAATCTCAAAAATCTCTACATTCGAGTCAAGTTGGAGAAGCTATTGGCACTAGTGTTGAAGACAGAGATGGATTTCTTGATGAACATGAAGATGTTGATGTAGATGAAGACGCTCATCGACAAGATAGTGATGAAGATCTTGTGGAGCCTATGAATGATCTTATTCATGTAATAAATGAAGAATCTACGGAGGAGCATAATGAAACCATCCTGGACTTTACGAAAGATGTTGATGTGAATTACGATCCGGGATTGTGGGAAAGTATCAATGATTCTAAGAGAGTAATGTTGGTTCACCGAGGCCCTATTAAGATTGTAAAGGAAAATGATGAGTTTCCAAGAGACGAAAAAAGTGGTAGGTGCTTTTCATCTAAGCTTTACACACGTTATTTTCCAAATGGAGAGAAAAACAAAAGGAAGTGGCTTGTCTATTCAAATGAGTTAAATAAGGTGTTTTGTTTTTGTTGCAAGTTGTTCAAGCATAAACCAATGTCAAGTAACTTGGCCGAAAATGGGATAGATGATTGGCATAACCTTCCTACAAAGCTTAGAGACCATGAAAGCAATAGGGAGCATTCGGCAAATATTGTGAAGTGGGTTGACTTGCAAAGAAGACTAAACCTAAAGGAAACAATTGATAAAAAAAATGGAAGCACAAATTGGCAAGGAGAAAATTCGTTGGAAGAATGTACTCATTCGCATTATTTCGGTTGTGAAGACCCTTTCTCGAAATAATTTACCATTTCGTGGATCAAATGAAAAGATTTATGAGAAGAACAATGGACTTTTTTGTCAACTTATTGAGCTTCTTGCTGAATTTGATTCAGTTATGCAAGACCATCTTCGGCGTGTGGTAGATAAAGAAATGCAACATCACTATTTGAGTCATAAGATTCAAAATGAGTTGATAAGTTTATTAGCTAATGAGATCAAACAGAAAATTCTCCAAAAAATTTTAAAAGCAAAGTACTTCTCAGTTATCCTTGATTGTACTCCGGATTTAAGTCATGAAGAACAATTGTCAATTATCATAAGATGCGTGGATGTTGAGGATGCAAGTGGAGTTAAGGTGGAAGAGTTTTTTCTTGGGTTCTTAAAGGTTGATGATAGATCGGGACTTGGTCTTTTCAAACGGCTTGAAGATACTTTGGTTGAACTTAAACTCGACATTGATAATATAAGAGGTCAAGGTTATGACAATGGGTCTAACATGAAAGGTAAACATCAAGGAGTACAAAAGAGACTTCTTGACATAAATCCTAGAGCTTTTTATATACCATGTGGATGCCATAACTTAAACCTTGCATTATGTGATATGGCAAAGTCTTGTGTGAAAGCTAGAAATTTTTTTGCATATGTGCAAAAGATTTATACCTTATTTTTGGGGTCCACCCAACGGTGGGATATTCTTAGAACATATGTGATGGGTTTGACACCAAAAGCATTATCCGTAACTCGTTGGGAAAGTCACATTGAAAGTGTTCGAGCAATAAGAAATCAAGCACCGGAATTGAGAGATGTCTTAATTCAAATCGCCAATACTTCTAAAGAGGATGTTGTGATGGCGGAAGCTAAAGGTTTGTGCAAAAATGCTTTAGAGGATTTTGAGTTCTTGATTAGTTTATGTGTTTGGTATAAAATCTTAGACAAAGTTAATCGTGTTAGCAAAATACTTCAACAAGAAGAGATGAATTTAGAGGATGCAATTACTATTCAAAAGGAACTCATTATTTTCTTTGAAAAGTTTAGAGAAGATGGTTTTGAAGACTTGATAAAAGAAGCGAAGGAACTTGCTAATGATGTTGGCATTGATCCGGTCTTTCCAATGAAAAGAATTGTTCGTAGAAAGAAGCACTTTGATGAGGATATGGAAGCGAATGCCGAAGGAAGCCAATCACCGGAGGATAATTTTAGAGTTACATACTTCATCTACATCATAGATCAAGCTCTTACATCATTAAATGATCGGTTTAAACAATTTGGGCTCTATGAAGAAATCTTTGGATTTTTATTTAATGCGAAGTTTGTAAGTGTTAGTGAAGAGAAATTAAGGGAGCACTGCACTAAACTACAAAGCTTCTTGGAACATGACCAACAATGTGATATTTATGGGAAAGAATTATTTCAAGATCTTAGAGAGTTGAAAAAAATATTGCCAAAGGAGATGATCAAATCAATTGACATCCTTAACTTTATAAGATCTTATTGGGATGAAGGTGGTTTCCAAAGTGCATGATTTGCTTATCGAATTTTGTTGACTATACCGGTTACAGTTGCCTCGGCGGAGAGGAGTTTTTCTAAGTTAAAGTTGATAAAAACTTACCTTCGGACTACCATGTCACAAGAAAGATTGAGTGGATTGGCTATGATCTCAATCGAGAATGAATTTTTGGAGAAACTCAAGTATGATGACTTAATTGAAGAATTTGCTTCAAGAAATGCAAGGAGAAGCATATTTCTTTGAACCAAATTGTAATCCGATGTAATTTTGATTTTGCAAATGTAATCATATTTTGTTTGACTTTATGTTGTAGTTCAAGATTTAAAAAACAATGTAATCATGCTTTTATCAAAGATAAATTCTTGAAACATAAAGATAAGTCCTTACAACATACTTAACATATTTTAGAATGATTTGTCGGTACACTTGTGCTGGCCTATATAAGAGGACATCTTTACAAAAAAAGTGGGTATATTTAATTAATATGCATTAATTTCTACAAATCTTGTGCTTCAGCTTAAACTTAATTTTCTGAATTGTCATTTGTGAAGGGATCTGAGCCTCTACAAGTTGGTGTTCATGGATTACATTTTACTTGAGGGAGCCAAAATAGGTATTATGTTCGAGGCACAGTATTTATTAATTAATTACTGTTTTTATTGCTTAAGTTTACCATTATATGTTTCTTCTTTTTCACTAACAAGTTTATTTTATTGACAGAAACTATGCGATGGGTATATAAAAGATTCTGGAATATACTGTCATTGCTGTAACATTGTGGTAAGTAGATTTTCTGTTCCTAGATTGACTTTTATTTTAAATCAGGAAATATTTTTGCATAAATTGCTTTCCATGGCATAGTGTACATTTGATGTTTTTTATAGCTTTGCGTAAATTTATTTTATTTGCTTTACTTTTACCTTTTGTTGTTAGTTTTAAATTTTTTTTACTAAAGGGCAACAAAACATGTGTTCGGCTAGGGCAACCCGGATCTCCGGGCCGGCCCTGTCTATATATATAAATGTTTGTATAAAAAAAAATTTTAATTCCCGAAGATTGTCTTGTTAAAACAATCGGGGCAAATCCACAGGTTAATTGAGAAGATATCCCAAGTACGGTTCAGAATGGCTAATATATCTAAAATTTCTCAATTAAAACTAATAATTATTAGAAAAATATATAATCGTGTGCAATACTCAGAGGTGCACGGACTACAATGCAAAATAGTTATATGCTATTTTGCGGGGTATTACATTACTCCCTCATTAGAATCGTTCTGTCCTCAGAACGATGCTAGTGTGAAGGAAAACAGAAATACAAATATCAATGGTTCATGAGATGTTTCCCTGAACCATCATGAATTCGGTGCTGACATTCTTCTGCTTTTGCTCTGGAGTAGACAATAACTGTATTACTTTTCTTCATTCTTGTCTATCGGTGATGTTGATTCACTCCTTGATTATGACTTCTGCTGGTCGGTGACCATTCCCTCCTTGGAAAGGTCGAAGTCATGAATTGCTGCTTCAGTCCTTTGGCAGTTTCTTTGATGATTTTGCCGAATGTTTGGCTTGGTCTTCCCCTGTCTGGGTGAGATTTCCTTCTTGGCGTGCTCCTAGCGGCTGCTTTATCATAAGCTGATCTTGGAGAACTCTGCCGCTTCTGGAAAATAATTGAGGTGGTCGTTAACGGATCCTTCCTTGAGTCTAGGTATGATACACTCCTGGCAACGGTGCCTGATTTCTGCTGATTTCCACCAATGCCTCCCTTGGTACATCGCGAATTCTGGTCTTATATTGAGTCGTCGGTGCAGCTTGTTGTTCTTCCTTAACTCCTGTGCTGCGACACACCCTTACTTGTTGTTTGGCTGCAAACTTGTTAGACTAATATCGGGTTTACAGACCTTCTCCTTGACATCTGACTGCAGGTTGTCTACTAGACATTAGGTTGAAAACTCGCTCTTCTAACATCCAGTTGTACCATAATTATAAGAAAAATCATTCATTCGGGAAGAAGTACATCGAAAAGTTTTCCCAAAATAAAATATCATTCATAGCTGAGTTGAACATTCTTAATACAAGGTATTTACACCACACTTCGACTTCCAAAACGTACCAAAACATAGTCAGTTCACATATCATAAAACCCTGTTACTGATGTTCTGCTATTTGCTTGATGAGCATCCCCCTTGTAGTTGTGGGCAATTTGGCTTGATATGCCCCACCTTCCTGCAGTTGAAACATGTAACCTTATTTCTTGGGCATTGTGACTTATAATGTCCCTGCTCACCACAAACAAAACAGGCTCTTGCACTGGCGTTGGTTTTCTTCAGCTTCTGGTTCCCACAGTTGAATGGTCAATCTGCTTCCCCGGGGCTTGCTCCTCAGCTTGAGTCTTCTGTTGCACGACTTTGATATCTCTGCACCTGCTCGAAAGGTAGAACCAATACCGAAAAGGTGGGGAACATCGGTACTTTGACTGACGCAATACTGATAATAACAGCGATCCTCCAAACTTGCAACCACAAACCATCTTGAATGGGAAGAGAAACGTGCATCCTAATTCTGTAGTGCTCGTGTATGCCATGATCTAACAACTAAATGCACAAATCACAAGCCTATTCTAAGCAAGCAAGACCTGGGACTCTGGATCCGCATGCATCCTATACTACATGCATTCTAGACCCAAGCATGGCCTAAACTAATATGCAAAACCAGAATGCACACGATGCACCTACTCTAATGCAATTCATTCGGGAACGTATACATTCCATATTACATACTTCTCCAAAATCAACTTCGATGGAAACGTATGCATCCCATACTACATACTTTCCAAGGACTTCGCCTCTCCTCATTGTAGGGTTCAATCCCTCGCCATGCATCCTACCCTTGTACTCATCCTGTTCCCAATAGATTGTCCGTGCCCAAGGAGGTTGCAGTTGGTCGGTCTAGTTCCACCACTGCAGTGCCTAAGTGGAAGTCATGTTTGCCACTCAGTACCCGCGTACGAACCTCTTCAGATGCTGCGTTGAATTCGGTCACAATACTGTTTTGTAATTCATGTGTCCACCCCTAACCCGATTGTGGACTGTCCACCCCTAACCCAACTGTGGACTAATGCATGCGTGTCCACCCCTAACTCGGCTATAAACTGATATATATATGTAAACAAAACCCACGTGCATAGGAACGTGATGGCCTCGGGGGTCAAATCCCCCTAGCCTCTTGTTTCTTACCGGGAAAAACTTTGGGAATTAACAGATCAAGATACAAGCTGAGGACTCACTCATGAGTGCCGAAAACGTATCCCTACGACAGGAAAGTGCAACACCGACTATGGTCTGCTAGTACTAATGCAATTTACCAAACCCTAATACATTACTTTAATCCTAACCTTATTCTAATCACTTTGGGTAAAGGATAAGATTGCTTCCAAAACTTGCTTATCGAACCCTGGCCCTGGCGATACCGGTCCGGTTCGCCACTTTCCCGGCTTGGAATTGTCCAGCACCACGGCCTACATTCACCCCTAACCCGGCTGTGAATGTATGTGTACACCCCTAACCCGGGCTATGAACTTATATTAATGGCACGGCTCGGATGTCCTACGCTTTGGTGGAAGTTCATAACTTAGGGCCGACAGATGCAGGGTATCACCTTATCCTAGCGACTAACTCGAGTCACACACCCACTATGGGAGTCAACAAAACCAACAACAGATACCAAACGTCCCCATACAAGAGTTACGAACTCCAACAGTACCAGGGGAAAAGTCCTCACAATACCTAGTCAAGACTCAAGACTAAGTAACCTACGGAGTTTCTGCCCGAAACTTAAAAAGGTCATAACTCCCTCGATACAACTTCGATTGGGGTGTACAAGCCCAATCAGAAAGGTAAAAACCTAGGCTACAACTTCCTAGTTGATTATAACCTCAAATTCTACCATCTAAGTCCTCAAAATGGCCTCTCAAGCCTCTGCCTGTGTATTTCCTGTACACAGGCTGCACCTTGCCGGTAGCATAAAACACTGCTCAAACATCAGAATGCTACAAACCCAAGTTCTATGGAAAGGTGTGGATGTCCTCAACAATCCTCTAGTTGGTCATAAGTCCAAAATATGCCAATAGATCACCCTAACACACACATTACTCACACGTGTACCAAGTCACACTAAGACTTCCTCAATCAGAGCACTTAGCTCAAATCCTGATCTGTGTCAAGTATTGCAAAAATCATAATAAATCAACCACTTACTGAAATTATCTCAAATAGGTCTTGTTAGAAAGGTCTTGATATCTACTACAATCTTCTAAGGAAACACTCCCTCAAAATTTTCTCTTAAGGAGCATCAATTGTGTCAACTCTATAGGGTGTCAAATTTGACTCAAACCAGCACAGTACGTGCTAATAAAATCATCATAAATTCTATACTCATCTAATTGACACAAAATTTACAGTAAAGAAAATAGATATCATAATGAACAACATGCAAAAGATTTGATGTCTAAATTCCAAGTCGACATTGATTTCTTCATATTTCAATCAAGCACTAAAATCATCATGTTCTTCAGCTACAGCTCTAGCTACTGTTAAAAGATCAATTTTTAACATGCCTGTAAATTCATCCAAATATTTTCCTGACTTTTCTGTAAAATCTATATACAAGTGAGAAAGCAAGGTAAAAATTTCAGATTAAGATATTACTCCAATTAATTATGAAAAATCCAACAATCTCAGGCATCATAGTAACCAGTTTCTGCTGCTGCCTTACGACACAGTTCCACAAATGGATTTTATTAAAATATCAAACAATCTCAGAAAAAACCAAAATAACTCATGAGTCATCTAGAAATATATAGGAACAATTTGTAAATATTTCATGATCTAATTACATTTGATTTGCTCTCGGGAAAATCTAGAAAATAGCATACATATCAAGATTCCAGCTCTAGTTTCTGATTTCAACTTCCAATATTCTTAAACATTCATTCTAGCACTTACTATCACACATGCATGCAAGAAATCAATCAAGGAACAAAAATAAAGGTTTAGAGTAACTCCCCACCCTGAGTTGATTGTAGAGTAGTTGATATCTTTGAGCTTTCCTTCCTCAAGAATCACCCCAAGAGCTCATTCTTCAATCTTTCTTCTTTTCTCTCCTTCTCTTCTTTTCTTGGGTTTGAGTTCTGAAATTTTCAGAACAAGGGAGATGAAATGAGGGGTTTTTGATGGAGAAGTGAGTGAGGAAAGATGGGGGGAAGGTGAGGTCGGATTCTAGGGATAGGGGGGTAGGGTGTAGGGTGGTTTTGGAGTGGAAACCTTGGTCTAGCCAATGATTTTGGGGAATGATGGGTTGGCTGCCCATTTTAACTCTTAACTGGGTTCTTAGATAAGAGACGAGAGGTTAATCGAGTGTGCACAAGATATATCTATCGCAGTATCATACAATGATATATTTGCATGTGTACCGTACCAAAAACTAGTATTTATACCAGTATCGGTCCTCCTCATTCTCGTGCATCTTCTAGAACACAACCACTCTCATGGCCCGCCCCGCAAACCTAACCGCACCCCATCAACAGTATAATCAACCAAAATACTACAATAATTTGCATGCATACAGACAATATATATATATATATATATATATATATATATATATATATATATATATATATATATATATATATATATATATAAGTGTCGTACAATCCGGGGTATTACATTACTCCCTCCTTAGAATCGTTCTGTCCCTAGAACGACGCTAGGGGCACAAATAGCAGATAATCATCAATGGTTAGAAGATACTTTTCTGGACCATCTCCAATTCCTCGAGGAACACCCTTGAAACTGACTCTTAAAGTGCTCAATACCGGCTCCCAAGCATCAAGTGCTCAACGCACTCTTCCATCCTGGAGATCAATCCCATCATGTGGATCATTTTGGGGCATATCGCATCCCGTATCCACCGTACTGGGGATGAATCACCTTGGGGTGTGTTGCTCTCGTCCTGGAGTACTGGAGATCAATCCCTCTTCATCAAACTTTCTGGGGTCTATTGCGTCCCACGTTCCGGAAATACTGAGGAATATCTCGCTATACGGATTATTCTGGAGCCCTCACCACACGAACTCCTCATGAGTTTTGCTCTCGTCCCGAACTACTGGAGATCATTCCCATTCTACAGAACGCTCTGGGGCCTATTTCGTTCCTTGCTTGGAATGCTGGGGAATATCTCTCTTCGCGAATAGTTCTGGAGCCCCTATTCATCCTTGAATTTCTTCGTGGGTACTACTCTCGTCCTTGGAATACTGGAGATCAATTCCTACTCCACAGATCATTCTGGGGCATATTTCATCCCTCATCCAGAATACTGAGGAATGTCTCGCTCCTTGGATCGTTCTGGAGTCCATGTCCCACTAACCTATTTGTGTATGTTGCTCTCATGCCTGGAATACTGGAGACCAATTCCTACTCCACAGATCATTTTGAGGCATATTTCATCCCTCGTCTGGAATGCTAAGGAATTTTTCACTCCATGGATCATTCTGGAGTCAACGTTCTCACTCCATGGATCATTCTGGAGTCAACGTCATACACGACCTTCCCATGCACACCGCTCTCGTCCTCGGAATACTGGAGACCAATTCCTACTCCACAGATCATTCTGGGGCATATTTCATCCCTCGTCTTGAATATTGAGGAACATCTCACTCCGTGGATTGTTCTGGAGCCAACGTCACACCATCCTTCCCATGAGTGTCACTCTCGTCCTCGGAATATTGGAGACCAATTCCTACTCCACAGATCATTCTGGAGCATATTTCATCCCTCGTCTAGAATACTGAGGAACTTCTCATTCCGTGGATCATTCTGGAGCCAACGTCATTATTCGAATTTCCCATGAGTATTGCTCTCGTCCTGAAATACTGGAGATCATTCCCACTCCACAGAATGCTCTGGGGCCTATTTTATCCCTCGTCTGGAATGCTGGAGAACATCTCACTCCGTGGATCGTTCTGGAGCCTTTCTACTCACAATCGTTCTTGCTTTATCGTATCTCCTTTCTAGTGCCTAAGTCAAGTTCTTAGTATATCATCTAGCTCTCAGTTGCACTACTTGAGGGTCGGTGACCACTCCTTCCTTAGAAAAAAATGAGGCTTTCCAAGGAGAAGGCAAAAATTTCAGTTTTTTTATGCCTTATCCCAAACACTTAAATAAATAAGCAGAAGACATGAGATGACCAAATGCCCAAGAAAAAATTTCATGCTTTATAAAAAGTCATAATATCTTGCTACAGAACATAGTAAAAGTTTGTTATTCATGGCTAGCAAGAACTGCAGCTAACAAAATATATTACTATTCTAGACCATGCACCACTTCACACTTCCTTCCAGTTAAGCTAAAGTTCGTCCCTGACGAGCCGACTTCTTCCCTTAATCGACCACCTTCAGTAACTGGTCATTAGGGTTCCCTTGCAGTTGTGGACAATTTGATTTCTGGTGCTCGGCTTCTCCGCAGTTATAGCCGGTGGTTGTCTGGGCTCTTTTTGGGCATTGACTCTTGAAATGACTTTGTTCCTTACAAAAGTAACACACCACCATCCGACTAGGCTCTTTAAGCTTTCTGGACTCGGAAGTTGAATTCTGCTTATCATGGTCATGGGTGAGAATACCCTTCTTCCTCTTTTTCTTCGTCTCGGCCTCGCCTGGACTCTGTCTCATGTCCATTTCTTTTACCGCAGCTCGCCTTACTAGCTTGTCGAATCGGCGAATGCCTAACAGAACCATCCTCGACCTCAGTCCAAGCTTAAGCCCTTGCTCAAACCTCTGGGCTTTTTTTGCTTCCTCTCTGACCATGTCTGGTGCATACCGTGACAGCTGAGAAAATTTGTCTCATATTCCCTAACAGACATATTTTCCTGCTTCAAATTGTGGAACTCCATTGCCTTTTCTTCTTGCACATCCGTGGAAAAATAGTGCTGTCAAAATTCCTTAAGGAAATCTTCCCAAGTGATATGACCTCCTCCAAGATCATGCTTCACGGACTGCCACCAAACTTCGGCATTCTTCTCCAGTAGAATTGTGGCCAAACGAATGTTGCTGTCCTCTGGAGTCACCAGTACCTCAAACACCGTCTCCACCTGACGTATCCAGTCATCAGCATCCGTAGGGTCGGCCTGTCCTTCAAAAACTGGCGGTTTCATCCTCTTGAACGATTCCACCATCTTTATTGGGTCTGCTGGTGCAGTGACTCCTTGTGTTCTGTGGCGGCGCTGGGTTTCTGCTAGCTTCCACAAATGCTCCCATCATCTGGTATATGCGGGTAAACTCTGCTTCAACATTGAAGTTTGTGCCGTTGGTCCTACTGCCTTCACCCTCAGCAATTCCACGGTGGTTGTTTGTGATTCTTCTGGATACCCTTCAAAGAAAGAAAATACACAGGGTTAGCTCGGGATGTAGGGAAGATCACCACATAAGTAGAAAGTGAACAATCATGATCTTGACCTTCCTACAATCCAAACTGGACCCAGCTATTTGGTGTTTTAAGTCAAATTTCCTACAGTACTAGCCTGCAATTTGAAGTCAGCTCTGATACCACTTTTATAACGCCCCGGATCCCCATTACCGGACATCCGTGAAGCAACCAGAATCTTTGCTTTCAAATGCATCTCAACACAGTAATAACACGGAAATTTAAAAACATTTTATTCCCAAATAAAGTAATTACATCATTGATTACAACCAATACCTTGTTCCTGAACAAGAATACAAATTACATTAACTCATTACATCTTGTTACATATATATATCGTCTCCTTTTGTAAAGTTAACAGCTGTCTTCCAGAATGGTAGTCAATGGATTACTGCCGAACTCTGATGAATGGTCAATTTGCTTCCCCGAGGCTTGCTCCTCAGCTTGAGTCTTCTGCTACGCGACTCTGATATCTTTTCACCTGCTCGAAAGGTAGAACCGGTACCTAAAAGGTGGGGAACGTCTGTACTTCGACTGACGCAATACTGATAATAACAGCGATCCTCCAAACTGGCAACCACAAACAATTTTGAATGGGAAGAGAAACGTGCATCCTAATTCTGTAGTGCTCGTATATGCCATGATCTAACAACTAAATGCACCAATCTCAAACCTATTCTAAGCAAGCAAGACTTGGGACTCTGAATCCGCATGCATCCCATACTACATGCGTTCCAGACCCAAGCATGGCCTAATCTAATGCGCTAAACCAGAATGCACATGATGCACCTACTCTAATGCAATTCATTCGGGATCGTATGCATCCCATACTACATACTTCCCCAAAATCAACTTCGATGGAAACGTATGCATCCCATACTACATACTTTCCAAAGACTTCACTTCTCCTGATTGTAAGGTTCAATCCCTCGCCATGCATCCTACCCTTGTACTCATCCTGTTCCCAATAGATTGTCCGTGCCCAAGGAGGTTGCACTTGGTCGGTCTAGTTCCGCCACTGCAGTGCCTAAGTGGTGGTCGTGGTTGCCACTCAGTACCTGCGTACGAACCTCTTTAGATGCCGTATTGAATTCGGTCGCAAGACCGTTTTGTAATTCATGTGTCCACCCCTAACCCGGCTGTGGACTGTCCACCCCTAACCCGGTTGTGGACTGACGCATGCATGTCCACCCCTAACCCGGCTGTGAATTGATATATATATATATATATATATATAAACAAAACCCACGTGCATAGGAACGTGATGGCCTCGGGGGTCAAATCCCCCTAGCCTCTCGTTCCTTACTCCGGCAAAACTTTGGGAATTAACAGATCGAGATACAAGCCGAGGACTCACTCATGAGTGCCGAAACCGTATCTCTACGACAGGAAAGTGCAACATCGACTGTGATCTGCTAGTACTAATGCAATTTTCCAAACCCTAATACATTACTCTAATCCCAACCTTATTCTAATCACTTTGGGTAAAAGATAAGATTGCTTCCAAAACTTGCTTATCGACCTCTGGCCCTGGCGATACCGGTCCGGTTCGCCACTTCCCCAGCTTGGAATTCTCAAGCACCACGGCCTACATTCACCCCTAACCCGGCTGTGAATGTATGTGTTCACCCCTAACCCGGGCTATGAACTTATATTAATGGCACGGCTCGGATGTCCTACGTTTCGGTGGAAGTTCATAACTTAGGGTCGACAGATGCAGGGTATCACCTTATCCTAGTGACTAACTCGAGTCACACACCCACTATGGGAGTCAACAAAACCAACAACAGATACCAAACGTCCCCATACAAGAGTTATCAACTCCAACAGTACCAAGGGAAAAGTCCTCACAATACCTAGTCAACACTCAAGACTAAGTAACCTACGGGGTTTCTGCCCAAAATAACTCCCTCGATACAACTTCGATTGGGGTGTACAAGCCCAATCTAGAAAGGTAAGAACCTAGGCTACAACTTCCTAATTGATCATAACCTCAAATTCTACCATCTAAGTCCTCAAAATGGCCTCTCAAGCCTCTGCCTGTGTATTTCCTGTACACGGGCTGCATCTTGTCGGTAGCATAAAACACTGCTCAAACATCAGAATGCTACATACACAAGTTCTATAGAAAGGTGTGGATGTCCTCAACAATCCTCTAGTTGATCATAAATCCAAAATATGCCAATAGATCACCCTAACACACATTACTCACACGTGAACCAAGTCACACACTAAGACTTCCTTAATCAGAGCACTCAGTTCAAATCCTGGTCTCTGTCCAGTATTGCAAAAATCATAATAAATCAAACAATTACTGGAATTACCTCAAATAGGTCGTGTTAGAAAGTTCTTTATATCTACTACAATCTTCTAAGGAAACACTCCCTCAAAATTTGCTCTTAAGGGGCCTCAATTGTGTCAACTCTACGAGGTGTCAAATTTGACTGAAACCAGCACAGTACGTGCTAATAAAATCATCATAAATTCTATACTCATCCAATTGATGCAAAATTTACAGTAAAGAAGCTAGATATCATAATGAACAATATGCAAAAGGTTTCATGTCCAAATTCCAAGTCTACACTGATTTCTTTATATTCAATCAAACACAAAAATCATCTTGTTCTTCAGCTACAACTCTAGCTACTGTTAAAAGACCAATTTTTAACATGCGTGTAAATTCATCCAAATATTTTCCTGATTTTTCTGTAGAGTCTATTTACAAGTGGAAAAACAAGGTAAAAATATTAGATTAAGAACTTTCTCCAATTAATTATGAAAAATCCAACAATCTTAGACATCATAGTAACCAGTTTCTGCTGTTGCCTTACAACACAGTTCCACAAATGGATTTTATTAAAATATTAAACAATCTCAGAAAAATCCGAAATAATTCATGAGTCATCTAGACATATATAGGAACAATTTGTAAATATTTCATGATCTAATTACATTTTATTTGCTCTCGGGAAAATCTAGAAAATAGCATACAGATCAAGATTCCAGCTCTAGTTTCTGATTTCAACTTCCAATATTCTTAAACATTCATTCTAGCACTTACTATCACACATGCATGCAAGAAATCAATCAAGGAACAAAAATAAAGGTTTAGAGTAACTCCCCACCCTGAGTTGATTGTAGAGTAGTTGATATCTTTGAGCTTTCCTTCCTCAAGAATCACCCCAAGAGCTCATTCTTCAATCTTTCTTCTTTTCTCTCCTTCTCTTCTTTTCTTGGGTTTGAGTTCTGAAATTTTCAGAACAAGGGAGATGAAATGAGGGGTTTTTGATGGAGAAGTGAGTGAGGAAAGATGGGGGGAAGGTGAGGTCGGATTCTAGGGATAGGGGGTAGGGTGTAGGGTGGTTTTGGAGTGGAAACCTTGGTCTAGCCAATGATTTTGGGGAATGATAGGTTGGCTGCCCATTTTAACTCTTAACTGGGTTCTTAGATAAGAGACGAGAGGTTAATCGAGTGTGCACAAGATATATCTATCGCAGTATCATACAATGATATATTTGCATGTGTACCGTACCAAAAACTAGTATTTATACCAGTATCGATCCTCCTCATTCTCGTGCATCTTCTAGAACACAACCACTCTCATGGCCCGCCCCGCAAACCTAACCGCACCCCATCAACAGTATAATCTACCAAAATACTATAATCATTTGCATGCATATAGACAATATATATATATATATATATATATATATATATATATATATATATGAGCGATCTTCGGTTGCAAATGGGCCGGAACGGGTCGGTTCGCACGGACCCGTGCGAACTTCGATCTCGACCGTTGGATCAAAGATCGAACGGTCCAGATTTTTTTTGATCAGATCTTGCCTTAACCCGTCGTTGGGAAGAACGGGTTAAGGCAAAATTTGATTAAAAAAAATAGCCTTAACCCGTTCTTGGGAATAACGGGTTAAGGCTATCTTTTTTCATTTTCGTCGACATACAGTTCATCTTCTTCTTCTATCCCAACTCCAACGACGAACCCAAACCCAACGACGAAAAAAAAAACCCTAAAAAATCCTAGCTCCGACCATCGAAACCCTCGAACTCCCTCTTCTCTCCCTACTCCGAAGATCGAAACCCTCGAACTCCGACGATCGAAACCCTAGCTTCTCTTCCCCTCTTCGACACGAATTCGGAACCCTAGTTCTATTCCAAAACCGTTTCCTTGGCTTGATTTCGACTTATTCCGTAAGGTATACACTATTTCTTTACCCCAATAATCTACATTTGTAATTTTTTGATTGAATTTGTGTGTAGTAATTTATTTAGAAATTTGGAAAAAATTTAAATGCGTTAGTAGATTTTAGATGTAGAATCGGGAAGACTCTCAAGTATATTCAATTGCCGAATTATGTTGCTTGCATTAGTAACTTGTAGAATTAGAACTGTATATACGAAATTAGTTAGAAACTTTTCAGTGCGGTTATGGTTGAAAACCCTGCGAACGACCGTAAAAAAAATACGAAACTTTTCGAGTAGGTTCGTCTCATGTAGTACAAGCCACACCAACTTGTAGAAGCGAGTTTCGACTCACGGTTCGAGAGATACGGTCGCGTATCGCTTTCGGTTGGAAAAAACCAAGTATAGCGGTGCACGGCCGTATATCGCAAACCGTGACTCGAAACTCGCTTCTACAAGTGCGGGTGGCTTGCCCTACGTGAATCCGACCAAGTCGGTAAGTTTTATAATTTTCGGATGCCGTTTGCACGGTTTTCTCAACTTCCTCGCTTTACAAGTTTTAGACTTAGAATTTTCTAAGTGCGGTTAGATTTGATTAGAAAACCCTTCAAACGACCTCCAAAAAATACAAAACCGTGCAAGTTGGTTGGTGTCACCTACGAGAAGCCAAACCAACTTGTAGAAGTGAGTTTTGACTCACGGTTCGTGAGATACGGCCGCGTACCGCTTACGGTTGGGAAAAAACTGAGTAAAGCGGTATACGGTCGTATCTCGCGAACCGTGAGTCGAAACTCGCTTCTACAAGTTCGGGTGGCTTACCCTACGTGAATCCGACCAAGTCAAAAAGTTTTATAATTTTCGGATGCCGTTTGCGCGGTTTTCCCAGCTTCCTCGCATTACAAGTTTTAGCATTAGAATTTTCTAAGTGCGGGTAGATTAGAAAACCCTTCAAACTACCTCCAAAAAATACGAAACTTTGCGGACTGGTTGGTGTCACCTACGAGAAGTGACCCGAAGTTGTAGAAGTGAATTTCGACTCACGGTCCGAGAGATACGCCCGCGTATCGGTTTTGGTTGGAAAAAAACTATTATAAAGCGGTATACGGTCGTATCTCGCAAACCGTGAGTCGAAACTCGCTTCTACAAGTTCGGGTGGCTTGCCCTACGTGAATCCGGCCTAGTTGAAAAGTTTTAAAATTTTCGGGTGCCGTTTGCGCGGTTTTCTCAACTTCCTCGCACTACAAGTTTTAAACTTAGAATTTTCTAAGTGCGGGTAGATTAGAAAATCCTTCAAACGGCCTCCAAAAAATACGAAACTTTGCAATTTGGTTGGTGTCCCCAAGGAGAAGCCACCCGAACTTGTAGAAGTGAGTTTCGACTCACGGTTCGTGAGATACGGTTTCGTATCACTTTCGGTTGGAAAAAAGCTATTATAAAGCGGTATACGGTCGTATCTCGCAAACCGTGAGTCGGAACTCGCTTCTACAAGTTCGGGTGGCTTGCCCTACATGAATCCGACCAAGTCGGTAAGTTTTATAATTTTCAGATGCCGTTTGCACGGTTTTCTCAGCTTCCTCGCATTACAAGTTTTAGCATTAGAATTTTCTAAGTGCGGGTAGATTAGAAAACCCTTCAAACTACCTCCAAAAAATACGAAACTTTGCAGACTGGTTGGTGTCACCTACGAGAAGTGACCCGAAGTTGTAGAAGTGAATTTTGACTCACGGTCCGAGAGATACGCCCGCGTATCGGTTTTAGTTGGAAAAAAACTATTATAAAGCGGTATACGGTCGTATCTCGCAAACCGTGAGTCGAAACTCGCTTCTACAAGTTCGGGTGGCTTGCCCTACGTGAATCCGGCCTAGTCGGAAAGTTTTATAATTTTCGGGTGTCGTTTGTGCAGTTTTCTGAACTTCCTCGCACTACAAGTTTTAGACTTAGAATTTTCTAAGTGCGGGTAGATTAGAAAACCCTTCAAACGACCTCCAAAAAATACGAAACTTTGCGGGTAGGTTGGTGTCCCCTATGAGAAGCCACCCGAACTTGTAGAAGTGATTTTCAATTTCCGATTCGAGAGATACGGCCGCGTATCGCTTTCGGTTGAAAAAAACTACTATAAAGCGGTATACGGTCGTATCTCGCAAACCGTGAGTCAAAACTCCCTTCTACAAGTTCGGTTGGCTTGCCCTACGTGAATTCCACCTAGACGAAAAGTTTTATAATTTTCGGATGCTGTTTGTGCGGTTTTGCTTCATTTTCTCGCATTATAAGTTTTATAATTAGAATTTTCTAAGTGCGGGGTGATTATAAAACACTTCAAACCACCTCCAAAAAAATACGAAACTTTTCTCCTTTTCAAGTTGTGGTGGCTTGCGCACTTATAAAAACACCAAATACAACAGTTTAGTACTCCTAACTATTCTCCTTTTCACGGTTTCTTAGGTATGGACAGTTTCGAAGGAAGTTCTGTTGCCGAGGATAAATTTGTTCGTGCACAACAACTTGGCGAGTATCTTCCTCATGTTGACGAGCACCTAAAACCGAAGATTGGTATGACATTTCCCACCCTTGAGGATGCGGAAAAATTTTATTCATCATATTGCAAATGTGCGGGATTCGCTATGCGTAAGGGTGGAAATAAATATAAGAGAAACGATGTAGTGGATAAATCATACGTCTGTAATAAAGCCGGGGAGTCACCGAATAGCTATAATGAAACTAGACGAGGTACAACTTCTAGAACGGGTTGCAAAGCTTTCGTCCGTGTCAAATTAAACCCACATAGTAATTCACAAAGTAATTCGTGGATTCTTTATTCGTTAAATGAAGCACACAATCACGAATTTACTTCACCCGGTAGACGTCACTTGCTACCTCGAAACCGTGAATTGACTAAGACAGACAAAAATATAATTGGTCAACTTACCGAAGCTAATGTCCCTTTATGCAAACAAATGCTATTCTTTGAAGGTGCAAGTGGAGGTAATGAGAAAATTGGATTCACCGAAACCGATGTAAGAAATCTCAGGAGAGACGAGATGGAGGTTTTAAAAGGACACGACGGACAAATGCTACTTGATTTTTTTGAATCGAAAAAGGCGACCGATCTCTTATTCTATTTTGATTACCAATGTGACCCCGAAGGGCGATTGACACATTGTGTCTGGGTGGACGGTATCGCTAGAAATAATTACAAAGTATTTGCGGATGTTCTCTGCTTTGACGCTACCTACAACACAAACCGATACGGGATGTTGTTCGTACCATTTGTTGGATTCAACCATCATTGGCAATCAATATTCCTAGGTTGTGGGTTCATCCCCAATGAGAAGACATTCTCATTTGAGTGGTTCTTTGAAAAGTGGCGTGCTGCAATGCCATGTGATCCGATCAACATCGTGACAGATGAGGATCGCGGGATAACTTCTGCAATTTCCAAAGTTTTCCCAATCACGTCACATAGATATTGCATTTGGCATATTTTGGATAAGCTACCGCATGAAGTTCGAATGTCGAATAACGTTGATGAGTTCAGGGATGCTTTGAAGACTATCATTTATACGGCGGAATTTAAAACAGAATTCGAACAGAAGTGGAAAAATTTGATCTCTCAGTACAAATTAGAAAATAACAAATGGTTGAAGGAAAAATTTGAGATCCGTGAAAAATGGGCCCCTGTGTACGCAAGAGACTCATTTTGGGGGGGCATGTTGAGTACCCAACGTAGCGAATCGCTACATTCATCCTTGAAGCACCATACTCATAAAAAGTACTCACTACATGAATTTACTATCATCTTTGACCGACTCTTAGTAAAACAAAGACACGATGAACTTAAAGAAACACATCGTAATTGCGAGGAGCGGCCAAAATTGAAGACCGAGTGGGCATTGGAGTCACAAATGGCAGGGACATACACTTTGAAGATTTTCTACAAATTTCAACAAGAAGTTGTCAAAAGCTTATTACTTAATGTGAGTTTAATTGCGAGTATGGATACACCGGATAGTGCAGCTTATTCTGTAACAGTTTGTGAAAATTCAGAACCGGGGAGGGTGATTTCTTATTGTAAAATCAGTAAAATTGCTAAATGCCCTTGTTCCATGTACTACTTCGTAGGTATTCCCTGCAAACATCTACTTGCAGTTATTCGGTTCACAGATCACACCACACTAACCGAACAATATATTTGTAGGCGATGGACCAGGGATCAAATGAGGAGAAGCAGTATAACGGTTCCCAATAATATGGGCGACAATTTTGCTTCGCGTTATTGTGAACTGAGTATGCACTCAAGACATATGGTCGATCTTGGTTGTTCTTCAGAGCGAGGATACAAGTACATGCTCGACCACATGCTGAAGGGAATTGAAGACTTTGCTAAGATTGAGTCAGTGAACAGCACACCACACGAAGGTAGCGCACAACCTGAGAGTGGTGGACAAGCACATGCACATGCACCTGTAGGTGACCCTGTACAGTGCACCACAAAGGGAAGGCCTAAAGGGAAACAGTTGAAGTCGGTAAGAGAAGGTCAAAAAACGAAGAGGCCAAGACTTTGCAGGACATGTCTTCGTGTCGTAGGCCACGATTCACGGAATTGCCCAAAAAATGTAGCAAGGCATTATATCAGAGATTTTGTATTTGTTAATTGGACTCAATAAATGTTATTTTGGTCAGTACTAACTCATTCTTCTTCCTTTTTTAGTGGACCGGTGGGGAATGAAGAAGCTCCAAACGCTGTAGAGAGTGATGATGACGAAGGCGAAGGTTCGTGCTAAGGGGGCTTTAAGAAATTTATTAATATGTATGTCATATTAAAATTTCAAAATAATCACCGAATAATTGCCGAATTTTATATTTATTCGTGCAGATTTTTATGAATTTCGACTGGATTGTTAACTTTGTTTTTTTTAAAAATTTTCTGGTATAGGTCCGGAATGAAACAAGAAAAACGCGCCCAAATAGAAAGACGCAATGCGTTGAAAAATTGTGTTGCTTTTGGATTGTATATATGTGTGGATAATTGCCGTAGGCTTGTTTGGTACAAGTAAATTAATGATGTTTTTAATCATAATGTAATTTCTGTATGTCAGTTTATTTTGTGTATTTGTGAACAAAGATATGTTACTATGGATTTTGACCAGGCATTTTTGGTTGCGAATGCTTATTGCTGTCGGAAAATGTGAAATTGGTAGATGTGTATAATTTGGGGAACTCGTTCTGTCTGTGAATTTTGTGTTAACGAAAATTGTCTGCATGCCGATGTGAACAGATTTGTTATTTGTGTTGGAGATTGTGTATTTTGTGGATGATATATCTATATTGTGGAAAATTGTGAAATGTATGCAGTATTCAGAAGACGAGATGTTGCAGATATTTTATAAACTAGCCCGTCGTTGGGGATAACTGATTAAGGAGATAGATCTTGGCAGTCCTTAACCAATACTTCACATGTAAGTTCGGCCAATATCTCTCTACTTAACCCGTTCTTGGCGTTAACAGTTTAATATAACCTAACCCGTTATCAGCAATAACAGGTTAAGGAGATAGATATTGGCAGTACTTTGGTCCAATACTTCACATATAGGGGTTTTAGTTCGGCCAATATCTCTCTACTTAACCCGTTGTTGGAGTTAACGGTTTAATATAACCTAACCCGTTATCAGCAATAACAGGTTAAGGAGATAGATATTGGCAGTACTTTGGTCCAATACTTCACATATAGGGGTTTTAGTTCGGCCAATATCTCTCCACTTAACCCGTTCTTGCTGATAACGGGTTAAGTTAATTAACCCGTTATCGTCAATAACGGGTTACGTATTTATATTTGTGCAGCACTCAGCCTATGTTTTGGGTGGTGTACATTTTTCCTTATACAGAAACGACTTCATCAAATGTTGTTCACAAATTCACAAATAAAAGCACATCAAAGTAAATAAGACAACAGATATATTCACAAGAAACTTGAAGGCGTACAAAAGTCCAATAACGACCAACCACTTAATTACTTGAAATAAATTCAATATTCACAAAATCCAAAAATTTACAACAAAATTATACATATAAGATTGCACATGGCCAAAAGACAATTATTCACAAATGACGCCGTTCTCGAATTTGGCTTGCATCCCACGACCCAAAATTCACCTACAACAGTTTATCAACATAGAAACAAACAATACGTTAGTTACTGCAGTAACAAAATCACCAACCAAAAGATACGCTATTACAGACTCACTACAGATTACCGTCTACGGTCACCCCGCTTGCGACCGCTTGGTGTGAATTGATTGGGAGGTTGCCGCGTCCTTTTAGGATTTCACCGTGCGCCATGTGTTTGGGGAGAATCAGAATCATCCGACGACTGTTCCTCATCAGTACCTTCGGGATTTGGCTCTTCTCGTGCTTGTTGTCGCTCGCGGATTACAAATCCCCTACTAACAGTTTGTTTTCGCCTTACACTTATTGGCGGCACGTTGGCGCTCAAATAGGCCTCAACCTGTGGACCTTCACCCGCGTCCTCCAGAGTACGACGGCACGGAGCTAACATCTCCCGGATTACCGTCTTGAAGCTGTCGGGTATCCTAGTCTTCAGGGCGCGAGCAGCTGTTCGAACAACCTCCCATGCGTTTTCAATCTACAGTTGGTGAAAAATTCCAATTTAAACATCATTCAAAATTAGTGTACATCAATTAAACACAGTACATGCGTACAAACTATATGAAATTTGACTGACCGCTTTTCGATGTGCCTCAGTCCTTGGTTGGTACATCGGCTGGGAGGAGGAATATGCTGGAGGTGGTTCTACCTGGGTGGGGGGAATCGGAAGTTGCACCCCAGCTGGTACGACGGCCGCTGGAGAAACGAACAACCGGGTTATTCGCTTGTACCACATCATGTATGCCTGCTGGAGGGAGCCATCGTATGGTATCGCGACATACATCAAATTCGGTGTCATTTGACGCCGCATGGTGTTCCAGTTGGCTACATGATAACGATGAAAATCAGCCCAATCGAAGTTGGGCACCCGTCCCGTTCCCCTGACCTCGTGCAACTTTTTATCGTAAGACCTGACATCGGGAATCTTTTGTTGATATCCGAATTGCCGCAGGACCCTGTCAGGATACTGGAACTCCACAACCGAAAAGTTCACAAGAGGTGCAGCCGTCAACCAAAGGGATCTGTCTAGGCAGACTGGAGGAACGCGTTGCAACCTGTCGGCCGAGTACGGTTCCCAGTTGACGAACTCGTCCCGCAAGTTGTCCAACTCATCTCTGTAGTAGGTCAGCGATTGGCGTGGGTTATCGGCCCACGTGTGTCGGCCGGCCCAATATGCTCCTACAGGAGGTAACAACTCTGCTGCCCCCGGGTCGGCCAAAAATTCCGGTGTAGGCTGAATAATACGGGGACGTCCGATGTGGATGCGTTCCCAACTCCATATCTGCATCAGCACCATTGGGCCACCCATCTGTACGCCACCTAAAGAACATGTGCACAAATTCCTGTATAGTAGCGCCAGTGCCGCACTCCCCCAACTAAAGCGACCTGCATACCGGAAATCCTCCAACAACCGTAGGTACATCAGCGGCACGGTTGATCCGGATGAGTTCGGGAAGATAAGTCCCCCTATCAAACTAAAAATATATGCACGTGCATAGTACGTCAGGTCATCCTCATCCGGCTCGGCATTCAAATATCCCTCCTCGAACTGAAATTTTAACCAGGTGAAGTAAAGTGATTTACCCTCGAAAGCGTCTTCCATCACTTCTTCCTCCGCTTTATCTTTCGCAGCTTCTATTTGTTCATTCAATACATCTTCATCAGAATCTGCGGGGGCATTTTCGCGGATAAGTAATTCGGCGGCCTCTTTCCTTTGGAGAACTACCAACTGCAGGTCGATACCGAGTAAGTCCCGAACAACTTCAACTCGATCGAAATCCATGTTCCCCGTCACGGCAAACCCATCGACTGGTAGTCCTGTTATCATTGCCACATCCTGTAGGGTCACAGTCATCTCACCCACAGGTAGGTGGAATGTGTGGGTCTCCGGCCTCCATCGCTCGACTAGAGCTGTAAGGAGTGGCCGATCTAGCTTCACAGAGTGAATGAATCTTGCTCCGTAGAAACCGGCCTCTACCACATACGGCGTGATACGATCATCCCAAGGAAGAACTGTGTGCTTCTGAAAATTTAATTTTTTATCGGACCCATTCCACACAGCTTCCGATCGGTGTTTGGGTTACAGGGTGAGTACGCTTGTGTCCATGGGTCCGGGTGATGTAACCGAGGACGACGGACCTGCCTCAGCCGATGTGGATTGACGGCCACCAACCTACACGAATAAATATAACAAATGTTATTACTGAGATAATGTTACATGTTTGTATTTAAAACCAATAATAGTAATCGATCTTACCACAGTAGTTGGTGCGCCACTAGTGTTACCGGACTCGATTCTCGGTTGCCTTGTTCTAGCCATTTAGCTACCTGACAAAAAAATTAAAATGTTGTTGATAAAGATGACAACAAAACAAACATACCGAGATTATACTGAAAAACGCACGAATGAAAACAAAAAAATCTATAAAACTTTTCAAACTAGGTCGGATTCACGTAGGGCAAGCGACCCCAACTTGTACAAGTGAGTTTCGACTCATGGTTTGCGAGATACGACCGTATACCGCTTTATTAGGTTTTTTCCAACCTTCAACTGATACGCGGCCGTATCTCTCGGACCGTGAGTCGAAATTCACTTCTACAAATTCGGGTCACTTCTCATAGGGAACACCAACCAACTCGCCAAGTTTCGTATTTTTTGGAGGTGGTTCGAAGTGTTTTCTAATTGGCCCGTTTTAAAAAAATTCTAAGTAAAAAACTTCTCACTTGAGGAATTGACGCAATACCGCGCAAACGACATCCGAAAATTTTAAAACTTTCTGTCTAGGTGGAATTCACGTAGGGCAAGCCACCCGAACTTGTAGAAACGAGTTTCGAGTCACGGTTCGCGAGATACGGCCGTCTACCGCTTTACTTGGTTTTTTCCCAACCGTAAGCGATACGCGGCCGTATCTCACGAACCGTGAGTCGAAACTCACTTTTACAAGTTGGTTTGGCTTCTCGTAGGTGACACCAACCAAATCGCAAAGTTTCGTATTTTTGGGAGGTCGTTTGGAGGGTTTTCTAACCTACCCGCACTTACAAAATTCTAAGTCTAAAACTTCTCATTTGAGGAAGTTGAGAAAACCGCACAAACGGCATCCGAAAATTTTAAAGCTTTCCGAGTTGGTCGGATTCACGTAGGGCAAGCCACCCGAACTTGTAGAAGCGAGTTTCGAGTCACGGTTTGCGAGATACGGCCGTCTACCGCTTTACTGGGTTTTTTCCCAACCGTAAGCGATACGCAGCCGTATCTCACGAACCGTGAGTCGAAACTCACTTTTACAAGTTGGTTTGGCTTCTCGTAGGTGACACCAACTAAATCGCAAAGTTTCGTATTTTTGGGAGGTCGTTTGGAGGGTTTTCTAACCTACCCGCACTTAGAAAATTCTAAGTCTAAAACTTATAATGCGCGGAAGTTGAGAAAACCGCACAAACGGCATCCGAAAATTTTAAAACTATCCATGTTGGTCGGATTCACGTAGGGCAAGCCACCCGAACTTGTAGAAGCGAGTTTCGACTCACGGTTTGCGAGATACGACCGTATACCGCTTTATAATAGCTTTTTTCCAACCGAAAGCAATACGCGACCGTATCTCACGAACCGTGAGTCGAAACTCACTTCTACAAGTTCGGGTGACTTCTTCTTGGGGACACCAACCAAATCGCAAAGTTTCGTATTTTTTGGAGGCCGTTTGAAGGGTTTTCTAATCTACCCGCACTTAGAAAATTCTAAGTTTAAAACTTGTAGTGCGAGGAAGTTGAGAAAACCGCGCAAACGGCACCCGAAAATTATAAAACTTTCCGACTAGGCCGGATTCACGTAGGGCAAGCCACCCGAACTTGTATAAGCGAGTTTCGACTCACGGTTTGCGAGATACGACCGTATACCGCTTTATAATAGTTTTTTTCAACCGAAAGCGATACGCGACCGTATCTCTCGAACCGTGAGTCGAAACTCACTTCTACAAGTTGGTTTGGCTTCTCGTAGGTGACACCAACCAAATCGCAAAGTTTCGTATTTTTTGGAGGCCGTTTGAAGGGTTTTCTAATCTACCCGCACTTAAAAAATTCTAAGGCTAAAACTTGTAATGCGAGGAAGCTGAGAAAACCGCGCAAACGGCATCCGAAAATTATAAAACTTTCCGACTTGGTCGGATTCACGTAGGGCAAGCCAGCCGAACTTGTAGAAGCGACTCACGAGTTACGGTTCGCGAGATACGGCCGTCTACCGCTTTACTTGGTTTTTTCCCAACCGTAAGCGCTACGCGGCCGTATCTCTCGAACCGTGAGTCGAAACTCACTTCTACAAGTTGGTTTGGCTTCTCGTAGGTGACACCAACCAACTCGCACGGTTTCGTATTTTTTGGAGGTCGTTTGAAGGGTTTTCTAATCTAATCTAACCGCACTTACAAAATTCTAAGTCTAAAACTTGTAATGCGAGGAAGTTGAGAAAACCGCGCAAACGGCATCCGAAAATTATAAAACTTACCGACTTGGTCGGATTCATGTAGGGCAAGCCACCCGAACTTGTAGAAGCGAGTTTCGTGTCACGGTTTGCGATATACGGCCGTGCACCGCTATACTTGGTTTTTTCCAACCGAAAGCGATACGCGGCCGTATGTCTCGAACCGTGAGTCGAAACTTGCTTCTACAAGTTGGTGTGGCTTGTACTACGTGAGACGAACCTACTCGGAAAGTTTCGTATTTTTTTTACGGTCGTTCGCAGGGTTTTCAACCATAACCGCACTGAAAATTCTAACTAATTTCGTATATACAATTCTAATTCTACAAGATACTAATGCAAGCAACGTAATTCGGCAATTGAATATACTTGAGGTCAACCCGATTCTACATCTAAAATCTACTAACGCATTTAAATTTTTTCCCAATTTCTAAATAAATTACTACACACAAATTCAAAAAAAATTACAAATGTAGATTATTGGGGTAAAAAAATAGTGTATACCTTACGGGATAGGTCCAAATCAAGCAAGCGATCGGTTTGGAAGAGAAATGTAGTGCTCCGATTTCGTAACGAATTGGGGAAGAGAAGCTAGGGTTTCGATCGTCGGGGTTCGAGGGTTACGATCTTCGGAGTTGGGAGAGGAGAGAGTTCGAGGGAGTTCGAGCGTCGGAGCTAGGGTTTTTTAGGGTTTTTTTCGTCGTTTTGGTTTTGGGTTCGTCGAAGAAACAAGAAGAGAGCGGAAGAAAGAAGACGAACTGTATGTCGACGAAAATGAAAAAAGATAGCCTTAACCCGTTATTCCCAAGAACGAGTTAAGGCTATTTGTTTTTATCAAATTTTGCCTTAACCCGTTCTTCCCAACGACGGGTTAAGGCAAGATCTAATCAAAAAAAATCTTTGATCCAACGGTCGAGATCGAAGTTCGCACGGGTCCGTGCGAACCGACCCGTTCCGGCCCATTTGCAACCGAAGATCAGCCCGTTTGCAACCGAAGATCGCTCTATATATATATATATATATATATATATATATATATATAGAAGTGTCGTACAATTCAGGGTATTACATTCTTTGAGTGTTTTCCTTTAGAACATTAGGTTCTTTTCCTAGCTCTCCTTGACTTGATGGTCTCCTCAGCAATTCTTGGCTTGGTGTCTTCCTGGACTTCCTACCAATGATCCTGTAAGCGTGTCATATTGCATTGAAGTTGCGCTCGTTCTTCCTTTAGGCGTGCAATCTGTGATTGGTAAGTGTTGATCTGATGTTTGGCCTGGCGGATTGCCTTGTCCATGTGCTTCTTCAGCTTTCTCATTCTCAAATATAAAATGGTTCTCATCTGTTGTTCCAGGATTGGGTCTGGTGATGGTGGAGGTGAGTCCTTTTTATTTTTGCCCTGCTGTGGAACTTCCCTTATTTCTTCCTCTACTGCCATTGGTCCATTTGTAGGTATTGGTTCATCTGCTGCTACTGACACGTCACTGATGAAGATATCTTCGAACACCATTCTACAAAACATAAATGCGTTTAGTTCTGGTTAGACAAATCACAGATATGTCAATTACTCTAACTATCTGAACATAAACCTGCCTCTAACTAGCATTTTAAGTTTTAATTTTCTACTGTGTTAGATTACGATTTGAAGTCAGCTCTGATACCAACTGTAACGCCACGGATCCCCGTTACCGGACATCCGTGACACAACCAAAATCTTTGCCTTCAAATGCATCTCAACACAGTAAATAACACGGAAATTTAAAAAGTTTTATTTGCCAAATAAGATCATTACATTATTAATTACAACTGTTGTTCTGTTCTTGAACAAGGAATACAAATTACATTAACTCATTACAACTTTTACAAATATTTATAGACTCCACTTGTAAATTCATCAGCTGTCTTCCAGAATGATAATCGACTGATCTCTGCCGAACTCCGCTGAGTGGTCAATCTACTTCCCTGAGACTTGTCCCTCGGCTTGAGTCTCCCGCTGTGCGACTCTAATTATTTCTGCATCTGCTTGAATTGTAGGTAGGTACGCCATTCCTTCATTTGGATGCCCACATTCCCAATTCTGATTTCCAGCACCTAATTGAGTGGGCACGTCAGTAATTCTACTGATGCAATACTGATAAGAAAACAGCAATCTCCAACTTGCACACCCACAAACCATATTGAATGGAAAAAGAAATGTGCATCCTAATTTCCTAGTGTTTGTGTATGCCATGACCTAAAGTTTAATGCAAAATACAGAGTATAGAACGGATACACTTAATCTAAAGTTAGTAAGACTCTGGATACACATGCATCACATACTACATACGTTCCTGATCAAGCCGTTTCCTCCAGTTTCAGGGTTTTGAACCCTCGCCATGCAAAGCCTTCTACTATTGTACACTTCATGTTCATGATATATATATAAATGTTTATACAAATTATTATTATTTTCCCGAAGATTGTCTTGTTAAAACAATCGGGGCAAATCCACAGTTTAAATGAGAAGATATCCCAAGTACATCTCATTGGATTCAGAATGGCTAATATATCTGAAATTTCTCAATTAAAACTAATAATTATTAGAAAAATATTAATCACGTGCAATACTCAGACGTGCACGGATTATAATGCAAAATAGTTATATGCTATTTTGCAGGGTATTACAGTTTGAACCCGACTTCTTTAACTTTTTTACCAAGACGAGAATGCACCAACGAATAAGTCATCACTTGGAGTTTAAATTTTCAATTGTGATGATGCAGCCAACTTAAAACTTACAAATACGGACGAAAAATAGATTCAGAAGAGAGAGAGAGAAAGAGAGAGAGAGAGAGAGAGAGGGAGAAAGAGAGAGAGAGAGATATTTATATCGTCTAATGAACTCTTAATTTGTTGTTGGTGGCAAAGACAACAACCACATCAACAAAAAACAACGAACATCAGTGACATGGAGTTTGGTGGATGAGTCGGAGGTCGGTACGACAACAAGGAGATGTAAACAATAAAGATGGGTGGAGGAGAAGGTAGGCGAGGATGTTGGTTGGAGATCCCGACAGCGAGGAGGTCGGAGATGGAGAATATGAACATCAGGTTTGGGGGTTTTCCAATTTGGATATGGGGTTTCTGATTTAGGGCTACCCCAATGAGATGTAGATGATTGGGATGGGTGGAGAAGATGGTAGGAGAGGAGGTTGGTCGAAGATCTCGACGGCGAGAAGGTCGAAAACGGAGAAGATGAGACCGAATTTGGGGTTTTTCCAATTTGTGATATAAGGTTTCCGAATTTAGGGCAGCTGCAAGGAGATGTAGTCTTGTACACGATGAAGATGGGTGGAGGAGAAGGTAGGAGACAAGGTTGGTCGGAGATCCCGACAGCGATGAGGTTGGACTTCGACGGAGAAGATGAAAATCGGGTTGGGGTTTTTCCAATTTGGGGTTTGTGATTTGGGGATTTAGTTTATGAGTAGTATTAGTATATGTATATAAGTATACGGGTAAATTTCATTTATCCCTACTCAATTTTACAACTTTGGCAGATAACCATACTAAATTTATTTTTTTTTCATAAAATTTTACTCAAGTTTGCTCTGTTAGGCATTATGGCCTACTCCGTCTATTTTGGGGTGCTTTTTCGATCACGTGCGAGCACGCGCTACTGTTTCCACTTTTCAATGACCAAATTACACTTATTATTATATTATTGCTATTTTTTTATTTGGATATAATTAGAAAATAAATACCCTAAATTGATGGAAATGAGAGATTTGATGAAAGAGAGATATGGTGGTGGGGGGGGTGAGGGAATCGAGGAGGGAGGTGGCGGCGGTGGTAATGACAGCGATGGTGATTGTCCAGATTGAAGGATGATGATGTGGTGGTGGAGGTGAAGGTTTGAGATAGGAGAAGGAGGGGGTGGTTGGTCGGATTTGAGTGGGAGGTGGGAGATTCAAGGAAGAATGAGGTGGTGACGGCTGTTGGTCGGAGGTGGGGCAATGGCTGGGGGGGGGGGGGGATTCGAGAAGGTGTAGGTGGTTGATGGAGGAGAAGGTGGTTGGTCGATAGTTGTTCGGAGGGGGACAAGAAATTAAAATTTAAATTAATTAATTATAAAATTAAAATTAATAATGTGATTAAAATTAAAATTAATCTATAGAATTAAAAAATAAAGAATAGATTAAAATTTAAATTAATGATTTGATTAAAACTAATCATGAGATTAAAATTAATGAATGAGAAAAAGAAGAAGAAGATGACGATGATGATGATGGACTGATAAATTAGTAATTAAACTGAACTGACAAGGAGTATTTTAGACATTTCACACAAAAGTTAACGCATAACGGAGTAGGCCAGAACACCGAAAAAGCTGACGGTGGTAGGGTTTAGTGCTAAAAAAAAGTCGGGTATGGTTATCTGCCAAATATGTAAAACTGAGTAGAATTAACTGAAATTTACCCTAATTATAATATAAATAGCTATTAAATAAATATATTCTAAATTAAATGAATATCCGTATCCGATCCGCTTTTTTAAGGATATCTGCATCTGTATCCGGATCCGAAATTTTTAAGATTTGTATATCCAAATTTGTATTCGTATCCACCTAGATACGGGTTTTTGATATATGTATCCACAAAATTTTCAGATTCGAATACGGATAGGATATATACTTCTACGAGAGCATCCCTATCAATGGTCCCATTAATTCACGCTTATTTTGCTGTGATCGACACCTGGTTGTAATCGTCGTACAAAGTGTCACAAATTTTTCTTAATTCTTTTGTGATCAACATCTGGATGTAACTATTGTAGCAAGCGTCAAAAATTTCCTTACTATGTTGCGTGTGACCTGCATCAAGTGTCACAAATTTCTCTTGTTCTGCTGCATAATACCGTTGTACCAAGTATCACAAATTTCTCTATTCTGCTGCATGTGACCGTTGTTTAGTGTCACCAATTTTCTTATTCTGCCCAATGTGACCATTATACCAAGTGTCACAATTTTTTCTTGTTCTACTTTGTGTAACCGCTATATCAAGTGTCGCAAATTCTTCTTATTTTGTCACGTGTGATCGTTGTACAAAGTGTCATAAATTTTCCTTGAACCAGGTGTTGCAAATTCTTTTTATTTTGCCGCGTGTGACCGTTGTACAAAGTGTCATAAATTTTCCTTATTCTGCCACAGTTGCCACGATTTTTTCATAAATATTCCACTTTTTAAAACTAATTCCCAAAGTAAACCACTTTCGTAACTAATTACCAAAATAGACCACTCACAGTACCGAACTGCGACATTTTCGATAACGTGGTCGTAGTTCCGTACTGCGGCCTACATACATACCAAAAAAATTCAAATTTTGAAACTTGTTTTAAAATTTCTCAAGTCCAAGGAAGTCCAAGGGAGATATAACTATGGCCACAGTTGGGTACTACGGCCTCAATAATACGGAGGCCGCAGTTGATAATTTTTATAAATGCTGGAAACTGATTACATTAATTCAATTGAAATTACAGTAATGCATACATTACAAACTGTAGCGTCCCGAATTTCTAATATAATATCTTAGAAAATACGTGGCACAATCCCAGCATCAACTTCAATGTAACATTAAACACAACCAACACCAATGAAATTTTCAATTCTTATTACAACAAACTTCTTCATAGCTCAGCGGAATACAAAACAACTCAAATCATAATTTTCTTTTATTTACAACACAGTCTTTTTACAACATTGCTTTACAATTTTACACAAAACTCTATTAAATCAATTTATCTCAAAACTATCTCAAGCATCCAAACCTCCAAACTCTAAGCAACAACCTGCAACACATGAGGCTAGAGATGATCCCTAACCCCCAAAACTAAAGGGGTCAGCCATAAATGGTGTGAGTGACATAAAACAACAAACAACATAAATGAACATTAGTCATGAATCCTTAAACAACAGGTAGTAAACATGAATACATAGAATACGACGTAGCAAGGAAAAGTGAACAACAAGTGAGACTAAACCAAGTGTCATGTGTAGAAAACAGGAAATTCACATGCATGAAAACCAAGTCAAGAAATCACAAATTCTATATGAGGACTCTCTAATGCGTACTTGTTGAAGTCTATGCATCCCACTCTACATAGGTTCGGTGCAAGCCCTTAACGTCTTCACTTCATAGGGTTCAATCCCCCCGCTATGCAACTAATCCTATCACGATGACTACTATGAGATAAAGATAATCTGTGAGTATTAGCCCATGTCCCGATAATTCCGGAGACAGATCCCACACCACAAGTAATCTACCATGATAATTCCGTAGATCATCCCACACCGAAAGCAATAACCTCATCAAATGAATACCACATGTGCGTCGCCTCGACCCCGATAATTCCGGAGATCAATCCCACACCACAAGTAATTACCGTGTAATTTCGGAGATAAATCTCACACCACAAGTAATCTACCGTGATAATTCCGGAGATATATCCCACACCACAAGTAATCTACCGTGATAATTCCGGAGATTAAATCCCACACCGAAAGCCATACTGAGGTACTTGACCCATGTTCTCGTTCATCATATCACCACTAGTGTCTGTCCTTATTATTCTTGGGTTACTAAATTACTCAACGAATCTCCTAGAGTTGGTGTACCCTACCGGACTTAAATCAAAACTGAACAACTGAAATACCTCAACAGGCCTCAACAAAATAACTCAACGCCGGTATACTAGGGTCACGCACATCCTCTAAAGACTCAAACTCAAATGTCTAAACCAACTTTCCACCATAAATAGCTCAACTGAATATCTTAAAATCATATGCTTAACAGAAGACAAAGTATAGACTAAAATATTTGAAGACTAATCATTCGGAAGAACATTCAAGTTTATGAAAACTCATCAGTACCAGTCGACTTATTACTGTAGTAAGTCGACTGTCCAGAGGGAAAAATATCCATGATTTTAAGAAAATAAGTTAAGTAATATAAGTTGACTTATAAAAGTCATAAGTTGACTTATAAAAACATAAGTCGACTTACCAGATCATAAGTTGACTTACCAAAGAGAAATTCCAAAAATCTTTAAGAAAATATTCTAAGTGTTATAAGTCGACTTGCAAAGTCATAAGTCGACTTAAAAGATAATATAAGTCGACTTAAAAGGTCATAAGTCGACTTACCAGAGAAAAATCTACGATAACTTTGAAAAATAAATCCTAAGTGTACTAGTCGACTGAAAAGGGTCTAAGTCGACTGTCCAGAATGAATTTTCAGGAAAACTAAAGATACAACAGCTGGGTCGTGCCAGTCGACTGATTGGTCTGCCAGTCGACTGTCGGCCTACAGTCTGCATAGTTTTGGTTGTTCATGATAATCAAAATTAGAGTTTACCAAAGAAATCATTGTTTACTAAAATAATTTGTATTTCAATAAAAACGACCGTCTCAAAGTATTCTCAGATCGGATACATTACTCAAAACATCCAATATCTCAAAACTCAAGTTCTCATGTTCTAAATTCCTAATTCTTCTATTAGGATTTCTTAATACTGAATTTCTTTCACAACTCATAACAAAGATCTGATTTGTAAACACAAGATCCAGATGCTCACCCATCCGATCATAACCATACTCAAATCTTAAACATGCTTTCTAGCAATACAATTTTTATGAACCAAGATCTACTCAACATTCTTAGATTTCACTTACATGATACAACAACAACCATTGCATCGTTTTCATGCAAAATACTAAATAAACGTACATGCCAAACAAACAACAAAACAATCGTTCACATAAATCCATCAACCAAACAAAGTTCATATCACTCACAAAACAAAACAAAACAAAACAATGTCACTCACCTTGGAATTGAAAAGATCCAACGAAAAAGCCTTCCTTTTTGCGAGATCCAAATCCTCCTCTTGATCTCTCAAAAATCACCAAATATTATGTTGTGCCGCAGAATGACGGCTGCAAATCTCCTTTTAAATATCCGGGATAAGAGTTTAGGGTTTTACCCACTTTGCAAAATAATCCCTTCAAATACAACTTTATATATATATAGCTCTATTCTTGGAAATTCAATAAAATTCATTTAAATTAGGATTTAAAAGTAAAATATAATCCTAAATCTCAACCGGTGCTGTTCAAAACGTCCAGAAAATACATTTTACATTTTAACCCCTAAAAATGATAAATTTGCAAAAAGGTCCTTCTTTTCTCAAAATTTGCAAATAGTTCCAATTAATTTCAGAAAAATCTGGAAAAATACTAAATAAATCCCAAATATTAAATAATGATTTTTCATGAAGAAAATTTGACTTTCAAACTTCTCAAGAAAGTATTTGCACGTGTTTTGCACGTGTAAAAAAATAAATTTTTCTGAAAATATTCATAAATTCTCCAAAAGTAATTTTAGTCATTTATAAACCTTTAAAAATAATATTTTAAAAATACGGGGTTCTACACAAACTGGTTACATATAGATTTGATTGGAGGCAGCAATCACTTTAGTATACAAGTACATGCTGGGTTTCTTCTCAAACGGGTAGGAAGGACTACTAATTCTACCTATTTTTCGAGACAGAAGTAGCAGTTGTACTCACTTCATACACTTCCATGCACCACCATTATTAATTCTCTAGTTAGGAGGATGCAGTTGTAGTGAGTGTAGCAGTGTATTTATAGTACTTTACAACTTCTTGACAAGCACTTCTCCTATTTATGCTATTTGGTGCATGAATAGGAGGTGTGCATGTCAAGAAGTTGAAAAGTAGCATGAATACATTGTGATACCCTCTACTACTCCATCCTCCAAACCAGATAATTTATGCACTCTGTCTAATGGTGATGCATTAAAGTGTATGAAGAAAGAAGAAGCTGCTATTCATGCATTTAAAAAAAGAAGAAAGTAGGCAGAATCAGAAGTTTCTCTACCTGTTAAGGGAAACCCAGCATGTACTAGTATACTAGTATGAACATGCATCTATCTCCCTCTTTAAGCTCACATAAACTCAACATAATCTCACATATTTGAAGACATGATCCATTACTACTCACATACATTTTTATTTTTTTCATCTCCGAAAATTTTCTCTTTTTCTCATCTTTTTTTTTCCATCTTTTTTCCAACCTTTTTCCCCACTAGATCATGTTCAAGAGGAACATGATGAACATGGAACATGATGTTCAAGATAATAGTTCACTCTTGTATATATAAGAGTTGAAGACAAATTTAAAATTGATTTGACATGTGAATCATTGCTACACGTTCCAACAAGATATTTTTTTGGCAGATTGCATTTTTTTTCCATAAACATCATTGATACACATTCCAACAAGTCAATATTAGCACATAAAAAGCATCGGCACAAGCCAATATCACCGAGGCCGCAGTTGGCAACTGCGGCCTCAATAATACTAAGGATGTCGTTAACAACTATAGCCTCAGTTATTTTAAATTTTTTTTTTAAAATAACACGTTTGACAGTTTGCATTGATCTGGCATAAACATCATGGATACACATTCCAACAAGTCAGGAATGGCAGTTTACATTGATTTGGTATTGATAAACATTCCAGAATAGTTCACTTTTGGCATTTTGCATTGATTTTATATTGATACACATTTCAATATAGACCACTTCAGCACATTAAAAGTATCAGCACAAATAGTCAAAATATGACCGAATTTTTTCCGAGGCCGCAGTTGGCAACTGCGACTATGGAATTTTAAAGTTTCCAGACAGTAGACAACTATCTGGAAACTTGGAAGTTTCACGGTCGCAGTTGCCAACTACAACCTGGTTTTTACTAAGGTCGCAATTGGCAACTGCGATTGTGGAAACTTCCAAATTTCCAGAGAGTTGAATCTTTGATCTGTAAGAGCATCTGTAGTCGTTTCAAGTCAAATTTTCTATATTTGGCTTTTAGAAATAGGAATTTTGAGTTGGAGTTGTATTCGTTTGAACCCAAATTTTGAATGAACGGTGGATAATATATCATTTCTTGGATCTCAACCATTTATCCTCTGAATTGATTATTTTTAAAAAAAAAAAAAAATTGATCAGACGCAATATGATCTTGCGTCCGACAATTTTTTTAAAAAAAATTAAAATTAAAAATTGATCGAATGCAAGATCATCTTGCGTCCGAAAACAAAAAACGATTAAATTTTACGACGGACGCAAGATGATCTTCTGATTCCTGTACTTGAGAAATTCATATATCGTCTCTCAAATATGGTCTGACACTGTTCTCAAGACCCAAATTTCCCAAATATAGGGAACGACTACAACAACTTTTTCATTATATTTTTCAAATTTTGAAAATATAGGGAACGACTACAGATGCTCTAATGTGCAGAAAATCTAAAACTTCCAAAAAAAAATTAAAATAACGGAGGTCGCAGTCGTCAACTGCGGCGTATGTATTATCGAACTGCAGTACCCAACTGCGGTCTCAGTTATATCTCTCTTGGACTTCCTTGGACTTGAGAAATTTTAAACCAAATTTTGGAATCTAAATTTTTTTGGTATGTATGTAAACCGCATTAGAGAACTGCGATAACGTTATCGAAGAGGCTGCAGTTTGATATTGCGAGTGGTCTATTTTAAAAATTAGTTTCAAAAAGTGGCGAATTTGGGGGAAAATCCAATTGGCACCCGGTTATAACATTGTACCAGATATCATAAATTTTCCTCATTCTGCTGGAAACAACCACCTGGTTAAACTGTTGTACCCAATATCATAAATTTCCCTTTGATGCTTTCAATACTGTTACTTGTTTATCAATTTTTATAAGAGTAATGCTTCATTCACTATTAATTTTACTATTTTTTTTACCATCTTAGATTGGCACATTCCAATAAGTGAAGGAAGAGGGAGTAGCTAGAGTAACACTCCAATAGGAGTGTGCCACCTAAGATAGTGAAAAGAATGATAGTGGATGAAGCATTACTCTTTTTATGCAGTACTTGTTCATTAATGTACACTAGTATAACCATGTGTTATATTGCACATAATTTTCAAAAATGAGTAAATAACAAAGTTTTTTTTTAATTTTTAAAAAAATTATATAATTACATGTATACAATATTGCAATATTTTAAGATTGATTAACGAAAGTCTAGTTTAAAATTTATAAAGATAAAGAGGAAGTAAGAGGTTTACCTCTAGCACAGTTATCGAGTTGGTCGGCTCGGGTCCTGCACTAACGTTTCTGGACCTGCTTGTCTATTGGTCCAAATATTGACCATAGACCAGACCCGTGGGAACTGGGTTCGGGCCTTGTTAAAAAAATGCTACCCACTAGGTCCGGGTAGCAGTGAGTGAGTGGTGTCGGGCATGAGAGGGAGGTTGGGTCTTCTACTGCTTCTTCTCTTCTTGTTTTTTTTTTGCACCGTGCCGGGGAGGGGGGGGGGGGGGGGGGGGGGGGGGTCGGGTAGGGCCCAATCCATTTTAAGTTGAACCAGACCGGGCCCAAAAAATATGAAAGAGTCCTATTTTAGGACCTGGACCCTACCCGCAATAAATAAGTCCGGATCCTGGTACAGGTCAGGTCCATTTTTAGAGGACCCAGACCCGATCCAAAAATATGAACGAGTCCAATTTTAGGACCCAAACCCTACCAGCAATATACCATGTTGATTCTGGTCGAATGTCGTGTCATGGTCATTTCCGGGTTTCATATTTTTGTGACAGTGCTAGTTATCTCGTACATTTGTGCTTTTTTTTAAAAAGAAAAAAGGAGAAAAAAAAACTTTGGATCAAAAGTGGTTTTAGCATAATATTGTATAGATAGTATAATTTTGTACAATATTGCACATTTGTACATAACTTTTAAAAATGAGAAAATAATAAAACTTTTTTGTAAAAATTCGTCTAAGAGCATATAAACATCATTGCATGATTTTTGAGATTTTGATTAAGGGATATGATTCTAATTCAAAATTTGGGTGAAGCAAGAGTGGAAAGTTGTCTCCTGCGTTTGCTCTATTTTTTTTGTTTCTTTTTAAAAAAATAAAGAATATTCGCACCGATTCATATCATAACTGTTAATATGGTGACTGAATGGCGGCTTTTGGGTCAGAAATTTAACTCTCATTTTTTTAATTTCTTTTTTAAAAAAATAAAGAATATTCGCACCGATTTATATCATAACTGTTAATATCGTGACTGACTGGCGGCTTTTGAGTCAGAAATTTGAGTAATGCTTTAGCCACTACCAATTTCACTATCATTTCCTTCACTACCTAAGGTGGCATATTCCTATTGGAGAGTTCTCCCACCTATTCTATCATCTCCTACCTATTGGAGTGTGCCACCTAAGGTAGTGAAGAAAAATGTAGTGAAATTGGTAGTGGCTCTAGCATTACTCCAGAAATTTAACAATTACCACTTTTTTTTTTTTTGCAACGAATGTCCTTACAAAATGGGAGGTCATATTGGCAGAATTTGTAAATGCCTAAATGGCAAGTTCCAAAATCCTCCTATAGTGTGAGGGTATTGTAGATCAACCTTGCACTAAGCTCTAAACTGTGAATTAGACACATAACACGACACCTCTAGCAAGAGTTTTAGCGTGTAAGACGAGACTGACGCAATTTCATAATGTTTACATGATCATGTGGACTAATTAGTTTCAATGAGTTGTTGAGTAGAAAATCTAACGAATTAAGAGCATCTCCAATGCAGCTCGCCAAATCTTCCAAATCGCCAATTTAGCGACTCAATCCCCAAAATTCCACTCCAACGGACTCGCCAAATCTCTCGCGGTCCTGGCGATCCGATCTTCGCTCGCGATCCGCTTGCCAATTCTGGCGATTGGATCCCGCTCGCCAAATCTGGCGATTGCGTTCTTCCAGAGGTATAACGGTAAGATTTCATTCCCGCTTATTTAAATCGACATTGATTTCCTTCAATTTCTTCTTGCATCTCTTCAATTTGTTCTTGGTAGATTGGTGTTCCTAAATTTTATTCATTGGGTTCTTCATCTTCTTCATTGGGTTCTTTTTCATTAGGTTTTCTTCTTCTTCATCAGGTAATAATAATTTTTTTTAGGTTTTTCTTTTTTGGGTTTTTGAATATGAAATTGCTGCAATATGAATTTACTCCATTATGAAAATGAATTAGTGTAGCTTTTTTGGATATGAATTTTGGATCGAAGTTGTTGTTCTTGTTTAAATAATCTATATGAAAATTGTTAGCTACCTGTGAATTAGAAATGTTGTCATTTTAGAATTTTGGAGATGGTCTTACCCCCAATCATTCTACTTTCACTTCACAGCTTGAGGATTAGAAATGGTTATAATCAAATTGAGGAACGAGTATGTATGGGTTGTTGAAGTACATATGATTGATGCTATTTTCAACTGTTGAAGAATAATTCTTAGAAGAATTAAGTTCTTCCATGTATAACATATTTAAGCTGTCAAAAAGCTACCTAGTAGAAATGAAATGTAGTTTTTATTATTCATAAATCTATTGAAGGAAAATTATTCACATAACCACTATAGTTTGATAAAAGTATTAGATGTTTCAGGTTTTATGAAAACATTTTTTCTTTAAAAATTAACAGAAATATAGCTTTTCCTCTCAAATGCACATGAATTTCCTCTTTTGAGACAAAAAAAAATCACAAAATTCTGAACTCCAAAAACAGCAAAATTAATTTTGCAATGGGGGGCATTAAGTTGTGAATTTATTTTATGTGTGGCTGATCAGTGTGCATCTACTGCATATTAGTAAATCAGCAAAACAAAGTAAAATTAATCAAGGTGAAGTTAATCAATATAGTTAATCAATATACTTAAACACAACAAGGTGAAGTTAATCAATATAGTTTGATCTTATTGAGAAATTAGAAAATGAATGATTATTTGGCTCTAAGTCTCTAATTAGAAAATGAATGAGTTATCATAGGTCCGGGAGGCTCTTGTTTGACTCATGGTTGTTTTACTCTAGGTTGTTGGAGACATTTTCTTTGGTTGTTGGAGACATTTTCTTTGTGTTAAGGAAGTGGCATTTATATGAAAGCAAAGCATATGATGTTAATTTTAAAGCACTCTTTTGTGTTGTAAAACCCATGCACAAAAGAGTACACCGTTTACTTGCTGATGACTTGGTTTTAAAACCCATGCACCATTTACTTGCTGGATGACTTGCAATTTTTTTTATATTTTAGCAATGACTTGTGATATGGGTTAGTAACGACGTGGCCCATCCTGGGCCACAGGATCCCCTCAGGATGCGCGCACCACCTGATCCTCCAGATCAGCCACGTCAGCGTCGGAAAACCGCCCGGACCGCTGCCACGTCAGCCCGGGAACCGCCCGGGCATCTGCCACGTCAGACCTAAAACCACCCGGGTTTCCACCGCTTCAGCCACACGAGCAACCGGGTCCAGACCCGGTTGGCATCTTCTATAAATACCAGACCCCTACTCCTTCTCCAGGTAATGAACTTTCCCCCACTTAAACCCTAGTTACTATTACTCTCTCTTAGTGACTGACTAGATCGTCGGAGGGTCTGCCACTGGGACCAACCCCGGTGTTCCGAGACCGTCTGCAGGTACACGAGACCCTCGGATCTGAGTCCCAAAGATCCGAGCCGAGCATCAGCCTCCACCTCAATACAGCCTACCCCAGTACCGTTTGTCCAGCCGAGGATCGTCTACATAGGAGTCTCCTCCTTCAATACAAATCGAGTAAGAACTCACGCCTGGTGCATCCACATGTCTCCCAAAAACAAACCGCATTAACTTGCATATTGTTGGGGGTTCAGTTATTTGTGATATATCTAGAATTAGACAAGAGTCAATCCTTTTCATTAGTTTCATTTACATAAAATTAATTTTGCAACTATATTTTGCAACGGGGGGGCTAAAAATCCTTCTATTATGCATGATTGTGTTCAGAATGTTGATTTGTGATCTTAGTGATGTATATTACAAATTTATCACCTCAAGAGAATTAGATCTCCTTTTCATTCGATAATTTTTCAAGTGAACATTATGGAATGTGACTAGTTTTAACATCAGCTATATATTTCAGATATATTATGCAATGTTAATTTTTACCCATTGAATCTACAGTTAGTAATAGAGTCAATTTTAGGCTTTTGAGCTACAGTTAGTATTTCTTCTATGAATTGTAGCCATTCATAGGTATTGAGCACAAAGTAATCTTCCTACACTCAAATAGAGTTATTACTCTGCAGGATTAGTATACATCAGCTATATATTTCAGATATACTTTTCAACTTATATATTTCAGATATACTTCAGCTTATATACATCAGATATATTTCAGATATGAGTGTACATCAGCTTTTGTATTCTCAATTTGTTACTCTGCAGATATATAGATTGTAGTTGTATTCTCAATTTGTTACTAAAACCTGACATCACTAAGATCACTGGACAAATCTTTCTAGTAATTGTTACTGGACTAAAACCTGTTACTGACATCAGATACCCTGCAGATATATAGATCAAACTTCGAGGATGAATTGTTTAGTCCAGATTTTGTTGAATGTACTCAATTCACAGATCAACCTACCGTGACACCACCAGAAAGTCAACCAACAATTAATTCATCTGCCAAGACGGGGTAACTTCACATCGGAAGAAGACCTTCTCATTGTACATGCATGGCTTAGCATTGGTTTAGATCCGATACAAGGAAACCAACAAACAATGGGTAAAAATTGGGATAGAATACATGAATACTTTCATGCAAACAAAAAGTTCAAGTCTGAGCGCAATGCAAATTCTCTCATGAATCGGTGGTCAGGAATTCAAAAAGAAGTTAACTTCTACTGTGAGTACTATGCTCAAATAGAGTCAAGAAACCAAAGTGGGATCACCAATGAAGATAAGGTATTAATATCATTGAAGTTTATGAATTAATTTTTTTTCTTTCCAAAATTAATTATTCATTTCAACTATTTTTAGATTTTTCAAGCAAAGCTATTGTACGAAGAACTGCAAGGAAAGCCATTTGGTTTTTTGCATTGTTGGCATGAATTGAAGCATAATCCCAAATGGACATTGGAAATTTCAAAGAAAAAGTCCAAAACTTGTAAAAGGATAAGTCCTGCAAAATCGTCTGTTACACTACCGGATCAAGTCAATTTAGAGACAGAATATATTGCAACTGATATGGAACGACCTATTGGTAGAAAGGCTGCCAAGGAGCAACAAAAGAGGAAGGATAAGGAACAAAATGAAGAGAAAAGACTTGCACTAATGTTCCTGCAAGAATATATGGAGGAAAATAAAAAATTAAAACAGAACAATATGAGAAAGCATTCAGTCAACGACAAGAACTAATCGAAATTGAGAAGGAAAAACTACGTCTACAAATGTTAGCAGACGAGGAGAAAATAATGGCTATTGACACTACTGGAATGGACCCACTGCGAGCAAAATATTACGAAGCCCGCAAGATGGAAATACTTGGAAAAACACTAAGCAATAATTAGTATTTATTTGTGTATTTATTAAAACGAATTGTATTAGTTTATTAATGTATATTTTTTTTAATCTATGCATAAGCTAAACCTCTTATTAATAAAAGTTATATTTTTTCTTTATGAAACCAATTTTCACATAAACTTGCAATATAATTATTCTAACTCAATTCATGCTTTCTCTCTTATCAGCTCAACTAAGCATTCAAACACATTTGCTTAATGATGGCACATTTTGGTAATGTACTTGATACGATGTTTGATACCAATGACCTTGATGTTTATTCTGATGATGAAATGCTACCTTTAGCATTAATGGCTATAGAAGAAGAAGATGAACTAATTACAAGAAGACGAAGAACACCTCGTTGTGGTTCTACTCCATGCCACGCTATTATTAAACGTGATAGAGCTCAAGGACATGAAAGATTATTTAATGACTATTTTTCTGAAAGGCCTGTATATCCTCCTCATTTCTTTCGAAGGAGATTTCGAATGAGACATCCTCTTTTTTAAAGAATTCAGGCTGCTATAGAAGCCCATGATCGATACTTCATTCAAAGAAGGGATGCATGTGGTGTTCTTGGATTGTCTTCACTTCAAAAGATGACAGCCGCAATAAGGATACTTGCATATGGGGTATCAACAGATTTAGTTGATGATCACATACGTATTGGAGAAAGCACTGCAATCGAGAGTATTAGTCATTTTGTGAAGGCCATTGTTGGAGTATTTGGCGATGAATACTTAAGATCACCAAACAATAATGACATTACGCGATTGCTGGCAACGAACGAAGATCGTGGTTTTCCAGGTATGTTAGGAAGTATTGATTGTATGCACTGGAAATGGAAGAATTGTCCAGCTGGATAGCAAGGAATGTATACTGACCACATTCATAAACCTACAATTATTTTAGAAGCTGTGGCTTTACGTGATCTTTGGATATGACATGCATTCTTTGGGTTACCAGGAGCTCTTAATGACATCAATGTGCTACATTGGTCTACTATCTTTCATGATCTTGCTAATGGAAGAGCGCCCAAGGTTAACTATTCTATCAATGGTAATAACTATACGATGGGATATTATCTTGCAGATGGTATATATCCAGAGTGGTCAACTTTTGTAAAAACTATTCCATTTCCACAAGGTAATAAGAATAAATATTTTGCTGAAGCTCAAGAATCGGCAAGGAAGGATGTAGAGCGAGCATTCGGTGTTCTTCAAGCACGTTTTGCAATTGTTCGCGGACCAGCACGTTTTTGGGATCAACAGACGCTTCATGATATTATGACAACATGCATAAAAATGCATAACATGATAGTCAAAGATGAGAGAGAAGATAATAATAAGGATTTTAACTATGATGCAGTTGAGGAAAGTCCGTCCATAGAAGTATCACATGATTATACGCTTGAACTGCTTACATTTATTCAAACTCATCATCGCATCAGAGATAAACGGATGCATTCCCAACTCCAGTTGGATCTTGTAAAACACTTATGGCAGCGACACGAACAGTAAACACTGGTATTTTTGTTTGTTCCCAAAGGTTGCGAATGAAATGAAATTAATTGAATGAATAAAATTATTATTAGATTGAGTTCATAGTATTTTAAAAAAATAATATTGTAACTATTTATGAGTAAATAAAAATTAAAACATTTATGACTAGCCAAAATAGATAGCATGGTTGGAGTGTGAGCTTTTTTCGCTAGCCAAATTATCCATATATTATCTATTTTGGCTATTCTAGCTAGCCAAAATAGCTAGCATGGTTGGAGTTGGTCTAAGTCCAATGAAACAAAAGAATATTGATTAGGTCAATTAAGTGTGGTATATTCTTCTCTCCAAATATGCATTCAGTGAAGTTCTTGTCAGCAATAATATATGATGTGGTATAGACGACGTGGCACAATCAGAGCCCTCAGATCTCCTCAGATTCTGCTCTCCTGTGATCATCAAGTCAGACAAACTCAACGGGCTTCAACCAGCTCAGGCCCATAGACAAACGGGTCCAACCCGGCCCGTTACGACCTCAGACCCATTTTTCCTTTGCCTATAAATACCAGATCCCCTCCTCACTTTAGAGGTAATCAATTTTTCTCTCCCCTGAACCCTAGCTACTGTTGCTTCCTCAGTGACTGACTAGATCGTCGGAGGGCTTGTCACCGGGATCTCTCCCGGTGTTTCTAGACAGTGTGCAGGTACCCAGATCCGAGCCGAGCCCTCAAGATCCGAGTCGAGCACCCATGTAACTGCCTGTTCCAGTTATACGTATTTTACTACGTAAATTTTTGTACTTCAATTTTTAGATAAGTTTTATTTTTCTCTTTGGAATCTTTATCTAAAGCCAGAATATTTTTCTGATCAATTCCATAATTTTGTGATTTTTCGACCGGAGTTTAAATACAAATTTTAAACCCTGATTAATCCTAATCGTAATCCTAATCCTAATCCTAATCCTGCCTAATTCTACGCCTAACTCCACGACTTCTCCTCCTTGTTCTCATTTTTCCACACCTATGTTCTCATTTTTCCACACCTATACTCTCATTTTTCCTAACCTATGCTCCCATTTTTCTACACCCTTAATTATACACATGCAGCACACTCCTATGCCTTTCATCTATATATATGCATGCACTCACACACATGCATAACACATCAACCTCTCATTCTTCACTTCTCCTTCTCTTCCTCTGCCTTCTTCACACCTGACAGCTCAAGCAACACCCGAGCTCCACTTTACCTTCCACCTTCGAGCAACGACTCCACTTTTACGATCCCGTGAACCCCGAAAAACAACCCGATGCCGCGCCACCTTGTTGTTGTTGTCACTCACCGTTGCTACCGTTGTTCACTCGTTGCCGTCTTGCCGCCATTCTTACCGCCGTTGTGCCGCCGTCCATTACCGACGTCGCTTCTTCTTTCCGTGGTTAACACCACCACCGAAATCGTCACGTTATAAGGCAAGTATCTTGTACACTCTTTTTGTTCTCGTACAAGCATTTTTTCTTGGACTCGTGGCAAGTAGTCTAGTTATCATCATGTTTTATTGTCAAACTCCGTTCGAGTCGCTGGTTTCATGCTATATCAATTCAATAGTGAACCGTTAACACACTTCGAATCGTGTTATCGAATATCGAATATTCAACATTGCTATCTCTAAATTTTTTGACCTTGCATTAAGAATTCGACCATGTTCCTGGTACTAGATTGAAGATTTTCTACACGGAAATCGTAGCCCATCGAGTCCCGAATCCAGAACAACTTACGGTTTCTCAATCGGATGTATAGATTGTGAGATATCACGATTTTAGTACTGACATATCATGAATTTCTGAACCTGCACGGGATCACTAACCGGTCTCTTGTACTGAAAATTTGACCATGTTCCCGACACTGGATCGAAAAACTTTCTACATGAAAATCGTAGCCCTTCGAATCTAGACATCCGAAACATCCTACAGTTTCTCAATCCGATGTATAGATTGTGAGATATCGCAATTTTAGTATTGTGACTCCGAATTTCCAGAATGCGCGCGAAACATCGAAACCAGCGAAGAATGAACTTGTACACATAGCTACTGTCTTTAGAATGTATCGTGTGAATATGCGTTGGAACAGGAAGAGAGTCTACTTTCTAGAATCTCTGACGGAATCGGATTTGCTTTTCTGTAACAACGGGAAAGTGAATTTTAATGCAGATATGTCAAGTTGTCTAAAAATTCATCTCTACGTTTTTGCATATAACCCGTTACTTTTCAAATTTAATGAACTGAATGTATTATTGTTCTTGTAATAATAACTTGCATAGATATAATAGGTTGATAGAATGCATTTTATACCACTTGATAATTTATAATAACTACTCTCGATACATGTACTCGTTTTACGTCTCATGTCCATGATTACTGCCCTTGATATTTTTCTTGACTAAACTATTTGATTACACTGTTCTACTAGTCGTACCGACTGCATATTTATAATTAATTATAAAAGAATAACAAGACGAGGTTATAAGAGTACGGCTTAATAGTGGACAATATAGGGGAGTATACTCGGAAGGGAGCCCGTGTTTCCCGAAATAGTGATTCTTAATTCTTGATTCTTGATTACACAATTTTTGATTACATAATTCTCGATTACATGATTCATGATTACATGTCTTGATACTATTACTGGAAGTCCCAAGTACATAATCCTATAGAATTCACTACTTAAGTCCGTCACATGATTGATATGCACCGAACTTGTGGTATGGGACACAGGATTGCGTGCATTAGATAAGTTAATAAAACAGATAAACTTGAGATTTTCATTAAGCATGATTCTTGATTACATGACTCCGTTACATGACTCTTGATTCTTGATTACATGATTATTGATTACATGATTCTTAATTACATGACTCTCGATCCTTAATTACATGATTATCGATTAACTGAGCCTAGGTTATCAATTGCTTACATCTTGAAGTCTAGAATACACTAGTTACAGTTATTACTTACATGATCATATTGTCTCAGTTCCTTGCTTACTTTCATATTGTATTTGTACTTCTACTTCTTGTTTCTTCCATGTTATATCTTGTTATATTACCTCTTTTTCTGCTTGTTGCTACTTGCTGCCCGAAACTTGCTCTAACGGAAACTTTTCTATTTTTCTTTGAGTTAATAATTATACAGGTACTGATGGACCCGACGAGCAGACTCTCTAGATGATCGTTGCTGCTTCCTTACTACTTCATGTTGTTTTTCTTTCAGTCGCTATTTTTTCTAGTTGTTATAGCGAACTGCTTATCATACTCTTTTAATTCTGGCACCTTGTACTCCCGAGCATCTTGACCCGATGTTAATGTATTTTCCAAATAATGGTTATTCTATTTTCAGCTTATGTGATTATTATATTTGCCTGTGTGAATATGTTATAAAGATCTTGTTGAGCTTATAATTGTACAGCATGTGGATGATGTATATCATTCGCTGGGCCTCAGTTGTGTGCCTGTATTTCCGTATAGTGGGAAGCGGGGCATGACAACCCAGCCTCTACTTCTCTCCTACTATTCCCGAACTGGTCCAACAACCTAGTATCGGACCAACCCCAGTACTGCATCTTCCACTACAAATTACAAGAACTCACACCTGTTGTCCCCACACCCAAAAACAAATAGCATCAAGTTGGGGCCGTCTGTAGAAAACAGATACTGACACCGGTCCGATCCGAGCCTATGACGTCATCTCGAATCCAGGCTCTTCACATAGCTCCCAAAGCCAGAAGGGCCGTCACCTCTGGATGTCACTCGGAACCTCCTCCCCTTTACAGCCACGTGGATGCCCAGGGCTCTAACCAACCGTGAGCCAATGGCGCAGCCAGACCAGGCGCTTCACACTCAGTCACGACAGATTTACAGTGTGTCATCCAAAATCGGCAGGCCAGCCAAACAAGGGGAGGGGGCGCTTCCAACTTGATCCCGAACCATGGCAGACAGTCGACCCCTAAACCGGAACCAGGGCACAGCCACTCATCCCGAGGACCTCCACCCTTGAGTGGCCCTATGGAGCCGACCTCCGTCACGAGGGCCGAGTTCCAAAATTATAGGAACGAGGTCCTTCAAGCAATCTGAGGCGGTCCCAGGACCAGGGTGCGCAACAATTCCTACCATCAATCAGAAGCCCGGGGCAGCGAATCTCATGGATCGACCCGCCCACTAGAACAAGAAGACATCGTCCATCGACGCCTCCGGGAGATGGAGAACAACCTCTACAATCTCGGCGAGGGCGGACCGATGCCAGGCGAAGGTTACCAGCCGAACCGACCCCCAGAAATTTTAGGCCTCCCCAATTTGAGACACACACGACGATGGTGATCCCGTTGATCACATGGAATGGTTCAAAATCCTCATGCTGATTCACAGCGCATTAGATCCTCTCTTATGCCGTGCTTTTCCTGCCACCCTACGTGGTTCGGCTCGAAAATGGTTCTCGAAGCTCACCCCTGGCTTGGTCTTTTCTTTCGACCAGCTAGAAGCGAGCTTCCTAGCCCACTTTGTGACCAGCCGAAAAGTCGAGAAGACGAGCACATCACTCCTGGACCTGAAGCAGAAGGAAGGGGAACCACTCCGTGGGTTCGTTCGGAGGTTCACCGCCGAGGCGAGGTCAGTCTCCTCCCTCGACACGGGCATCGCTTCTGCAGCTTTTCGGCACAATGTCCGCCACAGACAACTGAAGGCCTCCTTAGCCAAGAAACCACCCATCAGCTTCCCCTACCTCCTTAATTGGGTCGAGAAGTACATTCGGGCATAAGAGGATCTAGATCTCAAGGGCACCAAAGAAGCTCAGGCCAAAGGAAAGTGCAAGGCAGACGACGCCGAGCCTGCCAAGAAAGCTGCGAAAGATACAGCCGGTCTGAAGAGGCCTCCCTGGTCCCCCATTTTGAAAGAGATACGGTGCTGACCCAGAACGTGTCAACCATCCTCTTGGAGATCGAGGACAAAAGGATCTTTCGACTCCTTCCCTGACCGAGCAACAACAAGAAGCGAGACCAAAGATTCTACTGCTGCTTTCACCGGGACAATGGGCACGAGACGGACAACTTTCGTGCCCTTAAATACGAGATCGAGGCCTTTATCCAACGAGGGTACCTGAGGGAGTTCACCTGGGCCAACCCAAGAGACCGGAGGGATTCGAGGAATTCGAGGCCTTCGCCTTCCCCTCAAACGATCAACCGGCAACCCAAGCAGGACCCCGAGCCCGAGGAGCTTGGAGGGCAGGCCATCCTACACTGCATCCATGGCAGACCCATGGGGGGAATCCAATACTTCCCATAAGGCCTTCCTGCGATAAGTTAATTATGTCTGAGACGACCCCTACCCCCAGGTTCAACAGCGGGCAATCTCCTTCTCCGGAGAAGGCCGGGAGGGCATCCAGCTCCTGCACTGTGATGCCTCGTCATCAGCCTCGTCATGGCAAACTTCGAAGTTCGTCGAATTCTCGTGGGCAACGGAAGCTCGATCAACATCCTCTTCCTGGAAGCATTTGAAAACCTCAAGCTCCCCCAAGATAAGCTAAACCGACCAGGTACACCCTTGACAGGGTCTCGAACGTTCCCGTACAAATTAAAGGGATCGTGACACTGGATGTAACAGCTGGTACGCACCCCATCATACAGACCGAATCAATGGACTTCATGGTGGTCAACATCAAGGCAGCATACAATGCCATTCTCAGCTGACCCGGTCTTTACTCATTTCAGGCAGTCCCCTTGGCCTACCAACTTGAAACTGAAGTTCCCCACTAACCTCGGGATCGGTGTTTTCTAAGGGAATCAGGAGTCTGCACATTCGTGCTGCATGACAGTGGTAGGAGGCGGGGTGTTTCCCCTTGACGCGGTCAAGCTTCCACCTGAAAGAAACCAGTCCGAGTCAGAACCCACAGACAAATTGGAGAAGGTCTCATTCGAGGTAGAAGACAAGTCTAAGTGGTTCCGTGTGAGCCGCTCCTTTTACCCTGATCTGAGACCGACCCTAATTGATTGTATTTGCCGCAATATCGACCTCTTCGCTTGGATCCCGTCCAACATGCCAGGGATTTCTGAGGACCTAATCGTGCATAAGCTGAGCATCCATCTGGGTTCCAAGCCGATTCATCAGAAGCGACACAAGTTCACCGCAGAGAGGCAACAAGCAGTAAAAATGGAGGTGGACAAACAGTTGTCCACCCGGTTCATACAAGAGGTCAGCTATCCCGAATGGCTGGCTAACGTTGTGATGGTGAAGAAGGCCAGCAGGAGCTTGAGAATCTGCATAAACTTCAAATACCTCAACAAGGCGTGCCCCAAAGATCCTGTCCCCCTCCCAAGCATCAATGCTCTGATCGACGCAACGTTGGGTCACGAGCTACTGACATTTATGAATGCCTTTTCAGGCAATAACCAAATCCGGATGTTCCCTCCCGACATCGCCAAGATGTCCTTCGTTACCAACCAATGTCTCTACTGTTATCGGGTCATGCCCTTCGAGCTTAAGAACGCCGGTGCCACCTACCATAGACTCGTCAACTGAATTTTCAAAGAACAGATCGGTCGTAACATGGAGGTATACGTCGACAAAATGCTTGTCAAGAGTCAACGAGGGCAGGACCATGTGGCCGACCTCGAGGAAGCCTTTGGTGTCCTTCGGTCCCATAATATGTAGCTCAATCCATTCAAGTGTGCCTTTGGCATCTCCTCGGGAAAATTTCTCGGGTTCTTCGTCAGCCAGCGCGGCATAGAGGCGAACCCTGAGAAGATCCAAGCCATAATCAACATGGCCCCTCCCTAAAATATTAAAGAGGTTCAACAGCTCACGGGAATACTGGCAGCCATCGGCTGCTTCCTCTCCAATCCCCCACTTCTGCGAGGAGCGAAAGGCTTTGAATTGGGCAACCCCCAGCAACAGGCATTTGACCAGCTAAAGTCCTACCTCGCCAATCCCCCACTTCTGAGCAAACCCAAACCAGACGAACCCCTCTTGCTATACATTTCAACCTTGGAAAATGTACTCAGTACCGTGCACGTCCGAGAAGAAGACGGGGTTCAGAAGCCTCTCAACTATGTCAGTAAAGACCTGCTCTCGGCTGAGATCCGATACGCAAAGATGGAGAAGGTTGCCTACACCCTGGTCATGGCCGCACGAAAGGTCCATCCTTATTTCCAGGCCTACTCGATCCAGGTCCTTACGGACCAGCCCCTCAAGGCCATCCTCCACAAGCCCAAAAATTTCGGCCGCTTAGTTAAGTAGTCGATCGAGCTGAGCCAGTACAACATCAGCTATCAACCTAGGACAGCCATTAAAGGGCAGGCCCTCGACGAATTCATCACGAAATCTCCGAACCATCTGAAATTCAAGAAGGAGATCCGATTTGGGAAGTCTATGTCAATGGCTCATCTTGCAAAGTCAGAAGCGGTGCGGGCGTCATCCTCAAAGGTCCCGACAACTTCATCCTCCAATATTTTCCTATGCCTGAACTTTCCCGCCTTTAACAACGAGGCAGAATATAAGGCTATGATCGTGGGGCTCACCCTGGCACATAAGGCTAGGGTAAGGCAAATCAGGGCCTTTAGCGACTCTTAGCTTGTGGTTAACCAGATCACTGGGGAGTATGAGGCTCGGGATGCTCAGATGATCCGATACTTGGCGTTAGTCCAGCAACTCCTAACTACCTTCGATTTCACCTCGGTGGAACGAATCCCTAGGGAGAAAAATGCCGAGGATGACTCCTTGTCAAAACTCGCCCTATCGTCCTTCGAAGGCATCGACCATACCTTCCTAATCGAAGTTATCCTCAAGCCTAGCATCGACCTCCCCGAGGCCCTCTGCCTTGCCACCGAACCTCAACTGGACAACTGGATGACTCCCATCCGGAAGTTTCTGGCGGATGGCAAGCTCCCTCAAGAACGGGTCGAAGCGAGAAGGACCAAAATCCATTCAGAAAGATTCATCATAATCAACGGGACACTCTTCAAGCACTCGTACACAAAGGTAAACGGATGCCTTACCTTCCCAGCCTGGCCCCCGATGAGGTCAAGTACGCACTAAAGGAGCTACACAAAGGAATCAAGGGGTGCCACATGGGAAGCAGGTCGCTTGCCAGAAAAATCCTAAACCACGGATACTACTAGCCGACCATGTTACAAGACGCCCAGGACTCGTTAAAAGGTGCGGACCTTTGGCAAAGATTCACCTCGGTGAAGCAGCTTTCACAAGCCAACCTCCGCTCTATGGCCAGTCTGACCCCCTTTGCCATGTGGGGGATGGACTTGGTCGGCCCCTTCCCGAAAGCAACCGGCCAAAGAAAATTCCTGGTGGTGGTCATCGACTACTTCACTAAGTGGATCGAGGCAGAACCCCTGGCCACGATCACAGAGCACCAAACTCAGTAATTTTTTTGGAAGCACATCATCTATCTGTTCGGGATCCCACAGGTACTCATCACAGATAATGGAACCCAATTTGCGGGCAAGAACTTTCGCAAATTCTATGAAGACATCAGCATCCAGCAGTGCTTCTCATCGATATGTCATCCTCAGTCAAACGGCCAGGCCAAAAATGCGAACCGTCAAATCCTTGACGGCCTCAAGAAGCGATTGGATAATTCACCTAAGGGGCTATGGGTCGACAAGTTACCGAGCGTACTTTGGGCACACCGGACAACTCAGAGGATCCCTATGGGTGAATCACCATTGAACCTTACCTACGGCACTGAGACAGTCATCCCCTTAGAAATCAGGCTCCATTCGCCCAGGATCATGGGCTTCAATGAGGAGACCAACTCAGCAGACCTCAGAGAAAACTTGGATCTAATCGACAAGGTCAGAGAAAAATCCGCCATGAGAAGGAACATATACCAACAGCAGATCGAGAGATTTTGTAACAAGAAGGTACGCCTTACCGACATCAAGCAAGGTGACCTCGTGCTCAGAAAACTATCGGTATCCGACCCTGGCAAAAGAGAAAGTTGGCCCCCAACTGGAGGGCCCATATGAGGTCTCCGAAGTAGTACGCCCCGACACGTACCGACTTGTAGACCTGGGAGGCAGAATAGCGAAAAGGCTATGGAACGCGAAGCACCTCATCAAGTTCCTCGAAGGGGAGGACTAGACTCTTTTTGTAACCGAACTTATGTAACCAACCCCTAATAATCGGCAGTGCGTGCCACTCCTTCTGTATGAAAAAGAATAAAGTAAATGACACTATTTCTTTCCTGTTTTTCATTCAAATTTTCTATGCACTCTTTTCACAAACAGAGCGACGCTCTGTGCCGACTCCCTAGCCTCGACACTCCGCAGTGATCTCGAGTACAGGGATAGCTTTCTCAAGCTAAGACACCTGAGCACGACGCTCTACGCCGACCCCCAAGCCTCGACGCCCCGTAGTAATTTCGAGCACATGGGTAGCTTTTTCAAGCTAAGGCACCTAAGCACAATGCTCTGTGCCGACCCCCAAGCCTCGACGCCCTGCAGTGATCTCGAGCACAGGGGTTGCTTTCTCAAGCTAAAACACCTGAACAGGATGCTCTGTGCCGACCCCCAAGCCTCGACGCTCGGTAGTGATTTCGAGCGCAAGGGTAGCCTTCTCAAGCTAAGGCACATGAGCACGACGCTCTGTGCCGACCCCAAGCCTCGACGCTCTGCAGTGATCTCGAGCACAGGGATAGCTTTCTCAAGCTAAGACACCTGAGCTCAGATGGGAGACTTTTCAATCTCCCAAGCTCTAAACACTCGGCTCGTGTAATGAGCCGAGCGGAGCCTTGGGAGGCCATGGTACAATAAAGTTATTTAGAGTCCTATCCAGAAGCAAAAAAAGGGGGGAATCGAAAGAGTCGTTTTTATTTAGAAATGCCTTAGGAGGCCATGGTACAATAAAGTTATTACAAACGACTATCACCTCAGCCTAAGCTCTTCTCAGAGGCCCTCCGGGCTAACACAGGCTAATTCAAACCCCGTTGAGCAGCTTGGCTCCCCGGCCTGGCCACCAGAATCTCTAGGAGCAGCCAAAGTAGATACGCCAGCCATAGAACTTTGAGCATGGCCGAACCTCGCATATTCCAACTGCCAAACCGATGATGGGGCCCACCCGAGGAGACCGATCTGGCCCCCGACAGTCCCAACATCATCTTATAACGTTGAATCTCAATGACCTCATGAAGGAACGACTCCGAAGAAGGCCACTGTACCGAGGCACTGGACATGGAAAACCTAAAGCCAGCACTCCCCAGGTCGCTGTCGACTATCGCCTTCTTCAAATAAGCTGCCTCCACACTCAGCTCCTTCGATTTGTTTCGAAAGTAGTGGAAAGCCGCATCATGATCACGAGCTTCCTTCCGATACCGAGCAAGGATGGACTCTAATACTTTAATCTTGCTCCGGAGCCACGTCACCTCGAAGCGTCGAGGATCAGCCTCGAGGAGGGAGGCCGATATCTGACAGAGGTAAAACAAAAATCATTCCGAGGCCAATAGTTCCTAGCTTCTAATCTATAAAATACTACAAGTCGGAAGGCTCGGTCGGGCAAAGAAAATAATTCCGAAATCAAAACGAAAGTCGAAATTAAAACACTTGGCCAAACAAAAACTCCTTGTTATAAACCAGAGCGCTATACAAAATATTGTGGTGGCTAGTCCGCCTTCGGCAAATACAATTTCAAGAAAGGAAACAAAAAGAAAAGGCAACTACTTATTGCCAACCTCTCCCTCGACGTCGGCACCGACGACAGGGTCGACAACCAAATCGGCTCCGGCAATTCCGCCCCCAGCTTCTCCTTTGGCTTGAGCATCGCCCCCGAGGGACTTTGGCAGCTCTGGGATCTCCATATCGTAGTAAAAACCCCCCAGGTCCAGGGTCGGGTAGAAGTGCTTGACATGGCCCATCGCCTGATCGTACACCTCGTTTTGGGCCTCGATGACCATGTCTTGAGCCTTCAATGCAAGAACCCCTTTTTCCACCTCGAATGCCTTCTTTAGCGCGGCCTCCTTCTGTAGTCCCTTATCAGCCCTCGAGGCCAGGTCGGCCTTCAGGACTTGCTCTTGCTTTTGGGAAGCATCCAACGCCAGCTTGGGATCTTTCATCTCTCGATGGAAACGAAGGGCACGGTTCCTATCATGCTTTAGCTCTTGGTCGTGGAGCCTCATCACCTGAGCGCCAAACAAGCAGGCCTGCATTCGAAGTAAAACGATAGCAACAAAAATGGCCACAGAAATACTTGGTGTTGCCAACAAAGCTTACTTGAACGCTCGCTTGAGCCCACCTCATGTAGGCCGACTCAAAGGTATCGGCACTCATGCTTTGCCGATCATGTGGTGTGTCCATCTTGTCCACGAACTCGACAGAAATGGGAACCTCCGTCAAGGTGTCCCCCTTCCGAATGGCCAAGTCGGGGGCCCATGGCTGGAGCCCCTCTTCCCCAACCAAATTCTGGGCATCGGTACGAAAAGGGGGAACCCCACTCTGCATGACTTCCGTTACCTTCAGGGTACTGGAGCTCGGTACGACCGAGTTGTCTCAGGTCTGGCTGAGCTCACCCTCTTAGCACTCGGCTTCGAGTGTCCTTCGGGAGGCGCTTGGGAAGAGCCCCCCGCTTGCTTCTCCTGCTCGGTCTGCTCCGCCTTCTGCCTCTTCAATGCGAGCCTCCTCTCCTTGATCGATGCTGCATCCATCTCTCCACGAAAATCCATTAAAAATCGATCAGCACAAAATAAAATTACAAAGGAAAAAAAACGAAAGACATACGAGACGGGGCGGGGCTCAATCCGACATGGGCCATGTGACTTTCTGTCACCTTCGGCCAACATATGTTGTTACTCTTGGGAAGACGCGACATACGCCCACTCTTCGGCCGAAAGATCGCCCTTTTTAGGGCCCTTGAAGTTGAGCTTGTAAAAATTCCATCTGGTCGGGATTTTCCATGGTTCTTCGTTCCAAACAACGAAATACTTCTTCTTCCACTCCTTTATCGAGTCAGAGTGGCCATGCACGACCTCCCCCCTGCTTCGAGGTGACACATAATAAATTCCCTCAAACTCACCAGACGAGCTAACGCCTAACATGGCTCGGAAGATGTTTGACCTCAGTGGTACCCTCCTTATTGGATCCTGTAGGCAAGGCAAGAAACACTGAAGGGGGGGGGTGAATAGTGTTTTATAAAAAATTGATTGCGGAATTAAAAAATATCTTCTGTTCAGTCGACTGTAAAAGGAAGTTCAGTCGACTGAGGCATCAGAGTAGAAGAGTATTTTGATACTAGTCTAATAAGTCAATTTAATACAAAAAGATAGTCGACTTGGCAGAAGAGTTTCTGAGAAGATTGTAATACTAGTCTGATCAGTCGACTTAAGATGGGAATACAGTCGACTTACTAGAACGGTTTTGAGAGAATTGAAATGCAAGTAATAAAAGGTTCAAGAGATACAACCACAGAAATCCCAACCACAGAGTACACACGATGTATCCTGGTTCGGTCCTCCCGACCTACATCCAGTCCCCAAGCAACCCACTTGAGATTTTCTACTATTCTTGAAAAATATACAAGAATACCCTAGGAGTTAGACAACAACCTTGTCCAACCCGTAGTTCTCTCTCACCACTAGAGAGAGCAACACACTCTTCCACCAAGAGTGAAAACCTGACTCCACACTCTAGAGCCTTATTCTCCAACCGAGAGGAAAAGAAAACAATAAAATTGTTTACAATCAACCTATAGCCTTGTTGTGAATGTAATTTTGTACGTGGCTATTAGGTCACTTCTGAAATCAGTCCAAAACGAAATTAATGTTATATTGGACTGAAAACAGAGAACCAAAAAACTTAGAGGATTTGAAAGCTTTTGAACTCTTGTTCTCTTTTTGAAAATAAGGACTTGAAAGCTTATATGCGAGAGTAATCTTTTTCCAAGTGATTTCTACACTCTATTTATAGAGTTAGAATCACTGGACGTTGAGAAGCAGTTGTACCAACTGTCAACCAACGGAAATATATCTTTTGAATTCGAAAAAACAAAATTTGAAATCAGAAATATGTCAAAACGGCTTGAAGAATCGACTAGGTTGCCGTTATGAGTCAACTGGCCAGAGTTTGAAGAAGCTCAGACAGTTTTGTACAGTTACAGTCGACTGGTCCTTAATGGCAGTCGACTGGTACTCAACAACTGACCTAGTTCAAACTGTTTTGACTTTTATTTTGGAAAAACACACAATTATAAAATTATAGGTGAGTGTATGTGTGTGACAAGGCTTTTACATCAATCTAAGACTCAACAAAAAAAGATTACATTTGTTTTTACAAGACACAACATATAAGACATTGAAGCTTTGGTCTTGACTTGAGTCTTTAGTCTTGATAGAAGCTTTAGCCATTGTCTTTGTATGACGCTTTGCTTGATCATTCTTCAGCTTTAGAATAACTTGCTTGATCAATTCACTTTGCGGCCTTTGTGTATCATACATGATAAACTTTGATACAACCTACAATATATGAGAGGTAGCACAACAACTTTGCATTGTGTTGTAATCATCAAAATAAAGAATCAACACTCCCCTCCTCACACAGCAAGACGAAGCTCACCATCTGCTTCTATGAGTTGGGACCGTACTGCATCAGGCTTAACGAGGCCTAATTCAGTACCCTTCTAATGAACGGGTGGATGGTCAGCCTCATTTCCAAGGAAAATGCGTCCACAGGGAAGATGCAGTACCATGGGGCCAATGGATCGGTAGGACGAGGGCCTAAATTGGGAATCATCAACTCGAACTCCCTCCCGATGAAGTAGCTCGCGCGAATCAGTGGCAGGTCGTCCTCTGTTAACATAGTTGGGGTACCATCCATCTTGATCCTTACACGACTCGGCGAGGAGGGTTGTATCCCGTAGCGGACCAAGTGCTCAACGTCATTCGGGTACATCCTAATCGATAATGGTTGCGAAAGATATGGGACCTCCAGCCTTTGAGGAGGGATGGTCTCGTTAGGACAACTGGGCATGGTCCACTTCATCATCTTCTTTCGAACCTTGGGAGCTTTTTCAAGTGAAGGGGTGGCCATTGGCTCAAGAATGGAGGGCCTCGAGGAAAAATTCATCCCCTTGACCTGTTCCTCTTTGTCACTGACGCCTTCGGCAGGATGCACCCCCTCATCTGAATCACTGGTCTCCACCACGAATGGCTTGCGAGTACGGAGCGGCTTCACAACGTAAATGTTCTCGTCTCTTTCCCAAGAAGAAGGATCTGACAGCCCCGTATGGGTGCCCCGGCCAAGGATAGAGGCTGAAGAGCCGGACTGAGCCCTAGACCTATTAAAAGAACTGACCTGATTGAAGCCTCACAGAAGGTGGTCGGAAAGCTAATCGCCGGTGAAGAAAAACTTCTAGAAAGAGAAACTCTGGGGTTTAGAGAGAGAGAGCGAAAGTAAGAAATGAGGAAGAAGGCATGGGATGTATATAGAGAACTTGCGACTCCTCGATTCTCGAAAAACGGCTTCTCAAAATCTGCAAAATGGCTCCTAGAATTCTGTGAAGATGACGTCAACAGGACACGCGTCACTCTGGGGTGGCTTCCTCAAACTAAGGCACCTGAGCCCAATGCCCTGTGCTGACCCCCTAAGCCTCAACGCTCAGTAGTGATCTCGAGCACAGGGGTAGCTTCCTCAAGCTAAGGCACCTGAGCTCGATGCTCTCGATCGACCCCTTAAGCCTTGACTCTCGGTAGCGATCTCAAGCACAGGGGTAGCTTCTCAAACTAAGATGCCTGAGCTCGGCGCTTGTGCCGACCTCCTGTACCTCGACGCTCGGTAGTGATCTCGAGCACAGGAGTAGCTTCCTCAAGCTAAGGCACCTAAGCTCGACGCTCTCGGCCGACCCCTTAAGCCTCGACTCTCGGTTGTGATCTCGAGCATAGGGGTAACTTCCTCAAGCTAAGGTGCCTGAGCTCAGCGATCTGTGCCGACCCCCTATGCCTCGATGCTCGGTAGTGATCTTGAGCACAGGGGTAGCTTCCTCAAGCTAAGGCACCTGAGCTCGACTCTTTCGGCTGCCCCTTAATCCTCGACGCTCGGCAGCGATCTCGAGCACATGGGTAGCTTCCTCAAGCTAAGGCACCTGAGCTCGATGCTCTCGGCCAACCCCCTAAGCCTTGACGCTCGGCAGCGATCTCGAGCACATGGGTAGCTTCTTCAAACTAAGATGCCTGAGCTCGGCGCTCTGTGCCGACCCCCTGTATCTCGACTCTCGGTAGTGATCTTGAGCACAGGGGTAGCTTCCTCAAGCTAAGATGTCTGAGCTCAGCGCTTTGTGCTGTAACCCCCATTTTCGTAAATATTTATTTTCCGAATATTTTCAGTATTTTAATCATTTATAAATTTATTTTGTGTCCAATTTGTTTTGAGATTTTCTAATTAAATATTTTCCAATCGAAAATACTATTATTATTTCGAGTAGGGCATATTTTAAAATCTTAATTTATCGGTTAATTGTATTTCAGCCAAAATCATGTATATTATTATTAGAGTATTTTAATAAAGTTGTTAAACCTGAATGTTATTTTATTGTACAGATTTATTATTATTATGATTATAATTACTAATTGTTATTTCTTGAAATAAAAATTCATCAGTCGAAATATTTTATTTGTATACCCGATCTGATTTTCTTGGCGAGTTCCATTTTATTTTAAATTCCTATTATTTCAATTGTGTTATTTATTTATCTAGTTGGGTTGGAATTTTCGTTCATGAACTATCTTTCTCTTTTATTGAGTTATCTATATTGTGGATTTTGTTCATTTGAATTATGGGTATTTTTATTTGAACCGTGTTGATTTTGATCTATCTCCTAATTGAACCCTAATTATACCCTATAAATACCACTCTGTTGCAAACCCTAATTTCTGTACACAAATCGAAACCTAGCCGTCTAATCTCTCTCCTCTTTCTCTCTCACCGTTTCTAACCCAACTCCACTGTTCATCTTCCCCAATCAATCCCGTACAACTCCGTTCACCATCTCCGGCGACCCCCTGTGCTCATCCCCAACTCCGGCCACACCCCGTGCTCCGACGACCTTCCCCCCCCGTCGCCATCCTCCCCGTCGAGCATCCCATCGACGCCAGCAAACCAAAATTCCGATCCCCTTTTCTCTCTCCTCGCCCATCAGCCACATCACCCACCGACACCCTTCCCGTCGTCTTCCCCGACCCAATCTCTGGCCTCCTTCGTCGCCTATCACCGCCAGCACAACCCCCCGACCTCCCCTCTCCTTTTTCCACTCGTCGACAGCCCCACAGAACCCAAAACCCATCGTTTTCCCCTTGTTCCTACTCCCGATCACCGGCGCTGCCTCCTACTCCGCTCGACGCCGTCCGCCGCGTCGCGCCGCCACCAGGTCGCCGCCGTCACTGGCCGTGGTCACCGAAGCCCATGGCTGCCATTGCTGCTCCCTTGCTTGTTGCAGCTGCTGTCTCTTTATGATGGTGTTGTTGTACTGCTGCTGTAGTTGCTCTCTCTCTTTAATTGCTTGGCTCTTTGGGTGCACGTATGTTGCACGTGCTATTGGTGGATTTTGCTGGTTCATGAGTTCGTTGCTTCGGGGTCCGTATCCCGTTATTTTCGATATCCGTTTTCATCATCTAACAGGCAAGTCACCGTCCACTTGAATTGCTATTCGTTTCAAATTCAAGTTTTATTGAAAATTCTTGCAAGTAGATCTTTTTGTTATCATATTACCCTTTGTGTCCTTTTCGTTGGGTTTATTGTGGGTTTACACGAGCTAACCCCAATATTCTTGACATCGTGCCAATTTGACTCTAAAGTTTGGATCCTTAATGAATGCATATAGAATTGTTAATAGGGTTATTCATACAAGTCACAACACCAATAATTTATTGTAGAGACAATTGTTAGGTAGTATGTCGTTTGATCGTTTGATGATTGATTGATGTTAGACTTGTATGTGTGTGTTCTAAATTTTATTTATCAAGTTTGGACGCCTATGATGCTAGTTACACAAATTGTTGAATATAGAATCGAAACCCATCATGATTAATTAATTTTATTCCCAAGAAGAATACCCTAAGAATTATACATGTTGCTGACCTGAACTTGATCGCTATTTTCGAAGCAGTAAATGATCTCAAAATAAAATAATGTCTGAATATGAAATGTAGCCCCGATTGTCTAGATGTCAATAGAATCCAGAATTTTCGAATTCCGAGTCGTGTAGCAAGAGTTATGCCCGTTTTACTGCAGCTGTGTTTTATCTTTTTCATTCCAGATTTTCAAATTCTCGTACCCTTCATGTTTGAACAGTAAAAAGGTTGATTAAATGATAGAATTTTGATATGAAAATTTCCAGATTGATGTTTAACATGTTTAGGAGTCTAGATTATATTTTTACTGATTTTAATACCGAGTTTTTGCTGATTCAACAATTAAAATAACAAGATGTCATTTTTCTGCCTGAATATAAAACCTGAAAAGAAACAAGTGTTCAACCTAGCTACTGTTGTCAGAATGTCAACTTTAAGTATGCGTTGGAACCGTATGGAAGTCTAGTTTCCAGATTTTCTGACGGATTCAACTTTCGATTCTTGAGTCAGCGGGAAACTGTACTTTTGTACAGACTGCGCGTGCTGTCCAGAATTTTAGATCTCTCTTTTTAATGAATTAATAATTCCTATGTTGTATTATTGCATGATTTAGTGAAGGTATGTTGCATTGCATGTTCCCAATGAGTTATTATCACTATCCTAACCGTCCTATCTATGTTACCAACATATTGTTTCCTTATTGATACTATTGTTCACCCTTGTTCCATGAATTGCATATTGTATTATTGCATTGATAAATAATTAATAAGCCGGGGTTTAAGAGTTGGCTTTTAGTGGTGGACAATATAGGAATTGTACTTGGAGGAGGGGCCTGTGTTTCCCTAAATAATGTTCCGGCTATTGTTTTATCGATGATTGTGGTTATGGCCGTAACCCAATCTATCGTGTATTGTATCGTTGCCGATGACCGTACCGTACACCGAAAGGTGATTAATGTTTAATGTTGAAGAGTACATGAACTATAGAGCCCACTACAAAGTCTAAAGCGGAATTGTTTGTATGTAGCAACCATGTAGTAAAAGGATGGATGCATGAAGTGCTACATTAGTTAGGATTTAAAATGATTAATAGACTTAAGGATCACACTACACCGACATTGCATATTGATCATCATTGTTCCTATTGATATCGAATATTGGCTAAGTATTACCGTTATTGATCATTGATTATTGTTATTTAATGTTGCATCATTATTGTAGCCATTTCATCGACTATCATGATTAATGTCCCATTTTATTGATTCCTATTGATTCATTGATTCATTGTTATACCGTTATTCCATTGTTCCCTGCTTTCTCTACTTGCTGTCCATGACTTGCTCTAAGGACAATTATTTTTCTCTTTTTAGATGAAGTATTCACAGGTAATGAAGGAGAATTGCCTGCTGGAGTCGGAGAACAAACATTTTGAAGATTTCTGCTTTTAAATTGTTTATCGCTTTAAATGACTTAATGTACTGAGACTTGTATTTATTTTTGGATTGGGATTAGTATTGTTTTGGGCTATGTCCCGGATTTTATTATTGTTTCCAGACGTTGGATTATTATTATTGTATTTGGATATTATATTGTTTTATTCCAAGTATTTTTGTTCATGAGATCATTATTATTGCCTGCGCAATTGTTCTGTATTGTTTATGTTGTTGAGTTAATCGATTAAACAGCTTATGGGTGACGTTAGTCATTTGCTGGGCTTTTGTCATGTGCTCGTATTCCGTATTTTTGGGAAGCGGGGCGTGACATGTGCCGACCCCCTGTACCTCGACGCTTGGCAGTAATCTCAAGCTGTCATGCCCTGCTTCTTACTATACGGAAATACAGGTACGCAACTGAGGCCCAACAAATGATATACATCATCCATAAGCTGTATAATTATAAGTTCAACAAGATATTTATAATACATTTACACAGGCAAGTATAATGATCATATGAGCTGAAAATAGAATAACCATCATCTGGATAATACATCAATATCAGGTCAAGATGCCCAGGAATACAATGTGCCAGAATTAAAACAGTATGATAAGCAGTTCGCTATAACAACTAGATAAAATAGTGACTGAAAGAAAAACAACATGAAGTAGTATTAAAATAGCAACGATCGTCTAGAGAGTCTGCTCGTCGGGTCCATCAGTACCTGTATAATTATTAACTCAAAGAAAAATAAAAAAAGGTACCCGTTGGAGAAAGCTTCGGGCACCAAGTAGCAACAAACAGTAAAAGGGGTAATATAACAAGATATAACATGGAAGAAACAAGAAGTAGAAGTACAAATACAATATGAAAGAAAGCAAAGAACTGAGACAACATGATTGTGTAACTAATAACTGTAACTAGTATTTTGTGTAACTAATAACTGTAACTAGTATATTCAAGACTTCAAGGTATAAGCAATTGATAACCTAGGCTCGGTTAATCGATAATCATGTAATCAAGGATCGAGAGTCATATAATCAAGAGTCATGTAATCAAGAATCATGTAATCAAGAATCAAGAGTCATGTAATGAAGAGTCATGTAATCAAGAATCATGCTTAGTGAAAATTTCAAGTTTATCTATTTTATTAACTTATCTAATGCACGCAATCCTGTGTTCCATATCACAAGTTCGGTGCATATCAATCATGTGACGTTTAGACTTAAGTAGTAGTAGTGAATTCTATAGGATTATGTATTCGGGTCTTCCAATGATAGTATCAAGGCATGTAATCATGAATCATGTAATCGAGAATTATATAATCAAGAATTGTGTAATCAAGAATCAAGAATCACTATTTCGGGAAACACGAGCCCCCTTCCGATTATACTCTCCTATATTGTCCACTATTAAGTCGTACCCTTATAACCTCAGCTTGTTATTCTTTTATAATTAATTATGAATATGCAGTTGGTACGACTAGTGGAACGGTATAATCAAGACAGTTAATCTAGAAAAATATCAAGGATAGTAATCATGGTATGAGATATAACGGGTACATGTATAGATCAAAATACACTAATCATTATATTCATGAAACAGAGAAAAGAGGAGAGTAATATGGATTTAGAAAATAAAGGTAGAACAAAATTTTGAAACAAAGTAGGTATGCGCGTTTATAACAATAATAATAATAATAAAAGAATATGGTTCAAAACAAATGAGGATTATTAAAGTGAGCTGGCATGAAAAAGAAAACATGCATGACATATTATTTTAGCAAATCATCACTTCCTAGCCATAAGTACACAACCTCAGGGGGTTTACCATCAAGAGATTTGCTACGATACACTTTAGACAACATCACATATATGCATTCAAATTCACTTTTCCGTTGTTACAGAAAAGCAAATCTGATTCCATCAGAGATTCTAGAAAGTAGACTCTCTTTCGATTCCAACGCATATTCACACGATACATTCTAGAGACAGTAGCTATGCATACAAATCCATTCTTCGCTGGTTTCGATGTTTCGCACGCATTCTGAAAATTCAGAGTCACGATACTAAAATTGCGATATCTCACAATCTATACATCGGATTGAGAAACTGTAGGATGTTCTGGATATCTAGACCCGAATGGCTACGATTTTCATGTAGAAATTTTTTCGATCCAGTGTCGGGAACATGGTCAAATTCTCAGTACAAGAGTCCGGTTAGTGATCCCGTGCAGGTTCAGAAATTCACGATATCTAAAATCGCGATATCTCATAATCTATACACGGATTAAGAAACCATAAGATGTTCTGGATTCGGGACTCGATGGGCTACGATTTCCACGTAGAAAATCTTCAATCCAGTATCGAGAACATGGTCGAATTCTTAGTGCAAGGTCAAGAAATTTAGAGATAGTAAGGTTGAATATTCGATATTCGATAACACGATTCGAAATGTGTTAACGGTTCACTCTTGAGTTGATATAGCATGGAACAAGTGATTAGAAAGGAATTTGACAATAAAATATGATGATAACTAGACTACTTGCCACGAGTCCAAGGAAAATGCTTGTATGAGAACAAAAAGAGTGTACAAGATACTTACCTTATAACGTGACGATTACTGTGGTGGTGTTAAACACGGAAAAAAGAAGCGACGTCGGCAACGAACGGCGACACAATGGCGGCAAGAATGGTATCAAGACGGCAACGAGTGAGCAACGGTAGCAACGGTGAGCGACAACAACAACGAGGTGGCACGGCGTGCGGAGACGAAGTGAGTTCGGATTGTTTTTCAGAATTCACGGGACCGTAGAAACGGAGTCGTCGGCTCAAAGGTGGGAGGTAAAGTGGAGCTCGGGTGTTGGCTTGGGCTCTCGGGTGTGAAGAAGGCAGAGGAAGAGAAGAAGAAGGAGAAGTAGAGATGAGGGTGAGGTGTGATATGTGTGTGTGTATATATATAGAAGAAAGGGATAAAAGTGTGCTGTATGTGTATGTGTGTATATGAATATAAAGAAAGGAAAGAGACAAAATGTGCATGGTGTGTGCAAGTGTGTATGAATGTGTACATTATATATATATAATACATAATGAGTGTGCATGCATGCATTGTGTGTGTATAAAATAAGGGAAGAAAGAGATGGGGGTGTAGAAAAATGTAAAAGAAGACAGAAGGGGAGGTTGACGGAAGAGAGGGAGTTAGGCGTAGAATGAGAAAAATAAGGGGGAGAGGTTGGCGTATGCAGAAATGGAGAAGTAGGGAGGGAGAAAAAGAAGCGTAGGGATGAAGAAAATAAGGTGTAGGAGAGTAAGGTTAGCTGTTGGATTAAGAATTAGGATTGGGATTATGATTAATCAGGGTTAAAGTTTGTATTTAAACTCCGATCGAAAAATTACAAAATTATGGAATTGACCAGAAAAATGTTATAGCTCTAGATAAAGAGACCAAAGAGAATAATAAAATTGATCTAATTATTGAAGTATAAAAATTCACGTAATAAAATACGTACAACTGGAACAGGGAGTTACACAAGCATAGGAGTAGCTTTCTCAAACTAAGGCACCTGAACTCGACGCTCTCGGCCGACCCCCCGAAGCCTCGATGCTCGGTAGCGATCTCAAGCACAGGGGTAGCTTCCTCAAGCTAAGGCACCTGAGCTCAACTCTCTCGGTCGACCCCTTAAGCCTCGACGCTCGGCAGCGATCTCGAGCATATGGGTAGCTTCCTCAAGCTAAGGCGCCTGAGCTCGATGCTCTCGGCCGACCCCCTAAGCCTCGATGCTCGGCAGTGATCTCGAGCACAGGGGTAGCTTCCTCAAGCTAAAATGCCTGAGCTCGGTGCTCTGTGCCGACCCCCTGTACCTCAACGCTCGATAGTGATCTCGAGCATAGGGGTAGCATCCTCAAGCTAAGGGACCTGAGCTCGACGCTCTCGGCCGACTCCTTAAGCCTCGACTCTCGGTAGTGATCTCGAGCACAGAGGCAGCAGCTTCCTCAAGCTAAGGCCCCTTTGCTCGGTGCTCTGTGTCGACCCTCTGTGCCTCGACGCTCGGTATTGATCTCGTGCACAGAGGTAGCTTCCTCAAGCTAAGGCACCTAAGATCGACGCTCTCGGCCGACCCCTTAAGCCTCGATGCTCAGCAGCAATCTCGAGCACATGGGTAGCTTCCTCAAGCTAAGGAGCCTGAGCTCAAAGCTCTCGGCCGACCCCTTAAGTCTCGACGCTCGGTAGCAATCTCGAGCACAAGGGTAGCATCCTCAAGCTAAGATGCCTGAGCTCAGTGCTCTGTGCCGACCCTCTGTACCTCCACGCTCGGTAGTGATCTCGAGCACAAGGGTAGCTTCCTCAAGCTAAGGCACCTGAGCTCGACGCTCTCGGCCGACCTCTTAAGCTTCGACTCTCGGTAGTGATCTCGAGCACAGGAGTAGTTTCCTCAAGCTAAGGTGCCTGAGCTCGGCACTCTGTGCTGACCCCCTGTGCCTCGATGCTCGGTAGTGATCTCGAGCAGAGGGATAGCTTCCTCAAGCTAAGGCACCTAAGCTCGACCCTCACGGTCGAACCCTTAAGCCTCAACTCTCGGTAGTGATCTCGAGCACAGGAGTAGCTTTCTCAAGCTAAGGCACTTGAGCTCGACGCTCTCGGTCGACCCCTTAAGCTTCGGGTAGTGATCTCGAGCACAGGGATAGTTTTCTTAAGCTAAGGTGCCTGAGCTCGGCACTCTGTGCTGACCCCCTGTACCTCGATGCTCGTTAGTGATTTCGAGTAGAGGGGTAGCTTCCTCAAGCTAAGGCACCTGAGCTCGACCCTCACGGCCGAACCCTTAAGCCCCGACTCTCGGTAGTGATCTCGAGCACAGGAGTAACTTCCTCAAGCTAAGGCACTTGAGCTCGACGCTCTCGGCCGACCCCTTAAGGTTCGACTCTCAGTAGTGATCTCGAGCACAGGGGTAGCTTCCTCAAGCTAAGGCGCCTGAGCTCGGTGCTCTGTGCCGACCCCCCGTGCCTCGATGCTCAGTAGTGATCTCGAGCACAGGGGTAGCTTCCTCAAGCTAAGGCACCTGAGCTCGGCGCTCTGTGCCGACCCCTTGTGCCTCGACACTCGGTAGTGATCTCGAGCACAGGGGTAGCTTCCTCAAGCTAAGGCACCTGAGCTCGACGCTCTCGGCCGACCCTTTTAAGCTTCGACTCTCGGTAGGGATCTCGAGCACAGGTGTAGCTTCCTCAATCTAAGGCACCTGATCTCGGCGCTCTGTGCCGACCCCCTGTGCCTCGACGCTCAACAGTGATCTCGAGCACATGGGTAGCTTCCTCAAGCTAAAACACCTGAGCTCGGCGTTCTGTGCCGACCCCCTGTACCTCGACACTTGGTAGTGATCTCGAGCACAGGGTAGCTTCCTCAAGCTAAGACGCTTGAGCTTGGCGCTCTGTGCCGACCCCCTGTACCTCGACGCTCGGTAGTAATCTCAAGCACAGGAGTAGCTTCCTCAAGCTAAGGCACCTGAACTCGATGCTCTCAGCCGACCCCCCCTAAGCCTCGATGCTCAGTAGCGATCTCAAGCACAGGGGTAGCTTCCTCAAGCTAAGTCCCCTGACCCCCCCCCCCAACATTTTGAGCCCACCCCCAGCCTCAATGCTCGGCGAAAGTGACAATGCTCGGTCGTCAGCGCTCGGCAAGAGTGTCTCGGAGCTCGAAGTATTCACCGAACACCCCTCTCCTGAGCTCTCTCACGAAGAGGCAACGCTCGTCCATGACTCAGTTCAGCTCGGTGCCGACCCAAAAACCCCTCAGGAACTCCGCAACTTGTCTTCGCCAAATACTCCCCTCCGCTTTTTCTGTAGAGCTAAACTACTCCTCCAAGACTGGTTTACACAGCCCTACAGGAGTGGGGGGCCTATGATGTGGTATAGATGACATGGCGCAATCAGAGCCCTCAGATCTTCTCAGATTTCGCCCTCCTATGATCATCAGGTCAGACAAACTCAACGAGCTTCGACCAGCTCAGGCCCATGGACAAAAGGGTCCAACCCGGCCCGTTAGGACCTCAGACCTGTTTCCCCTTTGCCTATAAATACTAGATCCCCTCCTCACTTTAGAGGTAATCAATTTTTCTCCCCCATGAACCCTAGTTATTGTTGCTTTCTCAGTGACTGACTAAATCGTCGGAGGGCCTGTCACCGGGATCTCTTCCGGTGTTTCTAGGCAGTATGTAGGTACCTAGATCCGAGTCGAGCCCTCAAGATCCGAGCCGAGCACCCATCCTCTACTTCTCTCCTACTATTCCCGAACTAGTCCAACAGCCTAGTATTGGACCAACCCCAGTACCACATCTTCCATTACAAATTACAAGAACTCACACCTGTTTTTCCCACATCAGAAAACATTCAGCATCAATTTCTTTATGTAAAAGGAATTAAGCACACTAATTATACAAATAGCTAGCTAGGTTGTGGTTATATATAACCAGCTCAACTTGATAGATTGATTGATGGGGTTTCTTAAGACTAAAGACCTCAATCGTTATGGATTATACAAAATTTTAGTTGATCCTGGCAGAATGATACTCTTATATTACATTATAGGAGAATCATGCATTCATGGCCTAGCTAGACTGCCGTAATTATTCCTTTCAGAACTAAGAGCAGTCGTTCTAAGCTATTTTTTGGATATTTGACTTTTGGAAATAGAAAATATGACTGCGCGCTGCAGTCGTTGAAAGCTAAAATATGGCCGGACGATCGATTAGCTTTCGTCCCAAATTTTTTTTTTTCTGAGCACTAAAAGACAAAAAAAAAAAAAAAAAAAAAATGGAATAAGGCCTGGGACGGTGGATTATACACCGGCCTAGCAATTTTGTCTTATTCAAAATTGTTGGGACGGTGTATAATACACCGTCTGACCCTTTTGAGAATTTTTTTTATTTTTTTAATAACGGACGGGACTTTATTAATCGTCATTTTTAAAGCAACGGGATATTATCCTTCGTCATTTTTAAGGGACGAAAGAAAATTTTCCGAATGCTATATTTTGGCTTTTGCCAAATTGCCTGCTATATTTGGCAAGCTACTATTCATCGTACACCCAAATTTTAGGTATTTGGACGACGACTGCAGCTCTCTTATTTCAAATATTTCTATTTCCAACATTTGGGTATTTAGCCCACGACTACAGATGCTCTGACAACTAGTATTACATTATAGGAGAATCATGCATTCATTGCCTAGCTAGACTGCCTTAATTATTCCTTTCAGAACCAACAACTAGTAATTGGAAGGACTCTTAATTAACTAACAAATAGGAACACTATCTAACTTTAGATATTAATTAAGGATCCTTAGCATGCAAGAGTTTAAACGAGTGAGATCTAGCTATGACTAGAAGAAATACACTGAGGTAGGATAAAAATGGCCTGGAGTCCAGGATGGCTCTCGCTCCAAGTCAAGCCGGCTCGACCCCGGATCACCACAGGCTCGGTGCCGAGCCGTAAGTTCACCACCACGAAACCAGCCCCTCCCGTTCCGACTACCCGTCACGACCCTCGGTCTCCGATCCTCGGCGGTCTCACGGGCCTTCCACTCAGCCGGGTAAGGGAGGGGAATGACCTGGCGCAACCTAGGCCCTCTGATCCTCCCAGAGACACAGGGCCCCCGCGATCTGCCATGTCAGCTCCAAAGCCACTTAGGGATTTGCCACGTCAGCCCTAAACCGCTCTGGGACGCTGCCACGTGTGCCCTAAACCACCTAGGCCTCTTGCCACGTCAGGCCCATGGGCTTTCGGGTCCAGACCCGGCCCCCAAGCGGATCCAAACCCGGTTGGGTTATCTATAAATACCAGGCCCTCACCCACCTTCAAAGGTAATCAATCTTTCTTCCAGAGACTAACTAGATCGTCGGAGGGTCTGCCACCGGGATAAACCCCGGTGTTTCTAGACCGTCTGCAGGTACACAAGGCCAGCCGAGCCGACCCTACAGGCCGGAGCGAGCCTCCGGCTCACCGTCCATTACCGAACCCTTTCCCTCTTACAAATTGAGTCCGAACTCACACCTGGTGCATCCACACGTCTCCCAGAAACAAACAGCATCAGGTTGGCGTCGTCTGTGGGAAGGTCCATTTATCCGGTAAGGACGACGTCCGAGCCTCGCCACCGACACTCTCCCTCCGGTCCACTCTTCCATGCCTCCCAGGACCCAGAGGTCGGCTTCTTCCGCCCGCCATAACGGGCCTCCTAATCAGGACGCCCTCGCGGGAGGGCAAGGGTCAAATAATTCGGGGGCGAACCTCGGACCCCAGCAAGGCGAACCTCACGTCGAGCAACCCGACCTTCGTCGGGTCATCATGAACCGAAGGGCTAGTCAGGCCAGGGGAGGGACCGCTTCCAACTCGGCCCCGAACCATTCCAGGCCGTCGGTACTCAGCCGCATCGGCCGAATTCCTACGCCCCGACCCGACCCTTCCGACCATGGCGCGGTCACCAGGGCCGAGTTCCGGAGCTTTCGGGAGGAAATCATGGAGGCGCTTCACGGAGTGCCAAGGTCCGCAACGCTCGACCGACCCTGTTAAATGAGCGAAGGAAGGAGCTACACTCACGCGCCGCCTCCTCCACCGGAGCGCGCAGACCAGGTACTCCGTCGCCTCACTGAGATGGAGAATCGCCTCGAGCGCATCGGCGACGGGAATCCAAACCCCATCCTAGGCCGAGCGCCTTCCCGGCCGCCATTCTCCGTCAACATTTTAGAAGCGGAGATCCCCCGGGACTTCCGACCTCCGCAATTCGAGACTTACAACGGCGAGGGTGATCCAGCTGATCACATGGAGGGCTTCAAGACCCTCATGATGATTCACAGTGCTTCGGATCTCCTGCTGTGCCGAGCCTTCCCGGCTACCCTCCGGGGCCCGGCCAGTGAATGGTTCTCCAAACTCTCCCCGGGCTCAATCTTTTCGTTCGATCAGCTGGAAGCCAATTTCTTGGGCCACTTCATCACTAGCCGGAAAGCCGAGAAGACGAGCGCCTCCCTGCTCGACCTCCGCCAGAGGGAGGGGGAGTCACTCCGTGACTTCGTCAAAAGGTTCACAACCGAGGCAAGATCCGTCTCTGCCCTCGACGCCGGGGTCGCCTCGGCTGCCTTCCGGCACAATGTCCGCCACAATCAGCTGAAGGTCTCCCTGGCGAAGAAACCACCTCTGGACTTTCCCGACCTTCTCAATCGAGTCGAGAAATACATACGAGCTGAAGAAGCTCTAAACCCAGAGGGCAGCAAAGAAGTCGTAGGAAAGGGCAAGCGCAGGGTCGATGAGATCGAACCCGCCAGGAAAGCCAAGGAAGGGGTCAGCGCGAAGTGGGTCCCTCCGGTCCCTCGTTTCGAAAGGTACACTCCCTTAACACAGAACGTGTCCGCCATCCTCTTAGAAATCGAGGACAAGGGTCTTGTCCGACTCCCTCCCCGAACAAGCAACAACAAGAAGAGAGACCAACGCTTCTACTGCCGTTTCCACAGAGATCATGGGCACGAAACCGACCAGTGTCAGGCCCTGAAAGACGAAATCGAGGCCCTCATCTCACGAGGATACCTCCGGGAGTTCACAAGAGAGAACCAACGGGACCGGCGAGATCCCAGGAACAGGAGGCCTTCACCCCCGAACCCTACTCCGAACCTCATTCAGGGTCGGGATCCCGACCCCGAGGGAACCGGAACCCCGGCAATTCTGCATTGTGTCCACGGGGGACCGATGGGGGGAGAGTCGAATACTTCTCGGAAAGCCTTCGTCCGTGAGGTGAATGTTGTTCAAGATCTCCCCTCACCTCGATTACAAATGGTACCCGTCTCTTCTTCCGGAGAGGACCTCGAATGCGTCCGCCTTCCCCATTGCGATGCCCTCGTCATTAGCCTTCACATGGCTAACTGTGAGGTACGCCGGATCCTCGTTGACAACGGCAGCTCGGTAAACATCCTCTTTCTCGAAGCCTTCGAGAATCTCAAACTGCCCAGGGGCAAGCTTAAGCCAGCCGGATACACTTTGCATGGGATCTCCGGTGTCCCTGTCGTCATAGAGGGGATCGTGACTCTCGACGTCACCGCAGGCTCGGTTCCTATTCAGCAGACCGAGTCTATGGACTTCATGGTGGTAAACGTCAAGGCGGCATACAATGCCATACTTGACTGACCAGGGCTGTGCTCCCTCCAGGCGGTACCGTCGGCCTATCACTTGAAGCTAAAATTCCCCACCCCGCAAGGGGTCGGTGTCGTCCGAGGCAACCAAGAGGCGGCGCGGTCTTGCTACATGACCGCCGTCGGAGGGGGTGTCTTCCCCCTCGACGCCGTCGAACTCGGGCCCGAGAGCGACGGTTCTGCCCCTGAGCCAGCCGACGAACTAGACGAGGTCCCGTTCGGGGCCGCAGATGAATCAAAGTGGTTCCGAGTGAGCCGCTCGCTCTCCGAAGGTCTGAGGGCAGACATAGTTGACTGCACCCGCCGCAACGTCAATCTCTTCGCCTGGAAGCCCTCCGACATGCCCGGGATATCCGAAGACCTGATCATGCACAAGCTGAGCGTCATCCCGAGATCCAAGCCGGTCGCTCAGAAAAGGCACAAGTTCGCCCCGGAGAGGCAGCGAGCTGTGAAAACAGAGGTGGACAAACTCTTGTCCGCTCGCTTCATTCAGGAGGTCAGCTACCCCGAGTGGTTGGCCAACGTCATCATGGTTAAAAAGGCGATCGGGGGATGGCGAATCTGTATAGACTTTACGGATCTAAACAAGGCATGCCCAAAAGATCTTTTCCCCCTCCCCAGCATCGACGCTTTGATCGATGCGACCTCGGGACACGAGCTGCTGTCCTTCATGGATGCCTTCGCAGGATATAACCAGATCCGGATGTTCCCACCGGACATTGCGAAGACCTCGTTCGTCACCGACCAAGGTCTTTTTTGCTATCGCGTTATGCCCTTCGGGATGAAAAATGCTGGAGCCACCTATCAACGGCTCGTGAACCGAATTTTCAAAGACCTGATCGGCCGCAACATGGAGGTCTATGTCGACGACATGCTCATCAAAAACTAGGCCGGGTCGGACCACGTCGCCGACCTCGAGGAAGCCTTCGGAATCCTCCGACGTCACAACATGAGGCTCAACCCAGCCAAGTGCGCATTCGGAGTCTCCTCCGGAAAGTTCCTGGGGTTCGTCGTCAGCCAGCGCGGCATCGAGGCGAACCCAGAGAAGATTCAGGCCATAATAGACATGGCCCCACCCCGGAATGTCAAGGAGGTTCAGAGACTCACGGGCCGGTTGGTGGCCATCGGCCGCTTCCTCTCCAAATCAGGGGAAAAATCTCTCCCCTTCTTCAAAGCTCTGCGCGGCAAAGGGGGCTTCAAGTGGGGTGCCCCTCAACAAGAAGCCTTCGAGCAGCTGAAGCAGTACCTCGCCAACCCTCCTTTCCTCAGCAAACCCAAGCCAGGGGAACTCCTTTGGCTCTACCTCTCCTCCTCGGATAGCGCCCTCAGCGCTGTCCTCGTCCGAGAAGAGGACGGGGTTCAGAAGCCGCTATATTATGTAAGCAAGGTCCTACTCCCCGCTGAGACGAGGTACGCAAAGATTGAAAAGGTGGCCTATGCTCTGGTCATGGCGGCCCGGAAGCTCCGCCCTTACTTCCAAGCTCACTCCATCCAAGTTCTAACTGACCAGCCGTTGAAAACCGTCCTCTACAAGCCAGAGAACTCCGGCCGCTTGGTCAAGTGGTCAATTGAGCTGAGCCAATACGACATCGGCTATCAGCCGAGGATGGCAATCAAAGGTCAGGCCCTCGCCGAGTTCATCACCGAGTGCACAACCTCTGAACAGCCAAGTGTCAAAGGGTCGGACCCAATCTGGGAAATCTATGTCGACGGATCCTCCTGTGAAACCGGGAGTGGAGCCGGAATCATCCTCCGAGGCCCCGACCAATTCCTCCTTCAATACTCCCTCCGCCTCAACTTTCCGGCCTCCAACAACGAGGCGGAATACGAGGCCATGATCGCCGAACTGACCCTAGCGCATCGAGCCGGAGCCAAACAGATCCGGGCCTTCAGCGACTCTCAGCTCGTGGTCAACCAGATCACTGGGGAATACGAGGCCCGTGATGATCGGATGGTGAGGTATTTGGTTGTGGTCCGACGCCTCCTAGCATCCTTCTGCTGCTCCACGGTCGTTAGGGTCCCCAGGGAGCAGAACGCCGAAGGAGACGCACTATCTAAACTTGCCTCCTCCTCCTTCGAGGACCTTGACCAAACGGTACTCATCGAAATCCTCTTAAAACCAAGTATCAGTGACCCAGGCCAGGAGGCAATGTGCGTACAAAGCGGTATCAGTCCGGACGACTGGACCACCCCTATTCGAAAATTCCTAGTCCAAGCCAAGCTTTCCGAAGACCGGGCCGAAGCAAGACGAGTCAGGATCCGAGCTGAAAGGTTCGTCATGATCGACGACATCCTCTTCAAACGCTCGTACACACTGGCCGATGGTAAGCCGTACCTCCGCTGTCTCACCAATGACGAAGCCAGCTACGCGCTGAAAGAACTTCATGAAGGGATCGGCGGATGTCATATGGGAAGTAGGTCCCTCGCCCGTAAAGCCCTGAATCAGGGTTACTATTGGCCTACCATGCTCCAAGACTCCCAAGACCTGGTCAAGAGGTGCAGCCCATGCCAGAGGTTCTCCCCTATCAAGAGGCTTCCTCAAGCCAATCTCCGATCCCTGGCTAGTCCTACGCCATTTGCCATGTGGGACATGGACCTTGTGGGCCCCTTCCCCGCAGCAACAGGGCAAAGGAAATTCTTGATAGTCGCCATCGACTACTTCACAAAGTGGCTCGAGGCCGAGCCGCTGTCCAGCATCACCGAGGGCCAAACACAGCAGTTCTTCTGGAAGAATATCGTTTGTTGGTTCGGGATCCCTCAGGTCCTCGTTACAGACAACGGTACCCAATTCGCAGGCCAAAACTTCCGAAAGTTCTGCGAAGACATCGGCATCCAGCAACGCTTCTCCGCTATATGCCACCCTCAGTCCAACGGCCAAGCAGAGAACGCAAACAGGCAAATCCTCGACGGCCTCAAAAAGCACCTCGACAGTTCCCCCAAAGGGCTGTGGGTGGAAGAGCTGCCCAGCGTGCTATGGGCGCACCGAACCACCAAGAGGATCCCCACGGGAGAGACACCGTTCAGTTTGACCTACGGGACCGAGGCAGTTATCCCCGTGGAAGTCGGTTTGCCTTCTCCCCGGATCATGGCCTTCGATGAAACGGACAACTCATTAGGCCTAAGGGCCAACCTGGACCTCGTCGCCGAGGTCAGGGAAAAGTCATCCGTCCGAAGAAACATCTATCAACAGCGGATCGAGAGGTTTTACAACAAGAAGGTCCGCCCAACAGACATCAAGGCCGGGGACCTCGTGTTACGCAAATTGCCCGTCTCCGATCCCACCAAGAAGAGGAAGCTGGCCCCCAACTGGGAGGGCCCATACAGGGTAGCCGAGGCCATACGGCCCGACACTTATCGACTGGTGGACATGGAGGGTCGAGCGATCAAGCGACCCTGGAACGCCGAGCACCTAATGAAGTTCCTAGAAGAACGGACATAGGTCCCTGTTTGGCTAATGTAAATAATATTTTTGGAAGCTTTCATGTGTAAAGGGCCGTTTTAGCGCCCCTCTCTATTATATATGAAAAGATCCCTTTTTGTCAACTCCAAACGCCTCGGCAGGTCCGACCTAACACCGGACAATGGGATCGGCACCCGAGTCCCCACTCCGGTATCGTCCCCAACGTCTCGGTAGGTCCGAATCGGCTTCAGGCCAGGGAGTCACGATAAAGCCTCCCGCTGCCCATGATACCGATCCCCCCACGGGTCGGCAGGGCCGAACCTCACCTCCACCAATCAATAGGCTACTGGCCGGGGCAACAAATGAAAAGAAACCCCTTATTCATACTCCCTTATTAAGTTCTGGAAAACAAATAGAGACCGTTACAGGACCACTCCACTCATCTCACAAAGAAGGAATTCACTCTTAGGGCCCCTCGGGTCCGAGGAATGGCAATCCCACTCCAATCGAACAACTATGATCTCTCTCCTCGTCGCGATGGTCCTTAGAGTCAGCCACGGTCGACACACCGGCAATGGAGCTCTGAGCATCAACCGGTCGGACGCGCTCCAGCTGCAGCAACGCCAAAGGAACCCCCTCCGCTCGCCGGTCTCCTGAGGAGGATGCCATCCTCGTTCCGGACACACCTAGCATCGTCTTATAGCGGTGTATCTCTATTTCCTTCTCCACTATGACGTCGCGAAGAAGCCTCTCGGACGAGGACCTCTGCACCGAAGCACTTGACAGGGTGAACCCGAGACCAGCACTTCCGAGGTCCCGATCTACCACTGCCCTCTTCAGCCGGTTTGTCTCGGCACTCAGAGCCTCGGACTTCTCTCGATAATAGTTAAAGGCGGCATCCTGGTCGCGAGCCCCCTTGCGATAACGGACCAACGTGGCCTCCAGAACCTTGATTTTACTCCGGAGCCACGCCACGTCGGAGCGACGAGGGTCCGCCTCGGGAAGGAGAGCCGTTACCTAAAAGAGAACCAACCACGGCTCAAAATGCATCGGCAAAAGGGGTCCGAAAAAATCCGAGTACAAAAGACTTGGCCAATCAAAAATCCTTTTTTATAAATCAAATCCTTCATACAAAAATGCGGTGGCCAGTCTGCGGTCAGCAAATACAATTGAAAGAAAGAAAAAGACAAACAAGAGGCAAACAGCCTATGTTATCACCTCAGCATCAGCCGGGTTCATGGGTGGATCGGCAGCCGAACCCACGACGGGAGGGTCAACATCAGGAGTCTGCGGTGGCCCCTCGATCTCCATATCATAGTCGAGGCCGGTAAGATCGATGGTCGGGTAGAAGTGCCTCACATGGCTGAGGGCCTTCGCGTAGACCTCGTGCTGGGCCGCGATCACCAGGTCCTGCCCCGTCTCCGTCAGTTCCTCCTTCTCCTTTGTGAATTTCTTCTTCAGGGCAGCCACCCTCTTAGTCCACTCGACATCCCTGGCGTCAAGCTCGACCTTCAGCTGCTGCTCCCTCTTGTGCGAGCCGTCGAGCTCGATCTTCATCTCCTTCATCTCCTGCGAGCACTTGTCCGCCCGAACTCGCTCCCGCTCCACGGCCGCCTCATAGAGACCTTTCACGTGGGCCCCCTGCACACAAGCCTGCGGCAGCCAAGCACTGCTAAGGAAACCTCCTTCACAATAAATTCACAAGGAAAGTGGGGTCGGCGGACTTACCAACACGCTGGCCTGCGCGAGGCGCGTGTACGCCTGCTCCAAGGTCTCGGCGTTCATCTCCGCGCGGTCCCGAGGAGTCGCCAGCTTCTCCGCCACCTCGATGGCCTGGGGCCCACGGGTTAGACAATCCCCCACCCGTATCGACCAGGCCGGCACCCACGGCCGTCGCAGCTCCTCCGTAGCAGTGTCCTCTCCCTCGGCACCGATCAGGGGACTCTTCCCCTTACTGCGCTCGGACACCTTCGCCTGACCCGAGCTCCCCTGAGCGGCCACCTCCTTACTCATCTCCGAGCGAGTTCTCTTGCCCCTTGGCTCAAGCGTTGCCTCGGATGCAACCTGGCTCGGCCCCCTCGCCCTTTTCGCGTCCCCCGCCTCCTCGGCCTTCTTCTGCTTCAAAGCGAGCCTCCGAGCCTTGATTGATTCTGGATCCATACCTGCAAAAAGACCCATTAAGGACAATGAGCTCAAAAGAACAGTAAGACCAAGAGAAAGAAACAACTACATACAAGGCATGGCCGGGCTCAGTCCAACGCTCGCCAGGTGACCCTCCGTCACCTTCGGCAAGCTGATGCTGTGTGACAGACGGAGGCGCTCAACAAATTTCCACTCCTCGGCCGTCAGGTCCTTCGGCCTCGGTGCTTTGAAGCCCAGCTTGTAATGGTTCCAACGAGTGGGAATATCCCAAGGCTCCTCGCTCCGGAATACGAAATATTTTCGTTTCCACTCCTTGATGGAGTCCGGATGGCCATGGACCACCTTTCCCTTACTCCGAGGTGAAACATAGTATATCCCCTCCGACTCCCCCGACGAGCTGATCCCCAGCATCGCCCGGAACACGCCCAACCTAAGAGGCACCTTCTGCTCCTCACACAGCAACACGAAACAGATGATCTGCTTCCATGAATTCGGCCCGTACTACATCGGAGCCAGGGACGCCCAATTTAGCACGTCCTGGACAAACGGATGGACCGGCAACCTCAGTCCAGAGCCGAAGGTGTCTACGGGGAAGACGCAATACCATGCCGGCAGGGGGTCGGTAGGACGGAGGCTCGGGCTCGGCAACATGAGTTCGTAACCGGACCCGATGTGAAACGCCGACTGAGCAACCTCCAAGTCACCAGCTTCCAAGATCGTCAGAAGCGTGTCCATCTTCACCCTCTTCCGACTCGGCGAAGACGGCTGAACCCCATACAGCACCTTATCGGAGAGATCGTCGGGGTTCCGTCAGAATGGGTTCGGCTGTACAGGCGACCCTGTCACCACATTCCAGAGGAGGATGGGCGCCTGGCTCGGCCCACCGGCCTTCCCCCCTTCTTTCTTGGCACCCTCTTCTTCTTGGCCCTCTCAGACGAGGGAGTGGATAAGCGCTCAAGACCAGCCGGCGTGGAGGACGAACCCACTCCCCGGACCGTGGATCTCCTCCCCGTACCTCCTGTCCGAGCCTCGGCGGCTTCACCCTCGCCTTGACCGCCCTCCTCTTCAGAAACCGATTCCAGAATCTGGACCTCGTCCGAACTGTCACTCCCCTCCTCAGAATCACTACTCTCCACCACATACGGCTTCTGGGAGTGCAGGGGCTTCACGTCATACACCGTCTCCTCCTCCCACGATGTCGAGTCTGAGAGCCCGGTGACAGGCGGCCCTTCCCCTCTAGACGTCGACGCCGAAGAGCCAGACTGAGACCTAGACATGCCTAACTAAATAAACTTACCGACTAACCTTTGGTTGCCTCGGAAAGACAAGCCTGGTGCCGCAAACAGTAGGGACGAGCGCCGAAGTGTTTGGAAGCTCTTCAGAGAAAGCAGTAAGAGAGTAATGAGCAAAAAGGGGGAAGGGTGGGGGTATTTATAGAGGAAGAAAGAACTCCTCGTTTTTCGCGTAACTGTTCCATGATTGACGTGTAACTGCCACCTATAAAATCGCGCCACGTCACCTTGGAACGTGCGCCGCTGAAGTCACCCAACGTTTGATTGGGATCCGGACGCAAGGGTCGGCCCGAATGAAGTACTTCGGACCCGGACACCCCGCATCAGTCCTAGGAAACAAGAGAAAGTTTGGATTAAAAGTTTTAAGGCACCCGCCCTCGGCGAGTGCCCCGGGCCCCAGGACTCGGTCGGTTCCCCTCTCACCCGTGAGCAACTCGAGGCTTACGGCCTCGGAAGCCGAAACCACGAATCGTTCAAGGGTGGGAGAAAAACCACCATCGCGTGAGGCCCAATCAGGAAGCAGATCGGCCCACCTCCCATCTCTAACTCCTTCGGGCTGACAACCATCAGAAGCCGTCAGCCCGGAAGGAAGACAGAGATCAGAGAAGACCCATCCGTCCGAGGCACCTTGTCCCCCGGGTCCGAACTGCGATCGTCATCCCTTCTGCCCTGATCTCCCCTGGCTCTGACATCCGCATCGAGGCCGTCAGAATCAGGAGAAGATCACGGCAGAAGAGTGACCACCCATCCGTCCGAGGCACCTTGTCCCCCGGGTCCGGACTGCGGTCGTCATCCCTTCTGCCCTGATCTCCCCTGGCTCTGACATCCGCATCGGGGCCGTCAATGTCAGGAGAAGATCATGGCGGAAGAGTGACCACCCATCTGACGCTCTCAGGGTTCGAATTTTTCAAGAAACAGGCATCCGCCCAAGGCAGACGCCTCCGATGGTCGATGAACCACCATTGCCGTGATCAAAGCTACAGGGGGGAGCGGGGTATTTATAACCTCCCCCTCAAGGACCAGCCATTATGACCCTCGGGAGACAAAACGACGGAAGCCCAACAGTCACGCCTAGGGAGTTGAAGAGCCACGCATTTATTAGAAGGCGCCATTTAATGACCCCGGGAAGTTGGAACGCCGCACAAATCCTGGAGCGCCATTAATGCTCCATGAGGGCAGCCAGCAGCTCAGCTCGGCCTTCTCACGAAGGCCCAACGGTTCGCTATCGCCCTTGCCGACCCATAAACCCTCGCCAGCCCGAGGTCAGGTCTCGCACCAGGGCAGCCTTCTCACGAAGGCCCAACGGTTCGCCATCACCCTTGCCGACCCATAAACCCTCGCCAGCCCGAGGTCAGGTCTCGCACCAGGGCAGCCTTCTCACGAAGGCCCAACGATTCGCCATCGCCCTTGCCGATCCATAAACCCTCGCCAGCCCGAGGTCAGGTCTCGCACCAGGGTAGCCTTCTCACGAAGGCCCAACGGTTCACCATCGCCCTTGCCGATCCGTAAACCCTCGCCAGCCCGAGGTCAGGTCTCGCACCAGGGTAGTCTTCTCACGAAGGCCCAACGGTTCGCCATCGCCCTTGCCGATCCGTAAATCCTCGCCAGTCCGAGGTCAGGTCTCATACCAGGGTAGCCTTCTCACGAAGGCCAAACGGTTCGCCATCGCCCTTGCCGACCTATAAACCCTCGCCAGCCCGAGGTCAGGTCTCGCACCAGGGTAGCCTTCTCACGAAGGCCCAACACGATCCGAAACTACTCCTCCACGGCCAACTCTCGCATCCCCGCATGAGTGGGGGGCTTATGAGGTAGGATAAAAATGGCCTGGGGCCCAGGATGGCTCTCGCTCAAGTCATGCCGGCTCGGCCCCGGACCACCACAGGCTCGGTGCCGAGCCGTAAGTTCACCACCACGAAACCAGCCCCTCCCGTTCCGACGACCCGTCACGACCCTCGGTCTCCGATCCTCGGCGGTCTCACGGGCCTTCCACTCAGTCGGGTAAGGGAAGGGGATGACCTAGCGCAACCTAGGCCCTCCGATCCTCCCAGAGACACAGGGCCCCCGCGATCTGCCGTGTCAGCTCCAAAGCCACTTAGGGCTTTGCCACGTCAGCCCTAAACCGCTCTGGGACGCTGCCACGTGTGCCCTAAACCACCTAGGCCTCTTGCCACGTCAGGCCCATGGGCTTTCGGGTCCAGACCCGGCCCCCAAGCGGATCCAAACCCGGTTGGGTTATCTATAAATACCAGGCCCTCACCCACCTTCAAAGGTAATCAATCTTTCTTCCACAAAAACCCTAGTTACTGTTACTCACCTACAGAGACTAACTAGATCGTTGGAGGGTCTGCCACCGGGATAAACCCCGGTGTTTCTAGACCGTCTGCAGGTACACAAGTCCAGCCGAGCCGACCCTACAGGCCGGAGCGAGCCTCCGGCTCACCGTCCGTTACCGAACCCTTCCCCTCTTACAAATTGAGTCCGAACTCACACCTGGTGCATCCACACGTCTCCCAGAAACAAACAGCATCATACACAATGTTCTGATTAATGAAAATTCATAGCCATATTCGATATTTTCAACAAAAAAAATGTTTGCATGACTATTGCATATCTCTACTACTATAATGGAAGAAGGTTTTAGTATAATTTGTCCATCTACCAATCCGTACAATGCACGTGCATAACTATTATAAATGAGGTTTTAGCTCAAATCCAGACTACGTCTAAATTTTTACTTTTAAAAAACTATATTTATCGTGTAAACTACTAGTATATAATAATTGATCGAGGAGTTGTTGCATATTGACATTCTTCTAAGAATGTTCTAAATAATAAATTAAGAATGTTAAACTTCTTGAAACCAAATTGATGCCCCTTACTTCTTGCAAGTTGCAACCAAATTCTTAAACTTCTTGCAACCAAATTCTTTTTTTTTTTTTTTCCTTTTCCCTCTTTATCTACTTAAAAAGGGCAAGAAATGTTAGTTCTGAAACTTCCAGGTTGTCCGTCCGTTGATAACTTGATATGAACCAACTTAATTTGAATAACAGGTGGAGATTATTGAGACTTGATATGCTCCCCAAAAAAGAAGGGCGGTTTCGGATATTCAAAAAATTTAGTGGTAATTAAGCCTCTTACTCACTTTATACTTAAGACTCATTTGCACAATAAGTGATATATGTATGTATTTTTTTTATTTTTTTATGTTAAAAAATATAGAAAAATGCACCCCTTTTTTAAAAAAAATTTATTATAATTATAGATCTGTGGTTGCAATTGCACGCACACTTTATGGAATGATGAAACTAGCCACATAGTGAGAGAAGTTGGGGTTAAAACAGACAGAGACACAGATCTACAAACAAAGTTTTGATCATAAAAAGCGTAAGAAGATTTGTGACAGATTAACCCATGCCACTGGATTAAGAGATTGTAATAAATGTCGACTAGAGATTGTTATTTTTGTTTTTCCAGTTAGTTGTACCCTAAGGGGGGGGGGGGGGGGGCCGTTGGTATACGGATTGAAAAATTCTGGGAATGAAAGGATTACCGGGAATGTAATGGTCGGAATAAAAATTTCCGGGAATGTTGCATTATCACGTTTGGTATAGTACATTGCATTTCCGGGAATCCTTTATTATTGTAATTTTTTATTCTAGTTTTTTTTTGTTTTTTTAATTGTTTGTTATGAAAATCACATGAGAATGCTCAAATTCCATGATTTTAGGGAGGAATATATTTTAGGGAGGAATATATTTTTTTATTCTAATTTTTTTTGTTATTTTATTGTTTGTTATGAAAATCTCATGGGAATCCCCAATTTCATGGTTTTTGGGAGAATGGAAATTCTTCCCAACAAAAAATTTTGATTAAGAATCTATCATTCCTTCCAAAACTAAGTTTGACACATACCAAACAAGATAATCTAAGAGAAAATATGAGATTCTCTTGCACATTTTTACGTACCAAATGCCTCTTAAAATAAATAGCTTATAGTTAAACACAACACAATATTGTACTAACCCTCCGCAGCCTTTGAGAATAATTGAAAATGCCTCCTAAAATAAATAGCTTATAGTTTAACACAACACAATATTGTACTAACCCTCCTCCGTAGCCTTTGAGAATAATTGATGGGCAGGTTACCATCAATGCCGGGGAGGGTCAAAGGTAGTTGGAACTGGGAACTTGGAAGACTTGGCCATGGCAGAAAGGAAGTAGTTTGTTGGGATGCAGCTAGGTAGCTGTGTTCTTCACAAGTAGTAGCAGCAGCCGCAGTCTTATTATTTTTTTACGAAAAATTTGCCGAAATGTCCTCTTTTTTGAAAATAATTAGTGACTTGTCCTACTTTTCCAAATAATTAGCGAGATGCCCTTGTTTATGACACGTCAGCAACAAACGTTATTGGGAAAAACGGCATCAGTTATTTCGATGCCGTTCTTCCCAATAACGGCATCTTCTTTAAAAGAAAGTGATGTGCCGTTATTGAGAATAACGGCATAGCTTATTTTTGTCTAAAGATCTCTACAGTATCAATCGTGACTTTAGAGAGAAATGCAAAAAATAAAATAACTGATGCTGTTCTCTGAGAGAACGGCATAGATTATACTGATACCGTTTTTCACAATAACGGCATACTTATAATCTTTTTGCACAGGTTCCTATAATCGAAAAACCCCTTCTTCTTCTCTTTCCTCCCCTTCTGATTCGTAAATATCTCTCTCGCATCGCTCCTGTTACCCACAAACCCTAGATCTCAAAATAAAAAATTCCAACCATTTGAGTCATGTAAAATTCCATACATCCAACCTCCTTACTCCCACTCTCATTTTCAGTCTTCATCCACAACGAAATTTTTGCTAGTGGTTTTTTTGGTTTAATTTGAAGTTATTATCATCTTAACCTTATGTTTGATTTTTATTTCAATGTTTTGTTTATTGTGAGTAGTGAATGACTTGAATATGTTTTAATTTTTATGCATAGGTATGGAATTTGATATCCCTATTTGGTTATATTATGGGGGTGAAGTAATTAAGGATCCAAAAATTAGATATTCTTATAGTGATGTTGATCCGATAATTATTTGGGCTACCCCCAACTTTGGTTACGCAGAATTAATAGATAAGATATATGAAGTCACCAATTGGGATAGAAGTGAAATGAGTCTGAAACTGAGAGCCCGTTATTCTGCTGGTAAAGGGGATGGACAGTACTTCATGTTGGTACCCATAGACAGTGACAGTTCTCTGAGGTCTGTCTTGCTTAGGACACTTCATCCAAGTTGTGGTTGGAATATAGTTGAGTTATATATCGATCAAACGAGGCTTCCAAATACTACAAGAGTTGTTATCGAAAGTCCAAGGCCTACAAGGACTTTGAAACCATCTGCAGAGTCACACGCAAGGATTTCAAATACAATTGGAGATACTAGCACAACTCCAACAGAACATGTTTCCTCCGAATATGAGCAGGTACATCCGACCCCATTGCCACAAAATATTTTGGTAGCTGACATTGCTATGGAAGACTTTGACAACGCCGTTGTAAATAACGACTTGGTTGAAGAGGAAGAAGATGAGGTACGCGGTCTCGAGGATGATGATGAGGAGATTGCCGTTGAAGCTCCAGTTGTTGATGTCAATATTGATGTGCCGGTTAACAATGCATGCGTGTTGCCAAGTCAGGACACAAGTGCAGCTATGCGTGGATCGCAATCAAGTGAATGGATGTCCCGTGCCACCGTACATGAACATGGCCAATCTTCCATTGGTTCTTCCAACTTGGATGAACTCTTCCTAGGTCAAAGATTTCTATCCAAAAATGCTCTACAACATCAAGTGAAGATGTACGCCATGAAGAACCACAGAGAATTCGTGACAGTAAAATCAGATCATTGTCTATACCATGTGAAATGTAAATACGCGCCCATCCACCATTCAGCCGAGCAGATTGCAGAAAATCCATCACTTCAAAATGAAGTTGGTTGTCCATGGCGCTTGCGTGCAATTGTTCCCAAATGTCGTAATTATTTTGTGGTGAAAAAGCTTGAAGGTGTACACACATGTGTGAATCCTACATTGACTCGGGATCACAGCAAAATTGACTCGACGGTCGTATCGATGATCATAATGGATACTCTGAAGGAACAACTCTCAATAACACCAAGAGCCATAATTGGGCAGGTGAAGGGCAGGCTCCAATACATAATATCATATTGGAAAGCTTGGAAGGCAAAACATAAAGCAATTGAGAAACTATATGGTTCTTTTGAAACAGCGTACACTAAATTACCATATCTACTCAATGCAATTCAAGCTTCAAATCTGGGTACGGCTGTACATTGGGCGAAGATTACGACCGGGCCGGGTATAGAAACATTTAAGGATATTTTTTGGGCATTCGGTCCTTCCATCGAAGAATTTAAATCATGTAGATCAGTTATAAGTGTAGACGGCACTCACTTGTACGGAAAATATAAAGGCTGTTTGTTGATTACGGCTTCACCAGACGCAAACGGGAGGTTGTTTCCGTTTGCGTTTGCACTGGTTGAAGGTGAAAGCATAGAAACGTGGACATGATTCATGAACTGTATTCGGTGCTTTGTTACAGATCGTGAAGGTCTTTGTGTCATTTCTGACCGACATGCCGGTATTTTATCAGCAATGGAAAATGAGTTTGGCACGTGGAGGGAACCATTTGCATATCATCGGTACTGTATGCGGTATTTTGCTAGCAATTTTCATAAAAAATTTGGTTCGAAATTTTTGATGAATAAATTGAAGGTAATTGCATGTCAAAATCAGTAAAAAAAGTACGAGGAAAAGATGGCACAACTTGAAGCTAGCAATGCTGATACGGCTAATTGGGTAAAGGAAAAAGCAATTGAGAAGTGAGCACTTACTGCTGATGGTGGGCGTAGATATGGTATAATGACAACAAATCTGTCCGAAGTTTTCAAATCGGTTCTAAAAGGTGTTCGTAGCTTACCTGTTACCGCAATTGTAGAACAGATATTTTTGTCTAAACATGTACTTCACCGACCGTCGTGAGGCCGCGCAGACACTTATCGCTGAAGGTAAACTATGGGCACCCCTGATTCAGGACCTAATTGATGTCCGCCGTGAAAAATCCAATTTACATGAGGCCATAATATTTAATAATCGCGATGGTATTTTTGGAGTGAAAACGGGCATTAGAATGGACGGTGGATATCAAAAAGGTGGCCATTGGCATACGGTGGACCTAGAAGGCCGAACTTGTATATGTGGCAAATTTCAACTGTTCCACGTTCCATGCTCTCATGTGTTAGCGGCATGTGCTTCACGTGCGCTTGATTATCAACCGTACATAGATCCCTTCCACTCTACGGATTTGTTAGCAAAAACATGGGCACCAACTTTCAATCTTATACCAGACGAATCTTATTGGCCTACCCAAAGCGCACCGGTACTAATAGTTGATTCTAATCTTCGTCGGGTGAAGGGGAGGCCTAAGAGTACTCGCATCCGCAATGACATGGACGCTCGAGAAGGTGGGAGTAGTGGAAAAGTATGTTCAAAATGTGGTGTGAGTGGACACAATAGACGGAGTTGTAAGAATGTACAAAGTGTGGGGACTTCACAATCTACCCGCACTTGAATATTTTCCTTGTTATTGGATGTTAGTTATATATTTTCCTTTGTAAGTGTTAGCAGGTCAGTAATGAGTGGAAGGTACATGAGGTGGACTACATCACCTGAAGAGTTAGGGAATAGAATCCCTCCAATCATCGACAGTAGGTAAGCACGGGTATAGTTCTGGAGTTGGATGTCCGTCGGTACTGCTGGCATCCGATTAGTGAACTCCCCATCAAGAAAAACACGTCTAATTGATTGCCCAACCCATATTCCGTGATCCACTTCAGGCACGTCCAGCCCAAGATAATCTCGTACCAAAGCTACCTTATTGAACATCAAGTTGCCGGTGACGGCCACCCCGTCAATTGGAAGACCCGCAATCACGGCTACATCTTGTAGGGTGACTGTCATCTCTCCAACCGGCAAGTGAAACGTGTGTGTCTCCAGCCTCCATCGCTCCACAAGAGCGGTAAGTAGAGCGTGGTCACACTTGATTTTCGCCAGCTTCGACATCCCGTAAAATCCGCTGCTTACCAAGTAATTTTCAATACCAGGGATCGCCGGCATGATGTTGTGCATCCGGAAACTCATCTTCTCTACATCCCCGATCCAAACGGCCTGTGATCTGTGGTCTGGTTGCAGATATAGAACGGTAGGATCTAATGGACCCGGATGTCCCTGTGGTCCAAATGAAGAAGTAGAAGAAGCACCAACACCATGCGAAGAAGATGGTTGTGTAGGATCCATTGGCCTGTCAACAATAACAAACACTAATCAACAACAATTTTAGTAAAAGAATTTTCAAAATAAATTAAGTATAATTCATCACAAACGCATTATTCCTCATATCCGAATCGTTCATAAGATTGTAAAAAAATAGACTTTTATAACCTAACTATGAATTTTGAACTACTTGCAATCATCATAATGACAACGTAACACCCCCCCCCCCCCCCCCCAAACAAAATATCTCTCCAAATTCTTTATTTTCCTAACAAAATGAACAATTCCACCTTTCTCAACAATTCAATATTTTGTAAACCCTACATCACTAACAATACATAAAGTTATTTCCAAAATTACTACTTCAATAACACATATCTACATTACTTGTACTATACTACCAATGCACACATCTATCATACTATCAAAATCAACTTTACAAAATACAAATTAGGGTTTTTGGATACTTGCAATAATTTCAGATTCGGAATAATTTGGCACTCTTAATGAAAGATTGAAGAGTAGACTCCCAAATACAAATCAATTACACACCCGAAGGTTTTAGGAATTTTTTTTTTTTGAAGGGTTTAGTGTTTTCGGAGTCGAAATGGGGAAGGAAAGAATCGCAAGGGAAAAGGGAGAAGAAGAAGGGTTTTTCGATTATAGGAACCTGTGCAAAACGATAATAACTGATGCTGTTATTGTGAAAAACGGCATCAGTATTATCTATGCCGTTCTCTTAGAGAACGGCATCAGTTATTTCAATTTTTGCATTTCTCTCTAAAGTCACGATTGATACAGTATAGATCTATAGACAAAAATAACATATGCCGTTATTGGGAATAACGGCACGACACTTTTTTTTAAAAGAGATGCCGTTATTGGGAAGAACAGCATCGAAATAACTGATGCCGTTTTTCCCAATAAAGTTTGTTGCTGACGTGTCACAAATAAGGGCATCTCGCTAATTGTTTTGGAAAGTATGGCAGGTCACTGATTATTTTTAAAAAAAAGAACAGTACGGCAAATTTTTCAATTTTTTACTCGGAGCTTTTTTAGGTGCGAAGTACAGTACTATTTTGCTACGTGTTGAGTAGGCCAAGTATTTTGCATCTCTATATAAAATCACAGCTGTCCAACAGATCTTCATCCTATGATGGACGGCTAATAGGATTTCACTGAACTGTCTGTCCGGGAGCACTTTCTAATTTTTAGTTCTGAGAGGATTTAGATCCTCTGTTCTGTGCTGTGCTGTGCTTCTAGAAGCCAAATGCATTTCGCCCTCAGCCTTCTTCCCCATCCAGTTCCATATTCCATTAATAAAAACCATAAATTAAATAATCCACTTACTGTAGCTATACAGTCTATACTACATTCACTTCCATATCCCATTAATAAATGCCACACATAAATTAAAGGAATATTTTAGCAGATGCCTCCATTTAAAATACAGAAGCTAACATATATTTTCACTATTTTAAAAACTAAAAAATACTCTCAGTTTAACGGAACCGTTAAAATCTCCATTAAGTGAACTTACTTAGGTCACACCTAACACCGTAAAATGACCTAAATACCCACTAAATAAACGATAGTCTCTAGTCTCTCCTTTCTTCTCTCATACTTTCATGGCTCTTCTATTCAACCTTCTTGATACATTATGCAAGTTGTGTTCACCACATTATATGTGTTTGTGTGTGTTGACAAGCAAAAATATAGAAATTCAAAGAGACATATAGAGAGAGGAAGGCAGTTGATCGATCAATCAGGGTTTTGAGTTATTGATCGATATATCTTCAAACCCTGATATATCTTCAAACCCTGAAAAAGAAAAGGTGATTAACTCTAATAAATCATTCACATTATGAGTCCATCAATGATTACTACTCTTTGTTTTGCGGACTTCTTTCTACATTTTTATAGAGAAATAAGAGTAACCCATGATTGATCATTGCATTTTTTTCATCTCATCGGATCAGGATTTGGATTTTATAGACGATAAGAATCATGTAAGAGGAAATCTTTTTGTTACTGTTTGTTGATGTCTTGATTTGTAATAGTGATAACTTGGATGCTTGTTTCTTAACATGCATGTTTGTTTCCATATCTGTTTTTTACTGAATAGATTAGGTATGTTTTTGTGGATGAATTAGCATTCTTTTTGTTAGTGTTTGTTGATGTCTTGATTTGTAACAGTGATAACTTGGATGCCCGTTTCTTAACATGCATGTTTGTTTCCATATCTGTTTTTTACTGAATAGATTAGGTATGTTTTAGTGGATGAATTAGCATTACAGGTTGTGTTGGGTTTGCCTTTGCATAGTGGATTTGTTGGGTGTCCTATCTTGCTTCTTAGGTTGATACTTCTCAATTCTCATTAGATGCATGTTAGCTTGTATTTTCCTGATTGAGGTTGTTTTGATTAGGTTTATATCAGAGAAATAAGGAATTGTTATTTAGTGGTTATTTAGAACAATTTAGGATGTCCTATGTAATGCAAATGAGTTCACTTAATAGAAATTTTAACAGTTCCGTCCAAACTAAGAGCAATTCTTAATTTTTCAAAATAGTATGGACATGCTATTTTTTTCATTCTTGAATAACAACATTTGCTAAAATAAAGTACTAATTCCATATAAATTTTTTAATCCACTGACTGTAGCTCTACAGTCAGTCACTAATACTTTAAGCCTCACTAAAAAATAGTACTAATTCCATACCCCCCCTAAACTTTTTTTAATTTACACATTAGGTCCAACCCTCTACCACCTTCTATAAATACCCCTTCGATGAGACCAAAACCAGAGCCCAGATACCAAGTGAAAAGTGAAAAACAAACAGCAAAGAAATAATAATAATGAAAGAAATACTGGAAAATAAAGAAGAAGAAGAAGAAGAAGAAGAAGGACAGCAGGGGTTGATTCCAGACTTACCCGAAGACATCGCTCTCGACTGCATCGCTCGGATCCCTTTCGCCTCCATCTCCAATACCCGACCCGTTTGCAAGAAGTGGCGCCATCTCGTCTCCTCCCCTACCTTTTCCCGTCACCGCCTCACCATCTCCGCCGCGGAGGACCTCATCTTCCTCATCCAAACCGCCGATAAACCCCCTGCCACGCCACCCACCAAAATTTCGTCCCTTCCTCCCAGCCACGTCACCTTCTACAACGCTACCCTCTCCACGTGGCACCACGTCCCCTCCCCCTACCCCGATCCCATCCCCATCTTCTCCCAAATCGCTGCTGTCGACGGCAAGGTGGTCGTTCTCGGAGGATGGCATCCGGTCACCCTCTTACCTGTTGCCGACGTCAAAATCCTCGATCTTTCGACCATGACTTGGCGGAGGGGAGAGCCGATGTCGTCACCTCGGTCATTCTTCGCGTGCGCCGCGGATGGCGGGAAGGTGTACGTGGCGGGCGGGCACGACCACTACAAGAATGCGCTGAGATCGGCGGAGGTGTATGACGTGGCAAGGGACGAGTGGTTGAAGTTACCGGCGATGAGCGAAGAGAGAGACGAGGCGAAGGGTTTGATTTTGGGTGGTAAATTTTGGGCCGTGAGCGGTTACAAAACGGAGTCTCAAGGCCGTTTTGCCACGTCAGCTGAGTGGTACGATGGTGAAAAGGGGAATTGGGTTAAGATCGAAGGAGTGTGGGATTGCGACACGTGTACGTCTTGTTTCGGTTCGGGTGAGAGGATGTGGAGTTTGGATCCGAAAAAGGGTGGAGGAGGAGGAGTGAGGGAGTTTGACTTTAACAGGAAGGAGTGGAAGGAAGGGATGGTGCCGGTGGGGCCCGCGGGGTTAGCAGGGATGAAGCGGGGCACGTGCTTGGTGGGGGCGGTGATGGGAGATGGGGAGAGGGTTATGATCACCGAGGGAAAGGGGGGACTTCACTGGGTTGTGGATTTGGGGAGTGGGGAATGGATTCAGGTTGAGGCACCCGTTGGTTTTCTGGGTCCGGTTTACTCTGCTGTGGCTGTCAGGATTTAGAGAATAGTGTAGTTTGTTTCGTTGCACTAGTTTTTGTACTGAGGAATGTTGAATAAGGAAATGGAACTTTTCATGAACATCGGTTGATGTTTGTGTTTTTTTGGATCACACATATTCTCATCCTTCCATATCTCAAACTCTAATTTCTTCAATCAAAATTCTAAACAAAAAAAACTCTAATTAACAAGATGCACCCCGAGAAGAGAATAGAAACTGGCTAAAGATAATTTCAAATCCGCAAGCGATATGATTCAAAGGCACCATTCATCAACCTAGTACTTCTAGCAGCTGACATTGGATAGATTTCAAGAAATCGTGATCCAAACTATTCTTTCTTAATTCAGTGGAGTATCTGCTTGCCATTAACATTTGCACATGCAACAAACTTGGTTAAGAATGAATCATTTCTAAGTCTCTTTTGCAAGGATTGTCCCACTAATCACCTTTTGTCTATCTGACTGTATGTGATTCAGGTACAAAATATGAAGTTGGTATACACTCTATATAGTAATATCAACCCTAAATCCAAATTGAAAGAGCTGCAAGTTTTTATATGAAAAGGATCGCTCCCATTCACGCCCTCAATCAGGCCACAAATAAATATTCCCCAGAAATGATTTCAGATATTGGTAAAAAATATTTTGTGAACGTCTAATAACAAGCGGTGATGCATTTTCTAAATAGCTACTGGAAGTGAAGATTATGGATTTATCACAGTCCTAATTCCTAAAACAAGCTTCCAAAAAGGCAAGAAGTGGGGATAATGGTTATGGAACTAGCGTTTGGAAGTACGCAGACAAATTGGTAGAGATGCTGAGTGCGCACTACTATTGCTAGCTTGCCTCTTATGTCGTTATAGTCATCAATGCTTCTAGAAGGATAGGGATATTTTTGTCATCTTTTCTTTCTATCTAAGTCCACTAGAAAACTTGTCGGAGTCCACTTCAATAAATTAATAATCGTCCTTAAATAATAAAATCTTATGGTCCCAACTTAGGTCATGTACTAAATTAATATTTTCGCTAATTGCATAAGATATATATATATATATATATTTTAACTTCTTTAAGTCCGGTGGCGGAGCCAGACGAATCAAAATGGAGGTCCCAAATTTTTTTTTCCCCGGCATCGACATAATTGAGTCTTTAATAAGAGGTGGATTAGACTTGGGGGTCCCAAAATTTTTTTAACTGGGGGGCGAAATAAAAATTTTGGTCTATATTAGGAGGTTTTACAAAATTTTTGGGGTCCCAAATGTCCCCCCTCCTCTATACCTCCCTCCGCCACTGTTTAAGTCCCATTGAATATATAAATTAATCATTAATTAAAATGATATATAAAATTTTATAAGACATATTAAAAAAATAAATTATTATCTTATTTTCAACTTCACAACTAATTATTATAAAGAAGAAGAAAAAACTTGACAACATCTTTTCTTAATTATTCTCTTTCTCAAAATATGCATCTATAGTCATTTGTTTTTTTCATGTCTCCCTAAACCAAATACAATCTCATCTTTGATCTTCCAGAGTGCATACACCATATTTAGTATATTTTTTCATTTTATAATAAAAAAATGGTTTGAGATCGTTACTGCATGAAATGCTTCTTTTGGAGAAACAACTGGTAAAACATAACTATCATCAAGATCATGATTATCATCATTAGGTGTATCCATTACCCCTTAAATAATCTCTTCATCAATAGGCTAATCCATTAGTGCATCATTTTCACTTGGATAATTTAAAAAAAGTTCAACATCTATCGACCTTCTATAAACTTGAGATAATTTTTGCATACCTTCATCTTCACCACCTTGTGTTTAAAAGATCGTGTCCTCAATTGAGCGGATCTTGCAATGCCGAAAATAATTTGCAATGGTTGTTGTCTTGACATCAATATGGTCCAAGCCACATTTAAAAAATTGATAACATTCAAACTATTAATTTAATCGGGATTTGTTGCTCCTGCCTCGTAGCCCTCTAAGATGCTAGCATAAACTGACGTCGATAAAAAGTTTTCAATGCTCGAATGATCTCAGCATCACATGATTGAATTTTTTATGAGGTATTAGAAGGCATTTAAAATAGTTCAATATTCCTTAAGCCTTCAACAATCTTTGGATGGGCAGGACAATTGTCCACGATAAGGAGAATCTTTCCACCATTCATTCTTTTGTCAAACCAACAAACAAATTCTTGAAAAATTAAACCAATCATCCATACTTTCTTGTTTGCTCGATAATGGCAACTTAGATTGCTTAAGTTCACATGTTTAAAGCAGCTATGATTAGCATATTTACCAATAATCTAAAAGGGTATTTTGTCTAAACCATCGTCATTGCAACAAACAGCAACAATAATTCTCTCATTGTCCTTGCGTCCTTCCAGCTGCTTTGTAGCAAGCAAATGATCTGTGTCAAATCGATAAAATAATCTTGTTTCATCCATATTGTAGATATCTGTTCAATCAAATTGGTCTAGTTTAGCTCATATTTTCGATAAAACATCTTCAATATTCTTCATGGCATCTGAACCATTTCCATCGAACCATCAGTAAGACTCAATTTCATGTCTTACCATGATCTGATCTAGCTAACCAATTCAGAAGTTAAACTCTTAATTAATTTCACCATAAATTTTTCTGGAAAAAATCATTAGCTTTGCTCTGGATCATTTCTCCAGTCATATTAGTTTATCTTGATTTTGGAGAATCCACTCATACAATACTTTTTCTCGAAGTCATGATATTTCGCAAATTTCTGTCTTAAAATTGCTACTTTTCCATATCATTTGACAAATATTCGGCTGATCTTTTGAAAGTGTTTGATATTATTCTTTGGCTGATGGAGAGTTGAAACTTTTCTTAGACCCATTATTGCAATTCTTTTTTAATAGACAACGGATGCTCAATTTGTACTCACACAATGTTGTCATCAACTCCTCAGTCAATGTCGATTTTTTCACCCCTTTCAAATGATATGCCATTGATAGGTGCAAGAAGAACATAAAAATTGCTATGATTTTGAGTTTTAAGACTAAACTTGATGACCATTATATTTATACATATGATGTTCGATGCATATGCAAGTAACATCTTGAGACATTTGATTTTCTATGATTTTTTTTGTTTGTGAAGCAATTATGTGGAATTAAATTCCATAGAAAATCAGGTGTTTCAAAATTTAATTCTATGATCTTCTATAGAATTGTTCATTATTTTGTTTTATGTCTTGGTTTGAAGTATGTACCTAACTGTTACTATATTATGTAATACTTTATTATTTTATCAATAAATTATCAATCTATATAATAAAATACAAAGAAAGCTATCAAGTGGTTCTCCTTTGATTCCCTCAAAATTAAAAGCCTAGATCTAACCTTACAAAATACATTTTTTTCCCCAAAAGTTTCCTTCCAAAACTCAAATTCAAATCCCCCACCCAAAACAACACCTTTATTTATTTATTTAATTATTTCTCACTCTCTCTCTCTCTCCTATTCAAAAAATTAAGAAAATAAAATTTTTGAAATTTTTTTTAAAAAAACAAAATTAAAAAATTAAAAACTTACAAACTAAAAAAAATAAAAATTTACAAACTTTAAAAATAATTCAAAAACTTATAAAAAATTTTAAATTTTAAAATTTTTGAATTTTTTAAAAATTTTAAAAATTAACAAAAATTAAAATTTTCAAAATTTTAAAAAATTTCAAAATAAAAATTTTTAAAATTTTAAATTTTAAATTTTGAATTTAATTTTTTTTTGACTCTCCATTCAAGAAAGACAGTTAAAGTAAATTTGTTATTTATCCATTTTGATTTTTTTAATATAAAGGTGCAATGGGGAGACAAAGTGGAGATAAAAGAAATGATTAGCTTGGATTAGAGCATCCTCATTCGTGTTTCTCATTTGTTAAAAAATGGCAGCTACAGTAATAGCAAATAGCGATGTTTGCTGCAGTGGTCGTTTGCTATATCTTTCTCATTTTTTTAGAAATAAGCGAGCGACGGTATATGATATACCGTCTCATCGTTTAAAATAAATTAAAAAAAGTTAATTACTTATTAACTATTAAATTATATTAATTAACTAAATTAAATAATATACTAATAACTAAACCTACCTAACTACCTACCTAAACCTAATTACTATAACTAAACCTACCCACTCACATTAATTCTCCACTGTTTCCATTCTTCACGGACGGGGTATGATACCCCGGCCGGGGTATCATTCCCCGTCTGAGGGAAATTTTAAAAAAAAATCATTTTTTATTTGGAGAGACGGGGTATCATATCCCGTCCGGAGTATGTATCCCCGTCCGACCATTTTTTTTTTTTTAAAAAAAATCAAAATTATTGAGACGGTATATGTTCTTCCGTCTGAATCGATTAAATAATGATTAAATCGGAGGGACGGGATATGATATCTCGTCCTTTATAATTTGAGAAACTGCATTTCGTTTCTCATATTTGAGAAACAAGAATAGAACGTTTGCTAAAAAATGGCAAAATGAGAAACGATTGCAGAGGTTCGTTTGCTATAATATGGCAAAATGGCATATATAGCAAACGACTGTGGATGCTCTTAGAGTTTTGAGAACTTAATGTATTTCATTTTGGCTGAAATAATAATAAGATGTATTTTAATTGCAAACTGAGTCTCACACAAACAAATGTTTAGATTATTGGTATTGTAGATACCTTCACACCTGCACTTGCGTTACCATTGTATATAGACATGCTCATAGTGGTTATGGAATTAGAGTAAGCTCTATAAAATCTATATGATAATGTCATTGCATAACGATTACAAGTATCTAAAAGTGATGCTGAAGTTAAGAAAAACTCTATGCAGTGTTTCTAACAAACTATATGCATTCCAAATAAGTTCAAGCTAATGATCAAGAAGACGATGCTATTCAAAAAATTAAGAAAATAAAATTTTTGAAATTTTATTAAAAAAACAAAATTAAAAAATTAAAAACTTACAAAAAAAAAAAAAATTACAAACTTTAAAAATTATTCAAAAACATATAAAAAAAATTAAAAATAAAAAAAAATTAAAATTCTAAAAAAAGTTTACAAATTTTTAAAATTTTTTAAAATTTTAAAATTTTTGAATTTTTTAGAATTTTAAAAATTAACAAAAATTAAAATTTTCAAAATAAATATTTTTAAAAATTTAAATTTTAATATTTAAAATTTAAAATTTAATATTTTAAATTTTAAATTTTTTTTGACTCTCCATTCAAGAAAGACAGTTAAAGTAAATTTGTTATTTATTCGTTTTGATTTTTTTATATAAAGGTGCAATGGGGAGACAAAGTGGAGATAAAAGAAATGATTAGCTTGGATTAGAGTTTTGAGAACTTAATGTATTTCATTTTGGTTGAAATAATAATTAGATATATTTTAATTGCAAACTGAGTCTCAGACAAACGAATGTTTAGATTATTGGTATTGTAGATACCTTCACACATGTATTTGCGTTACCATTGTATATAGACATGCTCATAGTGGTTATGGAATTAGAGTAAGCTCTATAAAACCTATATGATAATGTCATTGCATAACGATTACAAGTATCTAAAAGTGATGCTGAAGTTAAAAAAACTCTACGCAGTATTTCTAACAAACTATATGCATTCCATGTAAGTTCAAGCTAATGATCAAGAAAGCGATAGATGAGCTTAAAGATAGACATACTGCTTCCTCATATAATATGTTTGCTATTTCAATTAATTTGCTGGACCTTCAAAACTATTTTATATAATCGAACCAGGTGCACCGTTCCGAAGACGTGCCGTAGGCACGTGTGTCAACGGGCAAACCTAGTTATATAATAATTCAGATAAATTAATAATTTTTTGTGGTCCCAACTTTATTAATTTATGGAAGTTTTACTGTAATAGTAAACACACACAACACTGCATAGTCAAAAAATTTCAAACTCAGAAAAAAATTATAAGAGCTTATTTATTAAACAAGACTTCAAACTGTCTTGCCTTAAATGTACACATGGGCAGCTACATTTGAGAGTGAAGCCATTTGCTCTTGATTAATAGTTAGAGCAGAGCCGATTAGTGTCACAATCATGATATATAATTCAGTAACATCAACATAGCAAAGAAAGCAACGCCACCATGCAAATACAAGCTTTTCCCTAACCCCACAAATTGTCACTTGCCTAATTTAACCAACTTTTTTTTTTTTGACCACTCAGTCTCTTAAGGATAAGATACAATACATTCTTATCACATCAATCATGAAAATAAATTTTAATAATATGAAGGGCTAACTTATGGTGCACTCATCAGATAAGAGTCGAAGAATATCTGCAGCTTGTGGTACATATAAAATCTTTACAAAATGCAGATTAATAAAATGTATATAAGTTATCAATAAGTAATGAATAGAACACAAGTACCAGTAATACATGTGGATGTCTAATGGAATAAAATTTGATCAAACCTGTTTCCTTATTCCTTTAGTAAACAAACCAATATCAAATTTAGGTTGGTCAAACAATTGATATATCCAAGCCAAGGCTAATATGTACAGGTAAGTTAGGATCAATCTCTAAGTCAACTCTGGAAATCCTACATTTGCATGGATGATCCTAAATCAGTATGTGCTCACTCGAAAGCAGGCATGGTTCACATCCGGGTTTGGTATAGGTCAAAATATCAGCCATATCCAACATTAGACTGACCGACTTTAGGACAAGGAACAAAATGGAAAGCAGACAGGCATATATAATTACATTTGCTTTGGAATTAAATATAAATGACAAAAAAATAAATTTAAAGACAAAAAAGAATGAGAATGGATTATTTACATTTACAGGACAGTGTTAATGTGAAGTGCTTTAAGCAGGGCAGTCGCCATTTGTTTGACCAACACTTGACCACCGGAACGCTGTCCATCTCTACGTTCTTCAATCAAATTCTGGAGCTTTTGTGGGAGATCATTCTCTACTATCAGCTGCTTTGGTCGTGGGTGATGCTCGTAGACAGCCTACAATAACACAACCACAGTGAATTTTCGGAAAGTACGAGCAAAGTGTTGTCAAGTGTAGCGATTAAGATGTGCAACTGCATATTGATTAGTTTCAAAAAGAAACTAACCTTTATTGAAAGAATAGTTTCTTAACATCTCAACTAACCTTTATTAGTTTCAGCAGATTAAGACGTGCAATCGCATCTTGATGGTCAAGTCTTGCAATAAGCAAAGTAGTCAGACCGTTGATAGCCATTGCCGTATTTATTCTAGATGATTTCCTGCAGTTTTTACATTGAAAACAATAAGGAAACCTTTTTTTTTTGGACAAAATGAAAGAAAGAAATGAAGATACTATATGTAGAAGTTGGGCATACGTAATAATCTTCAAGAATGGCTCCAAAATGTTAACAAAATATTGGTCAGGGCAGTTCTGGAAGAACTTGACTAGTTTCTGGATGGCTTCCTTTCTGAGCAATGCCTGTTCTACTTTTTTGTGGTCATTATCATGAGCTAAACATACTGCAATCGCATCTAAAGCAGCTCCTGACCAGGCTTCATCCTCCAGTAAGTTTAAGTACACGTCCAATCCCCCGTGAGCCCTCAATTGTTCCCTCGAATTACGAGATGCATGGGCCATGTCACAGAGGAGAGGCAACGCATACTGCTTTAGTGGTGAATCTGACATGATGAAATTCATCAAGTGGGGTATGATTCCATTCTCGGCTGCTTGTTCTTGCCTCTTCTTATTGATCTTGCAAAGATTGAATAGTGCATTGAGGACCTAGGCAACAGGGATAGATATTGAGTGGTTGCGTATCCTGTGCTAAATATTATCTTTTCTGTTTCTTTACTGATATGTAATCAAACAATTTCAATATGTAAAATAAATTAGGATATATTACAATTATGCATTAGGGTAACACTATACTTTTTCACATTTTCATATTGCTACAAGAAACACATGAATATTTTATGGTTTAATCAAATATGTTAATATTATCTACAGTGAAAATATATCTTACAGAAATATAGTGCTCACTGTACTAAATTTTTGGAGACTCCATTTATACTCAAGAGAGATGTGTGGAGCCCACAAGTATTTAACGACTATGTGCTCTTTTACTTTGGCTCCATAATCTTGAATCTTGGAGTCAATAAAGTCTACAACACTCGAGTACACAGAGCATTATTCACAGGAGAACTATCAACAATGGTAATGGATACTCACTTCATTATGTATTTGAGATACAAGAGAACCATCACGGAGCTCAAGATTTGGAATCAAATGCTTCATTGCATCTGCACGTTGAAGACTCTCTAAACAGTGTGGATCAGTTGACAAACGATTGATACATTTAAGAATCTGCATTTATTCAAAGAGATAAGGCCAGAAAACAGAGTAACATTAAATAAATAAATAAAACTGTCTAATAATGATGAAGTGTACTACCTTAAGAAGAATAGGAGGCTCTATCCTAACAAACATCTGGAAAAGTCGACCTAGCAAGCTTAGGCTACACATGTAGGATTTTACAGTAGAGTCGGATTGGGAAAACTCTAACAACAGATCCGCCACTTTTTCAAGATATTCCCTCGCTACATCAGCGCTAAATGGTATAAGCGTATGAAGAATCAATCCAGAGGAGACCGTACTCCCAGGTTTTACATTTGGAACACCAGATCCAGATAGCATGCTAGATGCAACCTCAGATGTTGAAGCCCCACCTTTAAAACTTGTCGAAGCGATACTTTTACTTGCTGATGCTGACAGTTTTGAACTGGAATCCAAACTTCCAATATCTTGTCCATGCCTTGAGACCTCTGCAAACAACAAAAGAACTATTTACCAAAACATTTCGTAAAACCAGAAAGGTCACAAATCTCACAATAAATGAGGCCTCTAAACAATATTTTACAAAATTACACAAAACAACACAGGTCTCTTGCAATTTTATACTTTGAAGCTTGTGAGGTGGGTGATTTTTTTCCTTCCTTTGGGTGTGGGGGGGGGGGGGGGGGGGGGGGGGGGGGGGGGGGGGGGAATGGGGTCAAGAAATAGAAATAACTTGGCATAGGTGTACGGTAGGTCATTAAATACTGCAGCACAAACCCCATTTCAACCAATTGGTTACCCCTCCTAAATCTACCCAAAGTAATGTTAATTATTTTATCAAATAATAATTTCAAAATGACCAACTTTCATTAAAGAAATTCAGGCAGTTAGATAAGAAACATCAAAAGGTGACCAGGAATTTTCTATAGATTCAAAACCAATTAGGTAATTCTTCTCAAAGACAAAATCTAGAGGGAAAAAAATGGCATCTTCCTTTAATCCCAAGATTCAATCTACAAATGTATCCAAGTGTTGTATCATTTGATAATAAGAAACAAGATAACTTTTACGTACATATATAAGAAAGCACATGATGTCTGCACAATGCAGAAAACCAGGATGGGATGAATAAAAGTTGACCAATTATTTTCAAATATTTGCAGGAATATGGTAAACAAATTAATAAACTTTTTAGCAAAGGCAACAGAAATCTAGTAACTATTTCTGGGGAAAAAATCTTGCAGTTGTGCAATGAACTCAACAGCCGGCACTAAGCTAAGATGATCAAAATTACTAAACTGACTGCTCAATGTAGAAATACCAGTTAGTTTCTTATATCCAAGTTATGGTTTTCTTTCAAGGACACACAATATCTAGAATAAGCATGTTTTGTGCTTCATATCCCCATTTCCTGCCATTCATGCATCCAAGTAATTATGGATGAAATAACATCAACATCACATCAAATATATGAAATTCAAATGTAAAATGCTTGACCTATTTGCATGCATGCATATCGCAGGCCTACTTTAACATGATAGTCCTCGCTGACCATTATTGAATTTGAGGATTCCACTGCCAGCCTATCAGCCTTTGGGTAGGCAATGCAAGTATGCATACACCCAAGTACAGAAGTATTGCCCTCTCTTCGGGAAGGGAAAGGAAGGATAGTAACTTACCTGCAAACTCTGCCATCAGAAAGTCAAGTCCATTATTTGTTTTCTTATCAGTTGAAGACTGCAATGGAGGCAATACTGTTTCATGTCTTTCTAGTCCAGAAATTTGACGAACATAATCAACTCGTCCAGAGACACGCCGGGAAGGTGGTTCCTTTTCTAACAAACTCAGCAGAGGCCTGACTGGCTCTTGTTGAGGCACAGTTTGATTCGTTGTACTCATTTGTCCATTTGACGGAATTTCAAAACGTTTTGAAGGCTTCTCTGTAGAGTTTTTAGTGGCAGAATTTGAAAGTCTCTGTTGCCTAAGTGATTCATGGTCAGGTAAATCTGCAACTGATAAATGTCTGCTTGTCAAATGCTCATCATTTTGGGTCGAAACCTGACGGAATTTGGATGACACTGAAGTTTCCAGAGTACCATGAGCATTATCGAATGATTCTAGTGTTGCTCCTGACAAAGGATCCTCAAGCCTAACCCCAGAAGGATCTAGTTGTCCAGTACTTGATAATGGTGCTTCAAACTGCATCGAAAGAGGACGATGAGGATCCAACATACCAGATCTTGTTCGTGGAATTGCACCATTCTGCAGAAGTCCACTTCCACTAGGTATAGAGGTTAATCGAGTAGCTTCATTCAAACTGTGAAGGGTGTTCACAAGCCTGAGAAGTATTCCATTCTTTGCAGCTATACGAAAGAAGTCATTTCTTGGGGTCAAATGCTGGAGCTTGAAGACTTGCCACATACCATCTAGCGCAAGATGAACCATTTCCCTGCAAAATTTACGGAGTCTCCAAACATGAAAGAAGCAATTAAAAATCAAAGTGCTACTAGTAGTTCTGATTTTGTATTAACCTGAACTTGGCATAATCAGCCTCAAGAAATCCAATCAAAACTGGTATACCTTGGCAGGCAATAAACATTTGCAATGTCTGTGTGCTGCATGGCAAATAGTATCAAGATACAGTTAGTTCTTTTAACCCAAACACACACACGCAAAGTAAAAGAAAAATAGAAGGATACAACAAGTTTAACTAATCCTGTTACCAGAAGTAAAAGAATCATGTGCTTCTTAAACATATGAGAGTATTAACCTGGACTGACAAAGCTGCCTGAAGAAAAAAGCTGCTTGCGTGCGAACTTCTCGAGCGCGCTCAGGCATTGCAAATTTCATTACAACTGGAATCTGCAATTTACAGTATACGTGCAATATGACTCCCACTAATTGCGAAAAAACAAAGTCAAAAATAAACCAACATCAAATATGATCAACTAAAATTCTCACCAAGCCAACTAGACAAGCATTTTCCTGGAAAGCAACATTGTCGCTGACTATATGATTAACTATTTGAAGAACGGAACATATAACCTGCATAACGACCAGCAGTGTGACATACTACTCGTGATAATGCACAGAAATGAAAACAACAGACAAAAAAGAGGAATCTGACTCATAATGTGCATTGCCCCCCATCACTTTCCATTTTACATGTTAAATATAGATCTATACAACAACTTCACTTTGTGAGGAAATACATACACGGTTTCTGGGAGATTCTAAAAGTTCCATAAGTGGAAGAAAACCATGCTGCGACATATATACAAGTATTTGCTCAGGTCGTTGGATGAAAAAAGAAAGAAGCTTCTGACATGCTGACATAATTACTTCAACAGGTTCTGTTGGCTTCAACAGTCCAACCAATTTGATGAACTCTACAGACTGGAACAAAACCAGAAAACTTTTCTTAGAAAGAAATATTGTCAAGTGGGAATCCATGCAGCCAAAAAAAAGATGTATATCTAACTCCTGCAGATGAACTAAAAAAGTTCAGAATTGAGTTGATATCAAATACATAAACAGTAAACTAATAAAATTATCATTAGGACTAAAAAATTATAAGTTATGTGAAGTATACCTGCAGGTGGAAAGTGCTGTCTGAAGGCAATTTTTCATCAAACACCTGGTTACAAAATACAAAGTGAAACACTGAAGACTCACTAAAACTTAGAATGTTGATGGATGTGCATGAAAGTTTACAGTTAGCTACATGGTTCAAATATCAGCCAAGACCAACACGATACTCTTGAAATCATCTTGCATGGTTTACTAGATAGTCAAACACATGGTTCAAATTTCGGCCATACTAAAACGATACTCTTGAAACCATCTTAGCTTTTGGCTTACTAGATTGGGTACTTGACTTAAACCTGATTATTGGCCGATATTTAAGTTGTGGAGAAAGAAAATAAAAAACAGCCAACAGTATAAAATCAAAACTCCATGAAGTTCATAGTTTCACAATTTTGGTTTAAAACAAATTTGTTTTGTTTTAAACTAGAAAGAAAATAACACAGAGACACTAAAAAGTACATACTGAACCATCAATAACTTTTTCAGAGATAGCATCCATCACAATATGATGAAACATATCGGTATTCCTCTGTCCAGGCCCATTTTCTGTACTATGAGTCTCAGCAATCCTAGCCTTGAGCTTTTCTGCAAAATTATTCTTTCCAGTATCATTTCTCTTGTCCGTCGAAGATTCAGCACATCGATCCCCCCGAGGAAATAAATCATCCAAAGAATCATCTTCTGCAGTGTCACTGAATCTACTCAGCTCATCACCTCCATTTATGGCTGATTGAGTGACAACCTTCACAAATATATTGCAGAAAGTAAAGTAATGCCTCACAAACAAAAATAAAAATAATCTGATAATTAAGAAACAAAGATCTTTTAGAATATAGATTAGCCATAAGAGGACAACATTTACTCTGTTTATAAACACAAAAAACTATGATAGAACTGTTATGCAAAATCCGGTTGGAATCGGACACATATAGCAACACAAAGCAGAAAAGAACATAACAAAATAGATCATTAAGATATTGATGCTATCTTCACTAATGAACGATTAAAATAAAACATAATGGCATAATCATGATATATAGCGGAGCATGAGTGATCAAGTCTATGTACCAACACAGTAAACGAGAATAATGTTTTAAACCACAATTAACAGAGGGAGTGACACCATGAAAATTATGCACTAAAATACACTATCCAGAAAAAGAAAAATCTCACCTTTTTAGGACCACCTTTCTGGATTTCTGGTTTCCCTTCACCATTATGTTCTACCTCCATACCATCATCTCCTCCAGATCCTAGAAAGTTTAAAGTTGTTTTAGTCACCATCTTATCACAAATAAAACTCATGTTTGACTGTTTGACTGTTTGACTGTTTGACTGTTTGATTGTCAAGCATTGCTTCTTTACCTGAAGAGCTAATAGATGGCTTTTCAAGCCATGCATCTTTTAAACTAGGATTCCTTACAGAAAGCACTTCATCTTTTAAACTATCAACAACCTCTGTGCAGGTACCCTTAGAAACATTGCTATTTATACTACAATCTCCATTAGAACAGACAGGTTCAGTGGCCACATTATCTGTTTGCCATCCTTCCTGAATTCAAACATCAAATATACAAGAGATCAATAAAACCACATACAACGATAAACCAGGTTCTTAGCACGATTTGAATTATTGTAAAAGCCAAAAGTTCTCAAAATCAGTTAAAATTCTATATCCTAAAGGAAATTGGGGAAATTGCACTTAGAGGAGACTGTGTTGACAGTGACTGATAAAAATACTTGATCAATGTTGAGGTGACCATGCTCCATTTTTTCCCTTGAAGCACTACCATTCCCATGATCTCCAGTTAAGTTATCATCGGCCACAATATCATCTGCATCGATGTTCCTAATCATGCCATAAGTCAGTAAATATGCATAAAGGTTTCCAGGGAACTGAATGGTGCAAAATTCTTTTGACATATGGAACTCTAGAGATAGAAACAAAAATGAAAGAGTTATTTGTTGTCAGAAGTAACAGAGACAAACCTATGGGTGTACACTAAAAAAGATGAAGCAAAATAAACTTTGAATGTTGAATTAAGAACTAGAGGATATGAGCTGATCAAGACAAGTAAAATAAAGATAAAAAGAACATAAAGATACCCATGAAAGAATCAAAGAGTATGAATTTCATACCTACTGAAAATTTAGCCTATTAACTAAAAAGAGCAAAGCTTCCTGAAGCCAGTACCTTTGTTTATTCTAAACGAATACAAGTACATAGCAATTAACATAAAATGTAAAAACTAAGGTTTATGCCAAATCAGCTGACCCAAAAAAAATATTAGTTGTATTAAGATGTGTTTAGACACCGTCTTAACCACTGACGTCAATAATGCTCCTTCTGACATGTTCTATCAAAGCTTTCTTCGACTATTTTCCACTAACACTGTTAACTCCTGAATGTCCATGGCCTTCATCTACTGGAGCCTGCATCTTCCCTTTAAATGATCCTTTATAGTATTGGTTCTCTACAACTTTATTCAAAACGGGTGAAACTAATATAGTAACATTTCAAATAATATGCTCAATCAATTCATCTCTCAGTCACTTGCATCCCTCAGCATTCTAGTTTTTGTCACCCGTGTGCAATTTGCAAGAAAATTTTGCCCCGTTGTCAACACAGCCAAAAGGGACGACTCTCAAATCCATGTATATACATATGGTTGGTCTAGTATTTATTTATTTATTTATTTACTTTGCATCGGGTAGGTTATGGTTTTTGAATATGATTGTTTGTGCTATTGCATGGCAACTACTATATATTTGGTGATGTTTGATTCATGTCAAGTGGTTGTAGCAATTTTCTTTGAGCTTGTAGGAGTAACATGAAAAATCTTAGTAGATTTAGGTATGGCTACAAATCACTTTCTCTTCAAGGTGTCACAGATTTATCTGGTTTTGGGCTTACTTCTTATACTAGGATTTAAGCCTTGAATTGTCATGTTCTATTTTGTACTTTGGTTAAATGTTTTATTAATTTCTCATCAATGAAATGCAAAGGGACTTATTTCTAACAGTTTTAATAAACAAAAATTATTGACATCAATTAAACTTTTCTTCTTTCTTTTTTGGCATTCGGCCGTAGCCGAATAGAGCTAGTGTTAGTAGTTTGTCTTCAAGGAGGTTGCACATGCACATGGGAAGACATCATCACATATAATACAACTGTTCTCTTTCGTACATCATGACTTGCTATAAGACCATATGATTAGGGCTGGCAATGGGCCAGACTCATATAAGCACAGGCCCGAGCCCGCATTTCAAACATAGGTCCAGGCCCGGCCCGACTTTACTTCGGGCTTAAAATTTTATTAACTTTTTGTTACAACTTTCTAATATAAGAAAACTACATCTACAATAATATACGATAGAAAAAAATATTGAATGATAAGAACACTCTTACATATATGAATACACGAGATAATTTTGATAATCAATGACTATACATGATACATATATATCCCTTTGCATATGTACATGCAATCATATACATACACTTGCACGTGCACATGGCTAAATTTCATTTGGGCCCGTCAGGCCTAAATACTTGAGCCTCAGTCCGGCCCGAATTGTGTTTGGACCCCGACCCGAAATGAAAAATAATGAGTTCAAGCCCGCAAATGACTGGGTCGGACTTAGACGAGCTCAGGTCAAGTTCGGACCAATTGTCACCCTTAGGGTGTGTTTGGTTGGAGGGGAATGGAGGGGAGGGGAGGGGAGGGTTTTTTTAAATATTTCTTGTTTGGTTCAATTTTTTTAGAAGGGGAGGGGAGGGGAATGGAGGGGTGCAGAATCCCTCCTGAACCACTTTTGGCTCCCCTCCAATATTGGGGGGATTTGGAAGGGAGAGAAATTAGATCTAATTTTTTAATATGACTGGACTAAATTGCCCTCCCATTGTTACTCTCAAACCTTGATAATATTTCATAAGTTCATTTGAATTTTTTTGAGATAAACTAAGGTGTGTAATTTTTTTGAGACATTTCCAGTGCTCAGTATTTGTTGTCTGTCATATAGCCCTTTGCTTAGATGAATTGGTATTATACTACTTCAACTTTCTCCTCTTAGACTTGCCAGTGTCCCCTATAATACAATCAAAGCAGCAGTCATCATCAGAACAACTAAATATTCCATAAGTTCATTTTGATTATTTGTAATTGCAAAAGACCCTTAACTACTAAAAAAAGATGATAACTTACTTAAAGAATAAATAAGAAACCCAACCCGTGAGTTACTGTGGAACCTGCAGTGCACTCTCGATGCGTTGAGAGTAAGTCTGTAAAGGTTGAAAACCTAAGTCTGTAAAATTGTAAGATTGTTACAGCCTAGGAAGCACGGGTACTTCCAAATACTCAACGTACCCGTATCGGGTGCGTATCGGGTGCCAATACTCCTTGGGTACTCCCGGGTGCGTACCCAAGGGTATCTATTTTTCTAATACTTTTTAAAAACTTTTAGACACAATTAAACGTAGATGAATGTTTAGGTCCCTAGCATAATTTCAAAAACTTGATGTTTTATGTTATGCTCAAATACAAAACAAGTATATACAATGTTTTGATAGTTAGGTTATCAAATTTTTTCTCTAAAAATGCTCATAATTATAATATATTCTTATAATTCTATGAAATGGTTCAAATATTTGCATTTTTAATAAAATAAATAAATAAATATTTATATATATAATATAAAATATATTATATTTAACGTATCCACTAACGTACCCGTATCCTACTTTTTTATAAAATTACGTATCTCCGTACCCGTGTCGTGTCGTACCCACATCCCGTACCCGTATCTATGCTTCATAGGTTACAGCTCGCTGAAATGTGAAAACCTAAGTCTGTAAGATTGTACATGTCTTAATATTAGAGCAAACCTAAAGTTCATATTCCACCCGGGTATGTATTTTACATGGATTTAAAAAGAAAAATACCTCTAATCGCAGTCCAGCTCTTAGCCCAGAAAAGGGTTTTCAACTTATGTGTGTGTTAGTATATAAATTATAAAACCTTCAACTCTCACCACAACTTTGAAGTTTTAGAGTAACAATGGTAGGGGAATTTCACCTTGTGAAGGGTATCAAAGTAATTTTATTATAAAATCCATTCTCTCCCCTTGTGAACCAAACAAGAAGATAATTATTTTTCCTCCCCTCCCCTCCTTTGAACCAAACAGAGTCTTCATTAAATCCCTCCCCTCCCTTTCCCTCCCCTCCCCTCCACTCCATTAAAATCCCTCCCCTCCCCTCCCCTTCTTTGAACCAAACAGACCCTTACATATGGTACGTACTCACACAGATAACTCATGTAATACCCATGGTCAAGCCCAAAGATAAAACAAGATGTTTCTTTTGTCCCATCCAGGCGATCAGAAAATCAAGAAATATTTGATATATTCAAGATAATTATGTATTTACAAAATACCGTCTCAATTTGTCCTATTTCATCAGATCCGGAATGTGATAAGGTTCCCACCAAGCCCAAGCTCAAGTAGAAGTGAAATTTAGACCCACGTCGGATATGAGAAAGGATGCAATGGTGTATGTATAGAAAAGTCAAGGATCCTACTATCCTAGGTTGCCTTTAATACAAGCTAGTTTTAGGTAAGACTTTAGCTTTGTGGCGAGACCGTGGGGAACTGATTCACAACGACCTGGAATCCAAATACACACGCTCATATATCGTATGGTGGGTATGCAATACCTATGTGGGTATGGAATACCTATGTAGCATGGGTACTACTAGCAAGGAGTCGTACCCGTACCGAACACGTGTCAGTTACTTGGACACTTGGTTGGACACTTCACATGAGTGTCCCAAATTTTATAATACATCTTATATGTTGGACATTTCTTAAACACTTCTCCAACATTTCTTAATAGTTAGAACACATAATTAACAAGTTTTATACACATAATCATATTTATTTTACTAATTAACTTTTACTTTCATACACATCCAATTTTATTGTTTACAATGATTTACCACATTCTTTGGACAATATCTTTTTTATTTTGATTATGAGCAACAAATTGTATTGTTCCAACTCGATTTTTATTTAAATTATACATAATTGAAGTAATATGAATTATGTTATATAATATTATAACAGTGTCATGTACCCTATTTTTTACAAATTCGATGTCTCGTATCAGTACTCATACCCATGTCAGTACTCGTACTTGTACCCATGCTTCATAGTATCATACCCAGGGATAAGATGTGGCATGTGGTATAAATAAATTTCAATGGACTTAAAAATTAATCATAGCTGGCACTTTTCAGGGAACAGTGAAAAATTATGTGGTTAAGAGTGTTCGAGTAGGAGAAATTTTAGGATAGATGACCCTCCTAGAAAGGTTCATTCTTGAGGTGTTACAAGTGATATCATATCCTACTTTCGACCCCGATGAATGGGTCACAATGGATGTACACACTGGTAGGACCAATGATAGAAAGCTTGCAAATAAACAAGGAAAGTACGTTGGTGGGGCCAGGATAGTGGCAACCATATGGACCTACATTGTCTAGAAAGGTAGTGTCCGCATAGAGACTACAACCCAATTTAGCGAGGACGCTAAGTCCCGAGGGGATATGAGGGGAAAATATTAATATCCATGGTTAAGCCCAAGTCCCACCAGACCCAAGCTCAAGTAGAAGTGAGATTTAGTCATGCATCGGATAGGAGAAGTGGAGCTGTATATATATAATAAAGTCAATGATCCTAAGTTGCCTTCAATACTAGTTAGTTTTAGGTGAGACTTGAGCCTTGTGGCAGGGACGTGGGAAACCGGATCACGATTCTTGAAGCAATCTGAAGTCCGAATACACACCCTCATGTATTGTATAGTGGACCCGCGGTGTTACAATGGACTTCGCTTGCCCAGACATGTGTATTGGCTTATCTCGCATATGCTCTCCTTCTAATATCTAGTATTAGTCTAATCATTCAAATTTTGGTTAGCTTCCTTATCATAGAGTATGAATCAGTAAGTCAACATGCCCGAATCAAATACATCTCTGGTATCAATAACTTGCACATAACATTCGTTTTGTTACTTTTTAACAACTCAAAGTTTGCAAAGCATGGATTTTTTTCAATTAAAACCAAGATTTTTTACATGTAGATGCATTTCTAATCACGTCTATTGTCCTTGTTAAAAATGTAATCAAAGAGGCAACAATTATCATAACTTACAGCTCTAAAACCTTTAGATATATGTCAAGAATCATTGCATAATTGAGCCCATCAAAACATAGTTTGTCCTTGTCATCTTGTGCAGCTATACATGTCTCAACACATAATAACAATCACCAACTCATTAAATGCAAGTACACTAGTGGTAAGTCTCTTCGCTAGTGAGCAAAAGGTCAGAGGTTCAAAACCCCATTGTTTCCCCAATTATGGGATGAGAGAGTGTGTGTGGGTACGGCCTAGTTCAAAAAAATAAAATATAAATGCAATAAAAAATATGTAAAAATCAAGTATTATCCCTTCACTAAAATTTTGGGAAAACAATAAATCCCAATTCACACTGATTTTAAAATACTATCATTTTTAAAGTATGATTCTAGAAAATACATGTATAGCTACTCAAGAAGACAATGACAAGAACAAATAATAGATTTTCTTAGGGTTGGCAGCATGAATAATTTATCTCCACATAGCTACATTAAGGGACATCTCCTTGGAGAATAATGCCTTCCAAAACAGATTATTCAGTAGAGATCAACCGAAAATTTTATGCTAGCCATTAGCTAGCTAATGCAACCCCAACCTTTAATCCAGCTTGGATCTCACAAGTAAGATGTTACATATACCACACAGTATGTGTTTTCTTTATAAGGACCGAACAAACTCAGAAGTAATGGAAAGAAAAGAAAAGAAAAAGTAAGTGTATATTAGTGTTTGAGGAGTCAACAAATAAATTAAAATGGAAATGTTTTGGTATTGTAATTCAAATGGTCTTTAATGATTTATCAAAGACTAGGGAGATTAAGTGGTGGCTTTTAGAAAAGAAACAAGTCCAGCCGTTCGATCAATGTCCTTGAAGATATGCATGGTGAAACAGTAACTATATTTTAAACAATTAATGTTCTTAATCATTTCCTATCAGTCTATCACCATAGCACCCAGCGCAAATACAATCTGTACGCATATATGATATATCATATATGCCATGCTCATATATGTGTGGATGTATGTGTACTTAGGCTGCATCAATGATCATTAAGTCCGCACCTCTTCGCATCAATACATTTAACATGCGGTTTTGTGATCCATGTTGTCTTTTGATCATTTTGCATTAGTTGATGAAACAAAAAAACGTCAGCGAAGACGGAGATGATTGCAAATTTCTGGTTAGTTAAGCTGAGAATATACGAGTATATACAGATGAAAGTTAAATAGAAATATGTGAAAATGAGTGTATAGTTCATTTGATGGCAAAAAATTACCTACAAATACCAATTTTTGTTATTGATTAATCTATCACCATGATTGAAGATTGAAGAGGATATTGCCAATAAAATCAAAGCAGGATAGTTAAAATGGGGAAGCACATCAAAGGTATAGCATGGTTGCAAAATACCCTTATAATTTAAAGAGAAGCTTTCACATATCTATAGGAAAGTCTTGCTTTTACGGGTTAGAATGTTGGGAAATTAAGAAACAACACATCCAGAAAATGAACATAACAAAAAGGAGGATGAACAGGATCAGAGGCAACTGGCAAGAAAGCATATAGCAGGAAAAGAATTTTATGCCCTCTGGGGGAAATGATTTATATGAAAATACTAGAGAGCCTCTGGATTGCCTCAAAAGACACCCCTCATATGATCCACCCGAAATTGGGGGATCATGTAAGGGAGCATAACTATCGAGGAGGTTATCTCTATGTTTCTTCATAGTTCAAATAATTCATGTGCCCAAGTGGGAGTTTAAAAAAATTCCCCCCATATGAAACTAGAGGCAGATCCAATTGGTATCAATTGAAAGTCTTGAGACAGATGGTTTGGGCATGTGTCGTGGAGACTGGTGATGGAACCAATTATAATGAGCAGACAGGGCTCTCAGAGTACACCAAAATGGATTTAGGTCATTTCAGTGCATGTTGATTGTTAATTTGAAAATGGAGATGACCATGACAAAGCAGATGGAGCACAAAGATTCATATATGCTACCCTAAAGATTTGGGATAAGCTTTGTTATTGTTGCTGAAGGTGAAAGTGAAATAATATGCCGACATTTGTATAAAATTGCATGAATGTCAAGTTCATGCAAAAAGGGATTCTGTCGATAATGAATTGGACCAATTATATTGCATAGTCCTGCTTGTTTAATATTAAAAAAGAAGAAAAAATTCAGGAAAAGACAGTTTTCAATTAAAAGGCAAAGTATGCAATTTGAACAAAGTCCACAATCCATGATTCAGCCATCCATAATAACCTTATCCAAGCAAACCAAATCTACTGTTTGGGTTCTTTATGAATTTTGTTCTGTGAATTATCTCTACTAGTATCATACACGTGCACACGTGCACGTGGAAAAAATTGAAGGGATAATAAAAAGGGTAAAAAGAAAATAATTTCCAAACTGATCCACTTTCAAAAATATTTACCAAACTGGTCCACTTCCGAAAATATTTACCAAAGTTAGTCCATAACCCAACACGTGCGCTGCACGGGTTGGGTTAAGGACTAAGGGGCTCTCCCATTATAGTAGTAGAGATTAAATGTCAGTCATTATGAAGAATATTACTAATTTTCAAGTGCCTATTTCTTGTCCACAAAAAAATCCCAAGCACAAAAACTTCAATTAGGAGCAGTGGATTAACTTTCTAATCAGCCATAAGATATACTTAACCAAAAGAACAGAGCTAAGGAGTATCATATACTGCAGAAGATGATTTGTTCCAAACAAACATGTGAAAACAGTATATGTTAGTGTAAAATATAATGAAACTTTGTCATTCAATCATCAAGGCAAGTGATTGATATAGAGTAATACCTATGACTACTTACTTAATTGATTTTCTTGTGTCTCTGAGAGAAGACTGCAAAGCACGCCTGAAATTTTGAATCCATGGATGTAAAAGTAATGTTTTAGCATCAGGTCTTCGCATAGCATCCTAGAAAAGCTTTTTGGTGTTAGTGCAGATGAGTGGTGAGTGCCTTGTGGAGTTTAAAATATTTGGAGGATAGCCAATTTGTTCTATTTTTTAAACCTTTTTGAAGCATTGACGAAGAAAATCAGTCATGCCAGCAGATAGTCCATCAGGAATGGGAGGATGCACATCCTAAAAATCATAAACAATATAGTTACCAAAGAGAGAAGGATTTTTTTAATAACTTTTTATTGCTAGAAGAATAAAAAAGGGACAGCTCTTTTTTTGTAAATAAGCTACAAGCCTAACACCCATATGGAGAAACAATATGAGGGAGGGGGAGCGGGCACATTTTTAAAGGAAACAAACTAGAGTTAATCTCTCTCTCCACTCCTCTCTCTCCATATTGGTGGTAGCCCAACCAAGTTTATGACTTTGAGGTGCTGGGTGCTGGGTGCCGGGTTCCGGCTCATAAACCATGAGAATTTCCAACCACGCATTTAGGTTTGTGTTTTCTTTATATTTCTCATATATATCTGCGTCAGCACAAACACCTCCAACAGCAAAGATTTGAGTTTCAGACCACGTATACACATCGTTGAATAGTCATCCATAACTTAGCAGAGTACCACTTCCATTTATTGCTCTATCGAAGCATTTACACATCTACTTGAAAAGTATTTCTTGTTGAACCCATCATGCTCCCTAATTTGATGTAGTACTCTTGAATTCTCCATGTGGTAGTGGGCCGTGTCACATCATGCCCATATTTGAGCTTCTTTGTTTATTATAACTACAATTTATGAATCAAAGTCATGCCTGGGTTGTAATAAAGCGAGGATGTTCAAGTAGGTATAAATATAGATAAATGTTGTGTGCGCCCATGCACACACGCATGAGAGTTTGAATCCCTAAAGAGAATTTGAGCTCAAATCCTTGCAGTTGAAAGTATATGCTCTAACATTAAAACACAAAATCCATCCAGTAAAATTGTAACCTAGTGCATCTAAGTAGCCTAAAAGGAGAAGTTTTAATATTTTCATAACATAATCATTGTCCATTAAGTAGCACAAAATGACTGGTTTTTAAGAGTGACTTGTTTAAACTTTGGTCTAAAATATTCTACATCAAGTAAAATTTAGTGTTGCAAAGGTTCATACAATATAAATCAAGATCAACAACTATGACCTCGGAGAAGGATTCGAGCTCCAATCTCCTAGGTGCAAATTGTATGTTCTGGCATCAATTTTTATAGTCCAACCTTGTAAATGTGATATATTGTACCTAAATAGCCTCCAACTCCATATTTAGACAAGGAAGTGTCACTGCGGTCCAGTGGTAAGCCTCTTTGCTAGTGTGCAAGAGGTCGGCAGTTCAAATCTTGCTTGCACCATAAAATCTCCAATTAATATAATACTAGTAATATACACGTGCGATGCACGTATTAATTTTTTTAAAAATAAAGTAAAAACTCTGATTTGCACGTGCGATGCATGTCTTAATAAATATGATTATATATTTTTAAAAGTAAATGTGAAGACTATAATGGGAGAGTTGGAGTTGCAAGTAAGTAGGTAGATTTACAACTCCAACTATTCCATTATAATAGTTATTATATATTAAATTATAGATAGATGGATAGATAGATAGATAATAATTTACATGTGTGATGCACATTTAATATATTTTTTAAAAAAATAAAGTAAAAAATCTGACGTAGAGGGGACTCAAACTTGATACCTCCTTCATATTAGTTATGCACATGCAATGCATGCGTTGGTAGATTTACAAATGACACTAAGACCTTCTCCCATTATAATATTAGAGATATGGGGTAAGAGTGGGCTGTGTGAGGCTACGGCCTCGTTCCAAAAACAAAAACAAAAAAACTCTATAATCAGACAAGTTATTTCTAATTCATTAAGTAGCACAACAACGATGTTGTTTAAGAGTGAGTTGTATAATTTATAGGTTAGAATATTCTGAAACTATCAAAATTTGGTATATAAGGATTTCAATCTCTCCCCCTCAACATATCTATCAACTATATACATATGGGTAAAAGGGATATGAGCAACTTGCTCATTTAGTAAATGAGCAATTGATTATGTGGCATGCATGTGACACATTAGACAACTAACCCTTTTAAGGATTTTCCAATCACATGTATGCCACATCATCAATTGCTTATTTACTAAATGAGCAAGTTGCTCATACCCCTTTTTCCCTATATATATATATATATATATATATATAGGGGAGGCGATCCAGTGAGAACTATTCTCACAATAAGCTTCGTGAGTACTCATTGCATAGCCATAATATGGATGATCCAAACCATTCACATTGATTAGAATGACTAAATTAGTCGAGAAATATAAAATCAAGTCATTTGAATTCATTTGTCCATCCATCAGGCATTATAAAAAATAACAGTATGCAACCATACAATTTGTAACACTTTAATACACGGACAAACAAATCTCAAATGATTTGATGACTCATCCTTAGACTAATTTAGACATGTAGAGATCGAATGAACGTTTCCAATTTTTCAATCAACGTACCAAAAAAAGCTCTCACGTGGTTCTCATCCAAGGAGTTCTCACCGGTGTGTGTGTGTGTGTGTGTGTCTATATATATATATATATATATATATATATATATATATATATATATGAGGGTGATCATGTGAGACTTTACCTCTCCTTATTCGAGGCCTCATACGTGATCCCATTGATACGAACCTAGGGGTACTTTCGGATTGGATATGGGCAATACCATTATTCAATTCTGCATTCCAAATACAAATACGGATGCAACATATATGGGTTGGTCAAAAGAAGTCATATTTGTATCCACAAATTTTGGATCCGGCTACAACCATATATAGTGTATCAAATACGGATGCGAATTCCGACATCAAAATAATATAGTATAAATAGATGAGGAAAAAAATGAAAATGAAATATAGTTTGACAAAAAAAATGTAAATAGTTATTTTAATTTAAAATTTTAATTAAGAAAAGAATACATTGTCACGAGGCATAAAATATTAATAGTAACGGAAAGAATGTGTATATGGAAGAGAGAAGATAGATGGGTAATTTAGGTATTGAAGAATTAATAAAGGATGATTGTATTTTAATATATAATATAGATGTAAAAGTAGATTGCGGGTAATATTTTAATTTAAAGGTGTATAAAAGAGTTTAAAAATTGTCAAAAATATGTATTTATATAATAAGTTTAAAAAGTCGGGAACAAAGAAGAAAAAAGCTAAGTCAACTCAAGGGTCTAACTAAAATTATGTCCTAAATATAAAAGCCGGGAACAAAGAAGAAAAAAGCCAAGTCAACTATATTTTTTTTAAATTACCATACACCCAAAAAATTATTGTAGTTAGCCCAAGGTGTGGTAACCAAAGTAAGAGTCCACTAGGCCAAGGCTTATAGATTGAGTACCAGTTAGTTTAAATCTATATATAATATACCTTCGGATATTTGTATCCAACCGAACATTTTAGACAGATCAGAAACCATCTCCGTATCCGAAAATATTTTGAAATGTATGTCCAAATCCGAAATGATATGGGTTTTTCTTATACCCAAATCCGCGTAAAATTCGGATACGGATCCGGATCTGAAATATTTATATCTGAGAGCATCCATAAGGGTGTAAAATTAAGTTATTTTGAAGTCATTTGTTTATGTTTTACAACATGACAAATTGAATGGATGAAGAAAAAAAATATTTTTTTAACAACATGACGGATGGGTAAATGAATGTTAAATAACATGACTTTACACGCATAGACTATCATAGTCATGTAGAAAAAGATGAACTGTTTGGATTTTTCATAGGAAGCTTGCATCATGGGGAGCCTAAAAATAAAATGAGAGGTATGGTCTCACATGATCACATATATATATATATATATATATATATATATATATATATGGGAAGACGCACTACTCCGAATGATTCTCAAACTAAACTTCGAGAAAACTCCATGTGGAGTCATTCCATGGATAATTCTGTACAACAACAACAACAAAACCTTTTTCCCAACTAGTTGGAGTCGGCTACATGGATCCTCGTTTTTCATTCTTCTCGGTTTGGCACAATATCTTCTGTAAGGTCACAAGCTATCATATTTTTTTACCGTTTCCACCCAAGTTAGTTTAGGTCTTCCTCTACCCCTAACTCTACCCTCAATATTTATCAAATCGCTCTTTCTAACGAGGGCACTACTAGATCTACGTGCGACCTGTCCAAACCACCTGAGACGTTTCTCTCTTAACTTATCTTGGATTGGAGCTACCTTTAGTATGTCTCGTATATGCTCGTTTCTAATTCTATCCTTCTTTGTTTTACCACACATCCATCGCCGCATCCTCATCTCCGCTACACTTATTTTTTGGACATGTTGTTTCTTTGTTGCCCAACACTCTGCTCCATACATCATTGCTGGTCTAATAGTCATCCTATAAATTGTTTTCTTCAACTTCAAAGATATATGTGTCACACAAAACACCACTGGCACTTCTCCACTTAAGCCACCCTGCTTGGATCCTATGTATAACATCTTCACAAATCTCCCATCTCTTTGTCTAATCGAGCCTAAATATCGAAAACGGTCTCTCTTAGGTATCTCTTGGCCATCAAGCTTCACTACTTCCTCAGTTATGTTCCGAATATCACTAAAATTACACTCCATATACTCTGTTTTAGTTTTTCTTATCCCAAAGCCTCTACCTTCTACAGTTTCTCTCCACAATTCTAATTTAGCATTAACTCCTGCTCTAGTCTCGTCCATTAAGACGATGTCATTGGCAAAAAGCATACACCATCTTGTATTCCTCGCGTCTTCATCCATAACTAAAGTAAAAAGGTAGGGGCTTAAAGTTGAACCTTGGTGTAAACCTACTGTAATAGGAAAATCATTGGTCTCTCCTGTGGTTGTTCTAATTGTGGTTGTTGCCCCTTCATACATATCCTTAATTACCTCAATATACCAAATAGTTACTCTTTTATTATTTAACACCCACCATACTGTCTCTAGGGACTTTATTATATGCTTTTTCTAAATTTATAAAAACCATATGTAGATCTTTCTTATTCTCCCTATATTTTTCTGTAAGTCCCCTCACTACATAAATTGCTTCCATTGTCGTATCTGAAAATATTTTAGACGGATGATTCTGTAATATTACAGAATCATGGATGATTTTGTAATATCCCCAAAATAATTAACAATTATTTTGTATAACCATATTTTTCTAATAAAATTTTGTGTATATTGTAACAACTGTGTATATTATTATAGATTGAAAGTTGTCATTCCATGATGCAAACTACAAAACCCTACAAGTTGTATGGATGGACTTAATTGCATCCAAATTACTAACTTGTTATGTGCACGTGTACATGTATTACGTGTATGGCACGTAGACATATTGCTATGCGAACATGGGTAGCCTACAATTTTTGACATGAAGGAGGGTGGCCTAGATGTACCCTAAAGGGTTCAGGTGGAACCCTAAGCAAGGATATGTGTACAACCCTAACCCTAGGGTTATTAATTTAGTAGGTGACTAAGCATGCCCTAGAACCCTCCACACACACACACACACACACCTAACCCTACCCTTGATGGCCGACCAAACCCCCTCCCCATTCCTATATATATGTGTGTGTGAAGAAACCCTACCTCATTTTTCCTACTTCACTCCATACTACTCTTCAATTCTACTTCACTCCACACCACTCTATTTGGCTATTTGGAGCAAAATCAAGCTAGGAGAAGTACAAGCAAGTGAGGTGTTGTGCTCTCCAAACATAAGGTGGGTGTTCTCCTAACCTTGTATGTTCATTTATTTAATAGTAGGTTGCTTGTTTAGTTAATTGTTTAGTTGTTGTTTGATGTAGCTTGATGTTGAGTTGTTTGTTTGATGTAGTTTGATGTAGTTTGATGTAGTTAATGTAGTAATGGAAAATTTGCTAATAAATGGAATAGTTGTGTGCTTAAAGTTCAGACATAGCAACAAGAAACTAAATTGAAAAATGTAGTGTTATGGAAATTAACTACCGGTTGCTAGATTCAATTCTAAGCTTTGTATGATTAGATTCATGTCATATAATAAATACATAGACATGAGAATACATATTGTATTAGGGTATTGTTGTGCGAAGTTTATGCAATGAAAAGATTGCACAACAAGTTTGCACGTGAAGTGTTTTGTGTGGTTGATGAAATGATTGTAGAATGGAAATTTATTTGTAGATTGAAGTTGTTAAGTTCATGTTTGTAGTAGCAAAAGAAATTAAGAAGATGGAAATTATGCAACGAAAAGTTTGCATGTAAGGTATTTAAATGTCTAAATGAAAATATATACACAAATGTGAATAAAAAGTTGGTAGATTAACAAGCTATTGGACCTTACATAGAATGAGAGTAGGACATTTACATATGTGAAATAATTAGTATGGAAGAAGTCTTAAGAAGCATAAGTCACATACGTAGTGTTCGAGGAAATGAACATACCTGTAGATACATAGAATGTAATTAGATGCTTGTATATGTGTAGAAAGAAATTATAATGTATATTGACATATTTGTTCCATAGGAGATGTAAAGGAAACCTAATCCATGCATAATAGTGTTGTATGTCGTGTGTACTAGTTGGTGTTTGTTCGGTTCGAATAACACTTGGAAACAGGTTCAAGAAAAGTTCGTTAATAATCATTTTGTTATATGGTGTTTACCATTCCGAAGTGTTGATGGTTGTTGTTCAATTGGGCCAGAATTGGATCGAGTTGGGTCGTCTCAAGGGCTTGATTTAGACGGCTAAGATGGACCCTAGTTATGTTATTATATTAAGTTGATTAACGTAAGAAACTGGGTTGGAGTCACTTCGTGTACAACTATCAAGTTAACCCAGTACATTGAAGTTAACCTAGTAAACTTGATTAGGTTAACCTAATAAATTAACCTAGAAACTAGAATCGTGATAATGAAGCCATTAGAATTGGAAAAGTTAGTAGATTAATGAACCAATCTAGTATAACTACATTCACTAGTTATATTCACTAGACCTAGTGCTCCTTAGAAGTCTGGGTTGACATAGATGTCCTAGTATGTATTTTTGTTCATGTAACTATACTTGTAAGGACAGACACTAGTTGGGCGTATACTCACCTGTCAAGGGAACATATGCGACTTTGTCTCGATTGTTAATTTTCGGGATCTAGTGATAAGAACGGGACACCGTCCTGTTGAAATCTAAGGGATGGACCCCTATGAGTACGACTATGTTCTGAATTATCCATATGAAAAAAAGACGAGTGTGACTCTGAGTCTCTTGGCGTAGTAGGGGAGGCCCTACTGATTCGCCTTGTGTTCATGATAACTTTGGTGGGGTTATGAGTGGCTCTACCCACAAATTTCGGCAAAGCCGAATGATCACCGGCCTGACCAGAAGTGAGAGAGACCACAGATCTTAGCGGGGTGGAGAATGACCGCATATCTGAGCGAATAGAATTATCACTGCCGGTCGGAGTGGCCGAAGGACCACCAGACGACTGCAGTAGCGGAAATGGACCCCACCAACTGCAGGCTCTACCAGTCACTTGATAAATATCAGAAACAGGATAAGAATACAATAGTAGGTTTGCATTGCGAGGGATCGAAGCCTGTAATTAGAAGTACATACAAGCTTGATTGGGGAGTATGTAGTATGGGATGCATATGTTTCCAATCAAGTATGCATTAGAATAAGAGCATCGTATGCATTTTAATTGTGCATTAGATTCTAGGTCATGGCATACACTGACACTTCTATTTGTATGACTTGCACATTTTTCTTCTGCATCAAATATTGATTGTTGAGGATTTTGAAGATCGCTAGTTTTATCAGCATTACGTCAGTTGTATTCAACTGACGTGCCCACAGTTGGTTAGTGTGCAAGACTATCTGATCGTGGGAGCAGGGGACTCGAGCTACGGGAAGCATCCAAGTGAAGGATATAGTTCCTCGTACAATGTATTTATTGGTGTAATTCAGGGTGTAAAAATTTTGTAAGACTACATTGTATATTATAATAATGTAATAGAAAGTTTTAATTTCCTGTGTTGTGTACTCATTGAAATAAAGATTTTGGATATGTGTCACGAGTTTCCAGTGTATAGAATTTGGGGCGCTACAGATTCCAACTGTTCATCTTGGTCTACAAGCCTAAACTAGCTCTTTCTCTCTTTGTGGGCTCTCTCTCTCTCTCTCTCTCTCTCTCTCTCTCTCTCTCTATATATATATATATAAATTATGGGTGATCCCCTAAGCCCCCTACCTTCACCTTTATTTGAGGCATCATATGAGAAACTATTTATATGAACCTCTCATGAAAAATGTGAACTGTCATCTTGTTCCACATGCCTTACAAAGCCTAAGGGAGCAAAATCAAGTTATCAAAAGTTTGTTTGTGTATGTTTTACAACATGACAAATTTGTATGGTTGAATTATTTTTATTTTTCTAACGTCATGATAGATGGGCAAATAAATGTCAAATAACTTGATTTTACACCCCTCGGCTATCTTAGGCATGTAGAACAAGTTGAACGGTTTGAATTTTTCTTAGGGGTTTATATCATGGAGGGCCTCAAAATAAGGAAAGGGTATATATATATCTATATAATAAAACACAAGGCAATTCAAAAGAAAGCTATCAAGTGGCTCTCCTTCAATTGGAAGGAAATCAATGGTCCAGATTTATGCTCACAAAAAACATTTTTCCAGCCCGTTACTGTAGCTACTTTAGCTCCAGTAGCCGCATTCAGATTTATGCTTTATGTTGTGTGAAGTAGTTGACATTTATTTGGGTTTTGAAATTAATTAACCTTTAATCCCTTCTTTCAATTAATTAAGAAAATACTAATTAAAATCACACTAATCTTAATTAAGAAAAGCTTTAACTGTTGTGGTTTAATTAGTCTTTTCTTAATTAATTAAAATTTAGGGATTAAAAGTTAATTAGTTTCAATCTAATTAAGCTTAATTAACTCATCCAAAACATTAGGGATTAAGCTTAAATAAAATTAATTAACTCCTAATTTTGGATTAATTTCATGTAAAACAAAAAATAAAAAAGTGTTTTAAATTACTTTCGCAACAGTAATACTATAACCAAAACAAAGCTAACATTTAATTATTGCCACAGTAAACCTATATTCAAGCAAAACTACTTCTAAGAAATCAAATCCAAGGAATTGCTTTCGCTACAGTGCTTTTCCCTCTCTTCATTATTTTTACAACCAACCAAACCACCCCTAATTGTTTTAGTATGTAATTATTTTACGACATTCTAATTATTTTTTATAACTTATCGTGCAGTCACTAACCATATGATATTGCATATAAATGTTGACCTATGTGATTTGTTAGTCAAATAAGAATGCATATATTTTACTGTTTACAGTGTTTTTCATATACTGCATCATTCAGAAGACGTACTGTAGGCACGTGTCCATGGGTAAAGCTAGTATGTATATATGGAAAAAATCAAGAAACTCCCTAACATTTGCACTCTCAAAATATTAAAAAAACCAACTGTTAACAGAGTAAGGGGTTTATTGATTAAAAATATAAATGTTAGGGGGTTTCTTGATTTTTCAGGATACGGGAGGTCTTATGGCGCACTAAAATCTCATTCTCTGCAACCAAAATTTACGATCCGCACCGTTCAAGTTGATATTTATATTATAAAACATAGAGTGAAGAAAAATTACTAAATTTGAATATGTTCTGCCCATTCATCCTGATGTTGCAAAATTAATGCTTTTTCAGCAATATGACTATTGCTATCATACATGGGCAAAACCGTTCATCTTGGTCAACAAGCCTAAACTAGCTCTTTCTCTCCTTGTGGGCTCTCTCTCTCTCTCTCTCTCTCTCTCTCTACATATATATATATATATATATATATATATATATATATATAATAAATTACAAAAAAAGCTATCAAGTGGCTCACAATCAATCCCCCCCAAAATTAAAGGCCCATATCAAACCTCACAAAACATATTTTCCCTCCAAAATTTCAAACCCCAAAACCAATTTTTTCCCCCTAAAAAACTCATTACTTTATTACTATCTCTCTTTCTCTCTTTACTTTTTCATATTTCTCTCTTTCTCTCTCTCTCTATATATCTCCCATTCTTTCTTTATTTACTTAGAAATTCTGATTTTAAGATTTCGGTTTTGTAAAATTTCAGAATTTTTAATATCAAATATCTCTTCAACAATTAAATTTCATTATTTTCCACACTTAAAGTTCTAAGAAGTTAGATTTTATACCCCCATTTATAATTATTTTTCAACATATACTAATGGAAACATAGACTTTGATTTATAACTAATTTATTGTCATCCTATTCAAACTAGTGCTACATAATTATTGTTTTACTGTTTACATGGTTTTTCGTGTTTTGTATCGTTCCGAAAACGTGTCGTAGGCACGTGCCCACGGGCAAATCTAGTATATATAATAAAACACAAAGAAAGCTATCAAGTGGCTCTCCTTTAATCCCCCAAAATCAAAGGCTCAGATCTAGCCTCACAAAACACATTTTCTCCTCAAAAGTTTCCCTCCAAAACTCAAATTCAAATTCCGCCCAAAACAACTCATTTATTTATTTAATTATTTTTCTCTCTCTCTCTCTCTCTCTCTCTATATATATATATATAGGGAAATGATCGAGTGAGAACTCTTTTGGTGAGAAACACGTGAGAACTTTTGTTTGGGACATTAGTTGAAAGATCTGAACCGTTCATTTTGATCTACACGACTCAATTAGTCTATAAATGAGAAATCAAGTCAATTGAGATTCGATTGCCCAAGCATTGAAGTGTTACAAATTGTGTGGCTGAAAAATCGTTATTTTTTATAGTGACATGATGCATGGACAAATGAATATCAAATGACTTGATTTTATATTTCTAGACTAATTTAGTTATGTTAAACAATGTGAACGGTTCGGATTATCCATAGGATGGATAGGCGTTGAGTTCTCACGAAACTTATCGTGAGAACGGTTCTCACCGGATCGCTACCATATATATATATATACATATATATATATATATATATATATATATATATATATATATATATATATATACACTTCTAGAAATATGGACTTTTTTACAACTAATTATTGTCATACTATTCAAACTTGAGCTACATAATTGTTGATTTACTGTTTACAAGGCTTTTTCTATTGTCATACTATTCAAACTTGAGCTACATAATTGTTGATTTACTGTTTACAAGGCTTTTTCTATTGTCATACTATTCAAACTTGAGCTACATAATTATTAATTTACTGTTTACAAGGCTTTTTATATATTGTATCGTTCTGAAGACGTGCCGTAGGCACGTGTCCACGAGCAAATCTAGTGTGTGTGTGTATATATATATATATATATATATATATATATATATCTTCGCTCTCTTTAAATGTGAAGCATGCTACTGTAAAATTTTGAGATTCTTTGCCCCATATACAAGTGTGGGAATGCTCATTGTGTAAGCAACTTAAACGGTTTAGTTTAAACCAGAAATTTGTGTTGCTTGTATTGGAGTAAAGTTTATATCAACTTCAATATACACCACATTTTTAACAAATACACACCATAAAGCAAGGAAGAAAGGAAAGATTTGTATAAAATGCCATAAATCCTTCAAGCTATATTTGTGGGTATGGGTAGGCCTCCTCTAGAGAAGTTCTTCGTTAACATTTTACACTCTTTTTTGTGTTGTAGTGTCTTTTGAAGGATGATGTAATTGATTCTAGTTGTTTACCACCCTCTAGACTCTTATATGGGTTTGTCTGTTCTATGTTTTTTAGGATGCAAACATAGTGATACATTGTTGATACTATCTTTTGTCGGTTCAATTTTACCCTTTTATCAAAAGAAAAAGAAAAAAAGGTAACGGAGCATGAAAACTTATAAAAAACCTCTCACACAAATTCCTGAAAATCCTGTGGTAGCCTCCATCTAAAGCAATCAACACAATCCCTCGCCAATGCATTCCAACATGACACTCCCCCCATCTCAGTTCTTCTTACAGAAAAATGATTGTAAAATTGTAATCAGTTGTGTGCAATGCTAGAAGCACTGACACGTGGAGATCTTTTCCCCTTTTTAATGGTCTTTTAAACTTCTTTTTCTGATTATGTCACTGAGGGGGTGGTCGTCTTGTTGGTCTTGACTCTTGAGAGGGGTTGGAGACTGCCATATAGTAAGTTAACACGGTTGAACTAGAAAGTGTCATGAATGAACTCATACTATTCGATGTCAACAAAATCCACTAAAAATGTTAAACGGCATGAACCTGAACAATTCGGAAAAGTGCTGGCATAGGCTGAAGATCAAAATATGGAGGAACACAAGTGAGCAGCTCTATAACAGTGCAGCCAACACTCCAAATGTCAGATGCAGCACAAACCCCAGACATTTCAATAACCTGACAAGATAAAACAGTAGTCATTTACCTAGAGAAAAAGGAAAAGAAACAATTTATAAAGTGGTGCCGGTAGTCATATACAAGGAGAAAAGGCAAAAGAAACAATTTACAAAGTTATTAACAGAGACGAATTGTAGAAAGTGCTACATAAAGAATCTATGGAATATAATCAAACATTCGATCATAAGAATCTACAGCTGAATGAGTAGTCATCACTCGGGCTTAATATAGTTTTTTTTTTCAGCAGATACCCTCAAGAAAGATAAGATCATAAAAACCCTGTTTATATACAGTAATGTACTCTAGCAGGGGCATTTTTATAGTTTGATCTTAAACTTCCTTTTTCCTTTTCCAATTCCCTGCAATGATCATATTTGTTGAACCAGACAGGTTAGCAGAGAGGACAGAAAGATATATCTTTATTTAGAATTGGCCATCTAATCTAAAGAAACCTCATTTTGGAACAAAATGTTGCTCTTAATAAAGAACTATTCACTAAAAGGATTGATAATGATGCTAAGATTACTTTACAAGGTTTGATGGTTCTCTTTATGGTTATTTGTCTTTATTTATCCGATGACCTCAAATAACTAAATGTCTATCTCCATAATCTTGAAGACAAAATTCATGTGAAAGTAAGCAAACTTTAAAACTTAAATTGTCATCAAAATCTAGTATAGACATCTCCTATCATTAACAAATATGCAAAAAGTTGCTGATTATTTTAAATATTAAAAAAAGTAAAGGACTTGTAAATGTAAAAGCTACAGGTACCCAAAAAGTATCCATACTCGAACAGCCAAAACCGTCAATACTGACACTAACAAAAATAAATGCCCAAAATTGATACAATTTCTGAGATTTTATATGATTTACAATGTTATCTCCTTTGCAGTCAGTGGATAATATCCATCCTCATGTTCAATTATGTAATTGTATCTGCAAATCAATACTACGTTCTAGGGGCTTTGGGGTTGTAATATCGATTTTACCAGTGGGTGCAAAGAAGATAAACGTAGTATATATAGCACAATGTTAGAAGAGGTAGAACAGATGGGCAACGGTAACAAATTCAAGTGCCAGAAGAGCTTCAAAAATGAAACACTAGTAACTTCTGCTCTAAAACAACACAACGACAAACTGGATGGCCCATGGCATGATTAAATACAAAATATGAAAATTAGCATGGATATGACTTTAAGTAACTAGTCGTGATTCAAGAAGAAGCACCACAGCCCTCAAGATATATTTTTAAACATATAAAATAGCATCATTTGCATAAATATACTGCTTACAATCAATACTTTAAAAAATGCATATTAAAGTAAGGATCAAAGTTCAATGTCACTATTATCAGTGGTACATGGATCACTAGATCAAGAAATAAAAAGAAATACTTTCAAGAGGAAGAAAAATATGGATGTTTTATACATGAACAGTGTATGCCCTTTTACTTTCTATCTCATGATGGATGCATAAATTGAACCCATAGAGATGAAATGTCAATAAACCCAATACGTGCTATGCTAGGATAAAAAGGCTCAGTTTGTATTTAACAGAATCATATACAGCGCATGTTTTTGCTGTTTTAACTTCCAGTAATCATCATCAGGCAGTTTGTTTTTAGTAATGTTCATTATCAAACATCCAATATTAGCATATTACTATGAAACTGAAGTTCTTTTAAGAGAATATATAACTTCAGAAGCTATCTAAAAGGACAACAGCAACAATAATTTAATTACAATATTCAGTTACCTCAGGGGCCATCCAGTATGGTGTGCCAACCACTGAATGTGTATTAAGATCTGCTTCGTTCAATTTTGTTGCAACTCCAAAGTCTGCAAGTTTAACAAGACCCTACAAAAAAAAACCACCCCATTATTTATTTATATCAAACATACCAAAAGTATCCATACAAATAATATTGAATACAGCAGGTGCATCTCAATATAGACCGCAAGTTGAAACCGCGTTCTAGACTAGATTGAGCTGAAATTAGTTAGCTGGTGCCGTTTCCTTTCTTTATGAGCTTAGGAAAAGGGAATCCATCTTAGATTGTAATCTGCATTGCGTTGAACTTCTTTGTGAAGTTCGTATCAATTTGAGGAGGTCTACTCCTATATTCTTTTCATTCATTTTCCATTGTAAGGCATCAATGAAAAGACCACATATGATTTACTATTATGTTGTTCGCTTATCAACAACAGTTCTGCATTACATTCAGACAATCTTAGGCAAACCAGTACATAGACTTCCAAGCAAAAGAGAATAGGTTGTATGTAAGAACAATGAAAAGGCAATTAATACAAAATGCAATATACATAAAATTAGACAACAACAACATCCATGCATAAAAGAAGAAATTGTGTGCTCATAAAACAACTTCACGTGCAGTCCAATCTCACTGTCCGAATATATTCAAGGTCATTTCCAATAATAATAACAAGTTTCTAATCCTACTACTGGCTACTCATTGAAGAACTCCTACCATAAACTGAGACTTGATTAAATAAGGGAGTTTTCTAATGAGAGAAATAACAAACATGATAAATGAGACCATTGCACCATTTACATGTGCATATAAATCAATGAGTAAATATATCAGAAGGAGGTTTTCTGAACTCTCCACAATATTTAAGCTTCCAAGTATTAAAGAGTAGGAATACTGGAATACATAACTTGAGTTTCGCACAAAATATACCTATTTATCAAAGATATGCAGAAACAAAAATTAAGTCTTCCATGCCTTGTACAAAGCAAAGAATAAACTAGTCATGTGATTGTTTACTATAAGAGGTGCATTGGGCAGACCATAAACCTCAAGGTAGAGCCATTCCTTGAGGTCACAGAAGCCTTTCAAAAACAAAGTGCTCTAAAATTGGCCCACAATAATTACCCAAGTGGCTGAAGTTATACAGAAGAAATAATTAATTAAAAACTAAAAATCAAAAGCATACCTCTTTTGTAGTCAAAATATTTGCACCCTTGATATCACGATGAATGACACCTTGTTCATGCAAATAGACCAAACCTTCTAAAACCTGCTCATGGAGAACTACACATATGTAGGTATCAAAATGGGGGGGAAAGAAAGGGAAAAGGTGTTATATATAACATATGTACCTGTGAAATGTAAACAGCTACTAATGACTCAGGGAAGGGTCCAAACTTGTTGGGCTTGATTATGTTAGCAAGTGAACCATTTTCAACATACCTAATTTAAGTCCACTTAGCAGATGAGAGCAAGCACCTAGATAAAATTATTTGTGACTATAAAATACTAATATTGCAAAAGTTGAATGTAATAGAAAACGAAATATGATGGGCGAGTATTAATTACTCCAGTATGATGTGCAGGTGCGTCTTTGTCTTTAAAGATCCAAGATACGTCACAATATTTTTATGATTAAGATTCTGCAAGCAAAACCAAAGATTAGAAAACTATTCCAAATTTTCAGGAGATGTTCTCATGTTCAAGATTGCGTATTGGAGTATCTTATGTTGCATGATTCAGTGAGTTCGGTTATTATGCTTTTACTTTGCAAACCTAACCTTGTCAGTGCTGTACTTCAAGTTTATTCTCAGCACCAATGTATGAAACTTTGGTATCGGGAAGAGTATCGGATTTGTCCAGATACTGGTATGAGTATCAGTTCGGCCAAATAGGTGTATTGGATATTCAGTAACAGATTTTTCTAATAAAAATAATATTTAAGTATTTTCCGTTATATAGAAAAAAGTATACAACTAAGGTATTGCATATTTATCCTGGAAGAATAAAAATCTATAGCAAAATGTATTCGCTTCATAATTTTATGTGTGCTGCCGTGCTAATTAATAGAGTTACAAGGAATCCAAGTAAAAGAAAAACTTAATGTCTTTTATTCACTGCCTCTTCATTATCCCTACACACTTCCTTCTCGTGACTCCTAGTTATTTCCTCCACCAGCAAAACCCTGGTGTCCTCCTCCCTAGATCTCAACACGTTTCCAATAATACCTCATCCAAACTCTCTCCTCACAGATAAGTTTGGCATTTGCTAATTATTGCATGAATCCATCACCTATTTATAGGGAATCAAAGGACTCATTGTGGTAATGAATAATTTCTCAACTTCATTGTTTCTTCACACTTGCTCTTCTTTTCCTCACTTTCTTTCATTGGGTTTGATTCCAAACTTTCAGTCGCTTGACTCTCTTCAATCCTTCTTTGATTCCCACTTTATTTGCTTGTCGGATAGATCATATAGGTCGGACTGGACTGAATCAACCAACCTAGACTGAACCTTAGTCCCCCATTAGGATCAAGATTCAAAGATCGCAGATCCTAATATTTTGGAGGATGATAGGATCACCTCCCTCCAAAACTGATGTGATCCGATTGATCCAGGTTGGGGTCGGCCAATCCGTAAAACTTGCTCAGCATTTGGAATATGTCATAAATAAAAGAGAAGGATTGTTTTGGGTAGCTAACACGAAGATGGAACTTTGGCAGATCTCTATGGAAAAAACCTTTCCATAATACGCGTTGGGGCATCCACGCCCGACAACATGTTACATTGGTGATTCAATGCAAATGGTTAGTGTGCAAGGGTGGTTAGCTAAGGTACTTCACGCAAACAATGTGTTGCATCGACAATCCAATGAAGTATGGAAAATCTCACCCCAATTGAGTGACATCTTACTGTAAGAAGTTAGTCCAAAATGACAGGATTAAGTAAGTTTCATTGAATGTAAGAACATTTACTGAAGAAAGGATAGTAGCAATAGCGAGTATGGGTGAGAAGAAAAATTAATATAGATGTTTCTTGGAAGATTGAAAACTCAGAAAATTATATAGCAAAAGAAAACTTAAGAACTTGTGAAACACCTATAGAAAAAATGATATATCATAGTATTTAAAGCCAATTGAAAATAAAAAATTACTAATGCATGTTTATTAGTAGAATTGTCGAAGAATTAACAATAATGCAACCAGGGCCGACCCTCGGCTAGTGCGGCCTGTGCGATCGGCACAGGGCCCATTAATCGGGAGGCCCACAGGACATCCGGGTAATCAGGTGTAATTAATAGATATTTTATTGTAATTTTAGCACAAAAGTCAATCTGTCCAAGTGGTTAAGGAGATAGAATTGAAATTTGTTGGGCTTCGCCCGCGCAAGTTCGAACCCCGCTGTTGACAAATATATATTATATATATATATATATATATATATATATATATATATATATATATATATATATATGAGTAATGTGAGCCTCATATTTGTATGAGGAAATTTCACCTCATACAAAGTGATTATACTCACTTGGTGGGGCCCTTATCGAAGATCCAGTCCGTCCATCATTTTTATCATGCTAATAGATGTGTGTAGAAAAAATCAAGTGGTTTGGAGGTCATTCACCCATGCATCATGTGGGTTCAATTTGTGGTTCGATTTGTATTACTATTGAAATCGTTCATTTTTAAACCACATGATGCATGGGTAAATGACCTCCAAACCACTTGATTTTTTCTACACATACATCCATTAGTATGATAAACATGATGGATGGAGTGGATCTTCCATCAGTGCCCCACCAAGTGAGTATAATCACTTTGTATGAGGAAAATTTCCTCATACTCTATATGAGGCGCACTTCTCTCTCTCTCTCTCTCTCTCTCTCTCTCTCTCTCTCTCTATATATATATATACACACACACACACTAGATTTGCTCGTGGGCACGTGCGTACGGCACGTCTTCAGAACGATACAGCATATGAAAAACCTTGTAAACAGTAAATCAACAATTATGCAGCTCAAGTTTGTATAATATGACAATAATTAGTTGTAAATAAAAGTCCATGTTTCCTAAGTGTGTGTGTGTATGTGTGTGTGTATATATATATATATAGGGAAAAAGGGGTATGAGCAACTTGCTCATTTAGTAAATAAACAATTGATGATGTGGCATACATGTGATTGGAAAATCCTTAAAAGGGTTAGTTGTCCAATGTATCACATGCATGCCACATAATCAATTGTTCATTTACTAAATGAGCAAGTTGCTCATATCCCTTTTACCCATATGTATATATATATATATATAGAGAGAGAGAGAGAGAAATAATTAAATAAATAAAGAAGTTGTTTTTAGGGGATTTGAATTTGAGTTTTGGGAGAAAACTTTTGGGGGAAAAAATGTGTTTTGTGAAATTAGATCTGGGCCTTTAATTTTTGGGGGATTGAAGGAGAGCCACTTGATAGCTTTCTTTGTGTTTTATTATATATATATATATATATATATATATATATATATATAGCAATGCTCCATTGCAAACCACTGAAGCCGTTGTTGGGAACAACAGCTTCAGGCTTAATATAACTGAAGCCATTGTTCCCAACAACGGTCTAGGTTATAACATAACCTAGGTCGTTGTTGGGAACAACGGCCTAGGTGGTTTTCACGCATTTTCACAATATTCGCGTTTGCAATGAAGCATTGCTTATATATATCATTGTTGGGAACAAAGGCCCAGGTGATTTTCACGCGTTTTCACAATTTTGCGTTTGCAGTTTTCACGCATTTTCACAATACTTGCGTTTGCAATGGAGCATTGCTCATATATATATATAGGGAAAAGGGGGTATGAGCAACTTGCTCATTTAGTAAATAAGCAATTGATGATATGGCATACATGTGATTGGAAGTCTTTATTGCACATTTACTAAATGAGCAAGTTTCTCATATCCCTTTTACCCATATATATATATATATATATATATATATATATATATATATATAAAGAGAGAGAGAGAGAGAGAGAAAGTTCTTTAACAAGTTCTATGTTTCTATCGATAATTGTTCAGATTGACTTTAGACGTGAAGCTTTTTTTAATCGTGTATTACCTGCATTGCAAGAATATGAAAATCCTAACCACATTTATATTATTTCGTCTTAATTGATGAGACGACTAATTCAAAATATCGATTAAGTCGTTCTAGGTATTGGAGCCTCCAATGATATAAAATTTGAAAGGTATTTTTCAAATGAATTCATATAATTTTTTTAAGATATAGAATGTACTGTATTCATATTTTTCAAATGAATTCGTATAATATATATATATATATATATATAGATGATATCAAAATCAAAATAAAGTAAAATCAGTATTATAATATTTTTAAAAGGCACAGTTTTTTTTCTTTCCGCACAAGGCCCTATAAATCTAAAGACCGGCCCTGAATGCAACCTATTGCGACGATGGGATTTTGAAATGGAAGATTATTTTTCGATCTGTAATGTAATATGGTTATACAGTAGTTTAAACATGCTTAAAGAGATGAATATTGATATATCTTGAAAGAGAATCCAGTAATGTTCAAATATAATTTTCTTTACTAGGATGTTGATATATCTGCATATTCCTCCAGATACCAAGTCAAACAACATCTGAAATATGTTCAGGAAGGTAGAAAAAAGATAAGTAATGAATTTGTTGGATTGCAACCTAAAGGAGGCAATGTTGAAAGTAGGTAGACAACGTAGGTCAAGCAAAGAAAACCTCTATAGTCAAAACTTGGCAAGTCAAATAAATATGATAATTTAAATTAGAAGGCATAAGCTTAATAAGCTGTGTCTCTAAAGAGTAAAGACCTAGGTAGATTAAGTGTATGAACTATGAATGTGAAGACAAAAGAACTCAAAAATAAATATTTAAAAATTTAAAAAGTTCAAAAATTTTAAAAATCAAGGAAGATGGTGGAATTATTTTCAGTAACTGTGATAATTATAATAGCCTAGAGGTAAAATACCTCAAACTTAAGCTAGAAGCAAATGAGTCAACCCAAGGTAGGAATTATAGGTATTATCCATAATTTGACACTCAAATTTTAGGGGACATAATACCACAAGAGATAGATAGAGAGAGAGAGAGAGAGAGAGAATAACAAATAAAAAATAAACAAACAAGCTCGAGAGAGCAGTAGGACAAAAATACATCCTTGGAAAAGTAGGCAAACACAAAATTTTTAAGAAGACAAAGATAAAGAAGTTATAAACAAAACTGTGGAGAAATATATGATCATAAAGTCAACTCTCTTTTTTAATGAATAAAGTCAACCTTTGATGAGAGCAAACATATGAAACTTTAGGAGAGTACAGGAATAATAAGAAGAATAGAAAAACGACCATTGTCAAAAAATCCAGCTAAGTTTTATTCTGGAAGGCATAATATGGAAGCAATTTGGTATTCCCAATCAAATAAGATAAAAGGCTAGCAGTATGATTCTCATTGGTATATATCTAATAGGGTACCCAAGGAGGTAGGTTTTAGAAAAGTACCAACTGTATAGTAGCTAATAACTAGTGTTGTAATACCCCCAAAATAATTAACAATGATTTTGAATAGTATTGAATATGAATAGTATTATTCAAAATAATTAACGATTATTTTGAATATTAATAGCATTGCATTATTTTACAACCATATTTATTAATAAATTTTGCCTTGGATAATTGCATATATTATTAAATTGTATTTACCATTTATCATTTTATAAATATACACACATACATTACTATACTATATAGTCTACAATTTTTGACCTAGTTGAAGCCTACAATTGTTGACTTAGAAAAGGGGTTATGTGTAATTATTTAAAACCTAGGGGGTTATGTGTAAAATGTAGAGACACCTAAGCATTTCTACACTCATCTACACTCACCCACACTCTTCCAACCCTAACCCTAGCTTCTATTGCCGAACAAACCCCCTCACACTCTCTCATATATATGGGTGTATGGAGAAAACCCTAACTCATCTGCTTCTTATTTCCTACTTTATTTTTTTCTAAAGTCCAAATTCCATGCTACTTTCCTAGTTCATTTCTACTACTAATATACACGTGCGATGCAGGTATTAATTTTTTAAAAAAATTTAAAGTAAAAACTCTAATTTACACGTGCGATGCATGTCTTAATAAATATAATTATATATTTTTAAAAGTAAATGTGAAGACTATAATAAGAGAGTTGGAGTTGCACGTGCGTTGCACGTAAGTAGGTAGATTTACAACTCCAACTCTTCCATTATAATAGTTATTATATATTATATTACATATAGATAGATAGATAGATAGATAGTAATTTACACGTGTGATGCACATTTAATCTATTTTAAAAATAAAGTAAAAAATCCGACGTAGTGAGGACTCGAACCTGAGACCACCTTCATATTAGTTATGCACGTGCAATACACGCGTTGGTAGATTTACAAATGACACTAAGGTCTTCTCCCATTATAATATTAGAGATGTTACTCTCCATTCCAAAATTTCCCTAACTATTTTAAGAAGCTAATTATGCAAAAAAAAGAAGCAAGCAAGCTAGGAGGAGGAGAAGATCATACTAGGAGCTTGGAGATTTTATTTTGTCTACACTTTGAGGTGGGTGTTCTCCAACTCTCTGGTTGTTAAATTGTGTGTAGTGTATACTCTTTTTCTTAATATAGATGGCATGAAATTGTATGGTGCATGTGGAGTATGTTTATTTTGTGAATAGCTTGAAAAAGTTTGTATTTTTCTATCTTGAAATTTATCTTCAACTCCGAAAATCATAACTCCTTGAATATGAGAAATTTATGGTTGAAATTTTTATAATAGCATCTTATATGTGTCTAGAGCCTCTCCACCAAATTTCATAATTTTTGGATAATATTTGCTATTTTAATAAAATCCGAAATCATTGTTGATCAAGAAGAAAACAGGGCACTGTTTACTACTTCTACTTCAAAAATTCATCTCTCTAACTATGTGGTATTTCAAGTTGAAATTTTTATATGTGATACTTGTACGCTTACCAAATTTTATGAATTTTGCACATCATTTGTTATTTAAATAAAATCCGAAATTGCAACTGGTTCACAGTTTTATTAGTTGCTGGAAATTTGTACACTTTTCCGTTATTGATTATTTTGGCCTCTTAAATGAAGGATTTTGAGAAAATTCCAACTAAGAAATTGTAGTAGACTCACTGACCTTTCTTTAGAACCTAAAATATCGAAATTCCAAGAAGTAGGTGATTATTAATACTTTTTAGAAGTTGCAAGAACTGCATTTTTTGTTTTGAATTTGCTATTTTTGGAGCATGCAAGTTATCATCATTTTTAAGGCCTCTTGATAATCTTAGAAATGTTGTTTATTAACTCTTTGACATTATGTGAGCATACCCATATATGGAAACAACTTGGTGTGAAAGAATTTAATGAGCTAGTTCAAGATCTTGTGAGAGAGAACGTAGTGTAAGGGATGCACATAACTATGATTCCCTATGAGGTGTTGATGTCATGTTTGTGTATGTTTGTACAAGGGCATATATGTGATAAATGGTGTTGTAGATTGTGTGTTCAAGTTGGTATTGTTCGGTTTCGAATAACCCTTGGGAATGGATTCAAGAAGAGTTCATTAATAGACATTTGGATAAATGGTGTTTACCAAGTTTTAGATTGTAGTAACTCTAGTTAATGTGACCATTGTTATAAGGACAAACACTAGTTGGGCATATACTCATCTGTCAAGAGGACACGTGCAGCGTCGTCTCATTGAGACACGGCAGCATTGTCTCGACTGTTAATTTCTGGGCTCTCAATACGAACAAGGAGCAAGTGTAACTTTGAATCTCTAGGCGGAGTAGGGGAGGCCCTACTGATTCGTCTTATGTTCATGGTAACTTTTGGTATGGTTTAGCAGTGGAAAAAGACCACCGGTTTCGATTAGGCTGAATGGTCACCAGTCTGTCAGGAAGTGGAGAAAAACCACAGATCCCGTGCGAAGTTGAGAGAGACCACCGGTCCCAACAGAATGGAGTGATCACCAGACTGTTCAGGAGTGAAGAATGACCACCCGTCCGCAGTAGTGACGGATAAACCGTATGAACTGCAACCTTACCAGTCACTGGATAAATGTCAAAAACAGAGAATGAGTACAAGAGTTGGATGCATGGCGAAGGATCGAACCCTATCATCTGGAGAACGCGAACTCGATTTGGGAAGTATATAGTATGGGATGCGTACGTTTCCAAATCAAGTATGCATCAAAAGAAGAGCATCATGTGCATTTGAGTTGTGCATTAGATTCTAGGACATGGCATACACCGACACTTTGTTTATATGACCTTCACATTTTTCTGTTGCATTAATATTAATGGATGAGGATTTTGGAGATCGCGGATTTCATCTGCATTGCGTCAGTTGCATTCAACTGACGTGCCCACAGTTTGTTAGTTGCAGAATTGCTCATCGTGGAGTAGGAAACTTGAACTGCGGGAAGCATCCTAGTGGAGGATGCAGTTCCTTGTACAATGTAATTTATTGTGTAATTCATGATATAAATTATTTGTAAGACTACATTGTACATATGATAATGTAATAAAAGTTTTTAACTTCCTGTGCTTTCCAATGTTGTGTACTCATTGAAGTAAAAATTCTGATTATGTGTCATGAGCTTCCAGTGGGCGGAACTCGGGGCGCTACAAATGTAGATTCGCAAAATAGAATAATAATACCTAGTGTAAGAAAATTTACATGATCCTCGACCATATGCTAAAGTCAATAATTTATGTACTTTGTAATATTCAGGATAAGATTCAGTGGCGTGCATCTTATATTCAAAATAATGTTTTACTTCATGGGATAAAGAGGAAATAATTTCTATAGTACAGATTCACAGAGGATTTAAAATCTTAAAAACTTAGAATTAGCATGACCGAAAACAGATAATTGAATTTTAATAAAATATTATAAAAATAAAAGAGATGACTATAGTGCTGATCGTTAGCTAAGAGACAGAAAGACTTGTTATTATGCTAGTTAAGAATAATTGTCCACAGTATCATACAATGAACAGTTCTTATCAATACTGAGCAAAGATGCTTACAGTGAAGTAGCACATATATAATGTATCATCTACCATGTGTAAAATAACCATGAAGTTTAACATGGAGAACATAATAAAATTACGTATGGAAAAATGCACTTATAGTTCATATGAAATTATGAAACAAATCAATAATTAGTTAAGGAAATGCTGAGAGACCAGAGCACAAATTAGAGGAAACAAAGGCGAATAAGGAGAGTGAGAAGCACCATTTAAGAAGGCTCATACACATGGAATAAAATCTTAATTTGACGGAGGAGGTGGCTCTCAATAGAGTTGAGTCGATCATAAGGATTCATGTAGCCAACCCAAGATTTTGGAATAATGGCTTTGTTGTTGTTGGTGTAGACACATGCAATAGAAAACCATGAGGACATAAATTCGAGATACAATGTCAGTAGAGTAAACAACATTGGGAGTTGATAAGAATGACCAAAGTGTTGTAGTAAAATGAATACGGTAGCTGTTAATTTAAGGTAGTATGTAATAAATTTGGATGGAGGTGAGTGCCACTTGAGTCTGGTAATAAGCTTCTTCGCTAGTGAGCACGAACCAATTCCCGCTTGCACTGGTAATCCCCAATTAATTTATATATGGGGTGAGAATGGGTGAGAGTGTGTAGCTATGGCTGATTCATAAAATAAATAAATAAAATTGAATGGAGGAATAGATTCTAGCTGACAAGGGCTAAATCCATTCTTTCATGTGACTGTGGTTAACATAAGGTGAATCTTCGAAGAATAAAAAATTACTAAATACATAAAAGATAGAGCCAGCATCTGCTATTTGACCAAAAACCAAATAAGTAATGCAGTGACATGTTGAGAAATTCAAATGAGATCCACCAGTAGCGCTTCTCCGCAATTCATTTGTTCATCCCTATTTGCTTTTTATAGTGAAATTAAACAACAGAATACAGCAATTAAATTAGAAGATTAAGAACTTGCATAAAAACTCAGATATGTAAAATGTTATGGAAACAACTCACAAATCCATGAACTTTAACAATTAACATAATGCGCAGTGTTAGAATGACAGAGAGAATTACCTTTAGCAGATCAATTTCTTGCTGCATCACAGAATGTACGACATGCGCAAAAAGGTTGCAGAAAAAGGAAAGGGTAGTAAGGAACAGTTTAAAAGCTGCTAAAAACATGTATCAAATAGAAAAATATACAGCAAACTAAAAATGCTTATGATCCAAAATGCCTTAGACACTCATTGCATGTCATCGCTAGGAAAATAAAGCAATATGAACACACTAATCTTTGACAAACCAATTGATAAGGATAAAGACAAATAAGTGATAGAAAACACAACCAGACACTAGAAACACTATAGTCAATTTAGGCAAAAGTAGACAGAAATTCATAATCACAGAATAATCATCAGATAACAGAAATAGTAGTAAACTATAATGATATCATCTTGATCATAATTTACAACTATCTCAATTCTCATAACAAACAAAATATGACTTTTATTGATGAAAGCTAGAACTGTGTAGGACATTATTCAACTTCCAAATTTTGTGTTCTTAAAAATATCATGCATACTAATGAAACTTCTTATACACATAATGATGCAGTATGATCACTCTACCGTCTGCACCATAGTTGTAACTACAAGTTCTGCTAAGCAGACTAGAGTTTACTAAACATGCACATGATATAGAGCCGAGAGGTTTTTATAAGGCGGGAGAAGGCCAAGATACCTTCAATAGGATAAATCTTCAGGATGAGAAAATGCGATGAAGCATTTATATCGTAGAAATTTGTAGTCTCAACCGCTGAGGGGCTATAAGTAATAAGATGCAACCAATGTCAAATTTAGGATCTGGATCTTAGTCTTTCTGATTACAGGATCCTGCCTGTATCCTGTAGATTTGTGCACTCTGTATATATGTTTAGGTGTAGACCTGCAAAGCACGGGCACTTTTATCATGAAGCTGTACCCGAGTTGAATACGTGTTGGACACCGACACTTCATGGGCATTCCTTGCACACGTGTCAGACACTTCTCATGCATGTCCAAAATTTTATAATATCTTACATGTTGGACAATGGAGAATTCTCAAATACTATTTTGAAAATATAATCAAAATTTTCACACACTTTTACACGTTCCTTGTACAGTTTATTTTTGTTACTTGAATATGTACTACAATTTTTAAAAACTAGGATCTATATTTTGGTTATGTAGCTTAAAATTGTATACAAATGGATACCAATTTTGTTAAATAATCATTTCATTGTAATAGATAATGTTGAACTATACAATATTATAGTTGTGTCCCTGCGTCCTACTTTTTACAAACTTGTCATGTCTTGTATCCGTACCCATATCCATGCTTCTTAGGTGCAGGCTAAGTACAAAATCAGTCAATTAGACGCATTACGTTCAAACGTTTGATAAACTTGTCATCTCTAACTTTTGGCTGAGGTTTGCCTCATCCTCGTTATCGAAAATTACTATAAAGAAAAGTCATTCCTAACAAAACTCTACTAATGTTTAAACAACATGATTCCAAAAAGTGTAAAAAGCATGATATACTCCAACAAATTAGAGTATATTTCAAAGAAGGACTCCAAAACATTTCAAAATGACTACTATCCGACTCAAAATATCAACTTTAAGACATTTCATCTAACAATCCCCCATTACAAACTCTAATAATAAAAAAGGACATACCATGATAATGTTGAGATCCTCTTGAGGTATGTTCTCCAACGACACCTGCTTGATCGCGACGAAATCGCCATTCTCCAGATCCAAACCCTTGTAAACCCTACCATAGGCCCCTTTCCCGATCTCATCTCCCAGCATCTGTAACACAGCGCGAAAATTGATGAGAAAATTTCAAATTTGAAAGCGGAGATTGGGGAATGACGAGCAACTTACGTATTTGTTGTCGAGGGTCTTGGATTTGTTCTTGAATTGCGGGGGGGTGAACTGGCGAGACATTGAGAAGGGATCGCAATGGCGCAAACCCTATAATTTGGGATTGAGACGAAGGGATCGTAATCGTGAAACCCTATAATTTTGAAATTGAGAAGAAGGGGGTGGAAATGGTGGAAACCCTATAAATTTTGAAATTGAAGTAGAAAGAAGAGGAGGAGCGAATTCGCGACGATTTCGTTAATTGGGTTTGGAATGGGAGGGAAATGGACCCGGAAGCGGAAAATGGTTCGGGTCAAAATCGGATCGGATCGGATCGGATCGGATCGAATCCAAATTGGACGTTTGGTTATCTTTGCCCTTTTCTGGGGCAAATTAAATTAATCATGTGAGTAGCATTGGTATAAATACCCGGTACCTAGAACCGATCCGGATCTGATCCGGATTCGGCATTGGACCGGAACCAACCGAGCCTATCCGGATTCGGGTCTGGATCCTAAAATGGGACGCATTGTACTTTCGGGTCTGGGTCCGGGCCGCTAAAAAGATACCCAATCCGGACCCAGACCCGGACCCGTTAAAAACCAGGTGCACCGTTCCGAATCAAACCAGGTGCACCGTTCCGAAGACATGTCGTAGGCACGTGTCAACGGGCAAACCTAGTATATATATATTGTTTGTGCGTATCTATATAATAAAACACAAAGTGGCTCATCTTCAATCCCCCCAAAATCAAAGGCCCGGATCTAACCTCACAAAATACATTTTTCCTCCCAAAATTTCAAACCTCAAAACAAAATTTTCCCCCCAAAACTAAATAACTCATTACTTTGTTACTGTCTGTCTCTTCTCTCTTCACTTTTTCATACTTCTCTCCTTTTCTCTCTCCCTATCTCTCACTCTCCCATTCTTTCTTTATTTACTTATAAATTTAGATTTTAAATTTTCAGGGTTTATTGCACATGTTATATGGAAAATAGCAAATATCTCTTCAACAGTTAAATTTCATCATTTTCCACACTTAAAGTTCTAAGAAGTTAGATTTTACACCCCCATTTATAATTATTTTTCAACATATACTAATGTGAACTTTTATTTACAACTAATTATTGTCATACTATTCAAACTTGAGCTACATAATTGTTGTTTTACTGTTTATATGGCTTTTTGTGTTTTGTATCGTTCCAAAGACGTGTCGTATGCACGTGCCCATGGACAAATCTAGTGTAGAAATAAGACAGAGAAAATTAATATGTAGAAACATTAGTTAATTGACTAAGTTAAATTTGTAGTTTGAAGAATATGGGTGTGCTAAATGCAAGTATGTTTTGTCTATCTAGCTTGTTAACTATAATAGGAGAATGTTAGCTGGTGAAACGTACAAAATAATGTTGCCCGTGTTTGCAAGTAGTACAAGAAAATTTTGCTTCCTATCTTCTTGAATTCAATTGATTTTAATAACAGTTTGGTTCAATAAATCTTTTATTACTCTTTTTATCCCATGCAAATAAATCATTGAGGACTATACGCGTAGAACCAGAACCTTGTGCCACCTATGTTATTGCTTGTTGTTATACATGATATTTTACTCTTAATTATAACTGGAGTCCTTTTCTTGGTAGATCTGTACAACTTATATGGTACTATTTAAATCTTCTCGACTCTCTTTGGTGCTACCTTCCCGGTTAGCCCTATGTACATTCTATTTTAATCACAACCCGTGTTGTTTTATCTACCAATAGAAATCAATCGTATTGATTAACCTTGGATATGTGAACAAGATAATATTTGTAAGAGGACACAAATGTTATGGATCCAGCACACCAATCAAATTGTTGCAATTAAAAACAAAGCTGATGTTTGTGTTCCCCATTTGGAAGGACACCTAAGAGAGAAAACTTTATTAATAATCAGAAAGAAGTACAAACTAATACTACTTCAACTATCTTCTACAGATTGTCTTCGATTTCTTTTCATTATCCTCCCATTTTTACGCTGATGGAACTTATTTTCTATATGATGTAAGAACTTGGGCATCATTATATTTGATTCCAGTATATTTCGGTATTTACTGAATGTCTTGCTTGTTCATTTGCCTAACAATCATTATTCAATATTTATTTGCCTAACAATTATTTACATGTTATTTTGAATTTTCTCAAAATTAGATATAGAGTTTTTAACATGTATACCCCTAACAAATATTATGATAATATCATATATACCCCTCGCAAATGTGTATTTTCGTATATGCCCCTAACAATTTAGACTTAATTTCATATTTACCTCTATGTTAGATATCACTAAGTTAACCATTACGAGACAAATATAAATATAATTAAAATATCAAATTAAATAATCAAATGAGAAAAGATTTAACAGTTTTAAGAAAAATAAATGAGGAGGCTTATAATTTATAATTAAAAAACAAGATTGATGACAATTTTGGATAAGTAACGTGAGGAAGAATATGTAGTTCTCAAAGATACATTGTTAGTGTAACCTCTGTTTCCGGTTGTACGGATTTTTTTCTTATATTTTGTAGTGTTCTCTTTTCTATTGTAATGTATTATGAGTCTTAGACTTGTTATGGGCCTTCTGTTACAATTTGTTAATTCTTGTATTATTGTTATTATTATTATCTTTGTTATCTTTTGCTAGTCCAATTCATTTTCAAGCTCATACTATTATCTACCCAAGCCCATCTCCTATTGGACTCTAACCCTAAACCCAAACCCGCTTATTGTTGGATCCAAACCCAGTACCCATCTATATTTGTACAGAATCAATCCCGTATACTCACCTGTATACAATTTCTCCACTTTCACCCACTCTTCACGGTTCTCGTAACTACATCCCCCACTATCTCCAACTACCCACTATTATATTTATTATTATTTTTAGAAACCTATTCCCGTTGTAACTACCCTGATTTTTTACGAATGCATTTTATAAACAAACCAAGCTCTACTACTTGTAAAATTATACTTTTCTTATGATTGGAAGAATCATTTTTATTTTTCCTTGCAACATACAACTGTGCATGTGTATAGATATATATATAGGTATACATATATGTATGTCTTTTGAGTTAGACTTATGAACCTAAATGAAACAAGTTGTACTAAGCTACACTTGAACAAAACCATATGGGTCAAGCCCATAGAGTGGCCGGCCAACTTGGAGGGAAAGAAGGAGGGAAAACAAGTTAGGGTTAGGGGTTTTGGTTTGAACACATTTTCATTCATGATGAGTCTTTCTCCTCTCCCACACTCCACCTCCCCCATCTCCCAATCACCATGCATGATGAGATGTTTCCCCTCTTCCCCATACCTCTGGAATCCAGCCGACCCCCCCCCCCCCCTGCTCTCTTTGTTTTTTTTTAAAAAAAAACCCTCCCACTTCTTCTTCTCATTCCTCATCTTCTACAACCTCCACACTTAAGAGAAAGAGAAAAAGAAAGAGAGAAAAAGTGTCTTGCTATGATTTGGAAGGAGAAGAACCAAGGAGAATAAAAGAGGAGGCCAAAGCAAGGAGGAGAAGCAAGGAGCTCTAGAGGAGTCAAGAAGGAGGACCAACAACCAAGGAGCTAGAAGGAGATCAATCTACATGCAAAGGTTGGGTGTTTCTAACCTTATGGTTATTTTTATGATTGAATGATGTTTGTGATGACTGGAATCCCGGGCATAGTGGATAAAACATGAAGATTGGACATTTGGACACCACTAATGACGGCAGGGTAAGCCTGCAGCCTCACCATCACTGGAATCAAAAACAGGAGAGAGCACAAGAGTAGGATGCATAGCGGGGGATCAATTTCCATCAAACTGAAGAACATCGTTTAGTTGGGGGGTGTGTAGTATGGGATGCATATCTTTCAACCAAGCGTGCATTTGCCTTAGTAGCATGCGTGCATAGTGTGCAATAGATTAGGTCATGGCATACACCGACACTTGCTTGACATCACCTTTTCTTTGCATCAAATATTATTTGTGGTTGTTGGGGTTGGAATCGTTATATTATGGCGTAGAGAGGATAGCCGAATATAGCATTTCGTCAGTTGTAATCAACTGACGTGCCCACAGTTATCAGTGCAGGATTGTCGACTTGGGATCGCGGGAAAGCTCTAGCAAGAGAAAGCATCCAAGTAAAAGTTACTGTCCAAACTTTATTATACATTCTTGTTGTAACAATTAATTGTAATTATTGTAATCATTGGACATTGTAATAACAATTTAATGTAATAAAAGTTTTTAATTTCTTGTGATTTTTGTTGTGTTGTAACTCATTTGAAGAAAGATCCTGGAGTGTGTCACGAGTTCCTATGTTAGAAATTCGGGGCGCTACACCCGTTCTTTCTCTCTCACCCATCGATCTCTCTCTCTTTCCCCTACCTCTCTCTCCTCTCTATTTTCCCCCAATCGAAACAGACTTTTTCCCCCCTCCGTCTTCCTCATCGAGCTCCCACCATGACCACCTAACGTCACTCCGACCTTCCTCTCCGACCTCACCTCCATTCAGTCGTCTTCTCCCTCCTCGCAGCCAGTCGAATTCCAGACCCATCTCCTGCAACCTCTTCCGAAGCTCTTCTCGTCACCTTCCTCCAGCCCTCTCCCTGTTACGTCTCCAACCGCCAAACCCATCGCCTAGCCGACCACCCCATCACCTCCGTCGTCCACCCTTATCGCCCCTCCAATCATCTTCCCCGTCTCCATCTCCCAGTCCTCACCCAAGTTTCCACCGAACCCATTAAACCACCACCTCGTTGACCGCCATTGCCGCTCCTCCCCACCGCCTCGTCTGCGACCTTCACCCCACAACCACCATAAATCCTCTCTGTCCTCTTCACCGCCGTCCAAGCCCCGAGTACACCCCATCGTCGTCTTCCCCTGTTTTTGAGCGAAAACATAGTTCGCTCTCGTCGAAGCCTCGTCGTTTCCCTTTTGTCGCTGCCACCTGTCACGCCCCGCTTTCCACTATACAGAAATACAGGCACGCAACTGAGGCCCAGCGAATGATATACATCATCCATAAGTTGTACAATTATAAGCTCAACAAGATCTTTAAAACACATTCACACAGGCAGATATAATAATCACATGAGCTGAAAATAGAATAACCATCATTTGGATAATACATCAATATCGGGTCAAGATGCCCGGGAGTACAAGGTGCCAAAATTAAAATAATATGATAAGCAGTTCGCTATAACAACTAGATAAAATAGCGACTGAAAGAAAAACAACATGAAGTAGTAAGGAAGTAGCAACGATCGTCTAGAGAGTCTGCTCGTCGGGTCCATCAGTACCTATATAATTATTAACTCAAAGAAAAATAGAAAAGTTCCCGTTAGAGCAAGTTTCGGGCAGCAAGTAGCAACAAGCAGAAAAAAGGGGTAATATAACAAGATATAACATGGAAGAAATAAGAAGTAGAAGTACAAATACAATATGGAAGTAAGCAAGGAATTGGAACAATATGATCATGTAAGTAATAACTGTAACTAGTGTATTCTAGACTTCAAGGTATAAGCAATTGATAACCTAGGCGTAGTTAATCGATAACCATGTAATCAAGGATCGAGAGTCATGTAATCAAGAGTCATGTAATCAAGAGTCATGTAATCAAGAATCAAGAGTCATGTAACGAAGAGTCATGTAATCAAGAATCATGCTTAGTGAAGATCTCGGGTTTATCTATTTTATTAACTTATCTAATGCACACAATCCTGTGTTCCATACCACAAGTTCGGTGCATATCAATCATGTGACATTTAGACTTAAGTAGTGAATTCTATAGGATTATGTACTCGGATCTTCCAGTAATAGTATCAAGACATGTAATCATGAATCATGTAATCGAGAATTATGTAATCAAAAATTATGTAATCAAGAATCAAGAATCAAGAATTACTATTTCGGGAAATACAGGCCCCCTTCCGAGTATACTCCCCTATATTGTCCACAATTAAGTCGTACCCTTATAACCCCAGCTTGTTATTCTTTTATAATTAATTATGAACATGCAGTTGGTACGACTAGTGGAACGGTGTAATCAAATAGTTTAGTCAAGAAAAATATCAAGGCCAGTAATCATGGACATGAAACGTAAAACGAGTAAATATATCGATAGTAGTTATTATGGAATTATCAAGTGGTATAAAATACATTCTATCAACCTATTATATCTATACAAGTTATTATTATAAGAACAATAATATGTTCAGTTCATTAAATATGAAAAATAACGGGTTTATATGCAAAAATGTATAGATGAATTTTTAGACAACTTGACATATCTGTATTCAAATCCACTTTCCCGTTGTTACAGAAAAGTAAATCCAATTCCGTCAGAGATTCTAGAAAGTAGACTCTCTTCCGGTTCCAACGCATATTCACATGATACATTCTAGAGACAGTAGCTATGCGTACAAATTCATTCTTCGTCGGTTTCGATGTTTCGCGCGCATTTTGGAAATTCAGAGTCACAATACTAGAATTGTGATATCTCACAATCTATACATCGGATTAAGAAACTGTAGGATGTTCCGGATATCTAGACTCGAAGGGCTACGATTTTCATGTGGAAAATTTTTCGATCCAGTATCGGAAACATGGTCGAATTCTCAGTGCAAGGTCAAGAAATTTTAGAGATAGTAAGGTTGAATATTCGATATTCGATAACACGATTCGAAATGTGTTAACGGTTTACTCTTGAGTTGATATAGCATGAAACCAGTGACTAGAACGGAGTTTGACAAAAAAACATGATGATAACTAGACTACTTGCCACGAGTCCAAGGAAAATGCTTGTACGAGAACAAAAAGAGTGTACAAGGTACTTGCCTTATAACGTGACGATTTCGGTGGTGGTGTTAACCACGGAAAGAAGAAGCGACGTCGGCAACGGATGGCAGCGCAACGGTGGTAAGAATGGCGGCAAGACGGCAACGAGTGAACAACGGTAGCAACGGTGAGTGACAACAACAACAAGGTGGCGTGGCGTCGGGTTGTTTTTTCGGGGTTCACAGGATTGTAGAAGCGGAGTCGTTGGCTCGAAGGTGGAAGGTAAAGTGGATCTTGGGTGTTGCTTGAGCTCTCGGGTGTGGAGAAGGCAGAGGAAGAGAAGAAGGAAAAATGAAGAATGGGATGTAGATAAGAGAAGAGAAAGAGGTGGGAGGTTCTGCATGTGTGTGTGTGTGTATATATAGAAAGAAGGAGGTGCATGTGTATGAGGGGTGTAGAAAAATCAAAGAGGAGATAGTGACGGAAGAGGGGATTAGGAGTAGTAGGGTGGTGGAGGTGTAGAAAAATAAAAGCCTAGGTGTGGAAAAATAAGAGGGGTTAGTGGGGATTAGGTTAGAAAATAGAAATAAGGAGGAGAAGTCAGGAGTAGGAGTTAGGCGTAAAATTAGGCAGGATTAGGATTAGGATTAGGATTAGGATTAGGATTAATCAGGGTTTAAAATTTGTATTGAAACTCCGGTCGAACAATCACAAAATTATGGAATTGATCAGAAAAATATTCTGGCTTTAGATAAAGAATCCAAAGAGAAAAATAAAACTGATCTGAAAATTGAAGTACAAAAATTCACGTAGTAAAATACGTACTACTGGAACAGGGAGTTACACCATCACTTCCTGACTGCAGCATCGCGGCTAGCATCCCTACCAGTATCGTCGTCCTCGCCTCGCTGCAACGCTGCCTCCGTGGTTGCCGGAGTTCTCCTGCACACACACTCTCTCTCTCTCTCTCTCTCTCTCTCTCTCGGTCGAGTGGGGAAGAAGAGAGACAGCGAGTGGTGGAATTCGGTGTTTGGTGTGTTGGCATAGGGGATCCGTGTTCTGGTGTTTGCTGTTTTGCTTGGGGAGGATCCGTTGTTGGCTGTTTTTGCTGTTTGGTGTTCGGCGTGTAGCGGATCTAGATCGTTGCGTTGTTGTTCTATTGGGTGTTGTTCGCTGTTTTGGTTGCACGTAGAGCGCACGTGCTGGTGCTTTCCTCTGTTCATGGTTCGTCGCCCGGGATTCTGATCCCTTTATTCTTTTCGCATATTCGTATCTCTCACACAAAAGGCAAGTCCACTTGAACTCGGTTTATTTTTCAAGTTCAAGATTGTTGATCTCCTTCGCAAGTAGTCTACTTCGATTATCTTAATATTGCTTTGTATACTTTCCGTTGGGGATATCTAGGGTTTATACGAGCTAACCCGAAGTATTCTTAACTCATGCCAATATCCATTGATTCAAAACCAAACTTACTTGCACACACGACATGAGCAAATTAATTAGAACTTGCATATGAGAAATATACCATGATATAAACACATGTTAATTGATTGAGATCTCAAGAATTGAATCGTGACATTATAATCTTGCCTTATATACAGTAGAATTTTACCTCAACTTGTTGTACATTAATGATGATGCATTGCATGATAACAAGAACATGTTGATTATTCACTTTGATAAATATATATAATGACCTTTGTTATGTCTTGCTGCCTATTTTGTTTTGTACTGAGGTTTTGACCATGTTACAATAGGAATCAACCAAAACCATATAAATGAGAATTGTAGCCTAATGAATCTAGTTTCCAGACCACTTGACGGATCTAGATTCCGAGCTGTGAGCTGTGAGATATCGCAGTTTTAGTCACTACTAGTCTGTACTTTTCAGATCGCAAATTAATGAAACACCGACACAACTTTTTGTTGAAACACCATGATAACAGTAGTATAATGACTTGAAACTCTCCAGAAACTTAGTAGACATACTTAGGATCCTTTCCTAAGTTTTTTAGATTTTTATATTGATTTTGTACCTAGTTTCCACCCATTAACTTTTGACTATAAGTTGCTGCCAAAACAGTTAACCTATAAGAATTATGATAATTGACCTAGTTACACTCAGAAACAATAAAAACTTGCTAAATATAAATTGTAGCCCCGGATGTCTAGTTCACTTTTCCTTTTGGCAGAATCGAATTCCGAGTAATAGTTTGTGAGTTACTGCTATGTTAGTACTACTGTGTCTTCTCTTTTCAGATTTATAATTATTTGTAGTTTATCATGCATTGTATCATTTTGTTGCACCTCTATCATCGTCTTGACACTCTTATATATACAATTGCATTAACTTGAATGAAATAATAAAATATTAAACAAGTCGGGATTAATAAGGGTTGACTTAGTGATGGATAATCTCAAAAAATGTACTCGGTAGGGCCCTTCTTGTGTACTCGTACTATTGACATGGAAGGTGGAAAAATATTCGTGAACTTGTTATCTTGTTATCATGTTATCTCATTGCACTGAGTACATGCTCTGTAAATCCCACCACTATGTTTAAAACATACACTGTTTTGCGTGCACCGAACCTGTGGTATGGGACGCAGTAGTACGTGCACTAGATAGGAAAAACAAAATACTAATAAACCTAAGCAGACACTTGTACACTTGACCATTGTTTATTGAAATTATTATTGCTTTTGGACTTTGATCTTGCTTCATACCCTTTGATGTACCATGTTCCCTTACTCTTTGCTTTTCACTACTTGCTGTCCATACTTGCTCTAAGGACATTTTCTTTTCCACTCTAGTTGATCCAGCTACAGGTGAATAAAGGGATTTTCCAGGAGGCATTGGTGAGCAGTTCTTCTAGGGTTGGAGCAAGAGCTACTTTAGAATAAATTATCTCCTTCTATGTTATTCTTTTATCGCATTGTTATTCATTTGTTGAACTTTGTATTCCGGGCTTATTGACCCGTAACCGTTGTTTATTTTCTCAGTTATTGGTTATTATGTTGAACTATTACATGCTTAATCTCAATTATTATTTATGTGATTATATTTATCTGTGTTGTTGTGTTTATTCATTTTTCATATTGTTGAGTTAAGACTGGTACAACTTATGGATGATGTTAATATCATTCGCTGGGCCTTCGTCAAGGACTCGTATTCCCATATTTTGGGAAGCGGGGCGTGACAGTTAGTTTATATATTTTTTAAAGAAAAATACATAAAATTTTAGAAGAGTTAATGAGTCTCGATTGGATTAATAATTGTCGGAATTTACAAGAATAAAGAAGATAAAGTTTGAATGGTAGAGAATATAATATTTCAATCATTTTTCATCAAGTCCATTACAAAAAACTGAAAAATTCTCTATTTTTTTGAGTTTTTTTAACTAGAGGAGTAATTAAGAGAAGTGACACACACACACACACACACACACACACACACACATATTATAACAGGGATGGAGTCAAAAGACTCCAGCCAAATCTATTAAAAAGAAAAACAATACATAATAACAGACCATATATCTTACAAAGAGTGATACCATGTTAAAGTAACAGCAAAATAACATCAGAAATAGCACCCAACAAGTTTGCAGCATAGTTTTAAACAAAAGATCTCTTAAAAAGAGTAACAGAAAGAACCCTCCAACTAAGAAACTACTGAAGACTCTGCAGCATCAAAAAGGACTTCAAAAGGAGAGCAACTCAAGAGCCTCAGAAAAAACACCTCTTCAAAATTAAGCACAATAACTCTGACAGAGGAGGCAACTCCAAAGAGAAAGCCTAGAAGCTAGATGTCCTCAGAAGCAGCCTGAATGTTCCGAACAAGCGAAATCCCACTGATATATTCAAATTTTTTGCCGTCATAGGCCACTTTTTGAAAATATTTGCATTTTTGGGCCAATTCCCCAACTATTAGCACTTTTGGGCTACTTTGTGCTACGTCAGCAACGGCCGCTATTCCCAATAGCGGCCTCTTCATTTCGAGGTCGCTAATGGGAATAGCGACCTATGTTTTAAATTTTTTTGAATTTTTTGTTTCCCGTCGCTATTCCCACTAGCGACCTTAGTATAATGAGGTTAGTGAGCTCGAATGAATGTATTGAGACACTTAGCAATTTCTAAAGACTTTTCCCCAAAAAATTAAAACTGAGGTCGCGATTGGGAATAGCGACCTTAGTATACTAAGGTCGCTATTCCTAATAGCAGGAATAACGACCTTAGTAGGAAACACAATTACTTATTCTTTGTAAAATTTGCAAAATAGTCATCCAACTAAGGCCTCTATTCGGAATAGCGACCTTAGTTAATAAAGGCATCTATTCCGAATGGCGACCTTAGTTTTAAAAATAAATTGATTGTCATTTTTCGGAGAGCAAAAGCTCTCTAGATTTTGCTAAGTGTTAGAATACAACTCATTAAAGGTCGTTAATCCCATCAGCTACCTCATTATACTAAGATCGCTAGTGGGAATAACGACGGCAAACAAAAAATTCAAAAAAATTTAAAACATAGGTCGTTATTTCCATTAGCGACTTCAAAATGAAGAGGCCGCTATTGGGAATAATAGCCGCTGCTGACGTGGCACAGAGTAGCCCAAGAGTACTAATAGTTGAGCAACTGGCCCAAAAATGCAAATACTTTCAAAAAGTGGCCTATGTAGGCAAAAATTTCGATATATTCTTGCTGACGAGAAGACATGTTAGAAATGGAGGCAATTGCACCAGCGACAGGATCCTCATCAACTTGGGCAACTGGGACATCAAAAGACTCCACCTGATCATCACTAACATCATAAACAAAGTCATTCAGATTAGGTTGAGAATGAGGCACTGAAAAATCAGTAGTATCAATGGGGGAATTAACAGTTTGGAAACTAGGAGAATCCTCAAGAGAATCATCCTCAATAATAATGGGATTGATCACAGAAGTAGTCCCAGCAACCCCAATAGCATCTTGAACACCATAATTCACAGTAGTCGAAGTGTGAGTGACAGTAGCAGGTTGCATAGGAGGGATAAAGGAATTACAAACATTAGTAAAGTTACTCAAATCCACCTTGGCCTTCTTTGGAGGGGGGAATCTCTGACCAAAAGGAAACAAAGAAACAAATAGAATCAATGATGTTGACGATATCAGCAGACTTTTTAAAAAAGATCCTACTGTTTCGTTCTTTCCAAATAACCAAAATTAAAGCCATCATAATCATATCCCATACAAGTCTATTTTTTTTTTAAATTCTTTTTAATCTCCATAAACCCCACCAAGACTTAATAGAAGAGGGGAAACCTTTAACATGAAAAGCAATCTTAAGTAAAAGCCAGATTTGTTTCACAAAGGAGTATTTAACAAAAATGGTGAAATGGAGACTCATTAGAACAAGAGCAAAACACACACTGTTGACCCAAAGCAAGATTTTTTTTATTGAGATTGTCAACAGTTAAAAGCTTATTATGAATTGCAAGCCAAACTAAAATTCTCACTTTCAGAGGAGAAATATTTTGCCAAATAAATTTATAAAAAGGACAAATCATACCACTAGCATTCAGAAAATTATAAAAGGATTTCACTGTAAAGGCACCAGAACTAGTCCACCTCCACTTAAAGCTAATAAAGGGTTTCCAGTCATAATTATACAATAAGTGAAGTAAAGAGTTTAGATCATGAGTTTGAGAAAGATTCAGATTTCTTCTGAAAGTAATATTCAGATTCAGTATGAGAAGTGACATATATAGTTGGGGACAAATATGAAAAAATATATATATTTGTGAGGGGCATATATGATATTCAAGTTGTTAGAGACATACATGTTAAAAATCCTTAGATATGATGTATAGCATCTTTAATGTTATATTTTTTAAGTAGCTTGTGCACATAATCTCTAATATTTAATGGGAGAGTTGGGATTGTGTAACCAAACAAATACATGCATTTTAATCAAACAAATATGTGCAATGCATGTGTATTACTAAATAAATAAGTTTTTAGGTTTGATGTCAAACAACATCAATTTTTTTAAAAAATAAATATATATTTATAAAGACGTGCATCGCACGTGTGAATTACTAGTTAATATATAATGAACAACTTGGTATGAATTTCTTAAAGAAGTTTTACAAAAAAATATTATATCATCTCATTCAACATTTGTAGAAGAATTCTTCTATGATTGATCTACTCCACAACACAACATTGTTAAAATATTCAACTGGCACGTCTATCAGGCAACATGCACTTGATGCACGGCAATTTTCAACTAGTCATTTTAAAACTATGCAAATTGTACAATACGGGTACTTCATAGTTATCAAATGGTACAAGTAAATAAGAATTACATTACATTATCTTGTTTTGCCTAGGGATGGCGAACGGGTCGAGTGGGCCGGGCCGGGCCCAACCCGTACGGGTTGGCACGTATAGTGGGCGGGCTCGAGCCGGTTTTCCCACTTATCCGGGCCGAGCTCAAACTTGGTTTGGGTGGCCCTCCCAACCCGTGAACCCTTTAGGGTTCAACCCGGGTTGGGCCGGGTCGACCCGCGGGTTGGCCCGTTTATATAGGGTTAGATTTTATTTTTATTTTTTTTTAGCTTAAAATAATAATAATAATAATAATACTAAGTAAGTAATAATACTAATAAACATTAAAAATCGCAATAATAATAATAAGATTGAAAGAGTGAAATTGGCAACAAATTTTGAAATATTATTCATATGAATTTAAGTTATACAATTTTCACAATTTCTAATGAAATGGCGAATTCAATTCACAAATAAGTTTTATACAATAACATATTTCTTATATACAATTTTAATTGACTACAATTTTTATAATTTAATATAACAAGCAAAGATATTGTTGTTGTTGTTGTTGTTGTTCTTCCGGCGAGTTGCTTCCACTTGTGGACGTTGATAGTGCTTTCCCTTGTGTCCTATCTTCAGCCTTCAGCCAGTCTTCGGTGCAAACGAGCATCTCTAATGTGTTGGGCTTCATGCGATTCCTGTAATCAGTTAGAACCCTGCCACTTGAAGAAAATGCACTCTCAGAAGCAACTGTAGAGACAGGAGGAGTTAGTAAATCTTTAGCCATAATTGACAGAATACTAAAAGTGTGTTCATGGTCTTTCCACCATTGTAAAATATCTAGTGGAGAAGTAGAAGGCTCAGAATCTTGTTGGTTATACCAATTTAATTCATTTGGTTGATTAGTCCTAGGTTTTTTTGATTGAATTTGTTCAAGTAAATTAAATGTTCTATTACCAATTCTACTTTTACCCTTACCTTTAAAACTAATAGAATAAGAACTAACTACAGAAGTTGTACTACTAGAAGAAAAACGTCTATCATAATAATCATACAAGTTATTTAACGTAGATTCAAACTGAACTAAAAAAGTAGCGCAATCAATTACTAATTCTACATATTCCTCAAGTAATGCAAAAAACATTTCTATCAAACTCTTCGTACTTTCTAATTTGATACGAGGATCCATAACCGTAGCAACACAAATCAACATAGGAGGAGCAAAATAATACTTCAAAAATTTTTGAAATTCAGGTTTTACAATCTCACCAACATTGATATCATTTAACATTTCGTTAAATATTTGCATTAGCTAACTAATTCAATAAAAATGCTACTATAAGTAGATTCATATGTTTTTGAAAATTTTAAAGTTGCGGTTTTAAAAGGTTCTAAAAATTTCAACAAAGATTCGGCAAAAAACCAATCAGGGGGAGTCATTTCAAAATTGTGCATATTTTTTGCGATACAAAAATCATTTACAACTGCTTTATATTCGGTAACAACATTTAGTAAATCAAAAGTAGAATTCCATCGGTGTCTAACATCCTTTGGAAATCTTCTAAATGGAACATTTCTAACCCTACACCAAGCTTTCCATTCTTGTAAAATGCTTGGACTTAAATGCAATGAAATGTACACAATTTCTAATTTTAACTATATATGGATCGGCTATTTTTAATGCATCTTGAACACATAAATTTATAATATGACATGCACATCTAACATGAAAAATATTGTCAGATGGAGGATTTAATACGGATTTTAAAGTAGTAATTGCTACATTGTTGTTAGATGCATTATCAAAACTAATACACATAATTTTATTGCGAATATGGAAAACATCACAAATTTCTATAATACGATTTGCTATTTAAGCGCCACTATGGGGATACGGCAACGCCGCAAGTAATATGATTCTTTTTTGAAGAATCCAATCATTGTCGATCCAATGACAGGTTATTCCCATTGTTAGAATATTGTTGACACCCGTCCAACAATCTGAAGTTAAACTAACCCTACAAGTTAAACTCCATAAAATTGCAGTCAAAGCATCCTTCATTTCGATGTATATTTTAAAACAATCCGATTTGCAAGTATTTCTCAGAATTCTTCTAAAATGAGGGTTTAAGGCCGTTTGATTAAAATTTTCCAAGTTCCTACTCTCGGGATAGGAAAATGGTAACTCTTCCTTAATGACTAATCGGGCCATTTCCCGATGAACAAGATCGGGATCATAAGGGTGGCTATCAACTAGACCGGTCCTAGGGTTGATTTTTTGTTGGCCTTGTAGTTGTTCAAGAAGTTCTTTATGGTTATGTTGGATGTGCCTACTAATTGTACCGGTACCGTCATCCCTTTTGAATTTGTATGTTTTACCGCTTGTTTTACATACTTTCAAACCTATACCCGGAGTATGTTCGTCCGGGATATAATCATAAAACTTATGCCAATCGCTAGTTTCTTCTCTACTTTTCCTACTACTACGGGATTGTGTGGTTTCGGTTGGTTGTTGTTGTTCTTCTTCTTCCAATTGTATGTCACCTACAACAACGTCGTGTGTGCCCCATTGTTCCATAGGAGGATCATGGTATTCTTGGGCGGGCTCACTAGTTGGGACAATTGGTGGCCTACGGGAAGAGGAGGAGGAATTTTGTCCGCTACGACCGCTACCGCATGATCTAGACATAATATAGTAATGTGCTAAAGTATGTAAAAAAAATATATACAATGTAGGAACGGTGAATTATACAAAAAAAATCTAAAAAACAAGAGGGTTGAGATAGAGAAGTTCAAAAAACGAACAATAATTTTAGCTACAATGAAAAAAAAAATATAACGAGAGAGGTATGAAATTTTGATATCGTTCACCGTGGAATACGCGTATGTAAAAAAAACCGTGAAAATAAGAATAGAATAGAACTAGAAAGAAGCGCTTTGCCGATTCCGCAATTGAAGAGTTGAGGAGAGCATGAAGTAGATTTGACGAGGGTTGAAGAGAGTTGAAGACGTTGAATTTTGATTCCGATACGACCGAAATTTGGTCGTATATATGTCTCGTTGTAGACTTGTTTGATGAATACTACAATTATTGAAAAATTCTTTAAAAATGATGTATAATAGTAGAGAGAGTAAGAGAGTAAGGTGTGATTTTTTATGAGATTTTTGGGGGTATTTATAGGCTCAAAATGGGGGAAAAAACAAAAAAAAACAAAAAAAGGGCCAAAAAAACGGCTAAAGAGCCGTTAGCAACGGCTCTGTCCAGAGCCGCTCTGGTTACGACCGTTCGACCCGCGGGTCAACGGTCGACCCGTAACGGGTCGAACGTTCGACCCGTATGGGTCCAACGGGTTGTAACCCGCGGGTCGACCCGCGGGTTGGCGGGTTCAATTCGCTTTCTTAACGGTTCGCGGGTATTTGCGACCCGGGTCGATCCGGTACTGTTCACTGGGTTCGACCTGAACCCGTCAACTCCTTAAACGGGCCGGGTTCGTAAACCGGGTCGCGGGTGGGTCGTCGATTGACCCGGCCCAGTTGCCATTCCTAGTTTTGCCCCCTCTTTCCATCATTTGCTCATTTTTTATTATTTTTTTTACTCATCTCTTCTATTATTTTCTGACACCTACGAAGAAAAAAAAATCAGAATAAGAATTAAAATAGATTTTTCAAGGGCAATTTTTAAAATGACCATTTAATAAAAACTTATTCACCAAAATCAACTGTTCTAAAGTAATAATGTCCCCCGAAACTTGAGCAACAAACTTGGTTTTTTAAAAAGCTGTAATATTTACTTATAAACACCAGTTTCAGACTTGTAAACATTGGATCATGCTTGTAAATTTTGGAGTGAAAGAGAATAGAGAAGGAGGTGGTGAGGATTTTGGTGTGCATGAGGGGAGGGGTTGGGAGATGGGGACTATTGACACAACAATGATAGAAATGATGTGGATACGGTAGTTATGTTTGGGGGGTTGGTGCTGGTGGCAGTAATTGGGGGAAAGGGAAAAAGAGAGAAAATTGGATGATAGCAGCAGAGCGCTGTGAGTTTGTAAGAGGTTCGAGATGATGAAGAATATGAAAATTAAGTAGGCAATCCCTAACTAAGGAACCATCTATATAATAAAACACAAAGAAAGCTATCAAGTGGCTCACATTCAATCTACCCAAAATCAAAGGTCCAGATCCAACTTCACAAAACACATTTTTTCTCAAAAAATTTCAAACCCTAAAATCAAATTTTTCCTCCCAAAACTAAAAAACTCATTACTTTATTACTATCTCTCTCTTCTCTCTTCACTTTTTCATATTTCTCTCTTTCTCTCTCTCTTTCAAATTTTTTCTTTATTTACTTAAAATTTTAGATTTTAAGATTTTAGGTTTGTAAAATTTTCAGAATTTTTATGCTTTTTTTATTGCATATGTTATATTGAACATAGCAAATATCTCTTCAACAATTAAATTTCATCATTTTCTACCATTAAAGTTCTATGAAGTTAAAATTAATTTTCAACATATACTAATAGAAACATGAATTTTTATTGTCATTCTATTCAAATTTGAACTACATAATTATTGTTTTACTGTTTACAGGGCTTTTCGTGTGTTGTATCGTTCCAAAGACGTGCCATAGGCACGTGCCCACGAACAAATCTAGTATTTTATAAGATTGGAACCGGGTTATTTTTAAAAAAATAGCACTCAATTTCCTCTCTTATTTTATAGTTACTTAAAAAGATAGATTTTGATAACATTTTTTTTGGGAGAGTTCAATTTGGGTGAACAAGTTTATACTAGCAAATGAGGCCGGTATTTAATTTGTCTAATATAATGGTGAACAATAACTTCACAAATTTGAAAACGGATTTGCAATTGCCAAAATATAAAATATACATTTTAAAAAATAGATCGGACGAAACATGATGTTAACTTCTCAAATTTGAGAACGGATTTGGCAATTGCCAAAATATAAAATACAAAATATTTTAAATGGATCAGATGAAACACGATAATTTTTTCAAATATTTTCAAAAAAGATTCAGACGGAACAAGTTGTTCTGTCTGATAAATAAAATCCAAAAGAAAGAGAGGGGACGAAACAACATGTTCCGTCCCTCCATAATTTAAAATTGGAAAATTTTATCAGTATAAATCCCTCCAGTTATTTCATAAAAGTCCAAGTCCAAGTCCAAGTCTCTCCAATTGTTTTTTAAAAGTAAAAATAAAAATTGGTCGGACGGAACAAAATGTTCCATCCGTCCTTTAAATCTTCTCAATTTGCCAAATTTTGGCAACTAAGGGTCTGTTTGGTTCAAACAAGGGGAGGAGAGGGGAGGGATTTTATGGAGGGGAGGGGAGGGGGGGGGGGGGGGGGGGAGGTGTTGAAATGTAGTAATGACTAATATGTATATTCTATTTCTTAATTTATAGGAAACAGATTCTCCAAATATCTCACCCCTCAATCTTCCCACTATCTCCTTTCTTCTCCTCCAAGTATGTAATCCCTATATATAAATGTATAATGTAAAGAATAAAAGAACAAGAATAATAATTATTTCCCCAAATCAGTATTAAACATGGTATCAAAGCCTAACAAGATCTAGGCTTGGTGGAAAGCAAGGAAAAGAGATCCGAACCTGTTCTTCTTCTCTTTCTTGTTCTCTGATCACCACCGATGCCGATCCCGACGAACTTCATCCCCGAACTCTTCCACCTCGATCCCGTCGAAGCTGCTGCCATCACCAACCGTCGTGACCCCGCAGCCATCGACGACTGCCTCCGAACCCATCGAAGTTTCCATCATCGTCAGCACCCCCGACTGTTCTCTCTCCTTGTCGTTTCTCTCTCCCCGACTGTTCCTGCCCAAAACTCTAACCCCTCGTTCCTGTTCCCGATTGTCGGTGCCCAAATCCCCGAAACCCATCACTGTTCGTCTTCTCCGACGAGTCCCCGACCATCTACGACGCCCCTTCGTCCACCCCTCCTCTGGCGACCTCCCAGCACCTCTTTCTTTAATTTCCACCCAAGCACAACAGCCAAAACCCACTCCAATGCTGCTGTCTTGCTCCATCGACAACTGCACACCCAGTCGCCGCTTCCCCTGAGCATCGTCGCGACCTCGTCGGTCGACCACCCGCTGGTCGCTGTTCACCGCCAGCCCCTTGGTTGCTGATGTCACTGTACCCTCTGCCATTGCTGGTCTCACTTGTTCTCTGGCTGCTGTTGCTGCAGTCTTTTTTAGTGCTGTTTGCTATTTTTGATCCCGTCGGCTGTTAGGTGTTTGGATTCTTGGTTCTGCTTGCTGTGCTGTTTGTTGTGTTGCTATGGGACAATATCCATATGAGTCAAGGAAGTGTACTCTTTGTGGTAATATCGGCCACACGAAAGCTCGTTGTTATAAGATTATCGGCTATCCGGAGATCTGGAATCATAGCAGGGATATTTGGGAGAACACTTGCAATCAACCCACTGTCGCAGGTGGAGTTGCTGATCGTGCTGCTACAGGTAATGATGGTAAGGTTTTTAATATTTCTGGCTCTGTTATGAATAATGCATGAATAATTGATTCGGGTGCTACCGATCATATGACTTTTGATTCTAGACAAGTTCAAAATTTTCAACCTTCCACCAAATCAACTGTGTCCACTGTCAATGGTGATCCTGTCACTGTTACTGGCGAGGGTACCATACCTCTCACAAACAACCTAACCTTAGATACTGCCCTAGTTATGCCATCCTTGAATTTTGACCTACTATCTGTTGCTCAAATAACTACTGCCTTACATTGTATTGTAGTCTTTTGGCCTTTACATTGTGTGTTTAAGGATATTCGGACTCACAAGACGATTGATTATGGGGTTAGACACGGGAAGCTCTATTACCTGGATTTAGAATCTGAAAGTTCAAGCAAGTTGACGCAAGCTTTAAGTGTGGAAGAATCCGAAGGTGAGAAGAAGAAATCAGATATTTGGCTATGACATCGACGTCTAGGGCATGCTTCTTTTGGTTATTTGAAGAAATTATTTCCAAGTTTATTTTTGAAGTTGGATATTTCTATCTTTCGGTGTGATGTGCGTGAACTCGCAAAAGGTCACCGTGTCTCTTTTCCTCCAAGTCCAAGTAGAAGCTCCCTTCCATTTATGATTATTCATTCTGATGTTTGGGGTCCATCGAAAACCACTACATTTGGAGGAGCCTGAGTACCTGAGTTCAAGTTCTTAGGAGTGATAATGGCGAAGAGTACCTGAGTTCGAATCTGCAATAATATTTGGTCGAACACGGCATTGTTCACCAGACTACATGCTCATATACACCTCAACAGAATGAGATTGCAGAAAGAAAAAATAGACACTTGCTCGAGGTGGTCCATGCTTCTCTTATCCATGAAAATATGCCACTTATTTATTGGGGGGAAGCCCTTGCTTCTACTGCATACTTAATCAACCGAGTTGCCTCTAGTATCCTAAACTTCCTCACACCATTTCAAGCATTAACTAAAGATGTGAATGCACCAAAAATTGTCAACTTGCCACCTCGTGTGTTTAGGTGTGTTGCATTTGTTCATCTTCATCAACATGAATGCAATAAGTTAACTCCTCGAGCTGTCTGCTGTATTTTCGTGGGATATGCATAGGATAAGAAAAGGTACCGGTGCTATCACCCACCAACTCAAAGGATGTTTGTGACTATGGATGTTGTGTTCCATGAAGATGAGATGTATTTTTCTTCTTCTATGATTGAACTTCAGGGGGAGTACCGAAGTGAAGTTCAGACTCTTAGGTATGATGAAGGGGTTAGTGAAGTTCAGACTCTTGAGTATGATGAAGTAATTAACAGTCAGAACGAACAACTGGATATAAATAATGACGAACACTTGAATGAAGACCTAGCAAGGGAGGAAGACCCTCATGAAGAAGTGCAACCAAGGGAAGAAGCCCCTCTTGAAGAAGACCCTCTTGAAGAATTGCAACCAGTACCAAATCTCAGTGAGAGTGAACCGTCAGAACCCCAAAACCAATCGTCATCGTTGTCCGAAGCTCCTAGAAGGGAACTCCCACACCGTACTAATAGAGGTATTCCAAAACCCACTTATGAACCTGATACTACTAGTAACGTCAAATATCCTATGAGTAATTATGTATCCACTTATCGCTTGTCGGAATCAAATAAGTCATTTGTAAATTAATTATCTACTGTATCTATTCCTAACAGTGTGCAGGAAGTCCTTACTGATCCAAGATGGAAAGTAGCTATGGATGAGGAGATGAAGTCCTTGAAAAGGAATAAGATTTGGGAGATAGTCGAGCTGCCAGTAGAGAAGAAGCCAATAGGATGTAGATGGATTTATACGGTGAAGTATAAGTCCGATAGTTCAATAGAGCGATACAAAGCAAGGCTGGTTGCCAAAGGATACACTCAAATGTATGGAATTGATTATGAAGATACATTCGCACCTATGGCAAAATCCAATACTGTTCAAGCCCTACTGTCACTTGTTGTGAATCCTGACTGGCCGTTGGAGCAATTTCATGTGAAGAATGTTTTTTTACATGGGAAATTGACAGAAGTGGTTTATATGGATCTTCCACCAGGGTCGAACAGACCAGTCCAACACAGCAGTAAAGTATGTCGTTTGAAGAAAGCATTGTATGGACTTAAGCAGTTGCCAAGAGCTTGGTTCGGGCGGTTTACAAAGGCAATGAGGACATTCGGATATTGTCAAAGTAATTCAGATCATACCTTATTCTTGAAAAGGAAAGAAGGTAAGATTACTGCTCTCATTATATATGTGGATGACATGATAGTAACTGAGAATGATCCTGAGGAAAGAATGGCATTGAAGAGCTACTTGTCACAAGAGTTCGAAATGAAGGATCTTGGCTCTTTGAGATATTTTCTTGGTATTGAAGTTTCTCGCTCGAGAAATGGTATATTTCTGTCTCAAAGAAAGTATGCTCTTGATTTATTGAAGGAAACTGGAATGTCTGCTTGTCAGCCGATTAGTACACCATTAGAAGAAGGAATGAAATTTTGAAACGAATCTGATCATGTGCCTTGTGATAAGGAAATATATCAGAGATTGGTTGGCCGACTGATGTATCTTGTGCATACACAGCCAGATTTATCATATGTTTTAAGTGTGATAAGTCAGTTTATGCATGCACCTCAGGAACATCACATGGATACAGTGATGAGAATTATGAGATATATTAAGTCTGCTCCAGGAAAAGGGATCCTATTTGCAAAACATGGTCACTTGAAGGTTGAGGCATATACTGATGCTGATTGGGCAGGATCTATAAATGATAGGCGCTCTACTTCAGGATACTTCACCTTTGTTAGAGGAAATATAGTTACATGGAGAAGCAAGAAGCAAAATGTTGCTGCACGCTCTAGTGCAGAGGCTGAGTATCGTAGAGTGGCTCTATGTATAGCGGAAGCTTTATGGCTGAAACTCTTGTTGTAGAACTTAGGCTGTGGTCCAAATGAACCTATGAAGGTGTATTGCGACAGTCAAACAGCATGTGATATTGCCGCCAATCCAGTTCAGCATGGATAGATTCTTCATCAAGGAGAAATTGGATGAGAAAGTCATTGAGATATCTAAAGTGAAGTTAGAAGATCAGCTCGCAGATATCCTGACCAAGACAATTTCGAGTCGGCTCTTCTTGAAATTTGTTGACAAGTTGGGCATGTTCAATATCTATGCACCAACTTGAGGGGGGGTGTTGAAATGTAGTAATGACTAATATGTATATTCTATTTCCTAATTTATAGGAAACAGATTCTCCAAATCTCTCACCCTTCAATCTTCTCTCAATCTCCTTTCTTCTCCTCCAAGTATGTAATCCCTATATATAGATGTATACTGTAAAGAATAAAAGAACAAGAATAATAATTATTTCCCCAAATCGGTATTAAATAGGAGGGATTTTAATAAATACTCTGTTTGGTTTAAAAGAGTGCAGGGGAGGGGAGGGGAGGAAAAATAATTCTCTTCTTGTTTGGTTCACAAAGGAATGGAAGAGATTTTATAATTAAATTATTTTTATACCCTTTTACATTTTAGGAGAGCCTATGTATTATTGTTTCAAATTCTAATTTGGTAATATAAACAAAATAATGAAGACCAATAAACAAAATAATGAAGGCAGATTGATTGATAGATATTGTTGCTATAGCAATCAATACAGATGTTTGGTAGTACTAGTGTCTTTAGCCTAAGAATGCTAAACTATGGATTCTAGAACGATATCTCAAGGGAAAAATTATTAATTTTTTTATAGGTTGTATTTGCAGAATGTTGTTGGTGATAAAGATGGCCAACAAGTCCCACTATGATCGTATTTAGGAGTTCAACCAGTATGTGGCTGATCTCAACTGACCTAATCTTCATCCGAGATGCAATGACCATGCTGTATGTGAGGGGGGAAATACACAATAGGCATAATTGGGTCGCATGTGAATGAAAAATCTTAGTGACTGTTCGAACATAAATTCAGCTTCAACCTTCAATTTTGTCTCATCGGGACCGGTTATCAAAAACAAATCAAATATAGGAATAATGAATAGAAAGCACAAAGGAAATCAGTGAATTGCCATCTAAAAATCAAGCTATCATTTGTTGTCATCGAAAATTTCACTGATGCCCCTAGTATTTGGGTAAAATAGTTCTCCGTCATTCTCTATGTAAATCTGTCTTGTACATTTCACAGGCACACAAGTATCTTAACTAAATAGAATTCGGTAGAAAAGTAAAGCTTTTTGAATGCAAACAACCTTTTCCAATTTTGCATGTGGGCCCTCCTTAATCAATCATTTGAATGAACATTTTTACCAATTTTGTTTTCATCGACAATAATTCTTATCAATCATATAATCTTTTATTTACATACAATTATTATGAAATATAATAGTCATTGACTCAGGCGTGTGGAGGATCTAAACAGAGCTTGTATACAAGACTTAATTTTGAGAAAGGTTTATCAACAACTCAACACAATGATGAATTGTATAAGTTTGTTTATTTAAACATAACAATTAACAAAACAAATTCAAGCTCATTTTTTTAGCTTAGACACTAAAAAAAAGAAGCTCAAGCCTCATCACAACTGCCTTTACCTTAGCACCAAAAAACTTGATTTGATATATAATTAACAACAACCTCTAAAACTTTGGAACGAATGTGCTTAAAACAGTGTCGGTGAAAGCATTAGAAAACTAAAAATAAAGAATTGGATGAAGTTCATTCTTACAACCAGATTTAATGAATGAATGAAGTGTATTCTTACAAGTAAAACTAGATTCGATGGGTTACCTTATAGCTGGCGACTGCGGGATGACGGGATGGCGGTTTGATGGACGGAGACGAGGGCGACTGCAGGACAATGGACGGAGATGAGAGGGAAGGCGACGAGGAGGGGGAGAAAGAGTGTAATACCCCGTAATTTCGAAGAGTATAATATATAAATACTAGTATAATGTACGTGCGATGCACGTCTAAAAAAAGTAAAGTCATCAAATTAAATGAATATATATTGAATAAGAAAAAAAAAGTTTATATTTGAATATTTTTAATTGGGCTACACGTGCAGTGCACATTATATTTGTTGAATATAGTTTGGATGTGTATTATACGTGTTTATATAGTTACAAAGTTAGGGTTTGTTTGTTACAAACCCCAACTCTCCCATTAAAATAGTATATATATATATATATATATATATATATATATATGAAATTCTATAGGGAGGGGGGTGTTGGATTTCCGCCTGTGCAGGGGGGGCAGGCAGCAGATGCTGCCGCTGCTGTCTGCAGCATTGCCAGCGTGGCGATGGGAGGGGCCCACGTGCAAGGCCGAAGAGGTTGAGGCGCTGCCTCTGTGAGCGTGACGTGGGCATGGGGGACCCACCTGAGGGGGGGTTTCCTATGTGCTGACGTCACGGGATTGGAGGAGAGATTTGTTTGGGAATTGTCCCATATCGAGATTGGTACTAGATTAATTAAATATAAATATAATTGTCTATGATCAAGAGTCACCTAATTGGTTTACCACCTTTTGAGAGGCAGCCTGTGGTGGGGGGGGGGGGGGTTACAAAGAGAGAGCACGAGTGGGACAGAGATAGTCGGGGATCTGTTTTTTATTTAGAAAGAGAGATTTCTGCACCCCTCCGTTCCCTTTCTCTCATGAAAAATGAACCAAACAAGAAATATTTTAAAAAATCCCTCCCCTCCCATTCATTCCCCTCTAACCAAACAGACCCTAAGAGTGCAACAAAAACATCCTTTTGCCATTTTGCTAAATTTAAGAAAAACGAGTGTGGATGCTCTAATTCCCTTTCAATCTATAATCTCTAATATTATAATGGGAGAGTTGGGGTTGTTATTTGTATGCATTTAATCATCTAATCTCAACCATTCATTTTTTAATGGGAGTTATATTAACCATTCATTTACTCAATTGTTGTTAGTTACCATGATACCCTCAAAGTTCAAATTTATTTACAACATAATTATTTACAAAGTACCACTTATATAAAATAAAAGTTTGTGCCACTAAAGGTAATTTGTAAAGAGTATGTATGAGTAAAGGAAGGTCTCAAGTTCGAGGCCAGATTACGTCTTATTATTTACTTTATAAATAAATAAAAATTAATTAGAACGTACGTTGCACGTGCAGGTTACTAGTCAATGAATAAATTAACAAAAAAGGAAAAGAAAATAAAGAAAGTGGAGGGTCCACCATCAAAAGCTCCCTAGTAGCCAGGGCTTATTCGCTAGGCCCCACTTCCGCTTTAATACCCCTTCTCAAGTCTCAAGTCTCATCCCCATCTCTCTAAGAAAAATTCCTTATTTCTTTTATTTTTTAATCTTTTGTTGAAACGCGCGCCACCTCTTCGACGAAAAGCTCGACCCATTCGGCCGCCGCCAGAGGGCCGTTCTTGGATTTCTTTATCTTGTTCAGTTCTGTTATTCTAGTTTATTATTGTATTTGAACAATAAAGATGCAATCTTTCTTATGGTTTGGCCGATTTGAGTAGAATGATACACCTCTACCCTTGTTCTTGGTCATAGTTGAGTAACAAGAGAGAGATTAGGTTAGAGTAATGGAGGTTGGAAGGTTAGGGAGAGAACAATCAAGAAGAGGACGAAGGAAATTGAGCTCCAAAAGATACCCAGACCCTTCAGGATCTGTTCTTATTTATACACATACAACACGTGCACCTGATGTACTTGGATAGGCCGTTACATACAGTTACAAAGTGGGCCCCTCCTAATCTAACGGCCACGATATATCCAGCCTACATCCAACGGCTGTCCTACACCCATACCGATTCGTTTTTACATTTTTACAACTAAACCCATGCACTTATATTTATTACAATCATACTGATACAGAATAGATACTACCCTTCTTCTTCATCTCCTTCATTCACTGCAGCTTCTCCAATGCCATTACTGCTGCTTTAACTTAGGACTGTATCATAGAACCCATTATTCCATCTTGAATTTGTAGTTAGTTTGAATAATAAAAGATGGTTCTTTACTTCTTTTTTGATTTATTTATTGATTCATTGATTTGAAGTTTTTAAACTAATCCTAACCCTTGATTCACCAAACCCTTCTAGGTAAAGTTTTAAAGTTGCAGTCTTTTCTTATGGTTTCAGTGATTTAGCTACAAGCCATTTAATTTTTTCAATCATGATTTTTTTTTGAAGTTGTTTGAATAAGAAAAAATTGTTTCTTTTTCAAATGTTTATTTAACCCTCTGATTCACCAAACCCTAACCCCATTTTATGGGACTGAAGTGTAATGTTATTTGATAACATTTTTAATTTTTGAGAGATTAATTTGGGATTAGGAAATATGTTTTTGAAGTATGTGGATTTTATTGAGGGTTTATGCCCAACCCATTACATGACTTTTTTTGTTTTGTTTTGAACACCTATTCAATGCCTAGAAATCATCAAATTGAATGGAGTTGATCTCCTTGAAGTTAAGTTTTCTACATATTTCTTTGTGGAAGTGTACTCTATTTACTCAATTGTCAAGTGTTTTTTGATAAGAAAGATGGTTCCTTTTTGAATAATTTCTTTCCATTGTTTCTCTGGAGTTTTAGCAAAAGATCGAACTGAGAGAGAGTGCACTATCTTGAGTAATTGAAAGAATATTGTTGTCAGTTCAGCTAGGCGCTATAATTTGGATAGAATGTAATACTTTGATAATAGTTATAAAAGAGCTAATAGTTTTGTTTAAGCAAAATTTGAACAATTCCGAGTGAATGATTTATCGTACTTATGGAAAAATCGTACAGTTGATGCAACATAGTTAAGGGGTGTGTTTATCGATTTTACTATTTGCAAGTTGCAACAACCACATCTAAAAGAACATTTGCAACTATTATATTATTCGAAGTTGATTAAGGAATCATGTAGCCAGTGATAACTTGATCGAATGTGCTCCTCCCCCCATCTTCAATCACAACTAGAATTTATCATTTTAGATTTAATGGGGGAAAAGTTATAAATGGCACTTTCCAAACTCCAAAGAAGTAATACGAAAGGAAAAGAAGTTATCACTAAGATACTGTTCTTTTTTTTTGACTCTTATAAGAGGTGACCTCTTATAAGAGATTTACAGTAAGAGCCTCTTGTAAGAGCCTCCTTTTAAGGTGTTCTTTTATATAAAAATAATCTCTTATAAGAACCTCTTATAAGAGATTAAGAGATTTATGTTCTTTTTTCACCTCTTACAAGAGTCTTTTATCTACTTTTAGACTTTTTTGCCCTTACTATATAATTTCTCTATTTATACCAACATTTCATATTTAAAATTAAGTAAATCGTCACATTTCTCACATGAAACACGTAAAACTTTTAAAAAAAACTATGAAACACGTAAAACTAAAAAAAAAACTAAAAAAAAAAAAACTAAAAAAAAAAAAACTAAAAAAAAAAAAACTAAAAAAAAAAAAACTATGAAACACGTACAACTTTTACAAAATGAAATGCACTAAATACATCACATACAAGGGGATAAAAGAATAAAGAGTAAAAAATAATTAGTATAGTGATTTTGTATACTACATATGGTTTAATTTGTTTAGAGTCAAATTACTACATATGGTCTTATAAGTGATTTAGCATCAGCTGCGAAAGAAACTGTACTGTTCTCTATATAAGAACTCCTTCCTCTCTCTCTATCTTGCAACAGTTCGAGTGAAAGAGAAGTAATTATTGAACTTAATCTCTGATTAGAGAAATATAGAAATAAACAGAAAGATGGGTTTGCTTCCAAATTTGAAAAAACCACGAGTGCTTCGGAAGGGTGCATGGACTGGCGAAGAGGATACATTGTTGAGGAAGTACATGGAAAAGAAGGGTAATATAGTCTTTTTAAGTGATAGAAGACTTTTAAGATTTTGAAAGAGGCTAGTATAAGCCATTTAGGTTTAGAAGCAATTTTGAGAGAAATCTCTTATAAGAGGTAAAAAAAGAACACTAAAAAAATTCGTGTAAGAGGTGGACCACCTCTTACAAGAGGTAAATCACTTATAAGAGGAGAAAAAGAACACTACCTAAGTATGCTTCATCATTGTCTTTTTTTGTTGTCAAAGTGATGCTATGATTGTATTGTGTGATCACAACAAACTTCCCTCACTGTTAACCTACTTAGTCTAGTCGGCCCTAAAAATTTGGGACATAGGCTTTGTTGATGTTGTTAACATTTCCTATGATTGCCTGACAAGTTTTTGTTGCTGAAATCGTTTTATATTTTTGCTTCCCTTAGTCATGAAGTTGCATGGTCCGTATAGTATACTAGATACTCAAGGTGTGCAATTGGGTGCAGAAACCATCTGATAAACTAAAATATTTATTGATGAGTAACTTGACAAATGACCTTCTTGTACTTTTTTATTGGAACATAAGTTCTATGTAGATGGATGTCCACTTACTTTTGAGTACATGCCTGAGAACATGATGATATATTATTTATAATATTTTCAGTTAATTTTAGTATAATGTTTTACCAACAAACCTCACCCCCCCTTTTTTTATATATATTTTTGTGATATATATTGTTCATGATATATATTGTTCATGAACAAGTAGATGCGCAGACATTGGTCTGTTTCGTCTTCCATTTATTTAGCATTCCTTCCGTATTGCATGGGTACCTTATTGCCTATGTGGGCGTTGGTTGATTTAAATTTACGTGCGAGCCTATTGACATGTATTAGGTGTCCTCTACATTGTTTGCAGCGAGCTAATGTCAACTTTAAGAGAGGCTTCAGCGTCAACTTTAAGAGAGGCTTCGGCGACAGAATTCTTGCAATTTCAGGTATAATTTAATCCATGCTCAGACTGGTTGGTAGTTTTGTTGGCATGTTATTCTTTGCTTTATTCTATATCATTATTTTTAATCTTTTTTATTTACGATTTTTTTAAAAAAATTTCAGGGACTCAGTAGGCAAAGCAGTTTCTTTCATAAAACTTCTCGTCAGAGGAGGTGCCGTGTGAATTTTAATAGCCCTGGCAAAAATCTGAGTAAAATATGCATCAGAAAACAACCAAATATTCCTTTTCAACTAAATCTAAGAGCAATGGTTTCAAGTGACCTGCAAGGTTCAGTTGAAGCAGTCTCAGATAGGGGAAAAGCCTCTTGACTGAGATTATACACTTCTACATGCATCTTTTTATTTCAGAGAGTGCATCAACAGAGCTCAGGTCTTAAAACAGATCCAGCTAAAAATTTCTAGTCGAATTGTTGGTTTAAAAAGTGAGCAATGTTTCTATGTTGGGTTAAGCACTGAGTTATCAAGTGAAAAGCTTGAAGTACTTAAATGGCTATTGCGAGAGACTTACCAGCCCAATAACCTGCACACAGATTCCTCTGGGTGTATCAACATTGTTGATTGAGGTGGGCTCCCGAATGTCCTTTACCACAGCATGGTTGTCTAATGCAGTATCAATTTGCCAAGCATTACGCTCACTTATGTAGTCCGCATGGAGAGGTGTAGATGGTTTTTACTATACCTAAAGGATGGAAGCCACCCATTAGAGGAGAGCCAAGTTAATGAATTCATATCCATGATTCATGATAGAATGACCGAGCGTGTATCCCTCAAAGTTGACATCTTTCCAGTCGACTACTGTTCCAGAGCCAGTTAGCTTTGTCCCAGTTATTGGGAATGGGAAGGAGGCACTGGAAGAAATAAATGTTAAAATGGGTCTTGCATTTGATAACCAAGATATAGAATATTACACAAGACTATTTAGAGATGACATCAAACGTAACCCTACCACTTTTGAGCTCTTTGACATTGCACAATCCAACAGTGAGCATAGTTGTCACTAGCGAGCATAGTTGTCACTGGTTCTTCAATGGAAAGATTATTATAGATGGACAACCTATGGATAACACACTATTTAAGATTGTGAAGGGCACTCTTAAAGCAAATCCAAACAATTTAATCATAGGCTGCAAGGACAATTCAAGTGTTATCAAGGGTTTCCCTGTCAATTTTCATTCTTCAATATTACCGGGCTCCAATTGTCCATTGAGCCGTTCCAAGCGTGATCTTGATTTTCCGTTCACAGCCGAGACTCACAATTTTCCATGTGCTATGGCTCCTTATACCCGGTTGCAGAAACGGGTGCAGGAGGCAGGATTCGGGACACTCATGCAACTGGTGAAGGTTCCTTAATTATTGCTTCAACATCTCGTTACTGTGTTGGTAATCTTCAGATAGAAGGGTCTTATGCTCCATGGGAGGACCCTACATTTGCTTATCTGAAGAACTTAGCTTCCCCATTGCAAATTTTATTTGATGCTAGTAATGGTGCTTTGGACTATGGAAACAATTTTGGGGAGCCTATGATTCAAGGCTATACTAGGACATTTGGCATGTGGTTTTCGAATGGTGAAAGACGTGAATGGCTGAAACCAATAATGTTCAGTGCAGGAATTGGGCAGATCGATCACACATATAGAGAAAGAAGACCCAGAGGTAGGTATGCTTGTTGTGAAGATTGGGAGTCCTGCTTATAGGATAGGAATAGGTGGAGGTGCTGCTTCAAGCATGGTTAGTGGTCAGAATGATGCAGAATGATGCAGACTTAGATTTCAATGCAGTTCAAAGAGGTGATGCCGAGATGGCTCAAAAGCTCTACCGGGTTGTACATGCATGTGCTGAGATGGGAGCATCCATGATCAAGGGGCTAGTGGAAATTGTAATGTTGTCAAGGAAATAATCTATCCAAATGGAGCTGAGAATGATATCCGTTCTATCGTAGGCGGTGATCATACCATGTCGGTGCTAGAGATATGGGGTGCGGAGTACGAGGAACAAGATGCTCTTCTTGTGAAACCAGAAAACTGAAGCTTGTTACAATCTATATGTGAGAGGGAAAGAGTTTCTATGGCAGTCATTGGTACCATTAGTGGCAGTGGGCAAGTAGTATTAATTGACAGCTCAGCTATTGAGCATTGTCAGTCCCGCCTCCTTTTCCTGTAGAGGATCTTGAACTCGAGAAAGTACTTGGAGACATGCCTCAGAAAAGCTTCGAATTTAAGCGAATGCCCTACTTCAGCGTTTCAGTGAGCCTCTTGATGTTGCACCTGGTACCACTTTAACTGAGTGCTTAGAGAGAGTCCTTAGACTTCCCTCAGTTTGTTCAAAATGGTTCCTGACATCGAAGGTAAATAGATGTGTAACTGGCCTCGTAGTTCAACAACAAATAGTGGGGCCCTTACAGCTTCCACTTTCAGATGTGGCGGTTATTGCTCAGTCATACACGGACCTTACTGGAGGTGTCTTACTGGAGGTGCTTGTGCTATAGGAGAGCAACCGATCAAGGGTCTATTGAACCCTAAGGCTATGGCGCGATTGGCTGTTGGTGAAGCCCTAACAAATCTTGTATGGGCCAAATTTACTTCTCCTAGTGATGTTAAAGCTAGTGGTAACAGGATTTATGCAGCTAAGCTTGATGGAGAAGGAGCGCCATGTATGATGCAGCTATGGCACTCTCAGAGTCCATGATTGAGTTGGGCATTGCTATAGTGGAGGGAAGGACAGTCTTTCTATGGCTGCTCATGTTGGTGGTGAGGTTGTCAAGGCTCCTAGGAATTTAGTCATCAGTGCCTATGTCACTTGTTTTGATATAACCCTGACAGTGACTCCAGATTTAAAGCTGGAAAATGAGGGTATTCTTCTTCACATTGATCTTGGCAAAGGGAAGTGATGACTGGGTGGTTCTGCTCTTCTACAAGCATTTAATCAAATTGGCAATGAGAGTCCTGATTTTTATGTTCTTTATTTAAAGAAGGTTTTCGAGGCGGTACAGGGATTGTTCACTCAACGGTTAGTTTCTGCTGGTCACGACATTAGTGATGGTGGGATAATCGTCTGTATTCTTGAAATGGCTTTTGCTGGAAATTGTGGTGCGAAATTAGAACTCACATTGGGAGGTGAGACCCTTCTGCATTCTCTATTTGCAGAGGAGCTTGGTCTTGTCCTTGAGGTTAGCTCAAGTAATCTTGATCTGGTCAGACAAAAGCTCGAAGAAAATGGTGTTTCTGCTGAGATTATTGGCAAAGTCACTGCATTGCTAGTAATAGAATTGTCGGTTGATGGTACACAACAACTGAAAGAAGAAACAGCTTACCTTAGAGACTTACGGGAAGAAACAAGCTTTCAACTCGAAGGGTTCCAGAGGTTGGCTTCTTGTGTGAAGCTTGAGAAAGAACGGCTACAAACTAGACACACCATCATGGTCATTATCTTTTACTCCTAAATTCACCGATGAAAAACTGAAGTCCCAAACCATAAAACCGCAAGTAGCTATTATTCGTGAAGAGGGGAGCAATGGGGACCGAGAAATGTCTGCTACGCTGCCAGATTTGAACCGTGGGATATTGCAATGTCCGATCTTCTCAAAGGGCTAGTTTCCTTGGATGAGTTCTGAGGAAGCCTTTGTTGGAGGATTCAGTTACGTCGATGTACTTGATTCAGCTAAAGGTTGGTCAGCTTCTATTAGATTCAACTAACCTCTCCTTCAACAATTTCAACAATTTTATAACAGAAGTGACACATTCAGTTTTGGTGTCTGTAATGGTTGCCATCTATGGCACTCCTTGGGTCGGTCCTTATGGCTGATGTAAGTGGTGATGAGTTGCAACCAAGGTTTATGCACAATGAGTCTGGAGTCTGGCCAATTTGAGTGTCAATTCACTAGTGTGAAGATTGGGGACTCTCCTGCTATAATGTTTAAAGGAATGGAAGGAAGTAGTTTAGGAGTATGGGCAGCTCATGGTGAAGGGCGGGCATATTTTCCGGATAATAAAGTTCTTGATTGAGTTGTTGAATCTAATTTGGCTCCAGTAAGGTATTGCGATGATGATGGTAGTGAGAAGGAGGTTTATCCTTTTACTCCGAATGGGTCTCCTTTAGGAGTTTTTTTTTTGAAATAAAAGACAAGAGAGTTGCCCCGAATTCTCATATATAGATTCAATCATTACAACAAGGAGTAATACGATATACATAAACAGTCCCACCACAAAAGTCTCTCATACAACTGCAAAATACAATAAACATCAAAATAACAACAAAAGCCACCAATCCCCACCCATGCACTGAACCTGATCCCCCATGGCCCTGCCTCGCGCCTAGGGTGCGGTGAGGACTGCTGATCCACTCAGTTGTTGCTAAAGCCAGTTCCTGTATTAGAAGGAGCGAACAGTGGACCCATGCGTGGTTTCTTCCGCACCCCTGGGATGGACAACCAAGAAGACGTGAGAGTCAGAATTTTATACATTATTTGGGCAAAATTACAAGAATGACTTCTAAAGCAGACATCGTTCCTATCAAGCCAAATGACCCATAAACAGGCAGCCATTAAGCAATCCCACTCCCTTCTACGTCCCTGAACTAACTCCATGTTTCTATATTCATCCTAAAGATAAGACACAGCCAAGGAGAAGCTGGACACGCCAAAGCCTAAGAGAATGAACTCCCAAATACTTTTACTATGATCACAATTGAGAAAAATGTGACTAATAGTCTCAATCCCGCTCCCGCACCTTGGGCAGGAGACCACATTGATACACCTTCTCTTAGCCAGATTTTCTCTAGTTAAAATTGCATCATTGGATACCAACCACAGGAATGCCCGCACTTTATGAGGAGCACACATATTCCAGATGACTCGATGCGCACCAAATCTAGTCCCCCATCACCGAGAGCGGAATACAATGCTCTGACCGAAAACTTACCGTTGGGGTCAGTGCGCCAAACCCTCTCATCTTGTTGGTTACCTAACACAGTTGAGTAATTCTGCAGGAAGGTATAAATTGGGACTAGACTTATATGGGTGTCAGCATTACTCAGCGGTAATAAACTGATGTGCCACAATGATTGCGCCGAATAATCTGCCACCAATGCTGGGCTATCTACCACCCGTTTTGGAAGGGTTTACTTTTTCAATATAGTTGTTTATTAGCAAAGTTTACTACTAGTTTCGGAAAGTAGGGTGTGTTTTCATGGATGGAAAAGAAGAAAGAACAAAAAAAATAATGTACACATGTCGTGTGTAAATTGTAATGAGACCGGATGTTATTGGCAGGCCAATTCTGGAGCAGCTTGCAATGTTCCTTGCCAAATAAGTTGCTGGTCTGGGCTATCTAACACTCTTCTGCTCTGTACTTAATATCAGCTCTCTTTTTTATATCTTATTTGACCATTAATGTATAATCACATAGGAATAAGAAGAAACATGTTCTTCTACTAGCATATAACAGACAAAGAAAAGTTAGCAGCCAATGGAGAATAAATAACGATAAGAAGTTTATGGTGGGGGAAAGAGAGCACCATATACAAGTTGAGAATGGTGATGTTGATGACAAAAAGTGTAATTAAGAGAGCAGAAGGCAATGAGGAAGAAGAGGAGGCACTGGGTGGCAGCATTGGATGCATTCAGAGGACTTACTATAGTGGTAAATAAGATCAACTTACAATTAATGACTCAAAGTTATTTAGTATTTGAGGTGCAATCCATTTAGATCCGGGAGAAAAAGAAATAGCATTTAAATCGTAGAGATTGTGTATTTTGGGCAGATAATGATATTGGTGGATGATGCGGGTGGCACGTATTATAGGATTGATCATTCACCATGGAACGGATGTACGCTTGCTAATACCAAATCTTAGTCCAATTTGCAATTATGAAAAATCCCTAAGTGAACTCTGAAGTTCTTTTTCCGATGCATCACAGAGTTCCAAACCTCTCCAGCGGAACCAGACAGATTGTCATTGTTAATTTTATATATGCACTTGTGTGTACTAGTATATATATAGGTGGTTTGTGTCATAATACACTTGATTCTATTTTCTCATCTTCTATCATGGTATCAGAGCTTGATTGCTTTTGATCCTCAAATCCAAAATAGAGGAATCCAAACCTAAATCAATCCAAAATCCAAATCCAAATCATAAACCAAACCGGATCTCATACCTGTTGTCGTCCAACACCAACGCCACCTGCTGCTGTCCCCCTCATTGACGCGATTTCGCTGCCGCACCTCGTTACTGCCTGCGCCACCTCCCTCGCACCGCCACAGCTGATCCTTTTTCTTAGAAACCCTATAGTTTATGCTTTGATTTTTTTTGGGTCTGCTATTTTGGTTTTATTTGTTGGACCCGCCCGACCAAGTCTAGCCAAACCAAACCGAACCTGGTCCAGTTGAACCAGATATGTTCTTTTTAATTTTTTATGTTTTCTTCTTTGGGGTCTGGTTTGATTTTGGATCCAAGCATGGCTTTTACTTCTTCTCCCTCGCCTATCCACTCCATACCTACTACACCCAAAAAATTATAGGGCCCATAAAATTACTTAATGCTTGTGCTTCTACGAGCTCATGACCCTGCTCATCATCTTCTGGAAGATCCGCCATCCACGACACCTCCTATTCCTTCTTCAGACTCTATTGTTACTTCTCCCACTGTGCCCGCTCAAATTCTTAAGGAGTGGACAACTGTAGTTTCTCGAGTACAAGGTATTCTTTGTTACTCCACGAATGTCTCCATATATCGTCAAATTTCTCTTCTTCCGTCTGCAAAGGCTATTTGGACACATCTTCAAGATACTTATGAGCACTCCAGTCATGCTCGTGAGTATGCCTTGAATCAAGAACTTGTTGTCATCACTCAGGGTGATCAATCCGTATCAGATTTCTTTGATTCTCTTCAGAATTTGTGGCAACAACTTGATGCACTTGAGGAGCCCTATAAGGAGATGAAGTGTGTAGAATCAGGTAATCGAAATGTCTTTATAAGTTTTTGATGCGGCTTTGTCCAAAGTTCATAGTTGTTCGAAGTCGGCTTATATCTCGTGAGACAGTTCCTATCTTGGAACAGACCAAATTGGTTGTGTTAGCCAAGGAGACCAATCTGCGGACCACTGCTATTCTTCCCTGTGCTACAATCTACTCCTTCCATTTTGGCTGTCACACCCACTACTCCTCCACAATGGCCGTTACAGTATAGCTCATCGTCTTCTGTTTCATCTTCTTTCTACTCGATGAGACCAAAGAAACAATGTACCTATTGTCACAAGTTTGGGCACTCCATTGACCAGTGTCGCAAGCGTCTGCAACTAACTCCAAGACCTCATGTAGTTGCTACTATTAAGATATCTACGGTTTATCTTCCGGCCTAGTTCAATCAGCTCATATCTCAACAGCTCAGTCATCAACTCCATCAGATGGGATTATTGCTCCCAGTGTCTCTTCTTTTTCTGTTGCTCCAACTCATCCGCCGAAGGTCATGAATGCCATTACTTCTCGCTTGTCCTTACAGCCTCCATGGTGGCTTGATTCATGTGCTTCATATCACATGACCTTTTATGCATCTATTTTCTATAATTGTTGTGCATTTTTATCTTTTATATCTGTGCGTACTGCCTCTGGAGATCTCCTCCATATTTTTCAACAGGGGAACTTCTCATCTTCTACATTTTCTCTTCCCTCGGTTCTTCATGTTCCTAATTTATCTCTGAAACTAATTTATGTTGGACAAATTGCTAATCACAATTGCACCATTATATTTGACTCTTTTTCTTGTCTCATACATCATTGCAGGATGGTACCTATGTCATGGATCGCTAGCACATCCCAATTGCCAAAGCCTTAAGTTCTACTATTTTTAACATGGGCGTTTAGGTAATCATTGTTCTTCCTGATTATCTTCTTTATTTCAGTCAAGTATCCTCAGTAGTGTGTGTGTAAGCATTGTACTCCCAACCTTAATGACTGTATGGATGTCATCTTGGTAAACAAACTCAGTTATCTTATCCCTTGAGTAATAAAGGTAGTTTTGGTTTCTTTGAGGTTGTGCATTCTGATATTTGAGGGCCTTCTCCTCATGTATCAAAATCAGACTATAAATATTACGTTGTTTTCATTAATGACTATTCTCGTTATACATGGATTTACTTCATGCATTCTCGTAGCCAATTCTTTAGTATTTACAAGACCTTTGTCACAATGATTGCCACACATTATAATCTTAAGATCAAAATCTTTCGGTCCAACTCTGGTGGAGAGTATATGTCTACGGAGTTTAGAAATTTCCTAGCCACTAAAGGAACCTTTCCTCATCTGTCTTGTCCTAGTGCTCATACTCAAAATGACACTGTCGAAAGAAAACACATGCATAACATTGAAACCACTACGACCTTGCTTCTTTCTTCCTCTATTCTCCTTCAGTTTTGCACTGAAACTGCTCTTATTGCTATCTACTTAATCAATATACAACCTTTGACTGCCATTGGCGGCGATACTCATTTCTCTCGACTAAAAGGCAAACCACCATGTATAACCATCTTCAGATTTTTAGTTGTATTTGTTATGTTCTTCTTCCATCTCGTGAACATAACAAATTATTCAAACAATCCGTTGAGTGTGTATTCCTTGGTTATGATCCTGAGTGAAAGGTGCTATCGTGGCTATGATCCCAAAGTAAGACGTCTTCGTGTGTCTCGTGATGTTCACTTTGTAGAAGATCGATTCCACTTTGGTAAAATTGACTCTTCTACATTTGATTCTCATTTTTTGGACTTTTTATATCTTTATTTCATCTTCCTTTGATTCATGTCCTATGATTCTAGCACTGCATTCTATCCTACCCACACCTACACAAGAGTCCTCCTCCTTTACGTGTCGTCCTCTACCATCGCCTTCCTTAGCTCATCATCGTATTCAGCAACTTTCGCATCACTTTACTCGTCGTGCTCGACCCATGAAACATGAACCATTAGTGCCCTCACCGGCTCCTACAATGCGTTCGCCTGTTGATCCGTGCGAGTCTCAACATCCTTTAAGGTTTCACCGTTCTCCTATTCGGCTTACCTACCCATACCCAAGTAATCCAGAGTCTGTTGTTTTTCTTGCTGCTATTCATTCTCAAATTGAACCTCAAAAGTTCAAAGAAGTATCATTGGTTTCTGTTTGGCAACAGGCTATGACAGTTGAGTTGGATGCCTTCAGCAAAACACGCTCTTGGGAATGTGTTCCATTTTCTTTAGGAGTACGACCGATTATATGCAAGGGGTGTATAAGATCAAAACCCGATCTGATAGTACTATTGAGCGCTACAAGGCTCAGCTTGTTGCATGAGGTTTTCAACAAGAATATGAGATTGATTATCATGAGACTTTTGCTCCCGTTGTGCACATGACCAATGTTCGGACTCATGTTGTTGTTGCTGCAGTTCGTAACTGGCCTTTATGGCAGTTGGATGTGAAGAATGACTTCTTGCATGGTATGCTTCATGAAGAAGTTTATATACTTCATCCTTCAAATACTGCATGTTGTCTTCGACGTGCACTCTATGGTTTCAAATAGGCTCCGCGGGCTTGGTTTGAACGTTTGAGTTCCACAGTTTGCTCTGTTGATTTTCGTCAGAGTGCTCATGATTATGCTATGTCCATTCACTCCTTTGGAAAAGGCCTCACAATTTCACTGTTATATGTTGATGATATGATTCTTACTGGTGACTATTCTGTCCATATTCAGACTGTGAAAACCTATCTACAAAATCAATTTGCTATTACTGATCTTGGCATGCTACGATATTATTGGGATTGAAGTTAACTCTAGTGACCATGATTATCTTCTTTTTCAACGAAAAATATATCGCAGATCTTTTGGCTCGTGCAAATTTCTCTGATACTCATGCTGAAGCAACTCCTACGGAACTCAACTCGAAATTCCGGGTACAGATGAGACTCCTCTTTCGATCCTATTCAATACCGACATCTTTTGGATAGTCTTGTTATCTCACCATTATCTGACCAGACATCTCACATGTAGTCCATGTTTTGAGCCAGTTTGTGTTTACTTCTACGTCTGTGCACTATGAACATCTGCTTCGAGTACTTTGCTATCTTCATGAACGGCCACTCGTTCCCTATTATTCTCCATGTCCTCTTCATTCACACTGAAGGCCTTTACTGATGCCACCTGGGCTAGTAATCTTTATGATAGATGATCCATCACGGGCTACTGTGTGTTTCTTGGGACTTCTCTTATTTTATGAAAATCCAAGAAGTAGACTACTGTCTCTCGCTCCAATTTGGAGGCTTAATATCGTTCTCTTGCCACAATCACAACAGAAGTAGAATGATTGCGATGGTTACTAGAGGACTTTGACATTGTTTCAAAGTCTACTCCCATCTTTTGTGACAACACTAGTACTACTAGAATTGCTTTTGATCGGTCAAGCATGAGCTCACTAAACATATTGGTGTTGGTGCTTTCTTCACCCGGGAACATGTTTCTAAGGTCATATCCCGGTATTATGTGCCTTCCGAAGCTTAGTGTGATCTTCACGAAATCTCAGACGAAGCCCCAACATCAGGCGTTGCTTTCCCAAATCACTCTTGTTGATCTACCATGAGTTTGAGAGGAGAACTTTATATATATATATGGGTAAAAGGGATATGAGCAACTTGCTCATTTAGTAAATGAGCAATTGATTATGTGGCATGCATGTGATACATTGGACAACTAACCCTTTAAAGACTTTTCCAATCACATGTATGCCACATCATCAATTGTTTATTTACTAAATGAGCAAGTTGCTCATACCCCTTTTTCCCTATATATATATATATATATATATATATATATATATATATATGATTGGGTAAAAGGGGTATGAGCAACTTGCTCATTTAGTAAATGAGCAATTGATTATGTGGCATGCATGTGATACATTGGACCACTAACCCTTTTAAGGCTTTTCCAATCACATGTATGCCACATCATCAATTGCTTATTTACTAAATGAGCAAGTTGCTCATACCCCTTTCCCCCTATATATATATATATATATATATATATATATATATTCTAGCACGTATATTATATGTGTCTATCCTATCTTGTATGCACTATTTGATGTAGTTGGCTTGTGTGCCCTAATACTTTGATTTATTCTATTTCCTCCGTCCTCTATCAGATCAGAACTCTAAAGCTTCTACTCTGGGGAATTCTCCTACAAGGTGAACACACCTTTTATTATCTTTAGTTCTAAACCAATGAAATTAGTCACATATACAAAAGTTTCATAGCTAATAGTTGGTTCATGAATTAAGGTGGCCACCCCCATGCTCTGTATAACTTGTCTTATGGTGTTGACATGAAATACATCAGATGGTGTGGAATTCTACTCTTGGACAAATACGACATTTTATTAATTTTTTTCTCTAATGATTTATCTTCAAATTATGTTGTTTGCATTTAAGTTCTAAAAACTTTTCTTGATTCTGTTTTGGGGAGCAGAGGATCGCCTTGGCGTACTTGGTCGTGGCAGTGATTGAGGCTCTAACAGTGAAGCTCCGGCCAACTGTTTTAACGTCTGGTTATTTCAGCATTTTCACTGCGTATAGATTGCAATGGTTAGAAACAATCTAAAGAAGTTGATTCTTTTTGTTGACTTGCTTAGTTCAGGAAGTACAAAAGTGAAATTTTTTCCACTGTTCAATTGATGAAAAACGAATGGTCAATTTATTTCTATGAAAAAAGACTCATTTGATTTTTTATTTTTTATTTTTATTTTTGGAAGGAAAATGTGGAATAAGACCACCCTGTTTCATTAATGAGAAAAAGACTCATTTAATTACAATGAAAGATATGGTATTTGATGAATTTACTGATTGTATATCCAGGCTTGGTGGGCTGAAAGCATTTATCGTTTACATGGTTGATATGGGTTAGATAACGTGGCCCCTCCTGGGCCGTCAGATCTCCTCAAATCCCGCTCTTTCCTGATCATCACGTCAACCCAGAGCCATATGGGTTTATGCCACGTCAGGCCCACGAGCAGACGGGTCCGACCCTGCCCAGCAGGGTCTCAGACCCATTTCCCCTGCCTATAAATACCAGATCTCCTCCTCACTGAAAAAGGTAATCAAACTTTCTCCCCCTGAAACCTAGCTACTGTTGCTTTTTCAGTGACTGACTAGATCGTTGGAGAGTCTGTCGCCGGGACTTCTCCCAGTGTTTCTAGGCAATGTGCAAGTACCCAGGACCGATCCGAGCCCACAGATCCGAGCCGAGCACCCGGTCCCTATCTCACTCCTGTTACTCTCGAGCCGGTCCCCCAGCTGAGGGTCGAACCAGGGCCAGAATCGCAACTTCCACTATACAAACTACAAGAACTCACACCTATTGCAACCACACCCCCAAAACAAACCACATCAGGTTGGCACCATCTGTGGGAAACCTCGGTTCTGACTCCAGTCCGATCCCAGCCAGGGACGTCATCCCAGAATCCGAGCTCTTACATGGCACCCAAGGCCAAAAGAGTTATCACCTCTGGACGTCGTCCAGATGCTCCTCCCCAGAACTGCCATGCCGACACTCAGGGATCCAACCATCTGAGGGTCGTTGGAGAACCCAGAGTCGGACCGGGCGTTTCTCGCTTGGTCGGGACTGACTTACGTCGCGTCATCGAGAACCGAAAAGCCAACCGAACAAGGGGAGGGGCTCCAACTCAGTCCTGAACCATCCAAGGCAGTCGTCCCGAGAGTGGGATCCAGAGCTCAGTCGCACAGCCCGGAGGCGGCCACTCCAACGCGACCCGGCCGGGCAAGCTCTAGTCACACGAGCCAAGTTCCAAAACTTTCGGAACGAGATCCTGGAGGCCATCTTAGGGGCCCCCGGAACCGAGACACTCCACCACTCTCACTCATGGTCGGGTACCGAAGGCAGCGAGCCTCGTGGCTCGACCCGCCCACCAGAGTAGGAAGATGCCGTCCTCTGATGCCTACAGAAAATGGAGAACCGCCTCGCCCATTTCGGCAAGGGTGGTCCGATGCCGGCTCAGGGTCATAGGCCGACCCAACCACCTTTCTCTGCTCCTATCTTAGAAGCAGAGATTCCCCGGAATCTTCGACCTCCCCAGTTCAAGACCTATGACGGCGAGGGTGATCCTGCTGATCACATGGAGGGGTTCAAGACCCTCATGATGATTCACAGCGCTTCGGATCCCCTCCTGTACCGCACCTTCCCTGCCACCCTTCCGGGCCCGGCCCGCGAATGGTTCTCTAGGCTCGTCCCTGGTTCAATCTTCTCGTTTGACCAGCTGGAGGCTAACTTTCTGGCCCACTTCGTGACCAGCAGGAAGGAAGAGAATACGAGCGCATCATTGCTGGACCTCCGACAGAAGGAAGGAGAGTCACTACGTGAGTTCGTCCGGAGGTTCACCACCGAGGCAAGGTCAGTCTCCTCCTTAGACGCCGAGGTTGCCTCGGTGACGTTCCGACACAATGTCCGACACGGCCAGCTGAAAGCTTCCTTGGCCAAGAAGCCTCCCCTAGACTTTCCCGACCTGCTCAACCGGGTCGAGAAGTACATTCGGGCGGAGGAGGCCCTAAACCCAGAAGGCACCAAAGAGGTCACTGGGAAGGGGAAGCGCAAGGCCGATGAGGCCGAGCCAGCCAAGAAGGTTCCGAAAGACGGGACCAGCATGAAGAGGGTCCCTCTGGTCCCTCGCTTCGAGAGGTATATGCCACTGACACAAAACATGTCGGCCATCCTCCTAGAGATCGAGGATAAGGACCTCGTCCAACTACCCCCTCGACCGACCAGTAACAAGAAACGAGACCAACGGTTCTACTGCCACTTCCACCGGGACAACGAGCATGAAACCGACAACTGTCGGGCCCTCAAGGATGAAATCAAGGCCCTCATCCAACCGGGGTACCTTCGAGAATTCACCCGGGAAAGCCCGAGGGACCGAAGGGATACGAGGAACCGAAGGCCTTCACCTTCTCCTCGCACACCCAAACGGCGTCCCGAGCAAGACCCAGAGCCCGACGAGACCGGAGGCCAGGCCATCCTACACTGTGTCCATGGGGGGACTATGGGAGGGGAATCCAATACTTCCCGCAAGGCATTCATCCGAGAGGTGAATGCCGTTCGAGACCTTCCTTCCCCCCAGATCCAGCAACTTCATGTCTCCTTATCTGGAGAAGACCTAGAGGAGGTCCAACTCCCGCACTGCGACGCACTCGTCATCAGCCTCGACATGGCAAACTTTGAAGTCCGCTAAATCCTCGTGGACAACGGGAGTTCGGTGAACATCCTCTTCTTGGTGGCATTCGAGAACCTCAAACTCCATTGGGACAAGCTCAAACCGGCCGGGTACACCCTCCACGGATTCTCCGGCACCCCAGTACAGATAGAGGGGATCGTGACCCTAGATGTAACCGCCGGCACGATCCCCCTCAGACAGACCGAGTCGATAGACTTTATGGTAGTCAACGCCAAAGCGATGTACGATACTATCCTCAGCTGACCCGGGCTCTGCTCCTTCCAGACTGTCCCCTCGGCCTACCACCTAAAGCTGAAGTTTCCTACCAAGCAGGGGGTTGGCATCATTTGGGGGAACCAAGAGGCCGCACGATCGTGTTGTATGATGGCGGTCGGAGGCGGGGTGTTTCCCCTCGATGCCGTCGAACTTCAACCTGAAAGAAGCCAACCAGAGCCTGAACCGGCGGACGAATTGAAGAAAGTCTCGTTCGAGGCAGAAGACAAGTCGAAGCAGTTCCGTGTGAGCCGCTCCCTCGCCCCCGACATGAAGTCGGACCTAATCGACTGTATCCGCCGCAACATCGACCTCTTCGCTTGGAAACCACCCGACATGCCCGGGATCTCCGAAGACCTGATCATGCACAGAGTGAGTGTGATCCCGGGCTCGAAACTGATCATCCAAAAGCGGCATAAGTTTGCCCTGGAGAGGCAACAAGCTGTTAAGGTGGAGGTGGACAAACTGTTGTCTACCCGGTTTATTCAAGAGGTCAGCTACCCGGAGTGGCTGGCAAACGTCTTGATGGTGAAGAAGGCCAACGGAAGCTGGAGAATCTGTATAGACTTTACAGATCTGAACAAGGCATGCCCCAAAGATCCTTTCCCCCTCCCCAGCATCGATGCTCTGATCAACGCAATATCGGATCACGAGCTCCTAACCTTCATGTACGCCTTCTCGGGCTACAACCAAATCCGGATGTTCCCCCCGGATATTGCCAAGACATCCTTCGCCACCGACCAGGGTTTCTACTGCTACCGGGTTATGTCCTTCGAGCTCAAGAATGCCGGAGCTACCTATCAGAGGCTCGTCAACCGAGTCTTCAAAGATTAGATCGGTTGTAATATGGAGGTATACGTCGATGACATACTCGTCAAAAGCCAACGGGGCAGGTCCACATCGTTGACTTCGAAGAAGCCTTTGGCATCTTTCGGACCCACAACATGAGGCTTAATCCTGCCAAATGTGCATTCAGCGTCTTCTCGGGCAAATTTTTTGGGTTCGTCGTTAGTCAGCGCGACATCGAGGTGAACCCTGAGAAGATCCAGGCCATAATAGACATGACCCCTCCTAGAAATATTAAGGAGGTGCAGCAGCTCACGGGGAGACTGGCGGCCATCGGCCGCTTCCTCTCCAAGTCTTGTGAGAAGTCCTTCCCCTTCTTCAAGGCTCTATGCGGAACCAGAGGCTTCGAATGGGGTGTCAAGCAGCAGGAGGCATTCGACCAGTTGAAAGAATACCTTGCCAACCCCCACTTTTGAGCAAACCTGAGCTGGGCGAACCCCTCTGGCTTTACTTTTCAGCCTCAGAAAGTGGGTTGAGTGCCGTTCTCGTCCCAGAAGAAGACGGAGTCCAGAAGTCGTTATACTATGTGAGCAAAGTTTTGCTCTCGGCTGAGACCTGATATGCAAAGATGGAAAAAGTAGCACATGCCCTGGTCATGGCCGCTCGAAAGCGCCGCCCTTATTTTCAGGCGCACTCAATCCAGGTCCATACGGACCAGCCCCTCAAGGTTTTGCTCCACAAACCATAGAGCTCCGACCGATTGATCAATTGATCGATCGAGCTAAGTCAATACGACATCAGCTACCAGCCAAGAACAGCCATAAAGGGGCAGACCCTCGCCGAATTCATCACGGAGTGCACCATCTCCTAGCAACCCAACAGTCAGGAGGCCGATCCGACGTGGGAAATTTACGTCGATGACTCCTCTTGCGAAGCGGGAAGTGGTGCAGGCATTATCTTGTGAGGTCCCGACAACTTCCTTCTTCAATATTATCTTCGCCTCAACTTTTCGGGCCTCTAACAACGAGGCAGAGTATGAGGCTATGATCACGGGACTTACCCTAGCGCACCAAGCGGGCGCAAGGCAGATTAGGGCCTATAGTGACTCTCAGCTTGTGGTCAATCAGATCACCGGGGAGTACGAGGCTCGTGATAATCGGTTGGTCCGGTACTTGGTAGTGGTCTAGCGGCTCTTAACATCCTTCGACTGTTCCATAGTACTACGAATTCCAAGAGAGCAGAACGTCCAGGCGGAAGCCCTGTTAAAGCTCGCCTCCTCATCCTTTGAAGGCCTCGACTGCACGGTGCTGATTAAAGTCCTCCTAAAGCCAAGTATCGACCTCCCCGAAACCCTCTGTATAAACAACGAAGCTCAGCCGGACGATTGGACCACTCCCATCTGAAAGTTCCTGGTAAAGAGCGAGCTCCTCCAAGATCGAGCCGAAACAAGAAGAACAAGGGTCCGCTCGGAAAGGTTCGTCGTGATCAATGAGATCCTATTCAAATGTTTGTACACAATGACGGATGGAAGACTCTATCTCCGTTGCCAATCCCCTGACGAGGCCAAGTACGCTATCAAGGAGCTCAATGATGAAATTGGCGGGTGCCACATGGGGAGCCGTTCGCTTGCCAGAAAGGTCCTGAACCACGGATATTACTGGCCCACAATGTTACAAAACGCCTTGGCCCTAGTCAAAAAGTACTATCCTTGTCAAAGATTCTCCTCAGTAAGAAGGGTCCACAAGCAAACCTCCATTCTTTAGCCAGTCTGACCCCATTCGCCATATGGGGGATGGACCTAGTTGGCCCCTTTCCGAAAGCAACGGGCCAAAGGAAGTTCCTGGTGGTCGCCATCGACTACTTCACCAAGTGGATCGAAGCCGAGCCCCTGGCAACGATCACAGAATAACAAACTCAGCAATTCTTCTGGAAATACATCATCTGTCGATTCGGAATTCTGCACATAGTCATCATGAATAATGGGACCCAGTTTGCGGGCAAGAATTTTCGAAAGTTCTGCAAAGATCTCGGTATCTAGCAACGATTCTCTTCGGTATGCCACCCGCAGTCGAATGGCCAGGCCGAGAACGCGAACCGCCAAATCCTTGACGGCCTCAAGAAATAGCTTGATAATTCCTTCAAGGGACTATGGGTCGACGAGTTGCTGAGCGTGCTGTGGGCACATCGAATGACGAAGAGGATCCCCACGAGAGAATCACCGTTCAATCTAACTTATAGCACGGAAGCGGTGATCCCCTTCGAGATCGGACTCCCTTCGCCCCGGATCATGGCCTTTGATGAAGAGAGCAACTCGGTGCAACTACATGCCAACCTGGACCTCATTGACGAGGTCAGGGAGAAATCCACCATTAGAAGGAGCATGTATCAGCAGAGGATCGAAAGATTCTACAACAAGAAGGTCCGTCCCATCGACATCAAACTTGTGGACCACGAGCTCAGAAAGTTAGCGGTATCCAACCCGGGCCAAAAGAGGATGCTGTCACCCAACTAGGAGGGCCCGTACAAGGTTTCCGATGTTGTGCGCCCCGATACATACCGACTCACCAACCCTGAGGGCAGGGTGAAGAGACCCTGGAATGCGGAACACCTCATCAAATTCCTCGAGGGGGAGGAATAGCTCTTGTAACTTCTTTTTGTAAATAGTAAGATGTAATCGGCACCGCGTGCCTCGTTTTGTTGTGAGTAAATATGATGTAATTTTTTCCTCACTTTGCCTCATGCCAGCTTTCTTAAAACAAGTACGGGGACTCGACATACGATATCGACCTCGAGCAAGGCCTGGGCTTTTTCAATCCCTGCGACCTTGACGGTGATGGCCTCGAGCCACACCCTGCCTTTCTTAAAACAAGCATGGAGGCTCAACCATTGGCATTGACCTCAAGCCACACCCTAGCTTTCTCAAGCTAATAGGGCTACACGCTCGGCAGTGCGTCCGAGCCGCAACCCGATAGCTCTTTCAAGTTAAGGGGGCTCGACCCTGGGCATTGATCTCGAGCCACGCCCTAGCTTTCTTAAGCTATGTCACGCCCCGCTTCCTAGAATACGGGAACACAGGCACGTAACTGAGGCCCAGCGAATGATATAAGTGCGCTAACTCATATCATCCATAAGCTGTACCGGTCTTAACTCAACAATAAAAGACAAATTAAACACAACCGCGCAGGAACATGATCACATAAACGAGAATGAAATTCAATAACCAAATCTGTAATAGAAGAACTTACCAAATAGCTCAAGGAACTCCTGCTCCAATCATAGAATAACTGCTCACCAATGCCTTCTGAAAATTCTCCTTGATCACCTGTACTTGTTTATCTAAAAAAAAAGAACAATTTATCCTTAGAGCAAGTCGTGGACATGCAAGTGGAGAAACAGAGAAACAATAACAATGGTGGTATAGCAGTGAATTCAATAAACGATGAAGTCAATAGTATTGAACAGTGACAAAGCAATAACAGTATAATACGCAATAACTATGATCTATCACGATAACGATGAACAATATCAATAATGACAATAATAACGATAACACTGTTCGATAAAGATAACAATATGCAGTGATACTGTGATGAGAGCCTTAGGTCTATTATTCATTTTTAAATCCTAGCTAATGCACGTACTACTGTGTCCCATGTGTGCCGTACCACAGGTTCGATGCATACAATCAATTTCGTTTAGATTAAGGTGGTAGATTCTATAGTTCATGTACTGGGTATGATGATGATAACGATAATAACACTGGACATGTGTAATTTCTTACACGATGCCGATAACGATAAAACACGGGACATGTGTAATTTCTTACACAATGCCGATAACGATAAAACACTGGCCATCATCCGAGTACACTTACTATATTGTCAACTACCCTAATCGACCCTTAACCCCGACTTTGATTTATTTTCTTTATTCAATTAACACACGGTAATGCAATTAATAAGAGATGATAGAAAAGGTGACAAAACAACCCTAGGATCATGCAATATACTCTATACAATTAAATACACTAAATATAACATTATAAACACAATTGAACATTATAAAACATAGAATCCCAATTCTGGACAGTAATAGGTTGCTGTACCAAAATCAGTATTCCCGTTGCTATAGGATAGCAAATGTGGATCCGTCAGATGGTCTAGAAACTAGACTCCCGTCCGGTTCCAATGCATACTTAAAAGTTACATTCCGACAACGATAGCTAGGCGAAATACAATAATCTTTGTAGATTTTAGTTTCTGGCTGGGTGTCGATGTTGACTAATTTTAATTATAAAGGCAGTAAATAATCATTACAAAAATCAGTAAAAATAATTTTTAATACCCTAAACATGTTATCTACAAATCTAGAATTTATCTTGGCCATAAATAATCATTAGTCCACTTAATTTATCAGCCTAACATGTTATGTACATGAATCTGAAATTTCAGCGTAGCTGTAGCAAAAGGGTCATAACTGGGGCAGTATAAGTCGGAATTCGAAAATTCTGATGTCTATTGACATCTAGATAGATAGGGATATGATTCACTTTCAGGGAGTTTCTGATTTTAATGAAGTTATCTAGGTCGAAACAGCACATTAAGATTTAGGTTGGCGTAATTTCCAGAATAGTCAACGTGTCCATTTGAATAAAACGATTAAAAGTTAAAAATGATAAATTGGAGTTTAATAATCATAAATCACAGCGGTCATTCCTATGTGAACATGGTATTAAGGTCGATGATGTCCATAATTCTAATATTTACAATTCAACCAATTTATCAATAGCAATCACATTAACAATCATCCATAATATACAATCGACAATAGATATTTTTAATGTCATGATATGAAGTGTGACAACAATTTTCTATTCTTATATTCAATAATTATAACTACATGGGTGTATGAAAATCCCTATACATTAGAGGCAAAAAGAAGGCACGAAGTCGAGATTACCACTTGGATTCGCTCGTGTAAATCCGTGGTATCCCAACGAAAGATACAATAATATTTTACGATATTCAATATGGATCCACTTGCGGAATTCAATAAAAATTATCGAATATGATACAATAAACATTCGATAGAAATGACTTGCCTTTTTGACGACGATTAGATCCACTTGTTGAAGAAAATTGGAATAAAAAATTTCCGGGCGAAGTCTCCCAAAAGCACGTGTGAAGCACGTGCAAAATCCAATGGTAGATCGAATTTCCCCCACACCAGATCGGTCCAGAACACCAAACGGCAACCCAGATCCGATGTGGCCGAACACAAAACACCAGATACCACCACTAACATCTCTCCCATACACCGGATTCAAGTGGCTAGAACACGGGACGGCAATCAGCTCAGATCTGATCAAGACCAGATCTTGATCAGATCCGACGGTGGAGATTGAATCCCGCCCAACACTGCTTTCCTCCATCTTCTTCTTCTTCTTCCTTCTTTTACTGAAACAGAGAATGAGAGAGGGATTAGTGCCGGCGCCGGAAGCGGTGGCTAGCGGCGAAGCGAGTGGCGGCACCCGGCGGTAGCGCCGACGATGGTTGGCTGCGCCGGCAGGGCGCATAGGGAGGCGCAACACACGATCGCTGTGACTGTTGCTGCTCTGGTTGTCGATGCCAAGGCCAGGCACACTGCGCAGGGCGACGCAGCGGTCTTTCGATGTTGCAGTGCGGCAAGGCGGAGGAGGCAGCCAGCATTGGGAGGACGGGCCGGGGGTTGAGGCGATAGTCGACGCTACCATCGACGAAGTTGCCGCTGTGGTTCGACGAAGTGGAGGAGAGGCGCTGGGGAGCAGATGCGCCGCTGCGGTCGAAGGTGGAGGAGGATAGGCGAGGTCGTGGAGGGGGATCGACTGCAGCGCGAGGGCGGTGCGGAGGAGGCACGCCGACGCTGCACTTGCGCGAAGGAGTGGTGCGACGCCGGAGGTCGGGAGCGGCGCGTCACAAGGTAGAGGGCGGGAGAAGAGAGAGCGGGATGGGAGAGAGGAAGAAGATGTTGGGTTTGGGGTTTTTGATTTGTTTTGTTTGGTTTTGGTTTTGTTTTGGTTGGTTTAAACAGGGAAGGAGAGAGAGAGAGAGATAGCACAATTAGGGGGCTTAATAGTAGAGATTTAGTTACTCAAATTGGGAGTTACAAATCATGGAGATTGTGGGGGAGTGATTAGGAGAATTGATAGGGATTAGTCCGTTAGGGAGAGATTGGGGGTAGTTTGGGTTATTGGATTTGGGTTTAGATGGATTTGGATCCAATAAGAGATGGGTCTTGGTTTTGGGTTTAAAAATCCAATAGAAGATAATTAAATAGAATAGGCTTTATAAGGCACACTTATATATACACATACACATTAAATCATGAACAATTAAACTAATAGTATTAAAAATAATAATAACAATATCAAATAGAAATGATAATACTAATAACAATAATAATAACAAAATTTGATTTTCAATAAATAATCAAAGATGACAATAATAAAATAAACTAATAATCATATTCGTAGCAGTAAAAATAATAATAATATTAGCAACGACGGTAATAATAATAGTAACGATAATAATAACATGAATACAATAATAAGATTTGAGTTCAGTAGATTCATTAAAAATCATTGAAATCCAAATCGAAATAACATAATAGATTTGGACTAACATATAAATAGTCGATCATTTGAAAACGGCAAATAAGGTTGAAGTATTCCATTATTCGATAATAAATATAATTGTTCGAGAAAATGTTCTAAATGTAAAGTTCAAGCCGGATTTAACAAATACTGAATTTATAATTTTTAAATACATAAAAATACATAGAAAATACGCATTTTCGAAAACAAGGGTTACAAGCTAATAGGGCTACACGCTCGGCAGTGCCTCCAAGCCGCAACTCGATAGCTCTTCAAAGTTAAGGGGGCTCGACCTTCGGCATTGACCTCAAGCCACGCCCTAGCTTTCTCAAGCTAACAGGGTTACACGCTCGACAATGCCTCCGAGCCGCAACCCGACAACTCTTCCAAGTTAAGGGGGTCTTCAACATTCCGAGCGCCCGAGGGGTTTTCGTCAAAATAACCAGGTCTTGAACCCTCGACCGGGATTTCAGCTCTCGCCCTACCCAAAAGTTTTCATTAAGATTTAGGACGCTCGCCTTCGGCAAGCACCCTGAGCCCCGAACCATGGATCGAACCACCTTTCACCCGCTGGCAATAGGGGGTAAAACAGTACTCAAAGCCGTTACCCCCAATTATCAGAGGGTGGCAGAGGAGCCACCAATCTGGGACCCTCGGCCAAGGGTTTCATTGGGGACCGACCTACCTCTCACCCGCTGACAACAGGGGATAAGACAACACTCATAGCCGTTACCCCCAATTGTCAGAGGGTGGCTCGGAAATAAGTCAGCGTCGGCTTGATGCCTTTCTCCTGGAACTTTAGAATGAAGCAAACTAGGTATTTCCATGAGTTGGGACCGTACTGCATCGGACTCAACTCCCCCCACTTCAAAACCCTCACGATAAAAGGGTGCAGCGGCAGCCTCAACCCAGATATGAAGGCATCCTTGGGAAACATACAATAGCTCGACTCCAGAGCTATGGTCAGACGGATTCTAGGGTTTGGGATCAGAAGTTCGAACTCCTTCGAAATGAAGTAGGTCGCCCTCAGGATATGCAGATAGTCTGCCCTCAAGACACACTGGATGCTGTCCATCTTAATCATGGTCCGACCCTCATCCCGCAGCAAGGAGGTGAACACGACGAGACCCTCAACGTCGTCAGGGTAAATCCTGATCGACCCCGGGTATCTATGGGACACGGGGGGAAACTCAAACCCCAGCTCAGGACCATATTTGTCTGGCGTAGGTGGGCTATCAGGGTGAATCCACTTCCTCTTCCTCCTATGAGGGCGAAACTTCTTCTCCGGAGATGGGGTCGCTAATGGGGGCAGAGGCGGGAGATCAACCTCCTCCTCGGCTGCCTCCCCTGCGGTTCCTCCTTCCTCTTCTCCTCGGCCATCGCCTCCCTCAGTCTCCTGTTCGGGCTCCTCCTGGTCGTCCTTCGCACCAAGCTCTTCCCCCTCGGGGTCTCCTTCCTCGTCCTTCGCATCAAACTCTTTCCCCTCGGGGTCTCCTTCCTCGTACTCCGCACCAAGCACTTCCCCCTCGGGGTCTCCTCCCCCGTGTTCACCCTCCTCCACAGGCTCCTTATCTGGCCTACTGGATCGTAAAGGCTGCACGTCATACACAACGATGCCCTCACCCCCCGATCCTAAGTCTGACTGAACCTCCTCCTTTACTTGAAAGTCGCCCAGCGACCAAGATGTCGATGCCACTTACCTCCCTCCTCAGAGCGACCTGAAGTGCTTGCCTCAGAGCCGGACTGAGCGCGCAACATTATGAATCTAAAATACTAACCTGAAAATATCGAGCTACGGGAAGATCACCGAAAAAAGGTTGTTGATGGCTATTTGGAGGAATTCCTGTTCTCAGAGAAAAAAATGCAAAGTGAGAAAGTGAAAATGGGGGGGAGGAGATTTATAACAGAGGAAGAGACTCCACGATTTTTGCAAAAAATCTAACTGTTGGATCTTGATCAAGATCCAACGGCCACTAGGATCTAAATCGCTTCGATTCTTACGCCTGTGACGTCAGCCTGGGGCACAAAATTACCTCTTTACCCTCAGCCCTTTCAGCCGGTACAACAGCTAGGAGCGCGTGGCCAACTGCTCGAGCACTTCCCCAGGCTTTTCTAACAAGTCTGGGACTCGGCGCTTAGTTGGCACCGTGAGCCACAAAAACTTTCCCAACAAGTTTGAAGCTTGACGCTCGGATGGCACCGCAAGCCACAAAAAATTCTCCAAAAAATTTGAATCTCGGCGCTCGGATGGCACCGCGAGCCACAAAAACTTCCTCAAAAAGTTTGAAGCTCGGCGCTTGGATGGCACTGCGAGCCACAAAAACTTCCCCAACAAGTTTGAAGCTCGGTGCTCGGATGGCACCGCGAGCCACAAAAACTTCTCCAATAAGTTTAAAGCTCGGCGCTCGGATGGCACCGCGAGCCACAAAAACTTTCCCAACAAGTTTGAAGCTCAGTGCTCGGATGGCACCGCGAGCCACAAAAACTTTCCCAACAAGTTTGAAGCTCGGTGCTCGGACGACACTGCGAGCCACAAAAACTTTCCCAATAAGTTTGAAGCTCGGCGCTCGGATGGCACTGCGAGCCACAAAAACTTCTCCAATAAGTTTAAAGCTCGGCGCTCGGATGGCACCGCGAGCCACAAAAACTTTCCTAACAAGTTTGAAGCTCGGCGCTCGGATGGCACCGCGAGCCACAAAAACTTCCTCAACAAGTTTGAACCTCGGTGCTCGGACGGCACTGCGAGCCACAAAAAGTTCTCCAACAAGTTTGAGGCACGACGCTCAGACGGCACCGCGAGCCACAAAAACTTCTCCAACAAGTTTGAGGCTCGGTGCTCGGACGGCACCGCAAGCCATAAAAACTTCTCCAACAAGTTTGAGGCTCGGCGCTCGGACGGCGCCGCGAGCCACAAAAAATTCTCCGACCCTCGACGCTCGCCAAAGCTAGCTTCTACTCCTCAAATCTTGACGTCCCTTGCTTTTCCAACAAGTGAAGGGACTTGTCTCCCGACCCTCGACGCTCGGTGAAACGAGCTTCTACTCCTCAGATCTCGACGTCCTCTTGCTTTTTCAACAAGTGAGAGGACTCGTCTGCCGACCCTAGACGCTCGGCCAAGCGAGCTTCTTCTCCTTAGATCTCGACGTCCCCTTGCTTTTCCAACAAGTGAGGGGGCTCGTCTCCCAACCCTCGACGCTCGGCGAAGCGAGCTTCTACTCCTCAGATCTCGACGTCTCCTTGCTTTTCAAACAAGTGAGGGGGCTTGTCTGCCGACCCTAGACGCTCAGCCAAGCGAGCTTCTTCTCCTCAGATCTCGACGTCCCCTTACTTTTCCAACAGGTGAGGGGGCTCGTCTTCCGACCCTCGATGCTCGGCCAAGCAAGCTTCTCCTCCTCAGATCTCGACGTTCCCTTGCTTTTCCAATAGTGAGGGAGCTCGTCTCTCGACCCTCGACGCTCGGCCAAGCGAGCTTCTTCTCCTTAGATCTCGACGTTCCCTTGCTTTTCCAACAAGTAAGGGAGCTCGTCTCCCAACCCTCGATGCTCGGCCACGCGAACTGCTTCTCCTCAGATCTCGATGTCCCCTTGCTTTTCTAACAAGTAAGGGAGCTCGTCTCCCGACCCTCGATGCTCGGCCAAGCGAGCTCCTACTCTTCGGCACTCGACACCCCTCATCACTCCGAGAGGGGATCCCCTTCATCCTATCCTGCTGGCCTCTCCAGGAAGATATGAACCCCGTTCTTCACCGTACACACCACTCCGCTCTTCCTACAAAGGCAAAAACCACTCCTACGTGGCTGGATTATACAGCCCTCCAAGAGTGGGGGGCTCCTGATATGGGTCAGATGATGTGGCCTCTCCTAGGCCACCGATCCCCTCAAAAACCGCTCAGCTCTGATCATCAGATCAGCCCTAAGCCCCATGGGCTTCTGCCACATCAGGCCCACGGGCAAGCGGGTCCAGACCCGGCCCAAACGAGTCCAGACCTGTTTGGCCTGCCTATAAATACTAGGCCCTCTCCCCCTTCACAAGGTAATGAATCTTTCTCCTTAAAAAGCTCTAGTTACTATTGCTTTCCAGTAAACTGACTAGACCGTCGGAGGGCCTGCCACCGGGATCTCTCCCGGTGTTCCTAGGCCGAGTGCAGGTACACGAGACCAAGCCGAGCCCCCCAGATTCGAGGAGCTGCTAGGATCCGAGCCGAGCATCAGTCCTCCACTTCACTCCCGCTGCTCTCGAGTCGTCCCCAGCTGAGGGTCGAGCGTATAGCCAGTACTGACTTCCACAAAAAAAACAAATCGAGAGAACTCACACCTGGTGCAACCACCCCTAAAAAACAAACCGCATCAAGCACCTTTTAGCGAAAGCATTTTTTGTTTGCATCAATACCAAATAGAGCCCAAGGTGGTCGGTTCACATCAATACTAAAGAAACAAGATGGATAATACTGATAGTGTGTGGCAATGTTGTCACAACCGGACAACGAACCAGCATCTACTGGCACTCACTGAATGTGCAAGGTGGTGTAGTCATCCTAGACGATGCCTGCACTAACAGAACTACCCAAATCGTCTCGAATTGATGTCATCATATAGATTCGTGTCTTTTTCATGATATTATGGACAGAGAAGAACTTTTCCATCTTATCCATTCTTTAGTTACTATTGATCATTTCTAAATTTGGATTGAACTTTTCCTTTTGCAGCCATTCCTCTGAACAAGCTACTCTATAGCTTCATCAATGTTTGTTTTACCACAGGGGCAGCATGAATTGTTTTCTCCGTCTTTTACTTATTGGTGAACTATTAATTTTCACTCTGATTTCCTGATATCCTTAAATTTTTACATATCAAATTGTATTTGGATCATTCTCCTTATGATGTATACAGATAGATGTGTGGGGAATGAGAGTTCCATTTCTGTTCCTAGAGTGGATTGGGATGAATGCCATGCTTGTGTTTGTATTGGCAGCACAGGGCATCCTTGCCGCATTTGTGAAAGGGGGTATTATGAGAAACCTGAAAATTCTCTTGTAAGATTGATCTTACGTACAGTTCAGTTTAAAAAGATCATTTCCTTTTGTTTTTTTACATCTTTTCTCCCTTGAGAATGTGCAGGTCCATTGGATTAAGAAGTATGTATTCATTGATGTATGGCATTCTGCAGAGAGGTTCGGAACTCTGTTATATGCTATATTTGCAGAGATTTTTTTCTGGTGCCGGGGTCGATCGTGTCCGGCATCCTTCACAAATTGGGGATCTACTGGAAACTATGATCAAGTGAAAGCTAGTTGTTGTATTTGTTTTTATCTTTTTGCTGATTGTTTTTACATTCCAAATTGCATGTCGTCTTTCCCCCTTCGCCCTTTGCTTGTATGGAAACTAATGTAAGATAAACTAATCTTGAATCTGGTTAGTTTGCTTGTTTGAACTTTGAACTACTCCATGCACTTATTCAAAAAAAAGGAAAAAAAAAGAAAAAAAGAAAAAAAGAAAATGGAAAACTACTACACGCAGTCACGCACTACCGAAGTACGAAATTAAAATACTAATCTACGTGGAAATAATGCATCAACATGAAAATTTATCAGGTACTAGGTTTGCTCATTGACACGTGCCTATGGCACGTCTTCGGAATGGAGCACCTTGTTTGATCATATAAAATAATTTTGGAGGTCCAGTAAATTAATTGAAGTAGTAAACATATTATATGAGAAACTTTTGGGAGTCCAGCAAAAAATATATTATATGATTTTTTTTATTTTTTTGAATTATCTTTAAAGTTTTAAAATTTTAAATTTTTTAGTTTTTTAATTTTTAATTTTTTAAAAATATTAAAAAAATTTATTCACTTAATTTTTTGAATAGAAGTGGGAGGGGGAGAGAGAAAAAAAAAATTAAATAAATATAGGAGCTGCTTTGGGTGGGGAATTTGAATTTGAGTTTTGGGAAAAACTTTTAGGAGAAAAAAATATATTTTGTGAGGATAGATATGGGTTTTTAATTTTTTGGGAATTAAAAGAGAATCACTTGATAGCTTTCTTTGTATTTTATTATATAGATAATATGCTAAATATGTATTTTTGTTTTTATTTTGGGAACATCTACTTAATATGCTAAATTAATGTTGAAGAGGCTAAACCTGAAACAAACATGAAGTGTCAAATATTAATGTTCTGGACATGAGAGATGATAAGTAAAATAGTCCAAATGGTGAGAACAATCAAGGTGCATGCATGAATGAATATTCATGTTCATGGTGTAGTATAGGGACAACCTAACTCCTACCCCTCACATCTACTGATCAAGGACTACTCACATACGTACAGTAGTGCAGGGGAAGGAAAATGACAAATCAATCCCAGTAGATATTGTCCTAATATATGGAGCCCCACCTACAAGAATTGACTCGATCTGGGCCAATCACATGCATGCCTTCTTGTATTTCTCTATAGCTGCAGGTCTTCTCAATTATTTTTTTGATATATCGAATAGAGTTAAACGATTCCGGCCATCAAAAAACATATATATAAAAAACAGTTGAGATACAGAAATAATTATAAGAGTTTACAAGCTGTAAAACAAAAATTAAAATACCAAAATGAGTACAAAAATCAGATGAGTCGCACGCAAATAAGATATCTGTGAACACCGAGAAGGACAACGGAGCAAACCGCCAGAATAACGACGCAACTAAAGGAGGTAATCGCTCTGCCGCACCAAAGAGGAGGCGAGACGCCCACAAAGGCAAGCAACCGCAAGGCAAAAGGAATCGCAAACGAACAGGAAGTCAGATCCAGGGACACCCAAACCTTGATGACATGAGCGAAGTTTGTGGAAGAAAACCAAAAGACAGATCCAAAACTCAGGAGGCAAAACAGCCTCACACGAAGGCACAAAGCACAACCTGCACAGAAAAGAAAAGAGAGAAAACGCAGGAACCCAGGCGCACCACTAAAAGGCTCAGGAAATAGTGTATGCAAACATACACAAGTGTGCATACACAAAAGGCAAAGGTAGGAGGAGAGAAGGCACACCACAAAATATTTAAAGACGTGGCTAAAAGAGAAGAAACCGGCCCAGCAGCTCATGAAAACACAAACCGCACCGAAAGGACAAAAAACCGGACTGCCAACTCCGAGGAGGACAGAACAATGCAAAAACTCAGCTGTGCGGAAGAAGATGAGCCGACACTGAAGCTGCTTTCTTAGCTGAAATACGAGCACTCACGCGAATTTGCACATTAGAATAAAGTTTCTTATTGTATTTTCACTTAGCGGGGGGAGTATCGACCTCCACCAAAGGGAGCGAAATCACTCCATGGTCCGGCATGCTAGTCTCAACTTTGTTTAGGCATGCAGAGGGTAAAAGGAAACTGGAAGAAACTGACGATGATATAGGAATGGAATTAGTATGATAAGAATAACGAGAAAAGGAAGAGTCACCAAGAATCGGTTGATGAACGAGCCCCATCTTACTACGTAACCAAGAATGGTAAGGCTTAAAGGATTTAAACAAAACAGACTTCTTATCCAAACTCATACTCAATGAAGGCCTCACAGCTTTAGTACGGGGACGAGGCTAAAAAGTGCCTGACCGAGGAAAGGAAACAAGTTTCGTGAAATCCGAGCGATCCTTAAACAGGCAAGCAAAATTAGGATACTGAGGAGTAGCAAGAGAAGCACCATGAGCAGCGGAAGAAGTAGTGGGGTTCATAGATGGATAAGGCACCACTACAGAGGAGTCAAACTCCTTTTCAGACTCAAGACTACTCTTCCTCGCGAAGCATGCATAAAGCATGCACTTAAAGAGAGGATAATTAAGAAAGGAGAGACGTTTGGCCGGGAAGGATTTAACCAAAACAAAATCCTTATCCAGACTCATATTCAACGTAGGCACCACAGCTTTAGAATGAGGACGAGCCTGATAAGAAACCAACCGAGGGAAGGAAACAAGTTTCGTAAAAACCATTCGATCCTTAAACAGATTAGCAATATTGGGATGCTAAAGAGTGCCAAAAGATGCACCAAAAGCTGTGAAAGAAGTAGATGAGATCGTTAATGGATAAGGAACAACTGCAGAGGGGTCAAAATTCTTTTCAGACTCAAAACTAAACTTCATCTCCAAGAATGCATTAAGCTTGCCCTTTAAGAGTAGATAGTTAAGAAAGGAGAGAAGTTTGGCCGGTAAGGGTTTGCCTGTGGGTGATCCAAGAAGTTTTTGAAGGGAAAAACATCGACTGCGCGAGTGTCCAAACTTGTCACAGAAGATGCACTTCATTTTATTCACGCACACTCGTTTAAGATGCCCAGAAAGGAGGCACCTGTAACAAACCAGGAGCGGGTCGGACCTACTAGAGGAATGAGCAATAGGAAATATGGGAAAGCAATGAGAGCGACCCAGTTTGAAGGGCTTTTTTTTTAACGACCTCGACCCAAGACGGGCACAAAGAGGCCATGGCCCCAAACCAGAAAAGGGCGAGACCGAGAGGATACCCGAGCAGGACTGTGGAAACTAATATAGAGAAGAACAGTTACAACAAAAGTGGCTATAATAGAGAGGATAACGGATCGCTACAGATCCAGAACACAAACACCAATGCAATTCGATGCAATAGACCAACCGTAATGCGAGCACCAGGGGATCGGTAAGATCCAAGCCACAACGAATCAGAACTAAAAAGTGTTCAGAGAGAGAGTCGTAAAGAAGCTTCAGAAAGATTAGTAAGGGCCTATTTTGCAGAAATAACTGAAAACAGTGGTATTTTGTGTTGGCCGATAGAAATAATTAGAAGTATCCTCCGAAAGAACAAATTGGAATGGTAGATCTAAACAGATCAACATAATGCACAGAGCAATGCACGGAGCCGAGAATCGCCAAACTAGATCACAGATCTAAAACTACTAAGAACGTAGGTTCAAGAACGAAAAGGGAGAAAGAGGAACGGGTTCAAAACGAACTCAAGGAGAGTCGAATCGCAGAGAACCCTAAAATTAAGCATACTAAGTGTTACAAATATTCTTTACAAAATTCCTTTTTACAATAAAAGGATTGAGAGGCACAGAAAACTGAGAAGGGAACAGAAGAGAAGGAAAACCGAAAGAAAAGAAAAGAAAAAATTAAATAAATAACTTACAAGAAGTAATCTCATATTACAATTTGAGAAGTCGAGACCTGTGTATCACAGTGTCCTTAAAACAAATTTCGCCTCTTCCGGTTACTGGAATGAACAAAGGCGTCTGTCTCCCAGGATACAACGACCGGAGCGATCACGTAGGCACCACGTAACACTCCCGAACTGAGTAGCAGTGCTTGAATCCTATCACCGACTTACCAATAAAAACCAAGAACCGAAGAAAAATAGTACAATACTTAGAGAAGGAGAGGAAGAAGATCTGTTGTGCAGGGAAGAAAGTAGAGGGGAGACCTCTATTTATAGGGGCTGGATTAAAACCGTAACGGTAGACAAGGCTGTTAATGCCTTCATTGAATGCCGAGACTGTAACGGCAGACAGCATTCACTGCCTTCAGTGTAACGGCAGACAAAACGTTAAATACAGTACTGAAACGGCAGACAGAACCGTTTCTGCATTCATTTCAGCCGTTACAAAAAGAAAAATCAAAACTGTAGCAAAAAGTGGCTCTGCACGGGGTGGGGTCAAGTCGGTAAGGCATTCGTATCCGCAGGTCGTGCAGGCGTACACAAGTCGCATGTAATTCGGTCTGAGATTTGCACCCCCTGCGCGCGAGAGAGAGCCTCTCTTTTAGCTATCTTACAATGATAAGAAGGAGGTTGCTATATATCCTTTTCTATTTTTTTTGATTTTTCCGATGTGGGACTATGTTCCCTTAACCCATTTCATGAATGAAAACTACTCACTTTGAGAGACAATTTTTCATTCACCCCTTAACCGATTTTAACAAACCAATATATGATTTTGATCTACTCACGAAGGAGAATACAAATCAATCAAGATCTCTCAATAATTCATTGAGGATCTTACTCAAAAAATTGCTCAAAAATCGGTTCGTAAATGGTGTATAAAACACTCATTTTCTAACACTAAGTGCTAAAGAAAAATAAATAAAAATATACTCACAGTGCTAGTAGAGGAGAGAACGAAGCCAAACTCCGAGAGAGGGGGAGACCGCTGGAGCAAATCTGGAGAAGCTTGGAACTTCGAAAGCAAGAACCACGAGCGGAAGAGGAAAACCTGAATCCCTACCGGGACCCGCACAATCACCACTGAGGGAGGAGGGAGGAGGCGCTGCTCCACGAGGAGACAGGGAGGGAGAGGTAGACGCGGGAGAACGGGATGGAACAGAGGCTAGATGGGTCTAAGAGGGTCGGTCGGAAAAAAGAGGGAAGGGACCCAAGACGAAAAGGGTTTGGAGAATGAGATGAGGCTAGCTAACAACTTTAATGAAGGAAGGAGAGTGAGAAAGTAGAGAGGGACGCCGGATCTGAGCCAGCAAGGTTGTATTTGTGGGGAGGAAGAAGTCGCCAGACGATTTCAAATTAAATTCTAATTCTATTAGGTCTTCTCAATTATGATACCCACATTTTACATGTTTCAAGTGAAAAATATTCCATTGGAGTCTGGACAGAAGAAACTTAACCCTGCAGCTCCTATATATTACACCATATTGTAGTAATTCGAACAGCAGATAAATTGTTTGGTTTGATGTTGTTATATATATACTAGTACTGATGAATGGTAACGGTTTTATTTTTTGCTTTAAGTTTGGCGTAGTTGACAAGTTTGAAATAAGATGATATATATTAAATTATCAAATTTGCAGAAAAGAAAGGCACAAATACAGCAAATAAAATTGGAAAAATCTTATATTGCATGCAACCACGAAACAGTAAGGTAAATATCCCTACAGTTATATCTAAGAAAATAGTCTATATATATATACTCTTACATACATGCATATATAGTACTACAAGCTAATAAGAGGAAGATCAACAACAACAATATTCATCATATATATAGTAAGACTGATCATAGGGAGACCCCTAGCTAGTTCTTGGTCAGTATCTACACCGATCGATATAAATACATATATATCACTTAAATCCGCTTTCACCCTCCGGTAGAGAACTCCATTCCCAAAGCTTATCTGGAATCGTGGGTAGAGAATTAGGCAGAACAGTGAGAGGAACCAGCTGAGGCTGCGACGACAAGGATGACAGAATGTGAATTTGCTGGTTATCATTACTCAAGTAGCTTTGATTGTAGCAAACTATCCTGTTGAGCTCGTCAATGGTTGGCGATGCCATGTCATTTGGACTCTTTGGGTGGTGCAAATTAATTGAAGCAACTTGCTCTTCTTCCATTAATATTGATGTTGCACTTATTGTAGTGTTTGCTACTGGATTGATTGTAGTTGTGTTGTAGGCGATTGAGGGTATATCTTGGTCGGTTTTGGGGATGTTTTCGGTGTTTGGTGGGGTGAAGATTGGCGGTGGGGGTGGTGATTTGTGATGTTTATGTGAGGTTGGATCCCCGGAGTTGGAGGAGGAGGAGGAGGATGGCTTGGAAGGGAGAGTGGCAGGAAGATGGAAGGGGTCGGAGGCTCTTTTGTAGACTCGGCATAGAGAGATTTCGCCCTGTACGGATTTGAAGAAAGGAAAAGAAAGAAAGAAATAAAGGAAAAAAAAACAAAATTTAATTAACTTCAGTGTGGGGGAAACAATATATAAAACACCAAAAAATATTAATAATAATTAATAAAAACAAAATCATGGATTCAAGATATATATATATTGTGGAGGAGGAAAGAATTGAACCAGCTGTTTAACTTTACCATAATGGAAGTAAAGAGAGTAAAAATTATGGATTCAAGACATCATGTAATCCAAAAATTCTAAGATATATATTTGAAATAATATAACCATAAATTAATTAATCTAAATCTATGAGAAGACCTATTCTTAAATTTCATTTGCTATAGAATATTGATCCCAAAAAATGCATCCTAAAAATTGCTAATTAAGAACAAAACCCTTATTCAACAGTGAGATTAAAGAGAACATGAACTTACTACTTGACAAATGTAGCATGAAAAGGGGAATTTTTTTTGAAGCTCTGTGAATTGAATAAGTCATGATATATCCCACTCATACATTATCTCCTTAATAATAAGTCGTGATAAATTATTAAAAAAAAGAAAGAAAGAAAACCAATGTAATTAAGGTGATAGATCATTTGTATTGGAGAACCAATGTAATTAAGGGCTGTCATTCTCTAATATTGAAAATCTATAAAAGTCCAGTCGACAATTTCATAATTACATTCTCGATGTGTGTCTTGAATTCAACAGCTAGCTCATGTTTAAGAGTTACCTTGTGATATTGGTCAGTTTCCCCGTGGGGAAGCCGATACTCATTCATGATCCAAGCAGTTCGAATGCCTTTGGGTGCCTTACCAGAATAGAAAACAAGCGTCTTCTTCAATCCAATAGACCTTGAGCTCTGGTCTGATCGGATAGTTCGGTCAGCACCAGTGGCCTTCCAGTACCCCGATGTTGTCACCCGGTTTGGCCGGTCACCATTCCGGTACTTCCGGTCTCTAGGGACGTAAAAGAACCATTCCTTCTCCCCGATTGTTGCTAATGCTGCAAAATTCAATTAATGTATACATAATATTAGTTAGTGGTATATATATCAATTCGATCGAAAAAATTTAAAATCTTAAGATTTGGAATTAAGCGCTGGACTATCTCTAAAGCGCGAATACTGTTATTTAGATATTATTGGATGTGTATCATGTGATCTTCATTACAGAAATTAACTACTTTTCTGACAAATTTTAACTCTAAAAAAATTGTAAACTTAAGAGTTTGTATGATAATTTGTAAATAAGTCTAAAGTGACATAATATATATGAATTTTATATGAATTAGGAAAATGAGAGAGAGAGAGAGAGAGAGAAATTAGAGATAGAGGAACCTGGGAGTTCCCAAGGATCATAGCTATAGAGATCGAGGGAGGTGATGAGGTCGACATTGAATCCTTTGCCCTCCACTTTGCGTCGGAGATAGAACTCAATCAGCTCCTCTTCGGTTGGATGGAACCTAAATCCCGGCATCACCACGTCGTTCTCATGCCCATCATCCTCTACCACCACCACTTCCTCCTCCTTATTATTGATAATATTGTTACTATTAATGCCAGTATCGATATCGGTTCGTTGCTCTTCCATCCCTCTCATGGCCGCTGCGATTGCCATTAACTCATCACTCACTACTCTTTCTATATCTCTCTTCCTCTCTACCCCTTCTCTATTTATACTTGTAACCAGGTAGGCATCTAACTGTTTCTGGATTAGGGAAAAGTTTTCAAAAAAGTAAAGAAAAAGGAGAACTAAGAGATTTTTTTTTTTGGAGAAATGTTGAAAAAGAGAGCAACTGGAGTGGGGACTAGTAGGAAATTTTTAGTTATATTCTTTTTTGCAGGCCAACTTACTATAAAAGTCTATATGTCTAATATTACAAGGGGAGAAGACCTTAGTATATTTATAATGCTAAATTAAAAAAAACCTCACTGAATTTTGGACAATTTTTAGAAAAAACCGTACTAAGTTTTTTTTAAAAATTAAAAAAAAGGTATAAAACTTTTAAAAAATACACACCGACAGAGTTAGGGTTAGTTCGAAAGGGGTTTACTTAAACATCTGATTAGTTAAATGATATTTTTTTAAATACAAATGAAAGATGAAAGTGATTTTTTAAAATTTACCCTAACGGAAACCTAACTCCGTTAAAGCGAGTTTTTTTAAATTAAAGTTTTGTGCAATTTTAAAACAAAAAAATTTTAGTGCTGTTTTTTTAAAAAAAGACCCAAAGTTCAGTGTTTTTTTTTAAATATTGCATATTTATAAATCTATCAACGCGTGTGACGCACGTACATAACTAATATGAAGGAGGTTTCAGGTTCGAGTCCTCGTTACGTCAGAAATTTATTTTTTAATTTATTAAGTCGTGCATTGTCCATGCATATCCAATATAAAAGAGAATTCAGGTTCGACGCCAGACGAGTCAAAATTTTTTCTTTAAAAAATATTTATTTATTAAGATATGCATCACATGGGTAAATTAGTAGTTTATTTTAAATATCACACATTGTTTAAATTTGTAAGTTTTAAACCTAACTATTTGCTATAGTTGTATTAATTATATGGCATTTGCACAGACACTTTTCTGAAATGATATGAATGGTGATGAGAGTTAAAGTGTACGTGCATGTGATAAATTGTAAGGTCAAGGAAGAAGGTATAAAATGAGGGATCTTAAACAAATTTACTTAATTACGCTTAATAAATATTATTGTGATTAGTACAAGACCAAGCTATCATTGATATAATTATATAAACACTGGAGATCGAGAAAGGAAGAGAATAGATTAGAAGAGAAAAGAAGGGTAGTGTTTGAGAATTTAGAAAAAAAAAAGATCTCAAATTGGATATTGAGAGAGAGAGGGGAATAGATGAGTGGATGTTAAATAAAGGTGGGAAAGAGACAGTTCAAGCATAGGACAGCTTTGGCGGTGGCCTATTTGGGGAGGGCTTGGCGTGATTGGCCAACTTGTTTTCATTTCTCATTTTCCGTCCAACCCTAGCTACACTACTATTCTCTCTTAGCATTTACAGATGATGTATACATGGTCTCCTTCCTTTCATTTTCCAACTGCCCAATGTCTTTCTTTTCACAATATTTGTGGACCTTAGCTAGCCATTTCCATATATGTGACATCAATAAGTAGTTTTCTTGAAAATAAAGATGATTTCGTCGTCACTTTATTAATGATAGATTAACGAAACAAATTAAATATGATACATTACAATGATATTCAAAATCCAAACATAATTTATGACTACAATACATATTAATATATTAATCACTTGGGGACCGAACAAACAAAAAAAGACCCTCTTCCCCCCCCCCCCCCCCCCCCCCCCCCCCCAAAAAAAAACCTCAACCCCAACCATGTCTTCTCCCTAAACCCTTTTCATGACCACTCCACTCAACCACCCCAACGTCTTCCCCTCCACCCCCACCACCTCCTAGATTATCTCCTGTTTCTCCTTCACAACCACCATTAAACCCAACTCTTCCCTACCTCCCCCTCCAACCTTCGACCATTTCCTTCACCTATTTCCCTGCCACTTTCAAGCCCTCTTTTCCTCCTTTATAAAAACCTTCTTCTCCTGTTGCTTCTTCTTAGTATCCCTCCGATGAGATCTCCCTGTAGAGCTCTGCAGAGGGTCGAGAATGTGCCAACGGCAGCGCAGCAACCTTAGCGCCCTCCTGGCCCTCTGCGCTTTCACAGTGAGGTTGCCAAGACGGTCGCGCAGTCGTCCATTGGTCCCCATTCTGCTCGAGGTTTCAAGGTTCACGCTTCAGTGGACTCTGAGAGTGGTGACCATCGCACCATCACTATTTCCACCAACAAAGTTCGTAATCCGTCTTCAGTGGGGTCCGAAGGAGGAGTGCAGGCTAGAACCTCAGTCGCGGATAGCGTCAAGAGTATCTCCTCAAAGACGGACTGTCCTACGTTTCAACCGATGCCTAAGTGCGAATCCAAAGCGAGGGGAAAGCTGGTGTTCGTTGAGAACGATGGTTGGAAAACACAAACCAGAGTGCCCAGCCCCAAACAAGAGGCTCTTGTTCCGAAGGGCTTCAGGCGACTGGATAACGGAGCCCTATAACCTTTGTGCTTCAATTGTGGAAAATGGGGGCATTGGAAGAATGATTGTACGAAGTGTTTTTACTGCAAGAAATCGGGTCATGTCTCGACTGAGTGTAGCCGATGGAAGTCCCAGAGCGATGATGAAGTCTCCCTGGGTAGTGGCACGGGTTCGGCTAAAGCAACCTTCACCGCGTCTAAACCTCATCCAGGTGTTACTGAGTGTAAGCCTAGAGTAGGGATGGCGAACGGGGCGTTCGGGCCGGGCCGGGCCCAACCCGTACGGGTTGGCACGAATACGTAGCCGGTCCGGGCCGGGTTGCACCCTTATACGGGCCGGGTCGGGCCGGGCTACGTTTTCGTTTGGGTGGCCCGCCCAACCCGTGAACCCTTTAGGGTTCAACCCGAGTTGGGCCGGGTCGACCCGCGGGTTGGCCCGTTTAATAATATAATTTTTTATTTTTATTTTTATTTTTATTTTTTTTTGGTAGCTTAAATTAAAATAATAATAATAATAATAATTTTACAAATGATGTATACAACCATATCTTTGTTTGATGAATACTACAATTCTTCAAAAATTATAATACTAAGTAAGTAATACTACTAATAAGTAATAATACTACAATTCTTCAAATATCCCCAAATGATGTTTAATTATAATACTAAGTATGTAATTCAGTAATAATACTAATAAGTAATAATACTACAATTCTTCAAATATCCCCAAATGATGTTTAATTATAATACTAAGTAAGTAATAATACTAATAAACAAAAAAAATCGTAATAATAATAATAAGATTGAAAGAGTGAAATTGACAACAAATTTTGAAATTTTATTCATATGAATTTAAGTTATACAATTTGAACAATATATAACGAAATGAAGAATTCAATTCACAAATAAGTTTTATACAATAACATATTTGTTATATACAATTTTAATTGAGTACAAGTTTTCTAATTTGACATAACAAGCAAAGCTATTGTTGTTGTTGTTGTTGTTGTTGTTGTTGTTCTTCGGGCGAGTTGCTCCCACTTGTGGAACTTGATAGTGCTTTCCCTTGCGTCCTATCTTCAGCCTTCAGCCAGTCTTCTGTGCAAACGAGCATCTCCAACGCCTCGGACTTCAACCGATTCCTGTAATCAGATAGAATCCTGCCACTTGTAGAAAATGCACCCTCAGAAGCAACTGTAGAGACAGGAGGAGTTAGCAAATCTTTAGCCATAATTGACAGAATACTAAAAGTGTGTTAATGTTTTTCCACCATTGTAAAATATCTAGTGGAGAAAGAGTAGACTCAGTATCCTGTTGGTTATACCAATTTAATTCATTTGGTTGATTAGTTCTAGGTTTTTTAGATTGAATTTGTTCAAGTAAACTAAATGTTCTATCACCAATTCTATTTTTATCCTTACCTTTAGAGCTACTAGAAGAAGAACTACTACAGAAGTTGTACTACTAGAAGCAAAACGTCTATCATAATAATCATACAAGTTATTTAAAGTAGATTCAAACTGAATGAAAAAAGTAGCGCAATCAGTTGTTAATTCTACATTGTCCTCTAAATATCCAAAAAATATTTGTATCAAATTCTTCGTACCTTCTAATTTGATACGGGGATCCATAACAGTAGCAACACAAATCAACATAGGAGGAGGAAAATAATACTTCAAAAATTTTTGAAATGCAGTAACTACAATGTCACTAATATAGGGATCATTTAACATTTCGTTAAATATTTACATCATGCTAACTAATTCAATAAAAATGCTACTAGAAGTAGATTCATATGTTTTTGAAAACTTTAAAGTTGCGGTTTTAAAAGGTTCTAAAAATTTCAACAAAGATTCGGCAAAAAACCAATCGTTGGGAGTCATTTCAAAATTGTGCATATTTTTTGCGATACAAAAATCATTTACAACTGCTTTATAATCGGTGACAACATTTAGTAAATCAAAAGTAGAATTCCATCGGTATCTAACATCCTTTGAAAATTTTCTAAAAGGAATATTTCTAACCCTACACCAAGCTTTCCATTCTTGTAAAATGCTTGGACTTAATGCAATGAAATGTACACAATTTCTAATTTTATGTATATATGGATCAGCTATTTTTAATGCATCTTGAACACATAAATTTATAATATGACATGTACATCTAACATGAAAAATATTGTCATATGGAAGGTTTAATACAGATTTTAAAGTAGTAATTGTTACATTGTTGTTAGATGCATTATCAAAACTAATAGCCATAATTTTATTGCGAATATGAAAAACATCACAAATTTCTATAATACGGTTTGCTATTTCAGCGCCACTATGGGGATACGGCAACGACGCAAGTGATATGATTCTTTTATGAAGAATCCAATCATTGTCAATCCAATGACAGGTTATTCCCATCGTTGGAATATTGTTGACACCCGTCCAACAATCCGAAGTTAAACTAACCCTACAAGTTAAACTCCATAAAATTACAATCAAAGCGTCCTTCATTTCCATGTACACTTTAAAATAATCTGATTTGCAAGTATTTCTCGGAATTCTTTTAAAATGAGGGTTTAAGGCCGTTTGATTAAAATTTTTCAAGTTCCTACTCTCGGGATAGGAAAATGGCAACTCTTCCTTAATGACTAATCGGGCCATTTCCCGATGAACAAGTTCAGGATCATAAGGGTGGCTATCTACTTGACCGGTCCTAGGGTTGATTTTTTGTTGGCCTTGTATTTGATCAAGAAGTTCTTTATGATTATGTTGTATGTGCCTACTAATTGTACCGGTGCCGTCACCCCTCTTGAATTTGTATGTTTTACTACATGTTTTACACACTTTCAAACCTATACCCGGAGTATGTTCGTCTGGGATATACTCATAAAACTTATGCCAATCGCTAGTTTCTCCTCTACTTTTCCTACTACTACGCGGTTGTGTGGTTTCGGGTTGTTGTTGTTGTTGTTCTTCTTCTAATTATATGTCACCTACAACATCCATGTCGTGTGTACCCCATTGTTCCATAGTAGGATTAATGTAATCTTAGGCGGGCTCACTAGTTGGGACAATTGGTGGCCTACGTGAAGAGGAGGAGGAATCTTGTCCGCTACGACCGCTACCGCGTGATCTAGACATAATGTAGTAATGTGCTAAAGTAAAGTATGTAAAAAAAAAATATACAATGTAGGAGCGGTGAATTATACAAAAAAAATCTAAAAAACAAGAGGGTTGAGATAGAGAAGTTCAAAAAAACAAACAATAATTTTAACTACAACGCAAAAAAAAAATTAACGAGAGAGATAGAAATATTTTGATACCGTTCACCGTGAAATACGCGTATGTAAAAAAACCGTTAAAATAAGAATAGAATAGAAAAGATGGAGGAGCGCTTTGCCGATTCCGCAATTGAAGAGTTGAGAAGATGTTGAAGTAGATTTGACGAGGGTTGAAGAGAGTTGAAGACGTTGAATTTTGATTCCGATACGACCAAAATTTGACCGTGTATACGCTTCCTTGTACACTTGTTTGATGAATACTACAATTGTTCAAAAATTCTTTACAAATGATGTATAATAGTAGAGAGAGTAAGAGAGTGAGGTGTGATTTTTTTTGGAAATTTTTAGGGGATATTTATAGGCTAAATATGGGGTGAAAAACAAAAAAATACAAAAAAAACTCACCAACGGCTCAAAGAGCTGTTGTGTCCATCAGCAGCGGCAGCAACGATATTTTCGACCGTTCGACCCGCGGGTCAACGGTCGACCCGTCACGGGTCGAAAGTTCGACCCGTACGGGTCAAACGGGTCGAAACCCGCGGGTCGACCCGCGGGTTGGCGGGTCCAATTCGTGGGTTAGACCGGGTTCGTGGGTCGGGTTTCGCGGATTTAATTCACCTAAATTGCGACCCGGGTCGACCCGGTACTGTTCACCGGGTTCGACCCGAACCCGCCAAGACGCTAAGCGGGCCGGGTTGCGGGTGGGTCGCCGGTTGACCCGGCCCAGTTGCCATCCCTAGCCTAGAGCGTGGGGTAACAGGACCACTTCTTGCCTGAGAAGTTGCGGGGAGAGGCTGCCTCCTCCGTTAAGTCCTCGTCGGGGATCGTCGAGGCTAGGAGGGTGGTTATTAAACCAAATACTGAAATGGAGGATCTTGGGAATCATCTTCGTTTTAGTGTAGTTGCGTCGTTTACGTCTGGGCACCCATCTGAAGGAGTTATCAAGCAGGAGTTCTTGTCGAGGTGGCCTAAGACCTATGATTGGGATTGGACAATCAAACGGTTTAGTGATGCTGCCTTCATTATCCTGTGTTCGACGGAAAGTAGAGTTCAGATGGTATTGAGTAAAAAGTCATTTTCTGGCGAAGGCTTCTCTGTCGTCTTCTCAAGGTGGTCTCTGGACTTTGGAGTTTTTAGGAGGGAGCAGCTCGAGTGTAGATTGCTGTTGGTGTCCAACTTCCCAACGGAGTGCTGGACAAAAGAGGGATTCTAGGCGTTGGTTCAGCCGTTCGGTTGGCTCGAGGAGATGGATCAGGCGACTAAATTTCTCAATAAATTCGACGTTGCACGAATTCGGGTTAGTTCAATTCAGGGAACGACCTTGCCGTCTTCCATCTTCATTACATACAAAGGGCAGTCGTACAAAGTTGAGTTTGCAGGGGAGATTAAGAGATTTGTTCCTTGTAGTTTGGCTGTCGACAAGGTGGCAAAATATCTTTTCAATGTTGCAGAAGCTTCAATTCTTTGTGAGCAGGAGTTTAGTTGGGAGGAAGGAGATGATCGGTAGCCGTTGGATGTTAATCATCCAATGGTCATTACAAAGAGCAAGGGTCTGTCCTTTGGGACACGTGGTTTTCATGTGCCAGTAGGGGGATGTTCAACCATAGTGGCCGTAAGCTCCTCTCATGGAAAGCTGGACGTTAAATGCAAGGGCCCCACGTCATGCAGTACTAAAGATGTCGAGGCTTCTAGGGGTGTGGGCACGGTGCCGATTGATTCAGTACTTGCATCAAAACAGGTGCAGTACGAGGCTCCTAGTAGAAAAGCTGTAGAGGTTTTTAGAGGTGTGGGTGCAGCGCCAGTTGACACTTCAGTCTTGTCGAAGCATAGCTATCATAGGACTGCACTAGTCAAGAGGGATGTATCAATCAGGGACAGTGGGTCTAGGGTTGGGTCCTCTAATCTGATCTCTAAAGCTTTGCAAACTTCCATGCAGATTGCTTTTGTGCAATTTTTGAGAGGAGATGTAAGCGTAAGCTCCTTATCTAGAGATCAATTGGATTCTTGGGGTTCTCTTCTTAGAGCTTACTCTCGTGGCCCGCCCAAGCCCATCTATGAACAAAATATTGTTGGCTCAGCCAATTTGAGAAGATTGCAGTTGCTCCACGGATTTCTGATAATCAGGACCCTAGTTTTGATTACAAGGAAGCTTCTTATGAGTCTACTCTATCTGAATCGGTTAGGAAAGCTAACCTTGGAGATTTACTGACTTCGGATCCCAGTAAAAGATTTCATGAGAGGGAAAAGGTAGTAGAGGAAGTAGAGGAAGTACAATCCAGTCGAGCTTCGGAAAAATTCTTAGCTAAATGTGATTCCCCTAATGATGACGATCTCATAGATGCATTGAAGAACATCGATGAGGATTCTCCCCTTATGACGGCGGCTCATATTTGGAATATTGAGAGGGAGGTTAGATTGGAGGTTTCCCCCCCGCCGACAGCCCATATTACCGATAGGGGAAAAGGGAAGGAGCTAGCTTCAGAGGATCACAGACGCAGTTCCAGACAGAGGGAATTGCACGGGGATCGCCCACTCTCCAAAGATGAACTTATTGCTTCAGCAGCAAAAAAGATGGTCCCCGTTTCAGCTTTGGCAGGTGAGTCCATTCATAATTCTGCAATTATAGATTTTATTCCTGATTCATTGCTTTTTAATTTAGCTAAGGTATGTCGAGTTGATTTGAGTTGTGAGGGAGTTTTGCAGGTAGAATGTATTGAGCGGTTTCGAGAGTGGGTCAAGTGTCCCAATAGTCTTTGATAGACTAGTTTCCTTAGAGTATCCCCCTTTGTTTCCCAATGGTGTACGCCTTTTGGAATGTTAGAGGTTTGAATTGTAGTAAGAAGCGTAGGAAAGTGAGGAATACGTTGTTCTGTCATAGTTTGACGGTTATCGGTCTTTATGAGACTAAGTTGGTTAAGCCTTCTTCTGGTTTATTGGATAATCTGGTCCCAAAGGGGACTAGGTGTGGTCCTCTAAACCTTCAATTGGTCAATCTGGAGGCATCAGTGTTGGTTTCAACGGTGACCTCTTCCAGTGCCTAGACGTCATGATTGGGGATTTCTCTGTCTCGGTGAGACTGAGAACTAAGAGTGTTAACTTTTGCCAAGTTTTTTCTATGGTCTATGGACCAAACGAGGCAGTAGAGCGGTCGAGATTCTGGGACGAGCTCATCTCTATCCATTCTAAGTGGGGAGATGCTTGGATTATTGGAGGGGACTTCAATATTACACGTTTCTCCAATGAACACCTGGGTAGAGGGTGCATTCGGAATGAGAGATCTAACTTTAATGAAGTCATTAAATTCTTAGAGGTTCGGGAAATTCAGTTTTCCGATCGTAAATTCACTTGGTCCAATTTGCAAGACAAGCCTATTCTGGCTAAATTGGATCGTATTTTTGTTTCAGAAGATTAGGAGGCCCATTTCCCTCTCACCACGGTTAGATCAGCCCTAAGGGTTACTTCGGATCACGTGCCTTTGGTTCTTTCCCTAGTAGGACAGATAGTCATAGAGTCAGACCGTTTAGGTTTGAAAAGGCTTGGCTTAGGAAAGCTTCCCTTCGTCCTCTAGTTACATCTTCATGGGATACTCCTCTTTTGAATAGGAACGGTATCCAGGGGGATGCCATTTCTATTTGGAATGCCAAGATCCGTAGACTCAGGGGTGTTCTGAAATGGTAGGCAGGAGAAGAGAGTAGATGCGACAAAATAGCTAAGGACCATCTTGTGGACCGCATACACGCTCTTGAGATCTTAGAAGAGGATAGAGACCTTGGGAGAGATGAACTAGTCGAACTCCAAAAGGCTAGGGTAGATTTGGACTGTATCTTTCAAGCCGAAGATGATTACTGGCGTCAAAGGTCACGCGAGAAGTGGCTCCTAGATGGTGATGCTAACACAGCGTACTTTCATAGGATTGCTAATGGACGCAAAAGATCAAACTTCATTTCCGATCTCCAGATCGGGGGAAGGTGGGTTTCCGAGGAGGAGCCAGTTCGAGCCCATATTGAGAATCATTTTAGAGGTCTCCTTGGAGTATCAAGAGACCAGTTTTGTTCACTTAACGACACCTTCTGGTCTCGTCCGAATGTCAACGGGTTAGAAGTTTTGGATTCTCCTTTTCTGATGAGTGAAGTTTTGTCTGCTGTCAAAGAGCTCGGATAGGACAAGGCTCCTGGCCTTGATGGGTTCCCCATCTTTTTTTTTCGAGGCATTCTGGGACGTTATTAAATTGGATCTTTTTTGAATCTTCAAGGAGATGTTTGAGAACCACGTTCACATTGATTGCTTCAATTATGCGACCATCGTGCTAATTCCCAAGTCCGAGGATGTTAAAGAGGTTAGAAATCTCTGGCCCATTAGTCTTTTGAACTCATCCTTCAAAATCATCACTAAAGTCCTGGTCAATAGATTGAATCCTTGGCTGAATCTCATCATTCACCCTGCCCAAAGTGGTTTTATCCCTAGGAGAGATATCCTAGACAGTATCGTTAACGCCCACAAGACCGTTTATCAGTGTGATAGGGATAGAGAAGTGGGGTTTATGCTCAAACTTGATTTTGAAAAAGCATACGATACTGTGGAATGGGATAGTGTTATCGAGGTACTTCACTCTAGAGGATTCGGTCCTAGATGGATTGGTTGGATCAATTTGTGCATTAGGGGCGGTAAATCTGTTATGCTGATCAATGGGGTACCCAGTAACCTTATTATGTGTAAAAGAGGTCTCAGTCAGGGAGATCTGTTATCTCCCTTGTTATTCATCCTGATCGCTGACGTTTTGTCGGAAATGATTCTGCACTGTGCCAACCAGCATCTGCTTCGCGGAATTGGATGCCTGGATGGTATTCGTGGTATTCTGATCCTGCAATATGCTGACGATATGCTTCTTTTTGGGAGGAACGAGATTCACGAAGTCCTTATTTTCAAGGGCATTTTATTGTTCTATGAGGCTTGGAGTGGATTGAGAGTCAATTTTGAGAAAAGTAGTCTCATCGGCCTTGGGAGATGCGATCAGATATCATCAGCTCTTTTGGCTAATGTTCTGGATTGCAATGTGAGAATTTTCCCCATTAAATATCTGGGAGTTTCGTTGCATCCTGGGAGACTCATGCGCAGTGATTGGAACACTCTTATTGAGCGCATCGAGAAATGCCTCCCCAGTTGGAAGAAGAATCACTTGTCGTTTGGGGTCGAATCACCTTAATTAATGCTGTGCTTTCTAACCTCCCAATCTATTTGATGTCGATCTATGAGTTCCCCGCATGGGTTACCAACAAAATTGATAAGATTCGAAGAGATTTTTTATGGAAGGGGAGTAGAGAGGATGGTAGGGGTCTTCCATTAGTGAAATGGAGTCTGGTGTGTAGAAGGAAAGAATTCGGGGGATTGGGAATCCTTAATCTTCGAGATATGAATCGAGCCTTATTATGCAAATGGTGGTAGAAAATCCATTCTCGTTTTTCTATCAATCAAGGTTCCGTTTGGGCTCGGTATCGAGGTCATAGACGATTCAGATTTGGGGGAGGGCAACATCGTCGAGGTATTTTTCCTGTTTGGAAAGGGATTGACAAACTAGGAGAGTTATTTCATTCCAATGCACCCAGCAGGGTCGGGAGTGGAGTTGACACTAGATTTTGGTTAGATTCATGGGCTAGTCCTAATACTCTTGCTTCTCTCTTCCCCGAGATTTTTAGTGTTGCCCGCAACAAATTTGCCCTGGTTGCCGACTATTGGGGCAATTCCTCCTGGCATATCCAATTGTCCGAGCCCAGTGAAGCTTTTGCTCAGAGTCTGTGCGCCCCTATCTATTCATTTCTAGAGGGTAGGACGTTCATGAATGAGAGCTTGCAGGATGTGAGGGGTTGGAGACTTGCCTCCAATGGTCAGTTCTCTGTCAAATCCATCTATCGTTTACTCGGTGATAGGGGTATGAAAAGTGTTAAGAATCGAGTAATATGGAGTTTGAGTGTTCCGCATAAAGTTCAGGGTTTCTTGTGGCTAGTTCTTAAAGATGCGATTCTTACTAGAGAGAATTTATTTAAGAGAGGTTTAATCACGATGGCTTCTTGTCCTAGATGTAACTCTGAAGTGGAATCTATCTATCATATTTTTGTGGATTGTGTATTCAGTAAACATTTTTGGGATTTAATCCTTCTTGGTTTCGGCTGTAATAGACTTTCCCCTAGTATCCCCCAGTTGTGGGGAGATTTTAGAGATTGTGAGAGCATCCCAAAGAGACAGAGGGAATGAGACTGTGTTGTGGCAGCGTCTATGTGGGTCATTTGGCTAGATAGAAATGATTTGTGCTTTAGAAATCATTCTTCTAATTTTCTGCAATTGATCTATAGAATATTTTCGCTTACTACTTCTTGGCTTGCCATTCCAGGTATGAGGAAGAGAGCTCGTGAGGACCACATGAGCACTAGAGATGATATCAACAGTTAGACAGAATTGCGCTTTTCAGTTAAAGACAAGGGGGAGCTCTTGGGATTGTTGGACGGTGTTGTTTAGATGCACTTTTTGGGTTTTTCTTTTTGACTCCATTTCCCAATGTATGCTGAGCCCACTTGTACTGTTTATTTGTCTAATTCCTGTTGTATTTTGGATGTAACAGAAGATGATTTATATATATGAGACCGATGACATTTCTCATGCCATCCTTTATTTCAAAAAAAAAAAATACCAATCACTCAAAATAGGATACATAACAGCATACTCATTCATCGTACGGATCACTCCCTCCTACCCTGAGCTACTCCTCCACCTCCATATGTATCATCTTCTTTGCTTCTGCCTGACCTGCCCAAGCATGAATATAAACAAAAATTTTATGTATCATAACAGAAAATCTATTATTAATATAGTAGAAATACAACTTGTTACAATCTAGTCATAAGCCCCACATGGTTGCAGCAACTGAGATATCTCAGGCTACTCTATCATCCTTCCTAACTATGCTTTCTCTCCAATGACCTCAAACCTCTATACTCGACCTTGGAGCCTCTATACTGCCAAAACCTAGGTACACAAAGCTAACCTGCCCTTAGGACAGTTGAATAAAATAGGTTTTGTGTCTTCGTCCCATTGGCACATCTAGAACATCTAATTAACATCAATCTGCAGACTGTGTTTTTGCAGGTTGACCCTTTATAAGATAGCGTCATTAACCACCAGCCAAAGAAACAATTTCACATTTATGGGTGTGTTGGTACTCCATATAATATTAGCCTCCTTACTTCTGATTCATCCATCGTTCAACCACCTATACATTGATGCCACCAAGAACGTTTCATTTGGACCTAAATTCCATTTTCTCTCATCCCCTGAATCTTGGATACAGTGTTCATTTGTTCGAATGAAGTTATTAATGTTTTGTAATTGATATAGGCTTTCCTGAGACCCCTGCGCACGAACATGCAGCCTAAGTGTATTATTTCGCCAAACATCCACAATTAACATATAAATGTTAACTGTAATTGTAGTTGCCTCCTCCGGAAACAGACATAGAAGAGTATTGTCCCAACACCATTTATCCTTCCAAAATCTGGTGTCCTTTCCGTTCCCAATCCTACACTTTGTATTGGCATGGAACATCTCCTCAACTCTTGCCACCCCTTTCCAGAGAAAGGATGTCTTACCATGCTTATTTCTTCTCCCATATCTGAATATCTTCCTCCTTCGATAGACCGCGAAGGGTTTACACCACCAACTGTTGCGCCTCCTACTCATTCTCCACCACCATTTACTCATCATCGCTTTATTCATATCTCTTAAATCAAGAATGCCTAATTCCCCAAACTCTTTCCTCTAGCACACCCTACCCCATTTAACCAGGTGAAATCCTTTATTGGATTCATCTGCTTATTTCCACAAGAATCTTTTCCTGCTCTTATCAATTCTACTAATAACCAATTTCGGAAGCTCGTATATAGATATTAGATACGATGGAAGACAACCAAGTTCCGAATTTAGTAGCGTTATTCTTCCTCCGAACAATAGAAAGCGTCTCTTCCATCCTGCCAATCTCTTCTCAACATTCTTTATCAACGGTTTCCAATTATCCCTTCGCATCGCCCCTAACCTAATGAGCGTTCCTATATATACAAGTGAGAACTTTCCTATCTCGCAACCAAAGTAATTCTTGATGTTCGTAATCGGGGTGGATAGATTTTCACCAAATGGAATAATAGAGCTCTTGCTAAGATTTACTTTCAATTCCGCAAAGACCACAAAGCACTTTAGAACAATACCTACTGCCAAAATTTTCTCTTCCCTCGCCGCTCATTTCCACAAGAATCTTATATACGAGCTTCTGAAATATTGGGTTATTGATATAAGAGCGGGAGAATATTCTTATGGAAGACATCAATAAGTATTGTTATTTACTATCTACACAACCACCCTGTCTCTTTTCATATATTTTTTATAATCATGATACATATCAATTTTGTTGATAGTTAGAATTCCTTTCATACATGCAAGCAGTTCAGCAAATATAATTTGTTTCAGATGTGATGAAAAAGCTCTCCATGCATGCATATACGAAAAAGTTGAATCCTTTCATTATAGTAATTGATGTTTTGATCAATTCTCACGTCAAGATTAATACTAATGTCAGACAGAATTTAATTAACCATGAGCCATGAGGCCACCTTTGCTTTTTCAGTTTTAAAACTTACAATGGTGTCTGCAAAATTACTTTATTTCTTGCCTTTCACTCTTTTCTGTTCTTTTGTAAAAAAATAATTTTTTTAAAAAAGATTTTATAGTGTTCACCTATATATTTAGCTGTTTATGTGGAAGAGTTCATATTGCATAAGATAACTCTTTAGTAGGATATATAATATCAAATCCAAAAATATCTTTTAGCTACATTAAAGTACCAAAAAAAAAAAAAAAACACTCGTGTGCCCATCTTTGTTCTAGTTACTTTGCTTTTAATGGTTTAATCAAAACCTAATCCCATGTGCTAAATGTGATCAGCATTCATTATGAACCTAATTAACAACTTTATCAGGTTGCAACCACCTCTCAACTTGACTTCAACTCTATTGATCAAAACTGTTCACTTTCTCTTTAATTTCTCTCCTTGTGTCCTTAAATTTTTGACGACTCATTTTCACGCGGGTGGTTGATATCTTTTATTTTGATCTAACTGTGTTTCGTATATATCTTGTATGACTTTATGGAACAAGAGATGCCCGTGACTTCTGTCCTATTAATTGATGATGAATTAATGATGATGACAGAAAAAATAAATCTTTAATTACTGGAAAAAGAAAAAAGAAAAATGGAAAAATACCGAGGGTGACCACATGGTATCAGATAAAGTTAGGCTTGGATTTTGGTACCATAAGAGCATCCACAGTCGTTTGCTTTATTGCCATTTTTGCCATTTTTTTTCTACTGTAGCGCTCACAGTCGTTTGCTATTTTGTCATTTTTGGCAAAAGCACTACAGTAGATACGGAGAAATAGCAATCGAAATAGCAAAATGCATATTATAGCGGACGAAACATGATGTTTCGTCTGGATTATTTTATTATATTCTTAATTGATCGGACGAAACATGATGTTTCGTCCGAATTAAAATAAATTAAAAAACCGAATAAAATAACCTTTAAACGTGGGAATGAACATGATGTTTCGTCCCAATTTGAGACGAAACATCATGCTTCGTCCCAATCCAAATGTAAAAAAAAATTTGTAAATTTTAAATTTTTTTGCAATTATCTAAATTGATTTTGCAAATTTTTAAATTGTTTTTGCAAAAAAAAATTACAATTTGTTTAAAAAATTCTTTTTTGCAAATTTTTTTTTACAAAAAAAATCCCTTAAAATCCGGACGAAGCACCATGCTTCGTCCAGAATATGGGCCTTTCGGTTGGAACTTTTTGTAATTTTTTAAAATTATTTTTGCAAATTTTTTAATTGTTTTTGCAAATATTATTTACGAACTATTTTTAAAATTTGTTTTTTGCAAATTTTTTTTGCAAAAAAAACCTTTATTTTTTCCAATTTTTGGGACGAAACATCATGTTTCGTTTCCGCCATTTTTTGCCAATCGACGACTGTGGATACTCATCGAATTGGATTGCTAAAAAATGCATTTTGCCATTTTTTACCATCGAACGACTGTGGATGCTCTAACAAAGTTATTCTGGTCTATCAGTAGGGCTAGCTTCTGAGAGCATCCACAGTCATTTGAGGTAAGAGCATCTGTAGTCGTTCTTGCCAAATTTTGGGTAAATAGCAAATATGAAATAGGAAAAAAAGAATGTTGCTGCAGTCGTTTGAAGCTAAAAAATAGCCGAACGAGAGATTATCAATCGTCCATTAAGAATGACGAGGTATAATCGTCCGTCCCTAAGTTTTTTTAATTTTTTTTTTTACACTAAAAGACAAAAAAAAAAAAAGAAATAAAAATAAAAATGAACTGTACCTGGACGGGAGATTATGCCCTGTCCAGTGAAATTGACAGGGTATAATCAACCGTCCCTTTTTTTTTTGATTTTTTTTTTTGAGCACTAAAAGACAAAAAAAAAAAAATTTGGGAAAAATACATGGACGGGAGATTATGCCCCGTCCAATGAAATTGACGGGGTATAATCAACCGTCCCTTTTTTTTAATTTTTTTTTTTTTTTAAAAGCACTAAAAGACAAAAAAAAGGAAAAATACGTGGGACGAGAGATTATGGTTCGTCCGTTAAGTTTGACGATGTATAATCGTCCGTCCCTTCTTTTTTTTTATTTAATCCTTCGTCTCACCTACGAGACGGAATTTAATCATTCGTCAATTCTGACGGACGAAAGAAAATAGTTCGTTCACTATATTTTGCATTTGGCCAAATCGTCTGCTATATTTGGCCACGCACTGTTCCTCGAACACCCAAATTTTGGGTATTTGGACGACGACTACAGCTCGTTTTTTCTAAATTTTTCCAAATTTTGGGTTTTTAGCCCACGACTACAGATGCTCTAAAGAATGACAAAATGCATATTTTATCTTTCCATTTCAACGAAATGTATCAGTCGCCAAAAAGCAAAAATGCATATTTTCGTTAAAAATGAAACATATGTTTCGTCTGTGATTAACAAATCATTTATATAGTCAGAAACTGAGAAAATAGTAATAAAATATACGAAACGAAACACCCAAAAGAAAAAAAAATTGCAAAATAACTGGTCCGGATTTTAAGGAGGTTTTTTTGGAAAAAAATTTGCAAAAACATTTACAAAAGTGCAAAAACAATTTATAAAGTTGCAAAAAAAATTTAAATAATTGCACCCAGTAACCAATGGTGGTAATTTGCAAATTTTTTTTAAAGGAAATGGGACTTTCGTCCGGCCATTATATGCATATTTCTGGATTTTTTTCTTTGTTTTTTAATTTTTTTAATCCATGATGTTTCGTCCGATTATTTAAAAATATATTTAAATAATTCAAACGAAACATGACCTCTATAATATGCATTTTGCTATATCCTTTGCTATTTATACCTTTCTACTGTAGCGAAATAGGTAAAAAATGGCAAAATAGCTCACGAGTGTGTCTACTACAGTAACTAAAAATGCATAAAATGGCATTTTAGCAAACGACTGCGGGTGCTATGATTACTTGGTATCAGAGCATCTGTAGCCGTTGAGAGTCTTGAGACCCAATTTTTGGGTATTTGGCAAATGAAAATGAGAAATATAGTTTTGCGCTGCAGTCGTCGACTGCCATTTTTTTTTTTTTGGAAATTAAAGGACAAACGGGAAATGATCTCCCGTCCGTTGAAATTCTAATTTTTTTTTGTTCGGCCGGACGGGAAATCATCTCCCGTCCGACGAAATGAGTATTTTATTTCTATCTGAAAAATGGACGGGATGGGAAATAATTTCCTGTACAACCATTTTTTTAAAAAAAAATATTTTTTTTTTCAAAGGACGGGGAATAATCCCTCGTCCGATAAGTTTGAAATAAAAAATCTCTCCGACGAAAGATAATATTTCGTCGGAGAGATATCTTTTGTTAGCTATATTTTGGCAATTGTAATTTCGTCTGCCAAATATAACCGACTACTGTAGCGACGAAACCCAAATTTTGGGTATTTGGCCAATGACTGCAGGAACTTTTTTGCTAAATTTTGGGAAATTTGGCAAAATGGCCAACAACTACAGATGCTCTCAGAGCGATCTAGTCCGAATTCCACAGAAAGCACTTAATTAAAATCTTAAATATTTCAAAAAATTCGTTGCGACCATTTGTTGATAATTATGAGACAATAAGAAAAGAAAAATTATGATGATGATTTAATATTCCTACTGCTTGAGATATTATATCTTGATTATCAAAATTGGAATAATCTCAGGTACTATCACAAGACCGGTATATATGAGATAAGACTGGGTTTTGGGTACTGGACTCTGTTGCAAATTGAGATCAGATTGATTTGGGAAAAATAATATTTTTCTTATTCATATTGTTTCCACTGTATACATCTATATATGAGAATTACATTCTTGGAGAAGAAGAAAGGAGATTGAGAAAAGATTGGGGAGATGAGAGATTTGGGAAATCTGTTTTCTATAAATTAGGAAACAGAATATACAATTACTATATTTCAACACTCCCCCTCAAGTTGGTGCATACATATTAAACATGCCCAACTTGTTAACAAATTTCAAGAAGAGTCGATTCGAAACTGCCTTGGTTAGGAAATCTGCGAGTTGATCTTCTGACTTCACTTTAGATATCTCAATGACTTTTTCATCTAATTTTTCTTTAATGAATAATCTGTCCAGCTCTACATGTTTCTTCCTATCATGCTGAACTGGATTAGCAGCAATATCACATGCCGCTTGACTATCACAACACACTTTCATAGGTTCATTTGGACCATAGCCTATGTCCTACAATAAGAGTTTCAACCATAAAGCTTCCATTATACTTAAAGCTACTCCGCGATACTCAGCCTCTGCACTAGAGCAAGCAACAACATTTTGCTTCTTGCTCCTCCATGTAACTAAATTTTCTCCAACAAAGGTGAAGTATCCTGAAGTGGAGCGCATATCAATTATATATCCTGCCCAATCAGCATCAGTATATGCCTCAACCTTCAAGTGACCATGTTTTGCAAATAAGTCCCCTTTTCCTGAAGCAGACTTAATATATCTCATAATTCTCATCACCGTATCTATATGTTGTTCTCAAGACGCATGCATAAACTAACTTACCACACTTAAAGCATATGACAAATCTGGCCGTGTATGTGCAAGATACATCAGTCATCCAACCAATCTCTGATATCTTTTCTTATCACAAGGCACATGATCAGATTCGTTACAAAATTTCAGTTCTTCTTCTAACGGTATACTAATCGGCTGACAAACAGACATTCCAGTTTCTTTCAATAAATCAAGAACATACTTTCTTTGAGACAGAAATATTCCCTTTCTTGAGCGAGAAACTTCAATACTAAGGAAGTATCTCAAAGGGCCAAAATCTTTCATTTCGAACACGTGTGATAAGTAGTTCTTTAATGCTTCCTATATTCAGGATCATCTCCAGTTACTATCATATCATCCACACAAATAATGAGAGCAGTAATTTTACAATCTTTCCTTTTTAGGAACAGAGTATGATCTGAATGTCCTCATTGATTTTGTAAATCTCCCAAACCAAGCTCTTGGCGACTGCTTAAGCCCATACAATGCTTTCTTCAAATGACATACTTTATTGTTATGTTGGACTGGTCTGTTCGACCCTGGTGGAAAATCCATATAAACCTCTTTTATCAATTCTCCATGCAAAAATGCAATCTTCACATCAAATTGCTCTAATGGCCAGTGAAGATTTGCAGCAAGTGATAGTAAAACTCGAACGGTATTGAACTTTGCTACCGGTGCAAATGTTTCATCATAATCAATTCTATAAGTTTGAGTGTACCCTTTGGCAACCATCCTTGCTTTGTATCGCTCTATTGAACCATTAGACTTATACTTCACTGTATAAATCCATCTACATCCTACTGACTTCTTTCTTGCTGGCAATTCGACTATCTCCCAAGTCTCATTTTTTTCAAGGATTTCATCTCCTCATTCAAAGCTGCTTTCCACCTTGGATCGGCTAAGGCTTCCTGCAGACTGTTAGGAATACATACAACAGATAATTGATTAAAAAATGACTTATTTGATTCAGACAATCTGTAAGTGGACACATAATGACTCATGGGATACTTGACATTACTAGTAAGATCAGGCTTATAAGTGGGTTTTGGGATACCTCTAGTAGTACAGTTTGGGAGTTCTCTTCTTGGAGCTTCGAACAACGATAACGATTGGTTTTGGGGTTCTACTGGGGGTAGAGATGGATCTGATGGTGCTGGTGGTGGAAATGGTTCTGACGGTGCTGGTGATAGAGATGGCTCATTATCATGGAGGTTTGGTATTGATTGCAGTTCTTCCTAGAAATCTCCTTCCTAAACCAAATCTTCATTCGAATGATCGTCATTACTTTTATCCAGATTTTCTCCCCTTATATCCGATTGTTCAGTCTGAATGGTAACCACTTCACCATAGGCAAGAGTTTGAACTTTACGTCGGTACTCCCCCTGAAGTTCAACCTCAAAGGAAAAATACAGCTCATCTTCATGGAACACAACATCCATAGTCACAAACATCCTTTGAGTTGGTGGATGATAGCACCAATACCCTTTTTTATCTTGTGCATATCCCAAGAAACACATCGGACAGCTCGAGAAGTTAACTTATTACGTTCATGTTGATGAAGATGAACAAATTTAACACACCCGAACACACGAGGTGGCAAGTTGACGATTTTTGGTGCATTCACAGATTCAGTTAATGCTTGAAATGGTGTGAGGAAGTTTAGGATATTAGAGGGAACTCGATTAATTAAGTATAGAGCAGAAGCATGGGCTTCCCCCTAATAAATGAGTGGCATATTTCCATGGATAAGAGAAGTATGAACCACCTCGAGCAAGTGTCTATTTTTTTTCTTTTCTGCAACCCCATTCTGTTGAGGTGTATATGAGCATGTAGTCTGGTGAACAATTCCGTATTCCACCAAATATTATTACAGATTCGAACTCAGGTACTCTTCGCCATTATCACTCCTAAGAACTTGAATCTGTGATTTATATTGAGTCATAACATGCTTGTAAAATTTCTGAAACAAGCCACTAATTTTACTTTTCGACTTCATCAAACAAATCCAGGTCATACGAATACAGTCATCAATAAATGTCGCAAACCATTTGGCTCCTCCAAATGTAGGTTTTTTGGATGAACCCCAAACATCAGAATGAATAATCATAAATGGAAGAGAGCTTCTACTTTGACTTGGAGGAAAATATACACGGTAACATTTTGCGAGTTCACACACGCCACACCGAAAGGCAGAAATATCCAACTTTAAAAATAAACTTTGAAATAATTTCTTCAAATAACCAAAAGAAGTATGCCCTAGACGTCGATGCCATAGCAAAATATCTAATTTTTTTTCTCACCTTCGGATCTTTCCACACTTAGAGCTTGAGTCAACTTGTTTGAACTTTCAGATTCTAAATTCAGGTAATAGAGCTTCCCATGTCTAACCCCATAACCAATCGTCTTGCGAGTCTGAATATCCTTAAACAGACAATGTGAAGGCTAAAAAACTACAATACAATGTAAGACAGTAGTTATTTGAGCAACAGATAATAGGTTAAAATTCAAGGATGGCACAACTAGGACAGGATCTAAGGTTAGGTTGTTTGTGAGAGGTATGAAACCCTCGCCAGTAACAGTGGCAGGATCACCATTGGCAGTGGACATAGCTGATTTGGTGGATGGTTGAAAATTTTGGACATGTCTAGAATCAAAAGTCATATGGTCGGTAGCACCCGAATCAATTATCCATAACAGATGCAGAAACATTAAAAATCTTATCATCATTACCTGCAGCTATAACAAATGTAGAGGCTTGTTCAACATTCGTCTCAGCTTGACTGGCAACTCCAACAGCTACAGTGGATTGATTGCAATTCTTCTTTCGAGGATTCCTGTTCTGCGGATAGCCGATAATCTTGTAACAACGAGCTTTCTTGTGGCCGATCTTGCCACAATGAGTACATTTTCTTGACTCCATGGTGAAGAAAAGCAAATAGCAACACAACAAGTAGCACTAACAGTAACACAGTAAGCAGCACAATACCGCACCAAATACCAGCAAACACCAACACCAGCAAACACCAATCAGGGATCAGAAGCTCAGGAGGGCGACAAGAAGGATCAGGATTGGGATCTTCTTCTTCTTCCTCAGATCTGATTTGATTAATCAGTTATTCAGCAAACAGACAGCAACAACAAACAACAAGAAGACCCAATCAAATATCAGATCTGCGTGCTAGGGAATGTCGACGGGATCGGGGGGAACTTTCGATGGCGATGGCAGCAGTTTCGTCGGTGATCGGGTTCGTCGACAAGGACGAAGAAAATCAAGGTGGTGTTGATGGGTGGCGTAGTCGATGATGGTGCAGAAATTGAAGTCGTGTTGGAGGTGGCAACGAGTATGCAGTGGGGGGTCTCGGGATGGGTTCTCGACGTTGAGGAGGATCAGAGGCAATGGTAGGGTGGAGGTCGATGAGGGTAGGCTGGAGCTGTGTTGGTGGAGGAAGATGGGGGTGCTGAAGATGATGGAAGCTTCGATGGGTTCGAAGGCAGTCGTCGATGGCTGCGGGGTCGCAATGATGATAGCAGCAGGTTCGACGGGATCAAGGTGGAAGAGGAGGTTCGGGGATGAAGTTTGTCGGGATTGGGATCGGTGGTGATCAGAGAACAAGAAAGAGAAGAAGAACAGGTTCGAATATCTTTTTCTGGCTCTCCACCAAACCTAGATCTTGTTAGGCTCTGATACCATGTTGAAAATTGAGATCAGATTGATTTGGAGAAAATAATATTTTCTTATTCATATTGTTTCTCTACTATATACATCTATATATAAGAATTACATTCTTGGAGAAAAAGAAAGGAGATTGAGAGAAGATTGGGGAGATAAGAGATTTGAGAAATTTGTTTCCTATAGATTAGGAAACAGAATATACAAATACTATATTTCGACATACTCTTAGCCCACTCAACCCAATTCAATAACTGACAGATAACACGTGCAAAATATGTGTTGCCCCATATATATATATATATATATATATATATATATATATATATATATATATATATATATATATATATATATATAGAGAGAGAGAGAGAGAGAGAGAGAGAGAGAGAGAGAGAGAGAGAGAGAGTATACCTATATATTCAACATCATTCTTGGTCTTGGCCCACAAAGATGATCTTCAACTTGTGGGGGGGCAAGTTAGGATATAAATACTAAACCTCGGCCTTTACTACAACTTTGCCACTTCTTGAATTTTGGCCTAATGGTAAATTTTTTCACATAAAAATTTTCTTTTTGATCATGGTTTATATATGGGTAATGCTACACTTACTACCAATTCTACTACATTTTCCTCTACTACCTTAGATGACACACTATTAGTGGAAGTTATTGTAGAATATGTGGTAGAAACATCCAATAGTAGTATACCACTTAAGGTAGTAGAAGGAAAGGTAGTAGAATTGGTAGTAGGTGTAGCATTACCCATATATATATATATATATATATATATATATATATATATATATATATATGGGTAAAAGGGATATGAACAACTTGCTTATTTAGTAAATGAGCAATTGATTATGTGGCATGCATGTGATACATTGGACAACTAACCCTTTTAAGGATTTTTCAATTACATGTATACCACATCATCAATTGTGTTGCCGCTGAAATCGGTGTGGGGACAAACTGATAGATTTGTGGATTCGAGGAAAGTTGAATAGCCAAACCTGAACACCTTCACCGGAGTTTGACCAAGATTCTCCTGTCGTTGATCTGTAAAAAGTGCGAGACACCGGGGTTGATTCCAACGACGCCCCCTTCGACGCTCTTGTCAATAATCAGAAAGATTATGAAAGAGCTTTGATTGGAAAAAGATTGATTACCTTGTAACAGTGGGGGATGGGGGGTATTTATAGCCGCCTTAGAAACCAATTTCGGGATAAGTTCAAATCCTTACTTCCCAGTGAATGGATAGAAGTGATCAGAACCGTTGATTAAGGACAATCATAAATCCAAATTCTATCCAGCTGGACTGGGTTTCTTGCGGGTTGGAATCCGCGCCCAGTAAGACGGATCCGTTTATGGGTTATTGGGCCTTTGGAAAAAGGCCCAGTTCTCATTTCGGACCCATTTGTAGGTGAAATTACCATTTTACCTCCGAGTTTTAAGATTCGTGCCCGATTTGAATGGTCCCAATTTAATCATATTTTTAGCCATATCACGAGCCCCCCACTTCCGAAGACTAAGTTTTGATCAGCCTTCGAGGAGTAGTTTTACTGTTCTAATGGCTTGTGGGGTTGTATCGGAGTCCAAATGAAGGGTGTCGAATCTTCGTGTGAGGTATTTTGGTGATTTTCGGAGTTGGTTGCGCGCTCAGGGTTATCCTTGAGCTCTTCTGGATTTTTGGTGACTTTTCTTAATTTCTATTTATTTTTCGGATCAGTTATTTAATTTTGCGAAGCAGTGATTTATTGTTCGGGGGAATTCATTAATTATCCTAAACAATAATTATTTATCCGGGAGTTCAAAAATATTTCACCGAATTTATAATTATTTTTTAGAATTTTTAATTAATTTTCCTGATTTTTTAATCATTTTTTTGCAATTTTTAAATAACTAATTCGAATTTAATAAATAAAAAATTAATTTTTAATACCATTTATGACGTGGCACAATCTGGGCCACTAATCAGCCCTAAATGCGAATATCTGAGTAATTGGACGGTCCGAGTGGCTCACAGCACTTTTCTCCGCTTATGAAGGTCGGTGCCCCGGTAGCTCGGTCATAACTCCTTGGTAGCTTGGTAGCTCGGCGCTTCACGAGTTGCTGAGCTACGTGGCTGAATCAGAAGCGTCCATCATGGCGCTAATCACGAGGTAGGGGGCTCAGATCACGAGAAAACGTGATTTTGTCGTTTTGTGGGCGTGGCGTGATCCGAGCCACTCATCAGCTTTTGGCACGAATCTTGGAACAATCTGACGGCCTGAGTAGCTCAGCAGCATTTTTCTCCAAATGTGGAGGTCGGTGCCTCAGTAGCTCGGCAGAGTGCCTCGGTGGCTCGGTCCTCTTAAGTCGTTGAGCCACGTGGCGACATTTGGAGCGTCCATCAGGGCACGAATCACTATGCAGGCAGCTCAGATCACGAGAAAACGTGATTTTTTTGTTTTGTGGGCGTGTCTGAATCTGAGCTGCTCAACAACTTTGGGCGCGAATCTTGGGACAATCAGATGGCCTGAGGAGTTCGGCGTGATTTTTCTGTAAATGTGGTGGTCGGTGCCTCGGTAGCTCGGCAGAGTGCCTCGGTTGCTCGGCTCCTCTTGAGTCGTTGAGCCATGTGGCGACATCTGCAGCATCCATCAGGGCACGAATCACGATGCAGGCAGCTCAGATCACGAGAAAACGTGATTTTGTCGTTTTGTGGGCGTGTCTGAATCTGAGCCGCTCATCAACTTTGGGCGCGAATCTTGGGACAATCAGACGGCCCAAGGAGTTCGGCATCATTTTTCTCCAAATGTGGAGGTCGGTGCCTCGGTAGCTCAGCAGAGAGCCTCGGTGGCTCGGCTCCTCTTGAGTCGTTAAGCCACATGGCGACTTCTGGAGCGTCCATCAGGGCACTAATCATGATGGAGGCAGCTCAGATAACGAGAAAACGTGATTTTGTCATTTTGTGGGCATGTCTGAATCTGAGCCGCTCATCAACTTTGGACGCGAATCTTGGGACAATCAGACAGCCCAAGGAGTTCGGCATCATTTTTCTCCAAATGTGGAGGTCGGTGCCCCGGTAGCTCGACAGAGTGCCACGGTGGCTCGGCTCCTCTTGAGTCGTTGAGCCACGTGGCGACATCTGGAGCGTCCATCAGGACACGAATCACGATGCAGGTGGCTCAGATCACGAGAAAACGTGATTTTGTTATTTTGTGGCCGTGTCTGAATCTTAGCCTTTCATCATCTTTCGGCACGAATCTTGGAACAATCCGACGTCCCACAGAGTTCGGCAGTATTTTTCTCCAAATGTGGAGGTCGGTGCCTCCGTAGCTCGGCAGAGCGCTTCGGTGACTCGGCGCCTTGTGAGTTGCCGAGCTACGTGGCTAAATCTGAACCATCGCCGCCCTTCTCTATTCTGTCGTTTGGCCTTCCTTAACGGGCTTGAGGGGGCCCCAAGCGTTACAAAGCCCAAGAGTCGCTTCTTTCACTATAAGTTTTCACCCCCTACCCTCTCTCTCATTCTTTCACTTTTCACTCACAGGATTCACTTTTGCTCTCGAGTCGCTCTGCTAGCAGAGATTTTTGCTCAGCGGTGGTGTAACACCTCGAATTTTAAAATACCTAAAATATTCGTTTTTATATTTTTATAGTGGTGAGAATTATTTTTGAGTTATATCTTATTGTATTTTATTTTAAATATTGATATTGGTATGAATATTTTGTTGGATTGGTGTAGATGATATATTGGAGTTTATGAGTCGAGTTTTGTGTGAAGAAATATTGTTTACTTTATTTTATAATTTTAGAGAATTATTATGAGACTATTTTATGCATTTTAGATGATTAGTATTTTAAAGTGCGAGAGCTAGGGGTTTATTTGAAATATTTTGGCGATTGGGGGTTTATATGTAAATATCCCCTTAAAAATCCTTTTATTATATTTATATTTTATAAAAATTTTCCCCAAATCTCTCCCCTTCCTTCTCCTTTCCTCGTTCCTTCTTTCCCTTTTTCTTGTTTTCTTCCCGATCAAACCAAGCGGCCGAACCCATTCGGCCCGGCTTCTCCACGCCCAAATTGTCAGGGATTCGTTTCCTGACAGTACTTGAAGTAGCCATTAGAGGGAAGGTTGGAAGAACTAGGGTTAAGAAAGAGAAGATTTGGGAAAGAAATTAGAGATTTGGGGAAGAACTAGATTGATTTTTTATTCCTTCTAAAAACATATTACAGGTTGGGATTTACAGGACAACCCAATTACAAGACACGTGCAAATCACACTATTACTGCCTATTCAATTAAGTGCAAAATGCACGTAAAACAAACAAACAGACACAAACAACACAAACAAGCAAACAGACACAAGCAGAGAAAGGTGGCTGTAGACCCCAATGGCGTAGGGCGATGGCGTCGACTAGTCTGCAGATCACTCCGGCAACTCTGGCGACGATGGGACTGCCGGCGTCCCTGACAACTCCACCCCCCTTAAAAATGAGCTTGTCCCAAGCTCAATACCAGGAAATCTCCGTCGCAAATCACCTCTAAAAACTCCATGGCATCATCAAATCTCTTCATTCTACAATACCCATCAACAATCGTCTTGAAAGTGAGCTCACTAGGCTTGCAATCATTCTCCAACATATAGCCGATAACATCATTTGCTTCTTTAAACATTTCCATGCTCACATAATCAGCAATGAATGTATTGTACGTGAAAGAGCATGGCCGAATTCCTACATCTATCATCTCTGACAGAACTCTCAATGCCTCATTCATTAGCCCTTGCTTGCAAAATCCATTGATCACGGTGTTGTAAGAAACTAAGTCAGGTTTATACCCGCTTTTCTTTAGTCCGTCGAATGCCTTCACCATACCCTTTGCGTCATTGTTATGAACTGTATCTTTACCAATCACTTCGTCACCTTTCCTACCTTGACTGATGTGAGGGATCTCGGGTGAAGATATAGCCCCTGAAAGTATCTCTGATGGAGTTACTAGGTGTGTCGTGTTAGCACCCATTTTAAACATTAAATGAGAATTTGGCACCAAATTTTTATCATTTATGCCAGACTTATTTTCATCTTTTCTCAAATTATCAACAGAAGAAACTTCAGGCAAAGTTGTTACAACTGCAGCATCAACCCTTCCTTCAGCCTGATAATCAACTGGCTGGTTCACTTCATGATTAAGTGAAGATATTTGCTCGAAACCCTTTGAGGGATTCCTTAAACTAGAAAACCCACCTGCAAGGTCCATATTTACAAGGCCAGTGGAAAGCACAACAGACGGAGCATAGAAGTTCATGCCGAAAAGAGTATTAACACCTTCAACGTTGTCATTATTGCCCACCATTATCTCAGTGACCATGGCCTCTCTGATGAAAAGATTTGGAGTGCTCTCAATAACTTTCTTCATTTCCATGGCATATTCTCTCTTATCTGTCTGAGCATGCAATGCACGAACAGCGGGCCCTTTTGAAGAATTTAAAACACGGTTCTGTAGGTAACATCTATCAGCAATTTTTCCAATCTCACCACCGAGGCCATCTACTTCGTGAACCAGCTGAGATTTTGCTGGACCACCAACTGCTGGATTGCAAGGCAAGAAAACTGCAGAGCTGGCTATGAAGGAAGGTTCAAACATGAATAGCTGATGAGTTGCACCTGCAAGCAGCAGAGAGTAGGCTACAGAAGCTCTACTTATATTTAAACCTTTGATTGTGCTTTCTTCATCAGAAACAGTTGCTAGACAATTAGCCAATAATACTTGGCAGGTAGATGACAAAGCAATCTAAGCATTAATCGAGAGGTAATTCAGAGGATGCATTCTAAAAGTCATTTTAGGCCATTCTTGGAAGGTTTCAGAAAGTATGTCCTCGATTGTTTCATAACATTTCTCTGGATTCCCATCGGACATGTAGTCAGCTATAGCTTGGTCTAAAAAATCAGATAGCTCATCGCACTGGACATTGCTGTAGTTGTTGTGGTTGGATTTCAAGATTCGACCATCAGAATTCAAAATATAGTCAACGTACATCTCCGGTGATGCATTACAGCGCGTACAACTGCAAACAAATTGATATTTCGACCACAAATCAAAGTGTCTGACTGCCTTAGGTTGCAATAAATCTGAGGTTGCAATGCAGACCGTCTCACCCTTCTTGATTGGCTTAATGATTTGATGAGTTTTCTCTTTACTAGTATGCTGCTGAAGATTAATCCTCTTCAAGGAGAACAAATGAACAAGCTTGACATCCTGCTCATATGACAAACCATAGTAAAATTGGCTTGGTGCATAGTAGTTATCTTTGATAGCATCACGGAACTCATCTTCACACAATGGCTTGCACATCCAGACCCTCTTGAAAAGATTCTGCACAGGAAAGGTTTTCCCTGGTGAAATATATGCACTTGGCATAATATTCATGGCACCATCCTCTACATAATGGAAAAGTTTCAAGTCATGGTTCCAGTTATCATGTAGAAAGGACCCATCTACATCACCCACACACAGACCATATGCAGCGATCAAAGTGTTAAAGGTATCCCGATTGGGCTCAACTCCACACCTGTTCATCTCGGCAAAAACCCTACTCACAAACTTCTCATTATCCACACTCTCCACACCAATTTCAAGTAGACATTGCAATGGAACCCTGCTTGCGGCTTCTGCTTCAATCCCTTTCTCAATCTTTTTTGATACCTCCATTATCTCTCGTGTATTTTCCAAGTAACCACTGAGTCCTAGTGACATCATAGCTGCCCAAGCCCCAGCTATCAAACCACCAGCTCTGCTCCCAGCAACATTTTCACATATAGGTGGGGGCCATCCATCGAGCACTATCTTGTCACTGCCAATTACACACTTGAGAGCTTCAAACTAAGTTCTCTTGACATTTCGTTGAAAACTCAATCGGGGCTCAAGATAAGGAACAAATGCCTTTGAGACATTCCCACAAACACTTGGCAGATGATTAGGAATTGAAGCAAAGATTGTGGAAACTTCAATCATAAGCTCCTCCTCATTTTCTTGTTCATGCATTTCTTCAAACACGTTCGACGGCTTCTCTCCACTATAATCTTCCACTTCAAGATTCATCAAACTATCAAAAACTACTCCATCCCTATTCTTTCCATAAGAAACAACATCAATCACATTTACTTCATCTACAACAATCGATTTGTTAGCTCTTCCATTATCTTCTATAAAGATGAAATCTAATGGAGTCAATCCCACTTCAAATCTATTGTTAGCAAAACAATCACAACACAGATCGTAATCAAACAATTTGTTGCAATGGTATCTTTTACAAGAGCAAAAACTCCAACACCAAATGCAGCGGTACTCATCATCACTGTCATTGTCTTCATCGCCATCTCCCAGATTATCAATCTTTTGAGCTTCCTCCGACTTCTCACTTCTTCGAATTCTCTTATCACTCAAAACTCTAGAATTGAAAGGAGTGAAATTAGGGTTTGATACCTTAATCGATGGGTTTAGATGAGGAGTCGATTGAGTGATTGATTGCTGAATTTGATGAGAAAATGGTTGCTGCACTGAGAACAACATCACCTCCATTCTTGTTGACATTGCCTCAAGTCTCTCTTCCATTTGGGTCGCCAACGCCTCAAATCTTTCATGGAGTGAATCGAGTTGTTTCTCCATCAATTTCGATTGCAGATTCATCGCTCGCATCCCCTCATTTATGGATCGGATTCTCATCCTCACCGTCGACATGCCTCCGGTGAAGGTTGGCTCTGATTCCACTTTGTCAGGGATTCGTTTCCTGACGGTGCTTGAAGTAGCCATTAGAGGGAAGGTTGGAGGAACTAGGGTTAAGAAAGAGAAGATTTGGAAAAGAAATTAGAGATTTGGGGAAGAACTAGATTGATTTTTCATTCCTTCTAAAAACATATTACAGGTTGGGATTTACAGGACAACCCAATTACAAGACACGTGCAAAGCATACTATTACTGCCTATTCAATTAAGTGCAAAATGCACGTAAAACAAACAAACAGACACAACAACACAAACAAGCAAACAGACACAAGCAGAGGAAGGTGGCTGTAGACCCCAATGGCGTAGGGCGATGGCGTCGACTAGTCTGCAGATCACTCCGGCAACTCTGGCGACGGTGGGACTGTCGGCATCCCTGACACAAATCCACCCCATTTCTTCTTCGTTTTCAAATTAATTTGAGGGGATGACTAATTGAAGGGTTCTCTACAACGTGGTAGCGTCGATTTTTGGAGAGGGCTTCGGGAAGGTATACCCTATTTTATGTTATTGTATAAAATTAAGTGTGGTTAATTTCTATTAAGTAGAACGGTTATGGTTGGGAGATTAGGAGGTTGTGGGCATTGTAGAGGCAAGAGATTAGCAAATTATTAGGGATTTTGCAAGTTGCTAAAAAAATTAGGGTTTTGGGTTTGGAAAAGAGAATTATATATATAAGAATTATCTTCCGTATGGTAGTAGAAATTGTAGTTTAGCCATTAGAATAAATTGGGAATGGTTCTAGTAATTGTTTGGGGATAAAAATTCCATAGGAATTTGACTACTACGTGCATCGCATGTGTGTATCCTAGGCGTTCAATATATGCTTGTGTGATATTTGGAATAGTGTTATTAGCTCTCGTGACTGGTTTGGATGACTTGAGTCTTAAATGCTTTAAAATTTGATAATAGGATATGTTAGTGACTTTGGATGCGGGATGGCGTGCTGGTGCTTCGAGTCTTCGCGGGATACTATGTGAGTATGATCTTTTTTATTTTATGTACATGGTGTTATAAAAATTTTAAATTACGATTTGCTGTGTGTGATGCGTAATGTGTATTGAGTATAGAAATTCATATGTAAGAGACGGAGTAAAATTTATGGGTGTGAAGATGTTAGTATGGTTGTATGGAAGTGTGTCGATTCTTGTAAGTATAAATGTATATATGCTATAGGGTTGTAATATTTAGATTTAAGGAGTTATGTTGATCTGGTTATATGTGTGTGTATGTATGAAGTTTGATCATCTGAGTAATGTGAGGAGATGGAAGGCATGGTGTGTATGATATGATATTGTGATGCGATAACACGATGAAGTGAATGATGTGGTGTATGTGTAATAGGTGTGTGATAAATTGAAAATTTTGTGTGATAAAGTGGTGTGAAATTTGGTATGATGTGTGTGCGTGCACCATGTGTATAACTAATGGTTTGCGTATGCTTATGAATTTAATGGAGTTATATGCATTCATGTTCTATTATGAAGGTGTATACCGAGATATATTATAGAGGAGTTATAGTATAAAGGAGTTGTGTTATAAAGGAGATATATTTCTATATGGAGTTATATTATAAAGGAGATATATATATATATATATATATATATATATATATATATATATATATATATGGAGAAATATTATAAAGGATTTATATTATAAATGAATATAAGGAGTTATTTTATAAAGGAGTTACATTGTAAAGGAGTTATTTTATAAAGGAGTTATATTGTGAAGGAGTTATATTATAAAGGAGTTATATTGTAAAGGAGATATATGATAAAGGAGATATATGTGTATATACAGAGATGTAAAGGAGATAATTAAATATTGCAGTGCCGCACAATCTCCCAGGGGTTTGGGCTAGACCCCACAGGCCTGGGATACAGCCGGGAACAGGAGTTATATATTGTTCCAAATTTTATATTTAGGGAATAGGAGTTATTTATTGCCCCAAATTTTATATTTGGGGATCAGGAGTTATATATATTGCCCCAAATTATATTTGGGGATCAGGAGTTTCCCTCGCCGGTATAGGGCCAGGAGGAAGACATAGCCTCGGACGTGTAAGACTCTGTGTGAGCATCGATCCGGGTGTTTTATTTTATTTTTGACTAGCCTTTTGGCTTTAGTATTGGTTGGACAAGCGCGCAACCGTACTTTCAATCCAGCCCACAAATGATAGATGCATAGGACACCTGGATCTGGGTGATATGGTAGGTTAGCGGGATTGAAATGTACGGGAGGGGAGGCACAGAGATCCCTGTGTTGTACGAGGAGGTCAGTTGTGTTGGCACTGAAAAGGAGAAAGATATAATGTGTATGTGTATTGAAAAAAATATATGTATATGTAAAGATATTGATGATATGATATTTTACGGAGACGATTTATATTATGGGAGATATGAATATACTACGGGATATATATATATATATATATATATATATATATATATATATATATATATACGTGTGTGTGGGTATATATTGGCATATGGCTATACTTATGATGCGATATTGGCAAATGAATGAACATGAATAGAGGAGAGTGAGAAAGTAAAGCAAGGAGATGAATAAATATATAGAGTATGTATGTGATTGAATATTAGAAACAAAGAAAATGAGTTATGCAATTTATGAATACATGGTAGGGTGGGATATAATATGAGAATGAAAAGTTGAAGTAAGCGGTATTATGAGTTGTGAATGGAGATTAAAGTAAAAGCATGATATTACCCAAGTTGGTATGCCTTGGAATTGTGTCTAGGAACTACTCGCCTGCTATTTCGGTGGAAATAGTGGGAACTACCCACCGAGGCACAATTTCCAGGGTGAGTTGGTAGGTTATCGAGATAATTGTTGTAGTGTGTGATGAAATAAGAATGAGAGATAAGTAATGAATTGTTTTTGTCCTTTATGTGATGAAATGGAATGAGTATATATATCTAGCGAAGATAATAAGTTATGTTATGAAGTGAAATTGTGTTTTGGCTTTTAACGAAAAGTATGATGATAATTTTTATTTAGTTATGCATGCACATAAAGATCTGTTATGGAGTAAGAATATTATAATAGAGCTGCATTCGCTTGATGTTATGATGATTATTTGTACCGGAGTGAAGTAATGTATATTCAGAAATGAAAGTTAGCAATGTGTATATATATATTGGGAATGTGGGGGTGACTAATAGGTGGGATAATTATTATGTTGAATTAAGTGATTGTTAATAGTTAATAAGTGGAGTTTGAGATTGGGGCTACTTGATAATATGGTTGCATCATAATTGCAAATATACTTTTATTCTCGGGCATTCCATTGTGTAAAATTTAATTTACTACCATGTTGGTATTTTAAAAGTTCTGCTTTTATTTATTTATTTTATGTTAAGTTATATTTGATTATACTCACACCAAAAATGGCTAATCCCTTAGTGTTTGGGGGGTTAGGGGAGTCCCAGGACTACCCTAGATCCCCTACTGTTACAGGTCCTCAGTAGTGCAGAGGTAAGGCATAGATTTGTAGGGTGGAGTTTTACTTTAATTTTTTTTGTATAAATTAGTTTTGTGAATAGTGAAATTTGTGGTTTAAATTGTAATTTGAATGTATAAATACCTGGAAGTCGATGATGAGTATAGTGTGGGGTAGTATAGTATGTTCTTGACCCGTACCCATCTCGTTGTGGTGTACCGGGCCTTGTGATATGTTTTACAAAGATTTTCCTAAAATTTTTATCTCGTTTTCGAAGAAATTTATGGTTTTTATCTGATACTTGATATTCTATCATGAGTTTGGCCCCCAGAGCATGATATTATATTGCCTGTGTGATTCTGCTCATTTTGGCCTGGGGAGCCCATGATATTATTGCCTGTGATGTGAGCTACGGAATTTAGAGCAGAATTCCGTAAACTTTTTGTGTTTCGGGGCAGAAATTTCAGAGGAAACTCTGCCAAAATTTTCTTTGAAATATAACTTTCTTAGTTTATATTTAAAGTGATATAGAAATTGAAAGAATTGATTTTGGAGTCAAAACAAAAAAAAAAACCAAGTTGGGGTGTTACAGGTGGTTGCGTTAGCTGTCGCGGCAGGCAAGGCGATTTCCGGCGAGGTTTTTTCGATTGAGAACTTCACATCAAGGTTAGTATATATATATTCTCACTCTCATATATATACCCTACGAGATGTCACGAGCGTCCTCGGGTAGTAAGGCTTCTTCCTCGGGTAGTAAGGCTTCTTCCTCGGGGGGTTGGAGCGATTGGTAGTTAGTTCACGAGGAGGGGGAAGAAGTGCAGAGCCGAGCGAGGGGGAAGGAGATAATAGGGTCGTCCGCAGCCGAGCCGACCTCTACGCTCGTCAAGGAGAAAGGGAAGGAGGTGGCCAGGTCAGTGGTCGTCGAGACGGTGGTAGAGACTGTGAGACCAGTAGGAGAAATGGGTCAGCTGCCGACGGTGTTATCCGGCCACAGGGGGGATCAGGCAGTATACTGACAAGCTGCTGACCAAGGCCGTCTACGGACGCTCGGAAACATAGGAAGAGAATGAACCGAGGGAGGTTACCAAAGTTTACGATATACCCTCAGTTCTAACTGAACGAGATCTGCTTTGGATTCGGAAGAGCTTTGTCATTCCCCCGGAGTACACCTTGATTCTCCCCGGTCCCGGGGTACGGGCGTGCACAGCATTCATGCCCAACACTTGTGTCTTCGCCTACGACGCGTTAAATGCCGGACTGCGTCTCCCCCTCCATCCCTTCGTGACCGAGGTGCTCCGGTGGTATGGATTGAGCCCGATCCAGTTCATGCCGAACATGTGGTGACATGTGCTCGGATTTCTGTTCCAATGCTGAACACCGAAGGTGGAGCTTCAACTCGTCGTCCTCAGGAGCTTGTACTGGATCAATCGGATGAGCAAGACCGAACACCGGTACTATCTTTCACCTCGGAAAGGCGTGAAGTTGATAGAGAACCCAGACTCTATCAAGTCGTGGAAGGGTAAATTCTTCTTGATCCGAGGCCCTTCGTCGTGGGACTTCCCGACCCGGTGGATGGAGGACGTGTCGAAGTATGCAAAGGCTGAGCCGGTGTTGACTCCGGCCGAAGCAGTGGTTATGGCGAAGCTGGACGGCCTCCTAATGTTGAGTTGGAGGGACATGACCGAGGAGGTGCTCCACGGGTCAGGCCTTAGTCCGATCGACCTGAGTACGCTCCGGACATCTCTATCTCCATGTTTACTTTTTGTTACGCATTATTTTTTCTAACTTTGTTTTCTTTATTCGACAGAGGCTCCGAACATGGACTTTAGGGCAATCACGGCCGAGCGAAATAAGGCCAACGAGGCCAAGAAGAGGAAGAGGACGAGTGTGGGGCCTTCGTCCGACCGACCCACCAAGGTTCCTTCTGCTGCGGTTGTGGATCTGGCCTCTCCTCGGTGATCAGCCTCGGCTGTAGCTCTTCTTCAGCCGACCCCTTCTGATCCTTCGGGCAAAGGCTTCTCCGTCTCAGCGGCTTTGGTGCTCGAGGCCCCATCCCTTACCGAGCAGGCCGAGGCCATACTGACCGAGGGCCACAAGAAACTGTTCGTCCCCGATTGGCGGGTGATGAACCACTACGGTTTCTTGAGGGATTCAGCAATGAGTATGCAGGATCTTCATCATCTCCCGACCCTAAAAGACCGAGCCGCACTGAAGGCAGGGACGACAGGTGATGATGCTCTAGAGGTAGCTCGGTCGCTCATGTCGGTAAGTTTTCTTAGTTGATTTCAATAATCTTTGAGAATTTTCTAAGTTTTTAGCTCGGCTTTCAATGCGCTCTAACTGCTTCTTCTTGCAGGCCACGTGCCACTTCAGCCACCTTCTCGAGCGGTACGCCGAGTAGGAGAGGGAGTTAAAGGCCACTTGCGACAAAGACCGAGCGGAAAGGGCGAGGGTTGTGAAGCAGTTCGAGGCGGAGCAGCGCCGCTCGGATGCTTTGGCCGCACAGGTCGCTGACTTGGAGGCGGCCTTGGCACAAGCGAGGGAGAAGCTTGCCTTGGAGGTGGCTAAGGCAGTCGAGGAGAAGGCCAAGGCAAAGAGGGCCCTGGAGGCCGTGATGCGGTAGAAAGACTAGGCCGTAGAGGCGGCAAGGGCAGAGATAGAGGCTGAGGCCAAGAAGCACCTGATGGGCAACATGGAGCAGTCCTATGCCACCGCACTTGAGCACGTTGAGGCTCGAATTCCCGGCTTCGACAGGTCGGGTTACGGGCTGTGGGGTCCGGTGGACGAGGAGGACCCGGAAGCTGAGCAAGAGGCCGAAGGAGAGGAAGGGGACGAGCAACAAGGTGACGAGGCCGTGGTGGTGGAGGGAGGGGGCGAAGAGGCTGCGGCCGACCCCCCAGCCATAATGGCAGAGGAAGGGGAGCCGTCTACCGGGGTGCCCGTCGCCGAGCTACCACCTAAGGTGGCCCCTTGACCTTTGTTGCCTTGTATTTTTCTTCTCTTTTTCATGTATCGCATTGTAGCGGACTGGCCACCGCTTTTTTTTGTTATGAATGAAATTTTGCTTTCTTTGACTAAGTGTTGGGGTTGATGTTGTTTTGGAGACGTCTTGATTTGAAATTTTTCTAAGGGCTGAAAATAATTTTGTTTTGAAATCCAACTAAGTGTTGATAACAACTTTGCTTTGAAATTTGGCTGTGTTGCTCGGCCTTAGTGCTTTTGTGTTCTTTCAGATCGCCGAGTTGCATCTAGCGGAGGCATCGCCAAATACGGTAGCGGCTGAGGTCTCTCGTCTCCGAGCTGACTTAGGAGCGACGAAGTTGGCCCTTTCTCACAGTCGAGAGTGTTTTCTCAAGAGCGAGTTGGATTTAGACCGCCTTAAGCTAACGCTGTCGAAGTGTCTACCCAAGCCGAAGCAACTAAAGAAACGAGCTCGAGAAGCTCCTCCCGAAGGGAAGGTGGAGTCGCTTTGGCAGACACTATTTGATGTCACGGTGGAGAGAGATGAACTGTTAGCTGAGGTCCACGAGTTGACGATAGCAGAAGACGAACTTTCGGTGGGGGAGAGAGGAACTAGTAGCAGCGAAGGGCAAGTTGACGGTGGAGCTTGACGAGTTGAAGAGGGTTACAGTCGACAAGAGTATCGAGGTTACTCATCTCCGTCGAATTATTGCCGACAGCTCTGGTGATGCAGGCTCTGCTCGGCTTCGTCGCTTCAAGATAGCCGTGATGGATGACTCTCTGAAGCAACGAATCGTCGAAATCGAGGCGGAGGTCTCTCGCCTCAATCCCCAACCTGAACGGATTAATGTTAGAAGCATGTCGTGTACTCATGAAGAGAGCGAGAGAGGAATTTCCTTTTACGAGCTTGCGACTTGCTCGCCTGCTGCTCGGTAGAGCCCTGTTGATGCACAAAGTGGGGTGGCTGCTTCGTCGAGCGGAGCATCCATTGGGGCCACCGTCAGAGGCAGTGCTGAAGATGCATCTCAGTTTGCCGGTCTAAAGACGAGCTCCGAGGTTAGGCATCACCGTCCCCGGGTGTCTTTGAACCGGAACATCCCTGCCCTGAGGAGGCATTGAAAGAGTTGTCTTGTAATTTTGGCTTTTCAAATTTTGTTACTCGTCGTAGAGAAGAGTAGCTGGTTTTGTAATATGAGTTTCCTCAAACTTTAAACTTTATAGAAGTGAGAGCTTGTTTATTCTTTTGTGCTTGTGCATTTGTGTGTTTTGTTAATCATCTGTGGTTGTAGGACCACTTCTTACCCGCTTATGAGCGAGGAGTAGAAGCGGAGTCGAGCCAAGCTTTGAACTCCGAACTCTTTGTTTGAGTAGGTTTCATCGGTTGTGGGAGCAGTTCCGAATGGCGAACCGCTTCTAGCTTGCTTAAGAGCGAGCTTGCGAAGCAGAATCGAGCCAAGTTTTGGACTCCGAACTCGTCGTTTGAGTAAGTTTCAACGGTTGTGGGAGCAGTTCTGAATGGCGAACCACTTCTAGCTCGCTTAAGAGCGAGCTTGCAAAGCAGAATCGAGCCAAGTTTTGGACTCTGAACTCGTCGTTTGAGTAAGTTTTAACGGTTGTAGGAGGAGTTCTGAATGGCGAACCACTTCTAGCTCACTTAAGAGTGAGCTTGCGAAGCAAAATCGAGCCAAGTTTTGGACTCCGAACTCGTTGTTTGAGTAAGTTTCAACGGTTGTAGGAGCAGTTCTGAATGACGAACCACTTCTAGCTCACTTAAGAGCGAGCTTGCGAAGCGGAATCGAGCCAAGTTTTGGACTCCGAACTCGTCGTTTGAGTAAGTTTCAATGGTTGTAGGAGCAGTTCCGAATGGCGAACCACTTCTAGATCGTTTAAGAGCGAGCTTGCGAAGCAGAATTGAGCCAAGTTTTGGACTCCGAACTTGTCGTTTGAGTAAGTTTCAACAGTTGTAGGAGCAGTTCCGAATGACGAACCACTTCTAGCTTGCTTAAGAGCGAGCTTGCGAAGCGGAATCGAGTCAAGTTTTGGACTCCGAACTCGTCGTTTGAGTAAGTTTCAACGATTGTGGAAGCAATTTCGAATGGCGAACCACTTCTAGCTCGCTTAAGAGCGAGCTTGCGAAGTGGAATCGAGCCAAGTTTTGGACTCCAAACTCGTCGTTTGTGGAAGCACAATTAAGGTTTTACACAGAGAGATAAAAACAATCACAAGAGAATTATCAGGCAAAAGAAGTTCTTTATTAATAACTGCTAATCGGCCGCTTCTAAGTTGCGGGCCATTATTACAATGGGAAAATAAAGAGGCAAGTACAAATAAAAAGAAGATAGGAATGGCTCGACATTTGATGGTACTAGGAGAGGCGTTCAAACACCCTCTTGGTACTTCAGTAAATGGTCGACATTCCAAGTTCTTCGTATCTCTCTGCCTTCGAGATCTTCAAGACGATATGCTCCTGGCCGAACTACTTTGGAGACCTTGTATGGTCCTTCCCAATTTGGGGCTAGCTTGCTCTTTTGGCTGGGGAATGAGATGGCTAGCTTTTTGAGGACTAAGTCTCCCTCCTTGAGATCTGTGGGACGGACCCTTTTGTTGTAGGCCTGCTCGATTCTTCTCCGATAATTTTGCTGGCGAATTGAAGCTCTTTCATCGACGAGGTCCAAATTTGCTCGGAGCTCTTTGGCGTTCTGCTCTTCATTATAGGCAATAAGGCGAGGGGATGGCAAACCAACTTCTAAGAGGATTACGGCTTCGGACCCGTAGGTGAGGTTGAAGGTCGACTCTCTCGTGGGGGTCCTTTTCGTAGTGCGGTAGTTCCATAATACGTTAGGAAGTTGTTCTGCCCATAAGTCTTTGGCCGACTTGTCTAGTCTCTTCTTGATGCCTGAGAGGATTTGCCTGTTGGCATTCTCTACTTGACCGTTGGATTGAGGATGGGAGACGGAGAAGAAGCATTGCTGAATGCCGAGGTCTTCACATAAAGAGCGGAATACTGTCCCTATAAACTGTGTTCCGTTATCTGTTACTAAGACTCGAGGTATGCCGAACCTACAGATTACATTTTTTCAGAAGAACTGCAGCACTTTGTTCTCAGTAATAGTAGCCAGTGGTTCGGCCTCGATCCACTTGGAGAAATAGTTGATTGCCACGACTAGAAACTTGAGCTGGCCTGGAGCTGGTGGGAACGGACCTAGCAAGTCCATCCCCCACACTGCGAAGAGAATTGGACTCGAGAGAGATGTGAGTTGTGCTTGGGGTAGGCGGCGGATGTTAGAGAATTGCTGACAGGAGCTACATTTCCGGACATGTTGTTCGGCATCCCGAAGTAGGGTAGGCCAGAAGTATCCGTAGTTCAAAAATTTCCTGGTGAGGGACCTTGATCCTAAATGGGCTCTGCCTATACCTTCGTGGAGTTCTTTCAAGGCATACAAGGCTTCTTCTGGAGAGAGACATCTCAAGTAGGGTCTGCCATCTACTTGGGTATAGGAGCATTTGTACAAGACTCCCTCAACGAGGGTGTACCGCTCTGCTCTCATTCGGATTCGGCGAGCTTCTTTAGAATCTTGGGAGAGGCTCCCGTCTTTGAGGAACTCAATCAAAGGCTTCATCCAGTTATCCTTGAGTTGGACAGGTAGCGACTCCACTGAATCGGGGACTTCTTCTTCGATGCTGGGCCTTAGGAGAACTTCGATCAGGACGGTCTGTTCGAGACCTTGGAGGGAGGAAGAGGCTAGTTTTGAGAGGGCATCTGCTTGGGCGTTCTCTTCTTAGGGGATCCGCTGGAGTTGCGCCTCTTCAAACGAAGCCATGAGACTTTGGACCTTGGCTAGGTACTTGGCCATTTGGTCGTCTCGCACCTCGTATTCTCCTAAGGCCTGATTTACCACAAGCTGGAGTCACTAAATATTCGTACCCATTGCGCTCCTGCCTTGCGAGCCATGCCCAGTCCTGCTATTAGGGCTTCATACTCAGCTTCATTATTGGAAACTTTGAAGTTGATGCGGAGGGAGTATTAGCGAACAAAATCATCGGGGCTTGCCAGAATAACTCCGGCTCTGCTCCTTTCGGTACAAGAAGATCCATCTACATATACTGTCTAGATAGAGGGTCCATCTGCTGCTTGACTTACTTCTGGGATTGTGCTTTCTACTATTAATTCGGCTAGGACTTCGGCCTTGATAGCAGTCCGGGGCTGATAAGATATGTCGTGTTGACTCAGTTCGATCGACCACTTCATTAGATGTTCGGAGGTCTCGGGCTTGTGCAGGACCTGATTGAGTGGTTGGTCGGTAAGGACGACCACCGAGTGGGATTGAAAATATGGACGGAGCTTCCTGGCTGCCATAACCAAGGCGTATGCTATCTTTTCCATTCTCGGATAGCGGAGCTCAGCGTCTCTAAGGACCTTGCTCACATAATAGATAGGCTTCTGAGCCTTGTCTTCTTCCCTCACTAGGACAACATTAAGGGTTTGCTCGGAGGCAGTGAGGTAAAGGTAGAGTGTTTCCTCAGGAGTAGGCTTGCTAAGGAGTGGGGGGGTTGACCAGATAGTCTTTCAGTTGGTCGAGCGATTCTTGCTGCTGATGGCCCCACTCAAAGCCTTTAGCCCCCCTGAGGGCTTTGAAGAAAGGAAGACACTTTTCCCCTGATTTAGACAGGAAGTGCCCTACAGCCGCGAGGCATCCTGTAAGCTTTTGCACTTCTTTCACATTTGTAGGAGGAGCCATATTGAGGATGGCTTTTATCTTCTCGGGGTTGGCCTCAATCCCCCTCTGACTGACCATGAAGCCCAGGAACTTACCAGATGAGACCCCGAATGCACACTTATTCAGGTTTAGTCTCATGTTGTGCTTCCTCAATAGGTCGAAGGCTTCTTGGAGGTTGGCAACATGGTCGGACCCTTGGATGCTTTTTACTAGCATATCATTGACGTAAACCTCCATGTTACGGTGGATCTGATTTTGGAAGACCTTATTAACGAGGCATTGGTAAGTGGCACCGACATTTTTAAGCCCGAAGGGCATTACCCTATAGCAGTAGAGGCCTTGATCTGTGAAGAAGGATGTCTTTGAGATATCCGGGGGGAACATTCTGATTTGGTTATATCTAGAGAAGGCATGCATGAAGCTCATAAGCTCATGGCCCGAAGTGGCGTCGATCAAGGTATCGATGCTGGGGAGTGGGAAAGGATCCTTGGGGCATGCCTTGTTCAAATCTGTGAAGTCGATGCAAATTCTCTAACTTCCATTGGCCTTCTTAACCATTACGACATTAGAGAGCCACTCGGGATAATTGACCTCTTGTATGAACCGGGCTTTGAGGAGGTTCTCTACTTCTTCTTTTATGGCCTGCTGGCGCTTCGGGACGAATTTACGCCTCTTCTGCTGGAACAGTTTGGACCCCGGAACAACACTTAGGTGGTGGATGAGGAGGTCTTTGGAAATCCCTGGCATGTCGGCAGCTGTCCATGTGAAGAGGTCTCGATTCCTCTTTATGCACTGGACTATATCAGAACAGAGGGCAGAGGGAAGGGTTTTGCTGATGAAGAATTTGCGGGTCGGATCTTGCTCTGAGAAGAGCACTTCTTCCAGCTCGTCTACCAGTTCTGAAATAAGCTGGGTGTTCCCCTGGGGAATTTCAAGGGTCTCGAGGGAAAGGATGGGTCCTCCGGTCGAGGTCATGTAGCATTTGCGGGCCATCTCTTGACTTCCCCTTACTTCCTCTACATCTGCCTTGGTGGAAAACTTCATTTTCAGATGATAAGCTGACGGGACGACTTCTAAAGCAGCTAGGCCAGGTCGACCTAGGATCACATTGTAAGCGGCTAGGACGTCGACAACCATGAAGTCCATTGGATCCGTTTGGGTAGTAGGAGTTTTGCCAGCGGTTACGTCGAGGGTTATGACCCCTTCGATCGTCACTGGTACTCCCGTGAACCCATGGAGAGTGTAACCGGTGGGCTTTAGCCTGTCCCGTGATAATTTGAGTCCTCGGAAGGCTGCTAGGAAGAGGATGTTGACAGAACTGCAGTTATCCACTAGAATTCTTTCCACTTTGAAGTTTGCCATGTGGAGATTAATCACCAGTGCATCACAGTGGGGGGTTCGGACACCCTCTAGATCTTCATCCGAGAAAGTAATCGGGACTCCAAGACCTTTGGGAGGGGGTATGCTATGCACCGAATTGACTTCCCTGATGAAAGCCTTTCGAGATGAGTTAGATGTTCCTCCCATTGGACCTCCGTGGATGAGGTGCAAGATGCGCTCTTCTTTGAATTCGGGAGTATCATCATGCCTCTCGGGCCGCTTGTTAGCCCCCCTAGGGGGTGGAGGAAGGTCGACCCGGTCCTTTCTTACAAACTTGGAAAGCTGCCTTCTCTGAATAAGGGCTTCGATCTCATTCTTTAGGGCCCGACAGTCATTGGTGTAGTGGCCATGGTCTCGATGGTAGCGGCACCATTTCTCCTTATCCCTCTTCTTTCTGGGGATATTCATCTTCGGGGCAGGAGGCAAGATCCCTTCTTTCTCCACTTCCATGAGAATGGTTGAGATATGACGTTGAGAGGGGTGAACTTTTCAAATATGGGAGGTGGATGACGCTGACCCCCGTTGTCCTTCTGGAGCTTTTTGGCTCCCTCGTCTTCAGCAGCCTTCCTCTTATTTCCAGAAGTGGATCCCTCGAATGTGGGGCAATATTTAGCCTCCTCCGTGCGGATGTACGTCTCGCTTCTGAGAAGAAGGTCGGAGAAATCCCGCGGGGGCTTTTTGGCTAGGGAGGACCGGAGGTTGGAGTTGAGGACATTGGACTGGAAGGCGGCTGCAGCGACCGATTGGTCGAGGGAGGCGATGGACCTGGCTTCCGCGGTAAACCACTTGACATAATCTCTTAACTTCTCGCCCTTCTTCTGATTGAGGAAGAGTAGTGAAATACTCGTCTTTTCAGAGCGGCGGCTGCTCACGAAGTGGGTTATGAAGAGGGTCTCAAACTGTTCAAAAGAGAATATAGAGGATGGAGCGAGGCGGGAGTACAATTCCCGAGCTGGGCCTTTGAGAGTGGCTAGGAAGGTCTTGCATAGGAGGGCATCGGAGGCTTGATGAATCATCATGAGAGTCTTGAAACTCTCGATGTGATCCATGGGATCTGACTCCCCCGTATATGTCTCGAACTGCAGGGGCTTGAAGTTTGCTGGAACGGGTGCCTCCATGATGGTTCAAGAAAACGGAGGTCTGCTTGGTCGGAGGGTCCTTCCTCTCAGTTCCTCGTCCCTATCGAGTTGACTAAGGTGCCTCTCCATCTCGTGGAGACGGTGGTAGATAGCATCATCCCTTCGACGATATCCTGGTGAGCCTCTGGACTTGTCTTCGTACGAAGGGGAGCGTGGGCTACGATGTCGGTAGCTCGGAGATTGGTGAGGGCTAGGAATGTGATGACGGTGGCTCAGAGCTTGAGGAGGACTGAGGGACCGATGGCGAGGGCTGCGAACCGGCGGAGGAGTGGGGACCCTCTGAACATTATTGCTGTTGTTTGGCTGGAGATTGATGGCCTGCAAGATTGTTGCTGGAACTCTTGGAATTCTACTCGGGTGATAGGTCCGTTCTGATCCCTCTGGGGCTGTCGACCAGCGGGAGAATGATGCCTTCTTCAACGGTACTCCGGGAACTCTCTCCGCCTCCTATGAAGAGGGTTCCTCCTGTGGTCGTGACGGCGAGGAGATCGCACATTTGGACGTTCTGAGCGGGAGACTCCCTCACGGGCCTGCCTTTCATTCAAACGGTGGCGAAGGTCCTCTTCTTTCTGCCGGTTGATGGTGACGTTGCGAAGGTCTTCTGAGGGCCGAGGGTTATAGGATGCCATGGAGTCGGTGGAAGGGTTATGTACTGAGATATGGTCGCGGTGAAGAGGTTGCTTCTGAAGGTGAGGACGAGAGGTCCCTATACCAGCATTCTGGGGCCCGAGTGGAGCCTGCTGGTGTTGAAGATTTTGGAGAGGAGGCTGCAACTGCTGCAGCGGCTGATCGGGTTGAGGAGGGAGCTGTCCCTGAGGCTGGATGGATTGCAGGGGAGCTTCCGGTTGTGGTTGAGGAGGAGTGGGTCCACGGTTGGACCCTCTAGATCTCAGCTTCCTTGGTGGCATGGCTAGAGGCGGTGTTGACCGGTGGACTGCTATTCGTGTTTTCTACAGACGGCGCCAATCTGTTGCCGCTGAAATTGGTGTGGGGTCAAACAGATAGATTGCAGATTCGAGGGAAGTTGAATAGTCAAACCCGAACACCTTCACCGGAGTTTGACCGAGATTCTCCCGCCGTTGACCTGCAAAAAGTGTGAGACACCGAGGTTGATTCCGGCGATGCACCCTCTGACACTCTTTTCAGTAATCAGAAAGATTATGAAAGAGCTTTGATTGGGAAAAGATTGATTACCTTGTAACAGTGGGGGATGGGGGGGTATTTATAGCCGCCTTAGGAACCAGTTTCGGGATAAGTTAAAATTCCTACTTGTGAATGGATAGAAGTGACCAGGACCGTTGACTAAGGACAATCATAAACCCTAATTCTATCCAGCTGGATTGGGTTTCTTGCTGGTTGGAACCCGCGCTCAGTAAGACGGATCCATTTATGGGTTATTGGGCATTTGGAAAAAGGACCAGTTCCCATTTTGGACCCGTTTGTAGGTGAAATTACCATTTTACCCCCGAGTTTTAAGATTCGTGCCCGATTTGAATGGTCCCGATTTAACCATATTTTTAGTCATATCAAATTGCTTATTTACTAAATGAGCAAGTTGCTCATACCCCTATTTCATACCCCTATTTCCACACACACACACACACACACACACACACACACACACACACACATATACACACATATAGGGTTTTGCTCCATTGAAAACGGGTTCGTTTTCAATGGGTTGGAAAACACCCATATAGGCCGTCCGATCGATCTTGATCTTGATCAGCGGCTGTGATCAAGATCCGCGTAAGTCTCCCACTAATGAAGTGAAAAGCGGAGGGGTAATTTCATCAATTCACGCCAAAAAACGTTTGGGACTTAGCGTTTTTTGGGCGTGGAGTTTTTTTTATCCAAAAAATCACTTAGGCCGTTGTTTGAGACAACAGCCTAGGTTGTTTTTTTTAACAAAAAAACATACCTTGGCCGTTGTTCCCAACAACGGCCTAGGTATGTACAAGTGTTTTTCCAAACACTTGTACACACTCAGGGCTTCATCTCCCTCACTTCGTCACAAACACTATCTCTCTTTCTCTCGAGCTCCCGAAACCCATCCCCAAACCCTAGTTCACTCTCCCAACCCCTTTGGCATCGATTTCTTTGCCTTCTCGATCTCCGCCCCTTGTGGAAAGCTCCCTATCTCTTTCTTCCTCTCCCGAATACAGCAAACCCTAACTTCACATCCAAATTCCCAAATCATCTAAACCCTAGCACAAATTGTCTTCCTTTGTCTACAACAGCATTGCAGCGACTTCTCACATCTTTCCCAACTCTCTATCACTCTCTCTTTGGACCAGGTATTTTCTTAATCCCAATCTACTATAATGAACTCTTTGAATTTATTGATTTTTTTTCCAATTTTGGAGTTGTTTTTTTTGGTATTATGCGTAGTAGTGTAGTCTATAATTTAGAGAGTATATAATTAGCTCTGATCATGTATGTTGTGTACATTTTGTTGACATTTTCGTAGATGTAGTGGTAGTTGTAGTGGTGAAATATAGGAGATGAAAAAAAAAACAAGATGAAAAAATTCAATTTGTATGAGTAGGTCGGACTCACCGCGTAAAAGGTAACGGAACATGTAGAGGCGATTTCCGTCTCACGATTTGTGAGATACGTCCGTTTATCATTTCAATTCCATACAACGGATATAAAGTGATACACGGCCGTATCTTTCAAACCGAGAGTCAAAACTCACCTCTGCAAGTTCCGGCGGCTCATGTTTGGTGTGCCAGAGTTGACGCCCAAATTTAGAAAATAAGTTTATCATTTTTACTGTTTTGACGTGTATATAAAAAAACCTTTAATCGACCTCGGAACTTGTGGAATACGTTGTGAGGTGAAAATAGCTTAAACGAAGTCCAAATAAAGCGAAACTTTGCGAGTAGGTTGGTCTGGCCACTCACAAGTCATACCAACCTGTACATGCTAGTTCTGACTCGCGGTTTGCGAGATACATCTATGTATCGCTTTCCGCTCAGTTTTCAATAGTGTAAACGATACATGGTCGTATCTTTCAAACCGTGGGTCGGAACTCCCATGTACAAGTTGCGTTGGCTTGTGGGCGGGGAGCCCGAACCAACGGCCAAATTTTGAAAATTTTGCATCTCGTTTATGTTGTTTTGACGCGTATATGAAAAAACTTCAATCTACCTCGAAATTTTTTTAGTTCGGTCTCAATACAAAAATGCTTAAACGAAGTTGAAAAAATACGAAACGGTGCACGTAGGTTGGGCTAACCATTCACAATGCAACGGAACTTGTATTTGCGAGTTCCGACCCACGGTTTGCGAGATACGTCAATGTATCGCTTCCCGCTCTATTTTAAAGAGTGAAAGTGATACACGGACGTATATTTCAAACCGTGGGTCGGAACTGACTTTTACAAGTTGCGTTGGCTTTTGTTTGGTGTGCCCTAGTTGACGGCGAAATTTAGAAATTTTTGCATCTCGTTTGTGTTGTTTTGACGCATATAAGCGAACTTTTGAAATTTTTTCATCTCGTTGGTTTGTGTTTGCTAATTTTCTCCGATTAATTAGTTTCATATATGCAAACTTTGTTACAGAGAAATGGCTAGAACGAGGGGAACCGGAAGGGGAAGGACATCTCAGGAAGCACGGGGGGAACATTCCACAGAGAATGTGAGAACTAATAATTTGTATTGTCCCTAATTTTGTATTTAGTGATATTGATTTGAGACTAATAATAATTTTGTTTTTTGGTTCGTGTAGGTTGGTGCATCCACTTGGATGATAGGGCGTCGTGGTCCAGGATCAATAAATTCCGGCGAACTAACCTTGCAAGATCGCCACAGATCCACGGAAGTGTGGGGTGGGACGACACGTAGGTGTAATTTCTGCACCCACGAGACCATGAATGTGCATCCACGCACCCACGAGTACCTTGCAGCGGCCGGTTTCTATAGAATCAGCATGATGGGGAATGTTAAACTCGACCGAGCATTTCTCTCAGCACTCGTGGAGCGCTGGAGGCTAGAGTCGCACATGTTCCATTTACCGATCGGTGAGATGATGGTGACGCTACAGGATGTAGCGATGATATCCGGTCTTCCAATAGATGGGTTGGCCGTGACGGGCAATATTAACTTTGATAAAATAGAGATGTGCAACGAACTGCTCGGTACAGAGTTTGATGAGGCGACTGCGGAAGATGGTGACATTTTCCAAGGATAATCAATCCGACTATCTTGGTTGAAGGAACGTTTTGATGGGACGCTGATCAACGAATCGCCCGACGACTATGTACAGTCCTACACCAGAGCCTACATTCTAACGGTGATAGGAGGGGTTCTATTGCCTAACTCATCGGGCGATACGGTGCACCTCATGTACCTACGATTGCTCACCGACCTAGGCTTAGCTGGCCGGTACTGCTGGAGAAGCTGCGCGTTGGCAACGCTATACAGGGCGTTGTGTCATGTAGCGCTTGAATCATCAGAAATGACCGGACCGATGGTTTTGTTACAGATTTGGTCCTGGGAGCGACTGCACTTGGGTCGTCCCCGCATTAGGAGACCCAAGGATGGTTGGATGGCCCAACCTGAAAATCCTGCTATGTTAGCACCATTAGGGGTATATTGGGCTGGTAGAAGGAGTTACAAAGACAACCCCAAGGGTGTAATAACGTACTACAGAGACGAGCTCGACCAACTACGTGAAGAGTTCGTGATTTGGGCGCCGTATACACCCGAGCGTGTGGGAAGACTACCGCCAATATGCACCACCGGGTCGCAGTTGTGGCTGACGGCGGCTCCCCTCATCAACTTCGGTATAGTCGAGCATCCGCGACCGGAAAGAGTCCTTCGTCAGTTCAATCTTCAACAAGATAGTCCCCCAAGCTGTGCAAACCTATACGATCATGAGCAAATTAGTACCTTTAACAATGAGGGTGTTCGGGAGGCCGCTGCGCGCTACTGTAGAGAAAGGAAGGGGAGTAGGGTTGGCTAATTTATTCAGGATTAGAGTTTTAGGGTTGGGTAGATTTCGTAAGGGTTAGGGTTTTTTTGTAATTGGGATCTTCAAAGGAAGAGGGCTAGAAACTGAGAATAGGGAGAGATTCAGTGAAAAGCAACGACCAAGAGAGAGTAGGTTTTTTAGTTCGATAGAGAGAGAGAGCTACGGTTTGGGGAAATGGGTTTATCGAGCTCCACAAGCGAGAGAGAGAGTTGTGAGGGAGATGAAGATCTGAGTATGTACAAGTGTTTGGAAAAAAACTTGTACATACTTAGGCCGTTGTTCCCAACAACGGCCTAAGTTGAAATCTTTTATAAAAAAAAAAACCTAGGCCGTTGTCTCAAACAACGGCCTAAGTGATTTTTTGGACAAAAAAAATTCCACGCCCAAAAAACGCTAAGTCCCAAACGTTTTTTGGCATGAATTGACGAAATTACCCCTCCGCTTTTTTACTTCGTTAGTGGGAGACTTAAGCGGATCTTGATCACAGCCGCTGATCAAGATCAAGGTCGATCGGACGGCCTATATGGGTGTTTTCCAACCCATTGAAAACGAACCCGTTTTCAATAGAGCAAAACCCATATATATATATATATATATATATATATATATATATATATATATAGTAAGTCTATTAAGAGCTGGGAAGCTGGGCTCCTTATCGGGAGCTGGAGATCTCAGCCATCCGATTGATCTTGATCGCGATCGGACGGCCGAGATCTAATGCCGCTTATCTTCAAATAGGGTGAGGGGTAAAAGTGGTATACTCAATCGATTGAGTATACCCCTTATCTCTTATCTTCGACAGCTCTCTTCTCTCCTGCTCTCTATCGTTCCAAACCCTAATATCTTCTGCTGCTCTCTCTCCCGCTCTCGAAGATTGCCCCGCTCTCTTCACAACCCTAATCGCTATCATCTCTTCTATTCTCACGCTCTCAGTCCCGATCTCCATCTTTGAAACCCTAATCCACCTCTCTTCGAAACCCTAATCGAAGATAGGGAAGTCGAGCTCTTCTCTCCCACTCTCTTTCTTCGTCACCTGTGTAAACCCAACTCCACCATCGACCGGATCTCCAGTCGCTTATCTTCAGATCTGTCAAGGGGTAAAAAGGGTATAATCGATCAGACCCCATCGGCGATAAGGGTTTTGATTTCTCGGCTCATTGGGTTCTGCCTCTCTCAGATTTCGGAGGGAAGTGTTTGACTCTCATAAATGCTTTTATGATTTTTGTTTAATTTCATGTATTTTCATTCGGTTTTGTTTGTAGGCAATGATGAGATTGATTTTGATAGAAGTTGGTTACAAAATTTTTGGGCATTGAAATTATTGTTTTCAAGGGTATTTGGTTGTGTGCCATGATAATTATTCAAAGTTGAATACACATTTGGGGTATGAGCGGGAGAGTAGATGGTGAAGAAATGAAAGTATGGTGTTTGAATGTCCAATGCCCTCAACACTTACCTTACATTTATGAGATTTGAGACTAGCTCAATTCACCAAATTTTTGGGCACCGATGACTCACAATGGTTTAGGCAGTGATGCAAAACACTTTATGATCTGAATAATTATTTCAATCATGTTTTAAGTATTCTTGATTATATATCTATCATATCCTAGTTGGCGCGGCACTCCAATGCAGCCCTACTTATGATTAGTGTTTTCTGAGCCTACTGGTTTTTTTTAGTCTATATATATATTCATGAGTAAGTCTATTATGTGAGCTTGGTCGATTGATTGTGAGAAGATAAGAGATAGGGCACTACAAAAGATACTTGTTTTACCGGCGAATATTCCCCGGCGTTTTACTAGTAGCGCCGGGGTAGGGAGCGAATAGGAATGGGGCGCCAGATGGGAAGATTATACACCAGCGGTCGCTTTAAACCGCCGGGCAATCTTCGTATTCACCGGCGTTTTATTTAAAAATGTCGGTGAAGTGTATTATTCACCGGCATTTTGATAATAAACGCCGGTGAATATACGGACACATTCACCGGCGGGTCTAATTGAAACGCCGGTGAATAAGCTGCGATAAAACCCGCGAACCCTAATCTTTCGCTCGCCATTTTCCCAAACCCCCCCCAAAAAAAAGGGGCGCTTCGTTTCCCTCCTTCCTCGCTCTACTTCCCGCGCGTTTGCCTCCGCCGCTTTGTCCACTTCGACGGCCTTCGACCTTTCGAAATCGTCCCTTCTTCCCTTCGTCATTTTCGATTTCTCTCTTCCCTCTCTCTATTTGGAGGTGAATCGGCGATCGCCCCGCTCTTTCTCTCTCCTACGCCCCCGTGCTTGTCGCCCGCTCTCTCTCTCTCTCTCTCTCTTCGGTATCATCTCTTGATTTCCCTTATTTTTCAAAAAAAGCATGTTTTTTTAGATTATGCATCTTGATTTCCTTAACATGAATGGTTTAGTTGGGATGAAGAATGAATAGAAAAATATATGCTTAGATACTGGAAATTTTCATCTTCTTTTACTGTTAATGAAGCTTATTTCATGCATCTGATTGTCATCTTGGCACGCATGTTTTTTTGACCAAAATAGGTTCACTGTGAACTGAGGATGCTATAGGTACGTATGCCAAAATCCTCCGGCCGGATATGCACAACAATTGGATTTTAGATTTAGTTGGGCACAGTGAATTAGTAGAGCAACATATAAGCTCAGATAATGGAAATTTTCATTTTAAGATACTGTTAAAGTTACCTGTTTGCCCTCGTTGGCATGATTTTTTAACAAAAAAATGGGTTCACTTCCAAACTAATTATGCTGCTAGCATACCCATTTTCTTTCACTGTTAATGAAGCTGATTTCATGCATCTGATTGTCTTCTTGGCATGTTTTTTTGACCAAAATGGGTTCACTGTGAACTGAGGATGCTATAGCTGTATGCCAAAATCCTCCGGATATGCACAACAATTGGGTTTTAGATTTAGTTGGGCTAAAGAAGTAGTAGAGCAACATATAAGCTCAGATAATGGAAATTTTCATTTTAAGATACTGTTAAAGTAACCTGATTGCCATCTTTGACATGATTTTTTAACATAAAATGGGTATACTTTCAAACTAAGTATGCTGCTAGCATCCTCATCTTCTTTTATTGTTAGTGAAGCTCATTTTCATGCATCTGATTGTCATCTTGGCATGTTTTTTTGACCAAAATGGGTTCACTGTGAACTGAGGATGCTATAGGTACGTATGCCAAAATCCTCCGGCCGGATATGCACAACAATTGGGTTTTAGATTTAGTTGAGCTAAAGAAGTAGTAGAGCAACATATAAGCTCAGATAATGGAAATTTTCATTTTCAGATACTGTTAGAGAAGCTGATTGCCATCTTAGGCATGATTTTTTAACATAAAATGGGTATACTTCCAAACTAAGTATGCTGCTAGCATCCTCATCTTCTTTTATTGTTGTTGAAGCTTATTTTCATGCATCTGATTGTCATCTTGGCATGTTTTTTTGACCAAAATGGGTTCACTGTGAACTGAGGATGCTATAGGTACGTATGCCAAAATCCTCCGGCCGGATATGCACAACAATTGGGTTTTAGATTTAGTTATGCTAAAGAATTAGTAGAGCAACATATATGCTCAGATAATGGGTATTTTCATTTTCAGATACTGTTAGATAACCTGATTGCCATCTTAGGCATGATTTTTTAACATAAAATGGGTTCACTTCCAAACTAAGTATGCTACTAGCATCCTCATCTTCTTAAACTGTTAGTGAAGCTTATTTTCATGCATCTGATTGTCATCTTGGCATGTTTTTTTGACCAAAATGGGTTCACTGTGAACTGAGGATGCTATAGGTACGTATGCCAAAATCCTGCGGGTATGCACAACAATTGGGTTTTAGATTTAGTTGGGCTAAAGAATTAGTAGAGCAACATATACGCTCAGATAATGGGTATTTTCATTTTCAGATACTGTTAGATAACCTGATTGCCATCTTAGGCATGATTTTTTAACCAAAAATGGGTACACTTCCAAACTAAGTATGCTGCTAGCATCCTCATCTTCTTTTACTGTTAGTGAAGCTTATTTTCATGCATCTGATTGTCATCTTGGCATGTTTTTTTGACCAAAATGGGTTCACTGTGAACTGAGGATGCTATAGGTACGTATGCCAAAATCCTCCGGGTATGCACAACAATTGGGTTTTAGATTTAGTTGGGCTAAAGAATTAGTAGAGCGACATATACGCTCAGATAATGGGTATTTTCATTTTCAGATACTGTTAGATAACCTGATTGCCATCTTAGGCATGATTTTTTAACAAAATGGGTTCACTTCCAAACTAAGTATGCTGCTAGCATCCTCATTTTCTTTTACTGTTAATGAAGCTTATCCCATGCATCTGATTGTCATCTTGGCATGTTTTTTTGACCAAAATGGGTTCACTGTGAATTGAGGATGCTATAGCTGTATGCCAAAATCCTCCGGATATGTACAACAATTGGTTCACTCTGAAAAATATATGCTTACATACTGGACATTATCATTTTTCTTTTACTGTTAATGAAGCTGATTTCATGCATCTGATTGGCATCTTGGCATGTTTTTTACCAAAATCCTCCAAATCTGTACAAGAATTGGGCTGAACAAACCTCGTGCAGGTTTCTTTTGGCGCTACAAACATCAATGATTTAGTTGGGATGAAGAATTATTTTAGAAAAACTTATTAGTAGCCATATTAGTTTCTTTTGTTTAGTATTATTATTATTATTATTATTATTATTATTATTATTATTATTATTATTATGAGATAAGTAAGTGATTATTAGTAGCCATGAACAGAATAGTTTATGAGTCATCAGATCTTCTTGTTACCGTAGTTACAGCACGACGCGCTCATTATTCGGCCGATTCCTCTTCATCAGCAAAATACCTTTTACCATCATCATCTCCTTGAACGGAAAGCCAAATACAGGGGAGACCATAGTCGATTTTTTTTAACACTCGAACACAGGGTGTGCGATAAAATACCACTAAGGTGGTTGTGATAATTTCCACAAACGGTAGTTTAGGGTTATGTGAATAGAGTAGATTGTGTTAAGATTTAGTTTTTTTTTGTACATTTTTTGGAACCAAAATTTCTTTATTTTACAGTTAAAGATTATATCGTTTATTTATTTGCATCTAGGGATGGTTTTCAAATAGGTGAAATTTAATATACAAAATGCCTTTTACTGTTATTACTATTTAATATATCAAATTTTAATTTCAGATTGTGTGCTATTGTTATAATGGATAGAAGTTGGATTAGTCAACCACGATTATCCAAGGAGTACCGTGATGGTATTAAAGATTTTATTATCTTTGCCAAACGACATTCCCGTGATCCCAACCTAATCCTTTGTCCATGCCTCCGGTGTACAAATTGTAATTTGAGGACATGTGACGTAGTACATACACACTTGGTTGTCAACAGTTTTCTTCAAGGGTACATAAAGTGGTTTTGTCATGGAGAGGATCATATGTCAGCTCCTGTTCGTCCGGTTGTATTAGAAAATGAAGCTGAGCCCTTAGTGAACGAAGACTTAAGCGTTTCCGATGAGATGCATGCTTTGTTGCAAGATGCCATGGGGATTCATAATGTTCCTTTCCACACCAATAACCCAAAAACCCAAGTTCACAATGAGTCAACAGAAACAAACCAGATTGGTGGTGGGGTGGACGAGGAAATGTCTGGCCCCACCCCTGAAAATAATAAGCAGCAAGAATCCTTCGATAAGTTACTTGAAGATGCTAGTACTCCGTTGTATCGCGATTGCACCAAATTTTCTAAATTCTTATTCATTGTCAGACTATTTCAGATTAAATGTTTAAACGGGTGGTCTGCTAAGTCCTTCACTATGCTACTTGAATTGTTGAATGAAGCATTTCCTGAAATCTGTATTCCAAACTCAGCCTATAAAATCAAAAAATTCCTAAGTTCTTTTGATCTAGGATATGAGAAGATAGCAGCATGTCCAAATGACTGTATGCTTTTCACGAGTGGTAAGGAAAGTCTGGAGAATTGCGAAGTGTGTGGTTCTTCGAAATGGAAAGAAAGACCAAATCAAGACGAGGGAGCCAGTGGATCTACTAAGCGAAGTAGGAAAAAGAAGCCTGCCAAAATACTGCGTTACTTTCCTCTGATTCCTAGGCTACAAAGGTTGTTTATGTCTACGAAAACTTCTTCTGATATGAAATGGCATGCTGAAGGTCGCACTAATGATGGAATTCTTAGACATCCTGCTGATTCTCAATCTTGGAAAAAATTTGATGAAAGATATCCTGATTTTGCGGAAGATCCTCGAAATGTGAGACTTGGACTAGCTAGTGATGGTTTCAACCCTTTCAGGCAAATGAGTAGTACATACAGCATATGGCCGGTTGTGTTGATACCATACAATTTGCCGCCTTGGAAATGCATGAAGCAGTCCTCATTTATTTTGTCCATGATAGTTCCTAGACCGAAAGGTCCTGGAAATGATATAGATGTGTACCTACAACCGTTAATAGATGAACTTCAGAAGTTGTGGGTGGGTGTTCCAACCTATGATGCTGTGGCTAAAGAAACATTTTCTCTTCGTGCCGTGTTGTCTTGGACAATCAATGATTTTCCAGCATATGCAAATTTATCTGGATATAGTACTAAAGGACGTTATGCATGTCCATGTTGTGCTGACCAAACTAGTTCAAGGTGGTTGTATAATGGCAAAAATTTTGCTATATGGGTCATAGGAGATGGTTGCCTAACACACATATATTTCGGGCAGAGGCAGCGACATTTGATGGTACCGACGAGTGGGAACATGCTCCTGGGTCTTCTTCTGGTTCAGATATTTTGAGGTGGGTAGATGGTCATCAATTCAAATATGGAAAAGAACCAGAAGTCAGGACAAAGGGCAAGAAAAGGGAAAGGCCGGAGCAAGGTGAGGAGACCGATCTATATGGCGAAGATGAGGATCAAAACATGACGAGTTTAGGTGCATGGAAGAAGAAGAGTATTTTCTTCAAGTTGCCGTATTGGGAATTCAACTTATTGTGACATAATTTAGATGTGATGCATATCGGAAAAAATATTGGTGAAAATTGTATAGGAACAGTTATGGGAGATGATCGGAAGACAAAGGACAATCTCAAGAGCCGACTTGATTTGAAGTTAATGGGCATCCGACATGAGTTGCACCCAGAAGAATTACCGAACGGGAAAGTACTCCTACCTCCTACAATCTATTCAATGTCAAAATCGGAGTTGGAATTGTTTTGCAAAGTACTACTGGAATTTAAAGTCCCTGATGGCTATTCTTCTAACATGGCAAGATGTATCAACTTTAAAGAGAAGAGGCTTCAGGGTCTAAAGTCACACGACTACCACATCCTAATGCAGGATCTCCTTCCTGTGGCCCTAAGGTCTTCAATGTGTGAGCAAGTCACTACTGTCCTGAAAGATCTATGTAGCATATATAAAGGTATTTGCTCAAGAATGCTTCGTGTTGAAGATCTGGACCAATTGGAGCAGCAGGCGGCATTGACACTTAGTAAAATGGAGATGATATTTCCTCCATCGTTCTTCACTATAATGATTCACTTGATAATCCACCTTGCTGGTGAAGCCAGAATCGGCAGTCCTGTTCACTATCGGTGGATGTACCCCATTGAGAGGTAAAATAATTTATTCATCTTACGAAATTGAATTTTCAAAAGCTCATTTCTTTTAATCCCCTAATCCGCTCTAATTCATTAATTGTACATGTTCAGGTACCTATACCGGCTAAAGGGTTATGTGAAAAATAGAGCATATCCTGAAGGGTCAATAGCCCAGGGATATCTATCAGAGGAGTGCTCACATTTTTTTTCCAGGTATTTGCCGGGTGTGGAGACATCTTCTAGTAGACCACGTAGAAATCCAGACATTTACAACCTTGATGGTGCTCAATATCTTTTTGATACCGCTGGCCCTACTGTTGGTAAAGTTGATGTATTTGAGCTAGATAACTTAGCGTGGAAACAGGCACATCGATATGTGCTAGACCACCATGCATCAGTGGAACCATTTCGAAAGTAAGTTGCTTTTGAATTTAATCGAATATAGTGAAAACCGTGGAGTTCGATATTAACTTACTTTTTTTATTCCTTATTTCAATTGCTTGTTTTTTAGCGAATTTGTCAGGGACATCAAACGAAGGGCTAGACCAAGAAGACTACGACCACGTAAACAAAACAAGTTGATGAATGAAAAATTTCATAAGTGGTTTGAATCTCATGTAGGTGAATTACAGTTATGCGAGTTAATCTTCATTCTATCTACATTTTTTATGGTGCTGATACGATTTGCGCAAAATTAATAGATACATTCTTTGGGTCTTGAAGGTGCGTCATCTGAAATACAAGTACTTTCTAAAGGTCCCTATAAGATGGTCAAAAGATACGGAGGATACATATTCAATGGTTTTAGATTTCATACTAAGGATCGTGAATGTCATTTGAAGTCTCAAAATAGTGGAATGGTAGTGACGTCTAAGACTAGAAGTTATGCTTCCAAATCGGACACGAGGCCTGTAGATGGAGATCTCGACTACTATGGAGTGCTCACGGATATCATTGAGTTGAATTATTTTGGTCATTTCCGTGTTGTCTTATTTCGTGGGAATTGGGCCGAGTTTGATAGGAATTTTGCTAACAACAAGGATAAGCTTGGCTTCACAGTTGTAAACTTCTCAAAATTGATTCACATCGGTACACACATTAGCCATGAGCCATTTGTGTTTCCATCCCAAGTGCAACAAGTGTTCTACATTGAAGATCCAACCCTGCCAAAATCGTATGTGGCTCTCCCTATGCAACCAAGAGATGTATTCCAACTGGGCGATACTTCAGAAGATGAAGACGGTGAAGTCATGAACAGTTACATTGCTTCTGAGTTTCCTGTGTTTGATGTAAACACAACCGACGTTGGAATTTGCGGGACTTGGCTCCGCAAGGATGGAGAAGAGGGCGATGTACTGGAAGATGTCGTATTGTAGTTTACATGATTTTCAATCTCAATATTATATGTCTGTAATTTTATGTCTTAAATCTTGTTGTAATATTATGTCTGTAATTTCGAATATGTTCATTGTGAATTTAATACACCGGTTTAATTATCTTTCTATTTTCTACTGCTTGGTATTATTTACATTAAACTATGCTTAGTGTCATTTGAACCAAACTATCGTTGTGATTTAATCTGTTACAAATCTCATTTTTTTAATTTTTTTATAATTATGTTGGTTTGTTAATCCTACTAAAGTACAAATTTTATGATAGTTATTATAAACATGTTATTAATTAAATTTGCATCTCTAAGGAAGTTATCGAATCCTTGACAGGTACAACATGCCGAGGCGTGGAAAGAGGGTAAATATAAATGATGGCAACGAGAGCCATGGGGATGAGCAGCCACTAAATAATAGTGACAGTCAAACATATGAGAGTGAGGATAGCACGCCGCCCACTGTCAAAAAACATCGGTAAGTCTTTAAATTGGTATTTTTAAAGAGATTATGGTCTTGAATGCATGAAAGACACGTACTAGTGTTTGTGAGTCTGCATTGTGGCTGTCGTCTATAAGCATTTCGTCTATGTTTCTTAAGTGGGCTGTGATTAGAAAGAAAGGGCTGGAGTGGAGATCTGGAAACCCAAATAGAGACATCTCGTTTATTATAATCTACACTTATTGTTGGACCAACCCCCTCTTGCTGTTGTTGCTGATGTCTCTTTGTGTGCGTTTGTTGAAGAGAATGAAGGGATGAGAGAGAGTTGAGGAAAATGCCGCTATGTTAGCCTGGTGTATTCTCATTCTCTACCATCCCTCTTTCTGGCTCCATATATGGCTTTTATATTAAATTGGTTTCCTTCCACGATGACAGTCCGTAATACTACACTTGATATGAGCCCTGTTCATAGCTGCACCCTATTGCATACTCACAAACAACTAATACGTGTCGTTCATGCATTGAATGACCAACTCCACTTTGGCACATAACATGGTGTAGATGACATTGTATGACCTGCAAACAAGGTTTGTTCAGCCGTGTTGTTGTTCTGATTTGGAGGATTTTGGTATGCTAGCAGCATACTTAGTTTGGAAGTGAACCCATTTTGGTTAAAAAATCATGCCAAAGATAGCAATCAGATGCATGAAATCAGCTTCTTTAACAGTATCTGAAAATGAAAATTTCCATAATCTGAGCATATATGTTTCTTTAACAGTGACTGTGAACAATTGTTCTTAATTGGGCTGTGATTAGAAAGAGACGAGTTGGAGTGGAGATCTGGAAACCCATATAGAGACATCTTGTTCACAATAATTTATTATTATTGTTGTTCCTGTCGCTCTTGCTGTTGTTGCTGATGTCTCTATGTGTTCGTGTGCTGAAGGGAAAGAAGGGATGAGAGAGAGATGAGGAAAATGCCGCTATGTTAGCCTGGTGTATCCTCATTCTCTACCATTCCTCTTTCTGGCTTCTATATTTGGTTTCCATCCACGATGACAATTCCTTAAAACTACACTTGATATGAGCCTTATTCGTATTTTTCTTCAATGAAGAATTGATCTATGACTACAATCTCCATATAAGCTCAGATAATGGAAATTTTCATTTTAAGATACTGTTAAAGTAACCTGTTTGCCATCTTTGGCATGATTTTTTAACCAAAAATGGGTTCACTTCCAAACTAAGTATGCTGCTAGCATCCCCATCTTCTTTTACTGTTAATGAAGCTTATTTCATGCATCTGATTGTCATATTGGCATGTTTTTTTGACCAAAATGGGTTCACTGTGAAATAAGCTTTAGATTATGCCAAAATCCTCCGGATATGCACAACAATTGAGTTTTAGATTTAGTTGGGCACAGTGAATTAGTAGAGCAACATATAAGCTCAGATAATGGAAATTTTCATTTTCAGATACTGTTAAAGATAACCTGATTGCCATCTTAGGCATGATTTTTTTAACCAAAAATGGGTACACTTCCAAACTAAGTATGCTGCTAGCATCCTCATCTTCTTTTACTGTTAGTGAAGCTTATTTTCATGCATCTGATTGTCATCTTGGCATTTTTTTTGACCAAAATGGGTTCATTGTGAATTGAGGATGCTATAGGTACGTATGCCAAAATCCTCCAGCCGGATATGCACAACAATTGGATTTTAGATTTAGTTGGGCACAGTGAATTAGTAGAGCAACATATAAGCTGAGATAATGGAAATTTTCATTTTAAGATACTGTTAAAGTTACCTGTTTGCCCTCGTTGGCATGATTTTTTAACAAAAAATGGGTTCACTTCCAAACTAAGTATGCTGCTAGCATCCCCATTTTCTTTCACTGTTAATGAAGCTGATTTCATGCATCTGATTGTCTTCTTGGCATGTTTTTTGGACCAAAATGGGTTCACTGTGAACTGAGGATGGTATAGGTACGTATGCCAAAATCCTCCGGCCGGATATGCACAACAATTGGGTTTTAGATTTAGTTGGGCCAAAGAAGTAGTAGAGCAACATATAAGCTCAGATAATGGAAATTTTCATTTTAAGATACTGTTAAAGTAACCTGATTGCCATCTTTGGCATGATTTTGTAACCAAAAATGGGTTCAATTCCAAACTAAGTATGCTGCTAGCATGTCTATTTTCTTTCACTGTTAATGAAGCTGATTTCATGCATCTGATTGTCTTCTTGGCATGCATGTTTTTTGGACCAAAATGGGTTCACTGTGAACTGAGGATGCTATAGGAACGTATGCCAAAATCCTCCGGCTGGATATGCACAACAATTGGGTTTTAGATTTAGTTGGGCTAAAGAAGTAGTAGAGCAACATATAAGCTCAGATAATGAAAATTTTCATTTTAAGATACTGTTAAAGTAACCTGATTGCCATCTTTGGCATAATTTTGTAACCAAAAATGGGTTCACTTCCAAACTAAGTATGCTGCTAGCATGTCCATTTTCTTTCACTGTTAATGAAGCTGATTTCATGCATCTGATTGTCTTCTTGGCATGCATGTTTTTTGGACCAAAATGGGTTCACTGTGAACTGAGGATGGTATAGGTACGTATGCCAAAATCCTCCTGCCGGATATGCACAACAATTGGGTTTTAGATTTAGTTGGGCTAAAGAAGTAGTAGAGCAACATATAAGCTCAGATAATGGAAATTTTCATTTTAAGATACTGTTAAAGTAACCTGATTGCCATCTTTGGCATGATTTTGTAACCAAAAATGGGTTCACTTCCAAACTAAGTATGCTGCTAGCATGTCCATTTTCTTTCACTGTTAATGAAGCGGATTTCATGCATCTGATTGTCTTCTTGGAATGCATGTTTTTTGGACCAAAATGGGTTCACTGTGAACTGAGGATGCTATAGGTACGTATGCCAAAATCCTCCGGCCGGATATGCACAACAATTGGATTTTAGATTTAGTTGGGCACAGTGAATTAGTAGAGCAACATATAAGCTGAGATAATGGAAATTTTCATTTTAAGATACTGTTAAAGTTACTTGTTTGCCCTCGTTGGCATGATTTTTTAACAAAAAATGGGTTCACTTCCAAACTAAGTATGCTGCTAGCATCCCCATTTTCTTTCACTGTTAATGAAGCTGATTTCATGCATCTGATTGTCTTCTTGGCATGTTTTTTGGACCAAAATGGGTTCACTGTGAACTGAGGATGGTATAGGTACGTATGCCAAAATCATCCGGCCGGATATGCACAACAATTGGGTTTTAGATTTAGTTGGGCTAAAGAAGTAGTAGAGCAACATATAAGCTCAGATAATGGAAATTTTCTTTTTAAGATACTGTTAAAGTAACCTGATTGCCATCTTTGGCATGATTTTGTAACCAAAAATGGGTTCACTTCCAAACTAAGTATGCTGCTAGCATGTCCATTTTCTTTCACTGTTAATGAAGCTGATTTCATGCATCTGATTGTCTTCTTGGCATGCATGTTTTTTGGACCAAAATGGGTTCACTGTGAACGGAGGATGCTATAAGTACGAATGCCAAAATCCTCCTGCCGGATATGCACAACAATTGGGTTTTAGATTTAGTTGGGCTAAAGAAGTAGTAGAGCAACATATAAGCTCAAATAATGGAAATTTTCATTTTAAGATACTGTTAAAGTAACCTGATTGCCATCTTTGGCATGATTTTGTAACCAAAAATGGGTTCACTTCCAAACTAAGTATTCTGCTAGCATGTCCATTTTATTTCATTGTTAATGAAGCTGATTTCATGCATCTGATTGTCTTCTTGGCATGCATGTTTTTTGGACCAAAATGGGTTCACTGTGAACTGAGGATGGTATAGGTACGTATGCCAAAATCCTCCGGCCGGATATGCACAACAATTGGGTTTTAGATTTAGTTGGCTAAAGAAGTAGTAGAGCAACATATAAGCTCAGATAATGGAAATTTTCATTTTAAGATACTGTTAAAGTAACCTGATTGCCATCTTTGGCATGATTTTGTAACCAAAAATGGGTTCACTTCCAAACTAAGTATGCTGCTAGCATGTCTATTTTCTTTCACTGTTAATGAAGCTGATTTCATGCATCTGATTGTCTTCTTGGCATGCATGTTTTTTGGACCAAAATGGGTTCACTGTGAACTGAGGATGGTATAGGTACGTATGCCAAAATCCTCCGGCCGGATATGCACAACAATTGGATTTTAGATTTAGTTGGGCACAGTGAATTAGTAGAGCAACATATAAGCTGAGATAATGGAAATTTTCATTTTAAGATACTGTTAAAGTTACTTGTTTGCCCTCGTTGGCATGATTTTTTAACAAAAAATGGGTTCACTTCCAAACTAAGTATGCTGCTAGCATCCCCATTTTCTTTCACTGTTAATGAAGCTGATTTCACGCATCTGATTGTCTTCTTGGCATGTTTTTTTTGACCAAAATGGGTTCACTGTGAACTGAGGATGGTATAGGTACGTATGCCAAAATCCTCCGGATATGCACAACAATTGGGTTTTAGATTTAGTTGGGCTAAAGAAGTAGTAGAGCAACATATAAGCTCAGATAATAGAAATTTTTATTCTAAGATACTATTAAAGTAACCTGATTGCCATCTTTGGCATGATTTTTTAACATAAAATGGGTATACTTTCAAACTGAGTATGCTGCTAGCATCCTCATCTTCTTTTATTGTTAGCGAAGCTCATTTTCATGCATCTGATTGTCATCTTGGCATGTTTTTTTGACCAAAATGGGTTCACTATGAACTGAGGATGCTATAGGTACGTATGCCAAAATCCTCCGGCCGGATATGCACAACAATTGGGTTTTAGATTTAGTTGGGCTAAAGAAGTAGTAGAGCAACATATAAGCTCAGATAATGGAAATTTTCATTTTCAGATACTGTTAGAGAAGCTGATTGCCATCTTAGGCATGATTTTTTAACATAAAATGGGTATACTTCCAAACTAAGTATGCTACTAGCATCCTCATCTTCTTTTATTGTTGTTGAAGCTTATTTTCATGCATCTGATTGTCATCTTGGCATGTTTTTTTGACCAAAATGGGTTCACTGTGAACTGAGGATGCTATAGGTACGTATGCCAAAATCCTCCGGCCGGATATGCACAACAATTGGGTTTTAAATTTAGTTGGCCACAGTGAATTAGTAGAGCAACATATAAGCTCAGATAATGGAAATTTTCATTTTCAGATACTGTTAATGAAGCTGATTGCCATCTTTGGCATGATTTTTTAACAAAAAATGGGTTCACTTCCAAACTAAGTATGCTGCTAGCATCCTCATTTTCTTTCACTGTTAATGAAGCTTATTTCATTAAGATCCAGGATGGCAAATTTTGATTGGGCTGTGATTGGATTGTTTAGTGGCTGTTGTCTATGTTCTTAATTGGGCTGTGATTAGAAAGAGAGGGCTCGAGTGGAGATCTGGAAACCCATATAGAGACATCTTGTTCATAATAATTTATTATTATTGTTGTTCTTGTCGCTCTTGTTGTTGTTGCTGATGTCTCTTTGTGTTCGTGTGCTGAAGGGAAACAAGGGATGAGAGAGAGATGAGGAAAATGCCGCTATGTTAGCCTGGTGTATCCAAAGCCTCTACCATTCTTCTTTCTGTTTCCATTTCTGGCTTCTGTATTTGGTTTCCTTCCACGATGACAGTTCCCTAAAAATACACTTGATATGAGCCATATCTTATTTTTCTTATTTTTCTTATATTTGGTTTCCGTCCACGATGACAGTTTCATGGATTGTCTGAACAATCCATGAAAGACATGCTTAGATACTAAATTTTCATTTGTTTTACTGTTGTGAGACCCCGTATTTCTAGAAAAATATATATATAGTAGTATGGTATATATGGTATATATATATATAGTAGTATATAGTATAAGAAAGAAAAAGGAAAGAATGGTTGGATGGTGACGTGTAGGAAAAATAAAGAAAGGAAAGAAAGAAAGTGGTTGATGGTGTATAGGATGATCCTATGGGATTTGAAGGTGTGATGGGCCCATAAGATGGTCTATGGACCATAGGAAGAATTAATTGAATGAAAAAGAAAGAGTGCATGTGCTGTGTCTGTGTGTGCTTGGTGTGTTTGACCGGGGGATTTGACCATGGGAATAATACCATATCGGTGGTGATTAGGAGTAGGATTATCTATATATTAGGAAGCCCATGAAGAAGGGTTACCCATCGTCCGGACACCTTTTTGAGGCAGCCTGTGGTGGGCGTGGCTAGAATTTAGTTAATTGTGTGCGTACGAGTTGAGTGCGGGGCGTTACAACTGTTTTAGATAGTAGATATTCCCAATCAGAGGAGAATATAAAGGTTTCAAGTTAGATACTGAATTTTCATTTGTTTTGTTATTTTAGATATATTTAAAAACAAAATTAAGTACTAGATTTTTAGCATTGCAATGTAATTATTTTACCTCTGTATATATCATTAACAATTCCATTTGCAATTGGCACTTTGATCTTATAATTTAAGATACAGGTAGTTCTTTTTGCAAGTTCAAAAAATATGTATATTCTGTATTGTGGTCTACTGTTGAATTAAACTATTGTTTTTTTTTTCACAGAGCGGTCGCCCAGATGAAGGAAATTCTGATGATCAGAGCTGAAGCTACTCAAAGGGTATGAATCTACGATCCTCCTTGCTGTTCTTATGTCCTCCTTGCTGTATGATTGTTGTTCTTATGTCCTCCTCCTTGCTGTTGTTATGTCAGACTGGTTTTTTTTTTATGAGAGTTATGTCAGACTTCTAATTTGGGATATTTTGGATATTTGTCAGACTGGTTTGTTTGGATATTTGGGATGTTAGTCCCTATATTAATTTGTTAATTATGACACTGTTAATTAATCAATGAATTTGGACGTTGATATGACACGTGTGAAACTTGATTATCTTTAATTATTCTTGTGTTTGGTTGTGATTTGCGCATTAATATGCAACGAAATTGGTTGAATCAGTTGTGAATTAGTTTACAGGTTTTGTAAATGAAACTGTGAATTGAAATCGAACGGAAAACCGGAGTATCGAAAATAAACGGGCATAGCTAGACCGGCATTTTAAAAACGCCGGTCTATATAATCAATTTGTTGGAGTGTGCAATATACCGGCATTCCACACACTCCGGTGAATGTCGTCAGCTGTAACGGCACCGACTAATACCGACGTTTTATAAAATGCCGGTGTATAGAACTACACCGGCGTTTTTTGGTCACGCCGGTGCTTGTAAGTAGGGAAAACCGAGCACTCATAAACGCACATACACCGACGCTCTATGACCGCCGGTATACTTTCGTTCTACACCGGCGTTTATAGAAACGCCGGTGAATGTATAAATACCGGTAGTTTACGGCCGCCGGTGAATGTATATAGGGTGTAAAAGAACGGCACTCAGAGACCCACATACACCGGCGTTTTCTGACCGCCGGTGTAGTTGTGACATTTACCGGCATCCATTAAAACCGCCGGTGTAGACCCCTTCGTTTCCGCGATGCTCGCTTCGGCGGCATTTGGACCGGCGCTATTATAAACGCCGGTGAAAGTTTCACCGGCGTAAAAAAACGCCGGTAAAGACGTAAAAAAACATCGGGAAATCCAGTATCTTTTGTAGTGGGGGTTTTTGATTTTACCCCTTTGACCCCCAAACATTATGAAGATAAGCGGTATCAAATATGAGTCGTTCCATCGCGATCAATCGCGAACGAATGGCTAAAATCCCCCGCTCTGGATAAGGATTTCAGTTCCCAAGCTCTTAATAGACTTACTCTCTATATATAACACAGTTGATGATAAGCTCTGAACAACACAAACAGAACATGAAGTATCAAATTTTGTCAGCTCAGAACAAACACAAACAGATCATGACACTACGAAAAAACTATATATTGGGCAGTGATGCAAAACACTTTATGATCTGAATAATTATTTCAATTTGTTGTATTTATTCTTGATTATATATCTATCATATCCTAGTTGGCACGGCACCCCAATGCAGCCCTAGTTATGAATAGTGTGTTCTGAGCCTACTGGTTTTTTCTTTGTTTATGTAAGACAGTTGATAATAAGTTCAAAACAACAGAAACAGAGCATGAAGTATCAAAATTTGTAAGCTCCAAACAACAGAAAACTAGATTTTATAGTAACTGACGTTGGATGCGTATGTGTTGGGTACTCATCTAAGCCTTTTGGTCTTTGATTCTCTCCAACTGTTTGTTGGTGTAGGCCATGATGCAAAACACTTTATGATCTGAATAATTATTTCAAGCTTGTTGTATTTGTTCTTGATTATATATCTATCATATCCTAGTTGGCGCGGCACCCCAATGCAGCCCTAGTTATGAATAGTGTGTTCTGAGCCTACTGGTTTTATTTAAACCACATGTTCAGTGTCTGTTGTTCTGACACTATACCAAATTTCAAACTTCATGCCAAGCTTCTGTTTGTCTTGAGCATACACAATTTGATACTTCATGTCCAGGTTCAAAGAGTTCATTTTATGTTTGTTCTGAGTGAACAAAATTTGATACTTCATCAATATGTTTCTGTTTGTTACTACATGCTCTGTTTGTGTTTGTTATGAGCTTACAAAATTTGATACTTCAGACTCTGTTTGTGTTATTTATGAGCTTACAAAATTTTCATAGTTCACGCTCTGATTGCGTTGGTTCTGAGCGAGGGCAAAATTTGGCACTTCGTGATCTGTTAGTGTTAGTTCTGAGCTGGCAAAATTTTCATACTTCATGATCTGTTTGTATTGGTTCTGAGCTTACAAAATTTTGATACTACATGCTGTGTTTGTGTTAGTTCTGAGCACTTGACAAAATTTGATACTTCATGATCAGTTGGTGTTAGTTCTGTGCTGGCAAAATTTGATACTTCATGCTATTTTTGTGTTGGTTCTGAGCGAGGGCAAAATTTAACACTTCATGATCTGTTTGTGTTAGTTCTGAGCTTACAAACTTTGACAATTCATGCTCTGTCTCTGTTTGCTATGAACTTACAAACATTTGATACTTCACTATCTGTTTCTGTTTGGTCCCAAGCTGCTTGTTTCTCAGTTTCTGTTTTTGCTGAGCCAACAAATTTTGAACTTCATGTTCAGCCTCTGTTTTTCTGAGCCTACCATATTTACTTGAAGATTTTTTGCGTTCTGAACCGACTATCTGTTGTAATTATTTTGTCTTTTCCAAGTTAAATGAGTTATGTTTACTTTTGATTTCAGGTTGATTTCAGCATGAAGTGCTTCTTGGAGCTATTGAATACTGGACTACGGAAAAATTTGATATTTGGAGCAAACTTAAATTGTGTTTTTGTTGACAGTATACAGAACAAAATATGTATTAGGGGCAACAATAAGTTGTATACTTTCAATATTTGTAAATTTTTTCATGTACCTGTACGTTATTAAACATTGTACTACGCTGTAAAGTTTTTGTTATGTTTCAGTTCTTTGTAAAGTGTCAGATGTCAAGTACATTTCTTACGCTGTAAAGTTTTTGTAAAGTATTACCTTGCAATTCTATGAAGATCGAATTTCTTCCACATATTCAGTTCATTATTGTTTTGATGTCATGATTGAAATTCTGTGTATGTTTTGGTGTATTACGCAGCATGGCGTATCCAATTTATTTCCATGCTCAGAAGTAACACAAACCGAGCATGAAGTACCAAAATTTTGTAAGCTCTGAACTAACACAGACAGAGCATGAAGTAACAAATTTTGTAAGCTCAGAACTGACACAAACACAGCATGAAGTATGAAAATTTTGCCAGCACAGAACCAACACAAACAAGGCATGAAGTATGAAAAATTTGTAAGCTCAGAACTAACACAAACAGATCATGGAAGCATCAAAATTTGACCGTTCAGAACTAACACAAACATAGCATGTAGACAGACCAAGAAGTATCAAATTTGTATGCTCAGAACTAACAAAAACAGACCAGGAAGTATCAAATTTTGTAAGCGCAGAACTAACACAAACAGATCATGAAGTATCAAATTTTGTAAAGCGCTCAGAACTAACACAAACAGACCATGTAGTAACCAAATTTTGTAAGCTCAGAACTAACACAGACAGATCATGAAGTATGAAAATTTTGCCAGCTCAGAACTAACACTAACTGATCATGAAGTATCAAATTTTCTGCTTGCTAAGAACTAACAAAATTACCATGAAGTATCAAATTTTGTAAGCTCATAAATAACACAAACAAACCCAGAAGAATCAAATTTTGTAAGCTGATATCAAACACAAACAGAGAATGTGGTATCAAATTTTGCCAGCTCAGAACTGACACAAACATAGCATGAAGTATACCAATTTAGTAAGCTCAGAACCAACACAAACAGAGCCTGAAGTATGAAAAATTTGTAAGCTCAAAAATAACACAAACAACTCATGAAGTATCAAATTTTGCCAGTCCAGAGCTGACACAAACAGTGCATGAAATATACAAATTTTGCCACTCCAGAACCAACACAAACAGTGCATGAAGTATGAAAAATTTGTAAGCTCAGAAATAACACAAACAGAACATGAAGTATTAAATTTTGCCAGTCCAGAGCTAACACAAACAAAGCATGAAGTATACAAATTTTGCCAGTCCAGAACCAACACAGACAGATCATGAAGTATGCAAAATTTGTAAGCTCAGAAATAACACAAACAAAACATGAAGTATCAAAATTTTGCCAGTCCAGAGCTAACACAAACAGAGCATGAAGTATACAAATTTTGCCAGTCCAGAACTAACACAGACAGATCATGAAGTATGCAAAATTTGCCAGTCCAGAACTAACACAAACAGATCATGAAGTATGCAAAATTTGTAAGCTCAGAAATAACACAAACAGAACTTGAAGTATCAAATTTTGCCAGTCCAGAGCTAACACAAACAGAGCACGAAGTATACAAATTTTGTTAGCTCAGATCAATCAGATACAGATCATGAAGTATCAAATTTTGTAATCTCAGAACAAACACAAACAGAACTTGAAGTATCCAATTTTGTCAAGTGCAGATCATGAAGTATCCAATTTTGTCAACTTGAAGTAAGCCCAGAACAAACAGAAACAGAACTTGAAGTATCTCCTGTTCTTCGCTAACGACCTTCTCGTTCTTTCTCTTGAATTCCTGCACCAAATGATTCATCAAATAGAAGAAAATGCAATTACGTATGTGGCATGTTCCTGGAGAGTGTATGTTGAACATGGTTAAAACTTGTAGGCTCAGAACAAGTGCAATAGAAAACATAAAACAGTAGACTCGGATGAAAAAATCATGCCGGCTCAGAAAAACACCACCATCAACCTTAATATCCGGTAAAACCATTGTTACAAATGCATTTTCAAAATGAAATTGAAAATGGGTAAGCTCAGAACAACTTAGTTTGAACAAAAGGATGAAGTGTCAAATAATTTCAGCTTCCCGGCTCAAAACAAACCCAAAATGAACATGAAGTTGAACACCATCCAATAATCATGAAGTATCAACTCATGCATAAACTTTTCATCACTGCCGCATATTAAATCAAGTATAAATGAGTCAAATGTAGAATTTTGAATTTGTCACTAGGGCTGCTTTATTAAGCCACACCGGCTAGTGGTCAAGAACAAAATTCAAGCTGCATAAACTTTTCATCATTGCCTACTAACTTGGAATTATAAACTATAAACCCAATTTTTTTTACCAACTTTTCGGGAACTAAATTTCTTATCGAGCATCAATTTTTTTCCCTCAATATTTTACCTGCACACAAAGATGACAAAAGGGTTAATTTAATAAATGTGCTATAATGTCTTAAAGTACAATAACGGTAGATATGGTTCAGAAATTATTTTAATTCATGTATGACACGTACCTTGCAAAATCCATAGAAATAAACCAACAAAGTTCATGCTATATTCGGAGCCTCCTCTGTTATAGGTTCCATTGTTGAAAATGTAGTAGAAGCTTGTGACTCATTTATAGTAGAGCTACACGATTAATATTCACAAAATGAAATTAAGATTATACTATATATAAAGAAAATAAACTATAAACTTTGTATTTAATTACTAACCTTTCCTTTAAAGGACATGTACGACTGTCATAATTAACAAGCTTCTTGCACAAACGACACTTTCTTAGTAGTTTCGCAGCCTTCTCCAATGCTTTCTCCTTACCCCCTTTAATGCGCTTCCCACTACCTTTGGTTTTTGCAATATCGGGTACATGAATATGGACTGTTCTAGGTAGTGAACTAGTTGTTGCTTGCTGTAATTCTTGGGACATATCTTGTTGCAATTCTGCAACAATACCAACTACTAATGTTTTAGCCTTCTGGTGCATCTCCTTTGATGAGCGAGCGATCCTCATCACTTTGTTGATTTCATTTGACAATTCCACCATGTCCAAATCTTGTGGACTACCGTAGCTATCGATGATTTCATCACCAGCATCATCATATACAATCTCGGTAGTTACCGAAGCTGTCCACCTCTTTAAAATATAAGATTGAGGCATGAAATCAACAAACTCATTCCTCAATACCACAAGGATGTGTCTACAAGGAATTCTCTCCACTTCAAATTTACTACAAGTGCAAGTCCCAGCATTATCCATTCCCTTGTAGATCACATCTCTTGTTTTATCAGATTGTACCGACTTTCCCATTCTCCTGACAATATAGTGTCGTACACTACCATCGTCAGCTTTCATTAAAAAGGCATAATTCAAGCTTTCAACTAGTTCAGCTTGAAATACATGAAATTTCGCTCTAGTGTACAGTTCAGACATTTGGGACTCAATTTCAAAATCTGTTTGCAGCTTTGGTTTTGTATGCAGAGTGGTGTAGTCAGCTGCTAACTGATTTTGTCTTTGTTTCCTTATTGCCCTTTCAAACCTCGTCATAAATTCATGTAAAGAATTTTTGCTATTAACATATTTATCTACAAAAGCATTCATGCTTTCTGATCTCTGGGTTGTGCGAATTTCAGCAGTAAAAATATGCTTAGCATAAGCTGGTATCCACTTCTCACGAAGCAAATAAATATCCGAAAGCCAAGGATTACCTGTTATTGTAATATGTATCAAGTACTAATAGTACCAAAAAATGTTCAAACATAACTATAATTTATTGAAACAAGTAATACCTGCAATTTGCACATTAGCGTTCATTACGTCATTCCATCTCATCTCAAACTCTTCCGGGGTCTCTGATTCCCAGATGCAACTATGGAATGGAATGCTAAAATCACTATTCAGGCCCGGGCCACCAAGCTTATCGGGAAGCTTGAATGTGCCACATGCAAAGCCTGTGGCTCGAACCAAAAAAACACATGCGAATTGCATTATCCATTACAAGATCTTGATCTGTGATGATCACTTTTGGTGGAGACCCACCCATTGTTTCACCCCATTTTTGAAACAACCAAACAAAAGAGTCGGTGGTCTCTTTATTTATAAAAGCCGCACAAAAATTGACAGATTGGCCATGATGATTAACTCCAGTAAATGGAGCAAAAACCAACTTGTATTCATTGGTATCATATGTGGTATCAAAAATTAGCACTTCACCAAAATGCATGTAAGCCTTCCTGGCAATAGCATCAACCCATAACACATGAGTTAATTTGTTGTCTTCATCAACCTTGTAATGAAAACAGAAAGAAGGATTCATCTCTTTTTCCTCTTGCAAGTGCTCCAGCAATATATCAACATCATAAGCTCTCATACCATCCTTCTCTCTTTGCAACGAATTTCTAATGTCTTTTTCAGTACAATTAATATTATTGAAACCTTCATTTTCTGTTTCCATGAAGGACATAAACTCTGAAGTTCTTATGTTAGCCTCTTTGAAAGAACTAAGTAAACTTTTTTGCGCTTCAGAGACAGTTCTATTACATCTTAAAAATTGTTGCTTTCTAGGTGTGACATAAATATGAGTGTGCTCTTCAACAAACCTACGGATTGACCATCTCCCGTCATCATCCCTTTGCATTCGTATTTGAGCCATACACCCTTCTTTCGTCACAGCCCTTCGCCTTCTCTTGATCAAATTTGAAGAAGACGATTCTTCATTAATGGCAACATTCACAATAGTTGTATCAACCGGTTTGCCTTGCTTTGAGCAAACAAATTGTTGTGAATATCTCTCCTTTGTGGTACTGTCAACCATCATTGCAAACTTGCGTATTGAAAAACCAACTAATTTTGCATATGTTTTATAAAATTCATATCCGTCGTCTAATGTTGCAAATACTAAACCAACAAATGGTTTAGAAGCATCATCAACGTCCCTCCAACTGGACTGAACATCTTGGCTTAGTAATTCTTCATTTTCAACCTCCATCCTTCATAGGAGAATGAGACAACAAAAATTAAAAAAAAAGCTACAACTTTAAATTAGCACAAACGAAAAAGTCCAACAGACTACATTCTTGCTCTACAAGTAATACAGTGTTCATACTGAGGGGTTATGAAACTTAGTGTTTGAAGAATTTAAGTATGTACAGATTTTAGACAGTTAAATTTTTTTTCTTTTTGGGGAGAAACATTCATAGTTAAATGGCAAGCAACCTTCAGCTTCTTACATGAATTTTACATGGAATTTGGGTGCTTATATGCATGTGTCATGTCCTATTAGCAGTGAATGAAGCAAATATCGAAAGAAACAAAAACTAGACTGCATATTACATGAATTTTGTGTGCTTATATGCATGTGTCATGTCCACATCTTAAAATTCCATATGCTAGTACGAATATTATTTGTTATTCTAAATGTACTAGTACGAATACTAGTGCGAATATTATCAAAGCATAATTTAAGTGCTAAAAATATAACAACAAACTAGAAGCATTTATAAAGGAAATAAAATTTGAATTCGAGATGAGAAATTGAAACCCTTGTCGCAGTTTGGGTTTTCCGTCGGAGAGAGAAAACGAACTTGTAAGTGCTCTTCTTTAGTGCTGCGACGACAAGGCCGATGGGGTCTGATCGATTAGACTCCTTTTACCCCTCGACAGATCTGAAGATAAGCGACTGGAGATCCGGTCGATGGTGGAGTTGGGTTTACACAGGTGACGAAAAAAGAGAGCGGGAGAGAAGAGCTCGACTTCGCTATCTTCGATTAGGGTTTTGAAATGAGGTGGATTAGGGTTTCGAAGATGGAGATCGGGACTGAGAGCGTGAGAAGAGAAGAGATGATAGCGATTAGGGTTGTGAAGAGAGCGGGGCGATCTTCGAGAGCGGGAGAAGATATTAGGGTTTGGAACGATAGAGAGCGGGAGAGAAGAGAGCTGTCGAAGATAAGAGATAAGGGGTATACTCAATCGATTGAGTATACCACTTTTACCCCTCACCCTATCTGGAGATAAGCGGCATTAGATCTCAGCGGTCCGATCGCGATCAAGATCGATCGGATGGCTGAGATCTCCAGCTCCCGATAAGGAGCCCAGCTTCCCAGCTCTTAATAGACTTACTCTCTCTCTCTCTCTCTCTCTCTCTCTCTATATATATATATATATATATATATATATATACTTGAGATGAAACTTCCCTCTTTTACGCTGAATTTTGACCTAATGGTAGGTTTTTTCATATACAAATTTTCATTTTGACCATGATACTTAAGATGAAATGTCCATCTTTTATGCTGAATTTTAACCTAATGGTAGGTTTTTTCACATATAAATTTTCTTTTTGACCATGTGTGTGTATCTAATCTCTAATATTATAATGAGAGAAAGCCTTAGTGTCTTTTGTCAATCAATAAACGCGTGCAACATATGTGCATAACTATTATAAAGAAGAACTTAACTTCAAATTCAGGCTACGTCTAATTTTTTATTTTAAAAAAAAAACTATATTTATTAAAACATGTATTGCACATGTGAATTACTAGTATATATTGGAGTGAAAAGCTACTAAAGATGAAACTTCCCTCTTTACGTACGAAGAGTTAATACATCGCACCACACCTAAAATCTCATTTATAAAACGTCAGCTATATATATGTATAAAACCACCACTGTAGATGATAAGGATTTCCATATTCTTTCATGAGAGGTTCCAAGTTCGATTCTAGCTTAAAATGATATTAATCGAGCTCGATCTCCATTTTCTTATGTGAACAGCTAGAACGAAAAAAAGATATAAAAAGAAAAGAAAAGAAACCCTAATTCGATCGAATTGATTCTATGCTTGTGAAAGAAGAAATAGAATGAGGATATGCTGTATCTTCCTCATCTTTTTCTGTCATAGTATTATTTGTGTTTCCCCTTGACTTTTTTTGGTGTCAGTTGCAAGTTGCAACCTCCTTCACAAACCAGCCCTATGAGGCCTTTTTACAATAAATGAGGGGGGGCTGCAATACAACAATTGCAAGTTGTAACTTGTAACCAACCGACCGCACTTTGATGCATCTTCATCTCGTCCTTTCTACCACTCATGTACTTATCAAAACACCTCTCAATGTTTCTTTTCCTTGCCTTTCAATTTGAAGAGAAAAAGCTGGACCATGTCTCATTAGAATGAAAGGTGATATTCAAGATTTAGTCCTATGAGATTGTATATTCATGGGAAACTCCAAACTCAAGCCTTTTGGACATTGCATGTCATGTTTCTACTTGATACCTAACCTGTATTTTATTTATTTATTTATTTATTTTGAATAGAAGTCTATGACGTCGTAAGGTGCTCTCGATCTTCAAACCGCATTTTACCACATCCCAAGTCCTAACCCCATATGATCTGATTCCAAGCTATGGCTCAGTGGTACGTAACTTATATGTGGCGATGATAATTTTCCTCAAATTTGCACCTAATATTGGGTAAAACTAGCTTCTCCTAATAAAATTGATTGGCCAGTTTTTCTGGCGGTTTATCCCTTAAAGAAAAAGAAAAAGAAAAAGAAAAAGAAAAGTCTCCTAATATTATGCATGTATGGGTGGGATTTAAAAAGTTTTTGGTAAATTTTTAGTTAAATTGATGTCTGAATTTCTTAATAACCTATCTATGTTAATATGGATGGCATGATCAGTGTTTAATATTCGGTTTTGGGATGGATGTGCAGATCCTTGCTGTTTCGTATGTTAGTTGTGACTGTCTTGTACAGGGGCTTCGGTTTATTTGTTAATCCAGACTGGCCCATATCTCTTCATGCTGGTATGCTTCATTTTGTGTGCACTCTGATGCTGGGCTGATGTTTATTGCCTGTTGCATTCTTGACAGGTGTTGTTTGTTGCTGCTCACCATCACTGATTCTCAGGCCGCTTTTGGTGGCATGTTCTGTAAGTTTAAGTCTGGATGGCGCTGAGTTATAGCATGTTCGATGATTATCTTCTTTGTTCCTTTGTTCCTTTTGTTCTTGTTCTTTTTCTTTATATGTAGTTTGGTGTGAGTTTTTATGGCTAGATTTTCTGCTATCTTCAATGAAGTTGTACCTAACTATGTTTATTGTGGACTGTTTCTCTAATTATATGTATATCAGGCTGGAGCTCATATATATAGCTCTATCCTATTACAACAACAACAAAGAAACAAATAATAAAAAATAAAAAAAAAGATAAAAAAGCCAACACAGAATATCATCAAAAGAACTGAAGCTCAGTATAAAAGTAAGATTTTTTCTTAGTTGCGAGCTAAAATTAAATATATGTGAAAAAAGGGTATGAGCAACCTGCTCATTTAGTAAATGAGCAATTGATGAGATGACATGTAGGTGATTGAAAAATACTTAAAATTCTTAGTTGTCCAATATATCACATGTATGCCACCTCATTAATTGCCCATTTACTAAATTAACAACTTGCTCATATCCCTTTTCCTCTAAATATATATATATATATATATATATATATATATATATATATTATATATAGCCTTGCGTATCCATGGCTGACCCTTGTTATGTTATTGGACCCCTAGCTCCTAGCTAGGGCAGAAGGAAACCAATTTTGAATTTTTTATCCGCACTGACCCACTTTTTGTATAAACTAGAATTGCTATATTTTTCAAAGTTAAGAAGATATATGTGCATGTATGAATGGATGCTGATATGAGATTTATATGCATGTATGCATATAAATATGTAGTGTATTGAGATATTGTAGAGATTGTTATAAGTAGTAGCATGATAAGAGTATTGAGACATGCTTTCGAAATTGATGTGAGTAGGATATTCATGAGTAGTGTATTGGTATGAGTACTCAATCGTCGAATTTTTAATATATGAGAATTTGTTTATTTTTCAAAATCTTGAAGATTTATGTATGTATGAATGGATATACATAGTGTTTTCAGATATTGTCGATATTGATATGAGTAGTGTAATCCCTATACTCGAATTTTGTTCATAAGAAAAGTTTTATCAATGTTGACAGAGAAATGATGTGACCGAGTGGATCGTCACAGTCGTCGGGCAGTGCTAGAGGCCAACCACCATCATAAGTAAGAAGCAATTATTATTTTTAGCCACAAATCTTAATGTCTAATATGCTTTCTATAATAATAAGAATTTATATTTTTATGTAGGATGCCGGCAAACCATCTTCTTCACATGTAGTAGGTGCATCGTTTTCCGCCGCACATGGAGATCCAGGTCCATTAGACCCAACCCTAATCTACTTGCAAGAACAACACATGTCTTAGGCAGTGTGGAAGGGAGAGACAAAGAATATGAGTTTCCAGCTACACACGACATTGTTGGTGCACCCACGTATATGCAACTATTTGGTAAATTTCGGTTTGCATGGAATGTCGATGTTGGTCAATGTAAAATGCGACCATTCATTACTTACAGCTTTTGTGGAGCGATGGAGGCCGGATACACACACGTTCCACCTACCGGTTGGTGAGATGACAGTGACGCTACAGAATGTAGCGATTATATCTAGACTTCCATTAGATGGGGTTGCCGTGACCGGTAACCTCTTTTCAACAAAGTTGCATTGGTGAGAGATTATCTTGGAAGAGTGGTTGATGAGGATGACAAAGGTGTGTTCGTTGGCGAATCAAATCCGACGTTCGTGGCTTTATTCAGAGTTCAACAATAGTTTGAGAGAGAAATCGATAGACTTCGAAATTCAATGTTACACTCGGACGTACCTAGTGTAACGCCCCGCCCCAATACTCAATCAATTTTTATTATTTTTAGAAGAAAAATTAATACTTATAGTACAACTGCCCACCACAGGCTACCTCTCAAAATGTGGTTAACCAATTAGATGACTCTTGATCATAGGCAATTATATTTATATTATATTTTTTTTGTATCAATCTCGATGTGGGACAAATCTCAAATCCATCTCTCTAATCCCGTGCACACTGGTAGAATATATATTTATAACTCTTCAAAATTACGGGGTATTACATCTATTGTAATACCCCAGATTTTTAAATAATGCTTTTAAGATTAATAAATGAATTAAAATGATTTTTGGTGATTTAACAAATATTTTTCTGAAAATTTATCTTTTTACACGTGCAAATATTTTTGTGGGAAGTTCAAAAAATTTTTTTTTTGGGAGAAACTCATTATTTATTATTAGATATTATTTGTGAATTTTTCTGATAATTATTTGACCTATTTGCAAATATTACAAAAAGAATGACTTTTGTACAAAATTATCACTTGGAGTAAAAACTCAAGTTTTTCGAATTTTTTGGGTTGGGCAGGATGCCTAGTAAACTTAGATGTAAAGAGTTTACTTTTTTTTTTCAATAAATTTGGTTTATTTTGCAAGTATTGATAAAGAAGGGTTTTTTTTGCAAATTTGCCACTTAGAGGGGGCAATAATGCAATTTTGTTTTTCTGGATTTTCAAACAGTGCCGGCTGATACAAGAGGGCTATCTTTGATTTTTAAAACTCAATTAAGTTGGTTTTATTCAATTTCCAAGTATAAGGATTTATATATGTAAAGGTATATTCAAAAGAGATATTTAGCAAATCTATTCAAAAACCCTAGCTGCATCAAATCCCGGCCTATATAGGGTGGAGTGCAGCCGTCTCTTTGCTGCACAACACAAAGGGATTTCTTATTATTATTTTCTTGGAGTTTTAAAACGAGGATCTTAGTTTTCTTGCGAAATGAGGGATTTTTCTTATTCTTTATTATCTTCAGTTGATTCTGCAATAAGGTGAGTGACATATGTTTGTTTTCTTATCGTTCTAAGTATGTTGTATGTGATGTTTTATATATTAGAAATCATGTTAGATGATGGTATGAAGAACTAATGAATTTTGATGAGTAGATGAATTAAAAATTGAATCTTTTCATGAGACTATACTATTGATAACCAAAACCCTAATTTGATGACTTGTGATTGTTAAAGAACGTAATAGAAATTATGAGTCGGCTGCTTTCATTTATATGCTTACTGATTTGTTTGGTGATAACAAGTATATATGTGTATGATGCACAATTTGAACAAAAGGTGGAGTCTGTTACTGTTGATGGGTATATGTGCACACTGTTGATGCACAAACTTGTTAAAATGTCATTATAATTGTCTATAATCATGGATACACTGATGAAGATGATCGGGGTATGTAAATAACAAGTTATTGCCCTAAAAGAAACAATTTCCATGTTTCAAGAAGTAGGTTCTGTCAATTTAAACTAATCCTGCTATTGAGTATATATGAACTTTTTGGCCATTGTATATACTTATATGGGTACATATATAGAACTAGACATATTAGAGTAAGTTACTGATGCATTTTGAAAGACCTAATTCACTTATCAACCATCAAGAAACTAGTTTACATTTTGATTAAGTAATAAGTTGCTTAAAGTTTGGGTGAGTATCAGTTCCTTTAAAAACTGCAGACTGCTACTTCTACTGCACTGCTGTGCATGTGCACACTTGAAAAAAAAGGGAAACTTCACCTTTACATACACGCCCTGCATATACCCCATACTCAGTAAAGAGAGATTTAGTCTACATACATCATACACACACACACAAACACATACACTACACTCCAGTAAATGTTGTTCTATGTATCAGATATATGTATATATACATATCAGTAAAAAGATTATATGCATATCCTGCATTCGTTCTTCAACTCAGTAAAAGGAAATTTCCTAGATTTTCTATAACCTGCATATAGTGCAACTACTGTACCTGTATATGCTCCATTTTTTTTATAAGAGGGAATTCTTCTATACCAGTATATACACATCCTGCATTCACTTCAGTCCAATAAACGACCAACTGCTATGTATACTGCATATACTTAAATTCATATAAAGATAATTTTCTATAACCTGCATATTCCTCTTTGTAATGAAATAGCTTCTACTATTCCTGCATATACTTTGTATCAGTGTAAAAGTTTTCTTTCTATATATATATATATATATATATATATATATATATATATATATATATTGCAATATCAGTGTAAAGGGATTTCTTTCCACATCTTATACATACACATATACTTCAATCAGTGAAGGGATCTTCTATGTATTCTGCATATGCCTCATTTCAGTTAAAGACCATCTTCTATGGTTTTTGCAAATGTTTCACTTAAATAAAAGAGCTACTACTATATTTTCTACATATGCCTCATTTTAATAAAAAGAGTTTTTCTACATCATGTGTATGTCACTTCAGTAAGAGGGTTTTTCCATCTGTCAGTTATATACCCATATGTTCATTTCAGTATAAAGGGTTTTCAATATATATCATATAAATATATATACAAATGTTTCAATCAGTGAAAAGGGGTTTTCTATATATCAGTTATATATCTATATAATAAATTACAAAGAAAGCTATCAAGTGGCTCTCCTTCAATCTCCCCTAAAACCAATGGTTCAGATTGATTCTCACAAAACATATTTTCCCGCCCAAAATTTCAAATTTCAAAACCAAAAAATTCAAACCCCAAAACACATTAACTCAAGCAACCTTCTCTCTCTCTCTCTTTCTCCCCTCCCACTTCCCCAGTTCTGTCTCTCTCTCTCTCATCCATCCCGCCCCTCTTTCTCTCTCTCTCTCTCCTCACTTCCCGAACCCCCCTCTCCCTCTCTCTCTTCCCGATCACCCGACGCCCCACCTCCTGCCGCCCCGACGCCCCCACGCCTCACCTCCGTCGACGTCCATCCCGCTCCTCTTTCTCTCTCTCTCCTCACTTCCCGAACCCCCCTCTCTCTCTTCCTGATCCCCTCACGACGCCCCACCTCCTGCTGCCCCGATGTCCCCCACGCCTCGCCTCCATCGACGGCGCTGATCCCCTCTCGATGCCCTACCTCCTGCAGCCCCGACTCCCCGACGCCTACCTCCGTCGACGGTGCTGCCCTCCTTATCCTCCCCTCCTCTAATGGGTCAGTCCAATTTCCAGTTTTGATGCTCATTTCAATGTTCTTATGGGTTAGATTGGACGGAAAAAACCCATCTCTACTCATCATGATGGTTAGTTATTGGTTAGTTAAACATGATGGTTTGAGATATGATTTTGATGCTCATTCTCATGTAAATTTCAAATTTCAATTTCAATTTTGATGCACATTCTCATGTTCTTATGAGTTACTTAAATTTGATGGTTTGAGAGTTAAGATTGTTCGGTTACTACTACTACTCATCATGTTCTTATGGCTTTCGTTGTTTTCGTTTATCCTTCCTCTGCTATAGTTCGAGTACCATGAAATGATTTGTGCATTAGTTGATTAGTCTGGACATCAATTGTCGGATTGGTTTTTCTTCAAAATTATTGGAAACATCCAATCAGTGTTTATTTAGATAATGTTCATGTGTTTTGCCAATTCTCGCAGTTGCAGAATAAGTTTACTGTGTGTAAAAGAGTGATGGTTTGCAGAACTTATATATGCCCGTGCAAATCCTCCTTCTCTCATATTTATTTGAATTTATTAAGAGGTCTTTCATACTCTTTGTTTTAATGTCAAAAGTCTTGACAATATAGATTTTCTCATCTTCTTCCTATGTTCAATTGACTTCAGGAGAAAGTGAACATGAAAAGAAAAGGTTTGGAGCTACCCATGTCGATTTTTTGGAAGACGATGAGAAGGTTGAAGGAGTTGGAAATCTTCCAAAGGTGAGAATATAAACTTCTTTCCAATAGCTGCCAATATTCATCCTTCAACTTTTATTTAGAAAAGGGAAAAAAACTCTACAAGTGAAAACCATTATGAACATGATTTTTTCTTACTATTGAGAGTGATGATTAGGTTGCTTCTTTGATGTGTTCTTTGACAAATGTTTGGTTATCTGACAAGTAAGTATTTGACCTTGCATTTTTTCATTATTATTATTTTTGTTAAAATGCAAAAAAACTACCCAAAAATTTCACCAAAAAACTAAAAGCTACTCTCATTTCATTCAAATGCAAAAAATACTAGAATGTTTCCCTTTTCCAACAAACTTTGGGTAGTGAAGATGGATAAAACTAGAAGAGAAACTTAAGGTTGCAACTGGGAATTCATCAAAATGTTGGTGGGGGTTCTGAAAGTAGTGCTGCATTGTTAATGGTTGTTGCCAATTTTCAATTTCGATTGGTTTTGCACTGCAAAGATGGGATTTTTATGTGGCATTTTTATGGGGTTTGAGGATTTTGGTCCATCATTGATGACTTTTTGGAGGGTGGATTTTTGTGTGGTTTGGCGCTGGAAATATAATTTTTTTTGGTGACATTGTTGATGGGGGTTTGACGATTTGGATAGTGGTTGGAGTTTTATGGTCAGTTTAATTTGTTGAAAGCTGTAACTTCATGAAAAAGTTCATGGGTTTCTGAAAATTGCGACTTTGTTAATGGGTTTTCAGCCTGTAGTTTGGTTCGGTTTCATGAATTTGGTTGGGGGGTTTGGGATTGTGTTTATATGCCTATGTTTAGCCTGGGTTATGGGTAAATGTGTTGTTTTCCCGCACAATTGTTAATGCGGTTTGAGATTTAGTGTCCATTAGCTTATATTTGGTAATGGCAGAGAGTTTGATGCTTAGACATGGGTAATTCCATTTGTGCATGAGCAAAGAAGAACAGCTATAGTAGTAGTTGGGATTTAGAAACACCCTATGAGATTGTGTTTGATGGAAGAAAGTGGAGTAGGAGTACATTTAATGGAGTTGACTTGATAATTAGTCAGTATGCGATAGTTGTTGACTTGAAGGAGGGGGTGAAGCTTAAGAGAGGTTTTCTCTTATCCTTCAAAATTTTGAATATCAACCTTTCCTTTTTGGATTTTCTCGGGCATCAGTGATTCATTTCACAAGTTTCTTTGCTTATACTCTTGATCAAATTTGCAGATGCCAAAAAAGCATTACCTGGAACTCCTATTCCGGTGGACTCTTCCCTCCATCAACCTATTGGTCATCAACTAGCAGCTACTGCTGCATCTGTCATGGCTAGAACGTTGGGTGGAGATCAGGCCAGCAACTTTCTGGTCATCCAAAATGGCTTGCAACACCCCTATGGTTTGGGAAGTGATCCGTTCACTCAATATCTGGCTGAAATGTCCAGACAGCAGCTGAATGAAATTATGTCCGAAATGAAGGTAGGATCTTTTTACAGATATTACAAGCCAAGTTTTTCCCTTTTCTGTTATTTTTTTGGTAGCTACTCAGTATAACATATGATATATTTTGACTTAATGATGGGCCTTAGTTGCACAAAACAAGCCACTAGCTTAGTAGCTATTTCAAAGGAATCCACCGTTATCAAAGGCTCTTTTTCAGGTTATTGTTCAACTTTTGCATATGTTGATGAACTATGTTATATATGATAACCTAGAGTCCTAGACAAGCCTGTTTCTGTTAGGGAGAATTTCTTAGATTAAAAGCACATATGTTTGTATTATTTATGCTAATATATCTCTATTTTTCTTCCCATATGAGAATATGAAACTGAAGCATAATGCACTTGGAGTTTTATCTATGGCAAATGCTGGTCCAAACACAAACGGATCACAAGTTATTATCACCCTCAAGCCGATGCCCCATCTTCATGGGTAACACCTATTCTTAGTTTTTCAATGTTTCTATGTTCATTAAAAATCAGTCTTATTATATAGTATATTTTCAACGGATCTATTCTTAGTTTTCTAACACCTATTCTTAGTTTTTCAACGGATCAATTTGTTTTTCTTGCCGAGCATCTCATTCTTCATCATAAGATGTGAAGTCGAAAAAAATAGTAATGGCACATGCTATGCACATTTATTGATCATTCAAATTAAAAAAAACAACTTAAAAGAAGCAAATTTACATACTACCATTGATGTTATTTAGCAGAAGTCCAGATAAACTTTAGAAATCCAAGTAACAATCCCTGAGAAAACCCAAACCCGTATCGATCCAGGTAACAACCCATTGTTACCTGTATAAATACTATATCTATTAGCATTTTTAGCTCTGTTTATGTTGTTTCCAGGCGTACTGATCTCTGTTTATGTTGTTTATAAGCACTAGAAGACAACATCAGGTAAAGAGTTGAAATTTTTGAGCATGTATGAAAACTTTTATCTCCTCATCGCAGATGCATAATACATCTTAGACAGATCATTCAAAATCATATTCAAACCAAAACACATACAAAGATTTTGAAAAAGAAGTATGTGATCCAAACAAATTTTGTCTACGAAGTAATGCAGATGTAGCTACAAAATGGACATTCTAATTTTGATGCTCATTCAAAGATTTTGATGCTCATTCTACAAAATGGACATTCTAATGTAGCTACAAGGTAGTTGAATTCTAATTTTGATGCTCATTCTCATGTAAAGATTGGATTTGTAGGCTTTTGTAGCTTATAGGCTTTGTTCTATGTTCGTATACGCTTTGAAAGAAATCTTGCTCATTCAATTTTGTAGGTTATTTGGATCTAGTTTGATATTATTAAGAAATGCACTTTCTCACTGATTTCTTATACTGTAATTATTTTCAGAGAGCATAAATAATTTGCTTTGAAAAGAAGAATATTGCATATACCTGATGGATAGTCATTTCATCAAGGCGAATCTGTGCATATGCTCTATCTTTAGCCAAAGTTGTGATATCACTGTAGACAAAATAAATTAACTTCGCCATCTCCTAGAAAACAAAACTCCAAGTATGATGAACGTTAAGAGAATGAAATGACCAACCAGAATAAGAGAAAAAAAACACCTTCTAGAGTATGTATCCAACAAAGAATCATTGTCGTCCACAATTGGAATTGAACTAACCCGAGCTGTAACACAATCAATAACATTACAAACATACAAGTAAAAGCATTTTTGTATATGTGAAGTTAAATAGGAAAAAATTGGTAAGATTCAGCTAAATAAGTATAATATTCACAAACAAAGGCTGAGGAACAGCAGAACTGTTGTAAGAAAGTTGTGCAAAATAAGATTAATCAATATGGAAGTAGAAACCGATCTTAATTGCATAAAGTATACGTACTTTCTAGGTAATCCTAATACATTAGGAATACTCTAACTAATGAACCTTACTTGAATATACTCAAACTTTTTATTCAGTTAAGTGATCTTCATAAACTCAAGTCACCAATATTTGTTAATGATTCTAAGGTTAATAATAACTATTTGTTAATTCGTTAATTAAGAGACTTAAGATAGCAAAATTTTCTCTAAATAGTATTATGGATGATCCACAAACTATTAAATCTCACCAACCACAATTAAAAAATGCATCTACCAAACTGTGCATGAGCTACCATTCCCGTACTCTCAGCACATGCTCTCAAGTATACAGTGTCTATATTTCCTTTGCATCTGTAAGGAAAACTACAGATAATCTTATTAACTATATATTTAAGTATGCATGGAAGTAATGATCTTAACCATACAATTTTAAATTCAGGAGTAAAAGAAAAGTATATACAATAGTAGTTATTAAAAATATTCTTGACATATGAATGACAATTAGTATCTTATCAGGCCTTTAGTGTGATCATCTGTTTATCAATTCACACTTCACAGTCACACTACTCATAAGTGACTTTTTAAAGTGGAGTTATAACATATATGTTTCAATCTGTAACAGATTAACTTCTTTACTTATTTGATAGAGATGGATATTAAATATAACTACAGTTTTTCTAGCTAAAAAATTAAATATAACTATGGTTATCTTAAACACAAGCATATATATTGAATACAATATAATTTTGTATATTAGCTAGCTAGAACAAACCGTAGGTTGTCACTCTCATCCTATATATTGAAATGACATCTTTTATTTTTCTACAAGACGATGCTAAATTTCCAACCATATAGCAATTGGAGTTGCAGCAATAACAAACAATTATGTAGCAGAAAATGTAGACATCTTTTAAAAAATTAATTGCAATTTTGCTACATAATTGTTTGCATTTTCTTAAAGATGTCTGCACTGAACAAAGATGTTTAAAAGATGAGAGTGATATAGTATGAATTTTCAATTTTGACAATTGCTATATAGTATTGAAAATGCTGTATACATTATTGAATCAGTATTGAAAATTTTAAAGAAAGGGTGATTCTGTAGTATAAATTGTCAAAATTGTGTTGATACAATATCACCCTGTATTGAAAATGCTATATAGTATAAATTTGAAATAAAGGGTGATACTGTATCAATTTTGACAATTGCTATATACAAAGATGTCTGCATTTTCAATTTCTAATGTCTATATGAATGTCTGAATTTACATATAGTTTACAAGTATCATCCTTTCTTTATTTTCATTGTTTATTATATAGATTTGATGGCATTTGAATTTCTAACTGTATTAGTAAACATTAAATCAATAATGAACCGGAAAACACTTCAAATCAATTAACTTATCAGTAAGAAGAAAAAAAAAGAAAGAGGGTCGTCCTGCATCGTGTAATATGATAGACTTACCATAAATGTTTGTTTTATTATTATTATTTCTTTAATGAAACCATATGGCAAAATTAAAAAAACCAATTATATATGATAGACCTACCAAAACTTTTTGTCATTGTTGTTTTACTTTTGTATGATTTTCGTATTTGAATTGTAATAGGACTGGGATGCAGCTGACATGGACCTCAAATTTATAAATGCAACTACATTGATCAATTAGGGTTGCAATAAGGTAAATTGATATTTACTACAACTACACCTTATTTTTGTCGTTAATTGCCGCTAATTTAATGCTTCTTCTTTTTTTTCCAGATTGTTGTCTACACTCAAAACCGTTATGTACATATTTACAGTTTAACTTTTGGTAGGGTGATGAAGAACATGTTCAGTTAAAAGGCATTGTCCTGTTTGAAAGGTAATGGTTTCAAAACTCTTACTATTATTTTAAAACTCTCATTATTTTCACTGATTATTGTAAACTCTTACTATTTGTTTCAAACATCTTATTGATTTTTTAGGCTCACTGTTTGGTCCAATTTTTGAAGACTTGAAGCATTGTGTTTTCTTACAATCCTGTAAAAAAAATTTCATCATTCGGTTGGTTGGTGTATATTTTGGTGAAGGATGTAATAGTTGTAATATTTAGCATTTTTTGAGATGATGTAAGTATCTGTATATAATGATGATATAATATAGTTATGTATACCCGTACCCGCAAAGTTGTGGCGTATTGGGTTCTGTGTTTGATTTTTGAAAGGTTTTTCAAAGATTTTTCTAAAAATCTATTATGTTTTCAAACGAAATTTTGGTTTTTATTTTGTATCTTGCATTATATTATGATTATTTTCTCCCAGAGCCTTATATATATGATGCCTGTGTGATGTTGCTTGGTTTGGCCTGGGGAGGATTGATATTTATTGCCTGTGATGTTATATTTAAATTGTTAGTAGAATTTCGTAAGGAATTGCTGTAAAAGGGCTAATATTTTAGGGGAGATTCTGTCGAAATTTTTACTAAATTTCCTAAAATCTATTATATTTTCAAATGATATCTTGGTTTTTATTTTGTATCTGTACTCATAGGAAGATTTTTTCCCCCAGAGCACTATATATATGATGTCTGTGTGATGTGCTTGGATTTGCCTAGGGAGGATTGATATTTATTGCCTGTGATGCTAATTTTTTAATTTTGAGCAAAATTTCCTAAGGAATTGCTCTTAAAGAGCAGAATTCTTACGTTTTCAAACGAAATCTTCGTTTTTATTTTGTATCTTCGCTAATATGAAAATTTTAGGGAAGGATTAATATTAACTGCCTGTAAAATTTTAGAGGAGATTGTCGAAGGAATCGGCCAAAATTACAATCAGCCAATATGCAATTCAGCCAGGATACAATTTGGCCAAGATACAATTTAGCCAAAATACAATCAGCTATAGATACAATCAGCCAAGATACAATTCAGCCAAGATACAATTCAGTCAAGATACAATCAGCCAAGTTTACAATCAACTAAGATACAATTTAGCCAATATACAATCAGCCAAGATACAATTCAGCCAGGATGCAATTCAGACAATATACAATCTTCCACCAAAAGTGCTCACCATTAACACTTTGGCAAATGCACACACAAGGTAAAAACCCATAAGTATTTTGAAGAATCTCAGCAGGGTATACAACTGTATGTGAAAGAATCAACTAATACAAAACCATCTATTTTTACACAAGGAATTTTGCTCATTTATGGTCCGAAATGGTCCAAACAATAATAGAATTGAAATATGAAACACACAATAACTAATTAACCTTGCTCAATAACCAACCAAAAGAAGAAGGAAAATTTTTTTTTTTTTTTTTTTTGAATAAGTCCACTCAAAGCTAACAAGCAGCAATATTGATGGGGAGTTTTCCGTTACATACAAAAGGTATACATTACATCTGTTAATGTCCGAGCTTTTTCCATATATCGTTTTTTTTGCATCAAGTGACTTTACTTTTCCAAAGACAAAGCCTATCTTCGTGGGCATTCCATCTACAAGGGAATTCTCATATATTTCTTTGCACTCTTGAACCATGCGACATTTCAATCCATTGCATACATCAGAATAAAGACCTATGTTACAAATGCACTCCAGCATCCAAGCATTTAAAATGATCAAATGCACTCCAGAATCCAAGCATTTAAAATGATCCAAGCATTACAACAAATTTTTTATTCATGCTTTTAGAAGCAAATGATCAAATGCTCACCTCCTTCGCATCTTTCCATGGTATTCCTTCACACAAACCTACAAGCGTCTCGACAACCTTAGGCTGCAAATGTAGAATAAGCACATGTTAAGGTACTTCTGAAGCAATTTATTCCACTCCCAGACAATCCAATTGGTTATAAGATTATAGTTAATTAATCTTATTTTCATCTGAATTGGAAACTTTTAGGGCGAAAGAAAGTCTGTAGAATGATTGAATCTTATGTCTCAAAGTTGTGTAGATACATAAATCTTACGCCATGTACACAGTGAGATATAATACTTTATATTTGTTTACACTCAGATTTTTTTTTTTTGGCATTGTGCATATTTTTAATGGATGTGCTCACATTTCTTGAAAAATAGTTATGTTTTAGGAAAAGTGGCTAAGTCAATATTGAGAATTTAAGGGCAGTAAAGATGAAATATTTTAAAAACTGAAACAATTTAACGAAGGTTTGTTAAAAAGGTATAGTGAATGACTCCAAATAAATGCATAAATTTATATGCAGTTCATACAATCAAATAACTACAAATAAATTTATATACAGTTCCGAATACATGCCGTAGGTACGTGCCACGGGCATACCTAATAAACAATTGATGTAATAAAAAGTTTTAATTTTTCCTGTATTTGGTTGCTATGTTTATGATTACATTGAAGTTGATTCTGGAAATTGTGCCACATATTTCTGAGATATTTTATTGGAAATTCGGGGTGCTACACCTAGTGAGTATGACCGGAGGTGTTATCTTTCCGAAATTTTCTGGTGATGTCTTCCACCTAATGTACCTACCCTTGATAGCGGATCTACACAGAGCTGCCCGTTATAGTTGGGGAAGTGTGGCGTTGGCTTCACTTTATCGTTCTTTGTGTATCTGTGCAATTGGTTTGGTACAGATGATTGGGCCGATGGGAATATTACAGATTTGGTGTTGGGAACGTGTACATCTCGGCCATCTCAGGATAACGGTTCTTTCGAAGGCATGGAAGGTAGTTGATGAGAAACTCATGTTGAGGGCTCCTCTAAGGATTTACTAGACCGGTCACCACACATAGATAGATAACCCACGTGGAGTTTTGACGTACTACATAGATGAGCTTGATCAATTGCGGAAAGAGTACGTCAACTGGGACCCGTACACCCCCGATAGGCTTGAAAAACTACCTCCCTCCTGCACGGACAACAAGCAATTGTGGTTGACACGAGCTCCACTTGTGAACTTCAATATCTTGGAATAACGACATCAGTTACCTATAATGTTAATCCCAACAACGACATCAGTTCAAAATGCGCACACACTCATATGTAAACACATGTTTTTTTTTTAAAAAAATTATAGTTGTTCACGCTATCGCAGAGAACGGCATCTGGTATGATGATGCCGTTATTGGCGATAACGACATCAGGTTTTGACAATTTTTGGGCCAAAATTTTTCTCTATGGAACTTTTTTCCCCACAATCGTTATTGTCGATAATAGTATCGAAATAATTGTTGTCGTTGTTGACAATAGCGGCAATAGTTCAAAGAAAAACTACCAGGATTGTACAAAAATAAGATCAATTTCTTTGAACTTGTAACATCCCGGAGATTTTTTTAAAATAAAATGCATTTTTTATTTTTGCACATGCAATCTTATCTCATTTTTTCTAAAAACTTTCCTAAGTTATGCATAAGTTTTCTTTTATTTATTTTTGTCTCATTTTGTTATTTTTCTTAATTAAAGTTCATAGGTCTAAAAGATGAATTTAAACCCATTAGAGATAAATAAAAATAGTAAAAGCCCAATAAGAAGCCCACAAATAAAATTCTGCATTTATTTTCCTACACTTGTCTTCTAACAAACAACTAGGGTATAATTAAAAACAATTAATTAATAAAATGAGAAAGGGTGTGCATGTGTGGAACACGTGCACGTGTTTTGTGCATGTAGAAGAGGTGGCCGACTGTTTTGGAGGAAGAGTGGGGAGAGATGTGTGTGGTAGTGGGTGCTTGAGTGGGCTAGTAGTTATAATAACTACCCTAGCATATCCCTATAAATACCCTACCTTTCTAACCATTCAACACACCAAATTAAGGTTGCATTTGGCCTAGCTTTATTTGGGCTTTAAAGCTACTTCAGAAGGAGAAGCCAGAAAGCTACTTCAGAAGGAGAAGCCACGAATACCTAGCTAGAAGTTGTTTGCCATAAGATATCAATTGTAAGCTACTGTTATACTCAATTTAAGCTTTTGATTTTATTTAAGAATAAAATATAAGTTATCAAATTACAAAAAAAACAAAAACCACACCAAATGTTATGGAAAAACAATGTCAGAAAATTCCTGTTAACCATCACAAAACGAACAAGAAAGCCTTGAATGTCGGAAAGAGGGAAAATGTGGGTTGAACTGGTTTAGATATTTATCCCCATTCACTAGGTATCTTTTTCAATGTCGAAATTGTGGAAGGCAGATTCTTGAGTTTCTTTCCTTTCATCCACTACCCTTGGAACCAATCATATCTGAACATCCTATTCTAGATGATATTCTTGAGAACCCTTGAAAGCTCCATTACACTCATACTGTGCATCATTAACTTTTTGGCGAACACTTTTTGACTTCGCTATTGACAATTGGTGAAAATTGCTTGCATTTTGCATTCCCCCCAGAACCCTTCACTCACGCAAGGTCAACCTCAAAACGAACAATACTGTTAATCTACGATCTTCGACGGCGGGGTTCGACGGTGGTGTTTCCCGGTCGCGAGTGTTTGGCGACAAAGGGGAAGGGAGAAATTTTTTTTGTTAGGGTTTGATATGTGGGAAGGGCCAAAAAAAGAGAAAAGGTAAAAAAAAAGAAAAGGAGAAGCCAAAAGTTGCTCTTGAGGGCTTTTTTTGAAGCTCCTTTTCTTCATTAAAAATAAGCTACTTCTCCTTCTGTAGAGCTTTTCAAAATAAGCGTTTGGCCCAGCTTCTCCTTCTAAAGGAGAAGAGAAGCTAATTTTAAGCTGGGCCAAACGCTACCTAAATCCAAAAGCAAGTGTAGGCTGTCCATTTCTTTTGCTCTTGGCTGCTGTGAGCACTTTGAGAGGAGAAGTTTTTTTTCTTCTGTGGTGTTCTTTGGAGGCACGGATTTTGAGGAGGTGCACTTTGGAGCCTTTTTGTGGGGTTTTAAACTACTAGGGAAAATCTACTTTAAGATGGGTGTCTCTTCTTATTTTGTAAACAATATAGACATCATACCTAGGTGTTATGATTGATTTTGTTGATAGTTTAATGGTTCTTATTAGTGAAATTTGATGCATGTTGTAGTGATAAAGAATGCTAATGGTGGAAAAATCATGAAATTCCTTGTATGTTAATGTGAAGCATATGAATTGATTGATAAATTAGAATGGAGAAAATTTAATTAGAAACATGTGTAGAATTGTTGGGCTCAAATGAACAACTTGATTATTGCATGCAATTTTGTCTCTTACAAATTGGTTGAAAATTTGTGTATGAAATGTGACTGTATAGAAATGAAAAATTAGAGAATCATTTTTGGGAAGAAATAGTTGTAGTGGTGGAAAGGGAAAGTTGCATTAAAATTAGTAGTACAATTAACTAATTGCATTTTATGTTATGATTCTCATAAGAGAAAGAAATGAATAATTTAGAAAATTGATGTAAATTCTCTATTAATGTGAATGAAATGAGTAAGATAATGATTTTGAATATGTATAGATACAAATTAATAATACTAATTTGAAGAGAAGTGTTAGTTGATAATAAATCAAGTCTTTATGTTTATATGTTTCAAAAAAATAATAATTTGTACATGAAGTGAGATAAATACTCTTAATTATAATTAAAATCAGCAAAAGTGGAATTCTGGAGTCTAGAACTATATATTTTTTGTAATATAAATTCTATGAAGAAGAATGGAATAAAAAGAATAGTTGAAAATGTAGGAAATGAGATTTAACGGGAATCAACTACTTAATGAATCAAAGCCCTATAGTGTTGTGATCTAAGCTTCGGCTCAGTGGGTAGGTGTTTGGTCTCCTCTCTATTGGTGCTAGTTCGAGGAATGGGTCTGCCGTTTGTGAGAGAAAACAATTTTTCTTTTAAGTCAGCGAGGGGAGGGTTTAACTACTTAAAGAAATAACCCCATATTATATCAACTAAGCACTTGGCTCAAGTGTCTAGCGAGGGGTGCGCTGCGTCTAAGCTCGCCACGTGGTGCTTGCTTGGGGTCAGGGGGTCTCGGGTTCGAGCCCTGTGATGGGTTTCTCTTTATTTTATTTTATTTTTTGGAGTTCTTTTATACTTTTTGAGTTCTAAAAATCCAGAAAAATTATATAAATACTTTTATTATTGTGGGAACAACTGAAAATATTTCTCACTATTTTTTTAATATATTTTGGAGATTTAAGAGTTATATTCTAGTGATAAATGAGATTGGTACTTAAGAAGAAAGTATAAAATTGAGATAATAAAAGTTGAATTGTGATAAAAGGAAGGTAATGAGATTTAGATAATGCGTTTCTAATGATGAGTCTCAAAGAGTTGGTGTTTAACTTCGTATTGGGAAAATGAACCTGAAAAGTGTTATGTGGAAATGAATAATTTGAGATTGTTCTTCATGGTTGATAAATACGAGAATAAGATGAAAGAATGGAATAAGATGTGAATAAAGTGAATTGAAAACATGAGTTATAAGGGTATGAGTTCCCATGATTATGGAACATGAAAGGATGCGATCTAGAGGCTTAGTGGGACCTAGGTACCGGCAAATGTTGAAAGAATTAATTGATTTCAGATTTGGCTATATAGGCTATCTCGGTATTTTTTTTAAGTCCGGTAAGAGGGGAAGCTGACTCTAGGTGTTGTAATTTATTCATGTTTTAAGCAAAAGGATTAGGCACTAAGTGGAAGATGTAGTAAACTTAAGCAAACGTAAGTGGGTTGCCTCTATATAGTCTGACGGTGGACTCCGGGACTGTGGTTGCTTGCGATGGAGGCGAGCCTTAATTAAAATCAGGACTATGATTGGTTTGACGGTGGACTCTAGGATCATGAATATTCGGACGGATGGGAGGCCGTGCTCCAGTGTATATGTGTATACCGGGGCTAGAGGGACACTTGCGGGAAGTTCACACGACGAGGATTTCCGTATAAGCTTGACGGTGGACTCCAGGGCTGGAATCCGTACTTGTGGAACGTCTAAAACTTTTTTTATTACTGGGTAGTTTTCATGGCGAGGAATTAAACCCTTCAATGTGGAGTATGTAGGGATGAAGAAAGAGATCAATGAACTATGGGGAGAGCTTAGAGAAGCCAAAAGGAACCGTAAGATCTAGGTTGTCTTTATGTTGAAGTTATCTACTAGATGTATGAGCAAGTTTATTTTCTGAATGTATAAAGTTTAACTTTGGAAAGGAATAATGTTTTGTTGAAAGAAAAATGTAAGTTGTTCTATTTATGGTGATTAATGAAAAGTTTTATGATCCAAAAATGGCTGGACGGAGGAACCGCAATGGCGAAGGACCCAATGGTGAGAACAATAGACTCAACCTAGAAACAGAACTGGCTCTAGTATACCAAACCCTTAATGCCTTTGCCGCAAATGTTACCGGGAACACTAGGGCGGGACCAGCAGTATAAGTCCCCGAAGCAATCAGATTGGTGGATTCGTTCAAACGAATGAAGCCACTGGTGTTCGAGGGTCAGGACAATCCAGATGCAATAGACGACTGGATCAGGCAAATTGAAACAATATTTGAAATGATGGAGACTCCCGAGGCAAGTAAAGTGAAGCTGGCCACTATCCAGCTGGAAAAAGATGCAGGGGTCTGGTGGTAATCAATGAAGAGGACCCTGGGAAATGTAAAGATCACTAGGAAGGAATTTCTGGGAGAGTTCCGAAGCCACTACTTCCTGATGGACGTACAGGAAAAGAAGGCTATGGAATTCTTGGGTCTGCAACAAGCCTGTTAGTGCGAGAGTATGAGACGAAGTTCAATTAGCTCTCCAGGTATGCGCCAGAGATGGTTATTGATGAAGCCAAGAAGGTGCAAAAGTTTGAACAAGGTTTGAGGCCAAGCCTGAGGTCCCGAATGATACCCTTAGGTATCTGAAGGTTTGATAAGCTGGTCTAGAGAGCCGCAACTATTGAGGCCGACATGGAGCAGTACCTTGAGACACAGAACATGAAGAACACCTGGAACACTATTAAGAGGCCTGCAGTACCAAGCAATTTCAGGGGATAGCGCCCACCACAGAGGTTCAAACCTACCGGAGCCAATGCTGTTGTAGTGACTAGACGGCTAAGCACTTGCTACAGATGTGGAGAGACGGGCCACATTGTAACTGGGTGCACAAAGCCGCAGAGGGCCAAGACTTGTTTCCACTGTGGCAAGGAGGGTCGCATCAAGTTAGACTGCCCTCAGTTCCAGTGGGGAGGGCCGAATCAGAGGCAGGCTGACCCAGGGCAGAAGCCATACCAGCAGGGGCGAGTATTCGCTTTGATTGAAGCTCTTGCAGATGATGCAGATAACATCATCACCGGTATGGAAGCAAATGAATAAATTCTACTTTTATTTCTAGTTTGTAACTGTAACCCCTGTTTTCGTAAATACGTATTTTCTATGTATTTTTATGTATTTAAAATTTATAAATTCAGTATTTGTTAAATTCGGCTTGAACTTTACATTTAGAGTATCTTCTTGAACAATTATATTTATTTTTGAATAATGGAATATTTCATCCTTATTTGCCGGTTTCAAATGATCGACTATTTATATTTTAGTCCAAATCTATTATGTTATTTCGATTTGGATTTTAATGAATCTACTGAACTCAAATCTTATTATTGTATTCATATTATTATTATCGTTACTATTATTATTAATTGTCATTGCTATTATTACTATTTTTTTTGACTTCACATAATTATGATGAAGAATGAGATGCTCGGTAAGAAAAACAAATAGATCCGTTGAAAAACTAAGAATTGGTGTTAGAAAACTAAGAATAGATCCGTTGAAAATATACTATATAATAAGACTGATTTTTAATGAACATAAAAACATTGAAAAACTAAGAATAGGTGTTACCCATGAAGATGGGGCGTCGGCTTGAAGGTGATAATAAATTGTGATCCGTTTGTGTTTGGACCAGCATTTGCCATAGATAAAACTCCAGGTGCATTATGCTTCAGTTTGATATTCTCATATGGGAAGAAAAATAGAGATATATTAGCATAAATAATACAAACATATGTGCTTTTAATCTAAGAAATTCTCCCTAACAGAAACAGGCTTGTCTAGGACTCTAGGTTATCATATATAACATAGTTCATCAACATATGCAAAAGTTGAACAATAACCTGAAAAAGAGCCTTTGATAACGGTGGATTCCTTTGAAATAGCTACTAAGCTAGTGGCTTGTTTTGTGCAACTAAGGCCTATCATTAAGTCAAAATATATCATATGTTATACTGAGTAGCTACCAAAAAAATAACAGAAAAGGGAAAAACTTGGCTTGTAATGTCTGTAAAAAGATCCTACCTTCATTTCGGACATAATTTCATTCAGCTGCTGTCTGGACATTTCAGCCAGATATTGAGTGAACGGATCACTTCCCAAACCAGAGGGGTGTTGCAAGCCATTTTGGATGGTCGGAAAGTTGCTGGCCTGATCTCCACCCAACGTTCTAGCCATGACAGATGCAGCGGTAGCTGCTAGTTGATGACCAATAGGTTGATGGAGAGAAGAGTCCACCGGAATAGGAGCTCCAGGTAATGCTTTTTTGGCATCTGTAAATTTGATCAAGAGTATAAGCAAAGACACTTGTGAAATGAATCACTGATGCGCGAGAAAATCCAGAAAGGAAAGGTTGATGTTCAAAATTTTGAAGGATAAGAGAAAACCTCTCTTAAGCTTCACCCCCTCCTTCAAGTCAACAACTATCGCATACTGACTAATTATCAAGTCAACTCCATTTAAATGTACTCCTACTCCACTTTCTTCCATCAAACACAATCTCATAGGGTGTTTCTAAATCCCAACTACTACTATAGCTGTTCTTCTTTGTTCATACACAAATGGAATTACCCATGTCTAAGCATCAAACTCTCTGCCATTACCAAATATAAGCTAATGGACACTAAATCTCAAACCGCATTAACAATTGTGCGGGAAAACAACACATTTACCCATAACCCAGGCTAAACATAGGCATATAAACACAATCCCAAACCCCCCAACCAAATTCATGAAACCGAACCAAACTACAGGCTGAAAACCCATTAACAAAGTCGCAATTTTCAGAAACCCATGAACTTATTCATGAAGTTACAACTTTCAACAAATTAAACTAACCCTAAAACTCCAACCACTATCCAAATCGTCAAACCCCCATCAACAATGTCACCAAAAAAAATTATATTTCCAGCGCCAAACCACACAAAAATCCACCCTCCAAAAAGTCATCAATGATGGACCAAAATCCTCAAACCCCATAAAAATGCCACATAAAAATCCCATCTTTGCAGTGCAAAACCAATCGAAATTGAAAATTGGCAACAACCATTAACAATGCAGCACTACTTTCAGAACCCCCACCAACATTTTGATGAATTCCCAGTTGCAACCTTAAGTTTCTCTTCTAGTTTTATCCATCTTCACTACCCAAAGTTTGTTGGAAAAGGGAAACATTCTAGTATTTTTTGCATTTGAATGAAATGAGAGTAGCTTTTAGTTTTTTGGTGAAATTTTTGGGTAGTTTTTTTGCATTTTAACAAAAATAATAATAATGAAAAAATGCAAGGTCAAATACTTACTTGTCAGATAACCAAACATTTGTCAAAGAACACATCAAAGAAGCAACCTAATCATCACTCTCAATAGTAAGAAAAAATCATGTTCATAATGGTTTTCACTTGTAGAGTTTTTTTCCCTTTTCTAAATAAAAGTTGAAGGATAAATATTGGCAGCTATTGGAAAGAAGTTTATATTCTCACCTTTGGAAGATTTCCAACTCCTTCAACCTTCTCATCGTCTTCCAAAAAATCGACATGGGTAGCTCCAAACCTTTTCTTTTCATGTTCACTTTCTCCTGAAGTCAATTGAACATAGGAAGAAGATGAGAAAATCTATATTGTCAAGACTTTTGACATTAAAACAAAGAGTATGAAAGACCTCTTAATAAATTCAAATAAATATGAGAGAAGGAGGATTTGCACGGGCATATATAAGTTCTGCAAACCATCACTCTTTTACACACAGTAAACTTATTCTGCAACTGCGAGAATTGGCAAAACACATGAACATTATCTAAATAAACACTGATTGGATGTTTCCAATAATTTTGAAGAAAAACCAATCTGACAATTGATGTCCAGACTAATCAACTAATGCACAAATCATTTCATGGTACTCGAACTATAGCAGAGGAAGGATAAACGAAAACAACGAAAGCCATAAGAACATGATGAGTAGTAGTAGTAACCGAACAATCTTAACTCTCAAACCATCAAGTTTAAGTAACTCATAAGAACATGAGAATGTGCATCAAAATTGAAATTGAAATTTACATGAGAATGAGCATCAAAATCATATCTCAAACCATCAAGTTTAACTAACCAATAACTAACCATCATGATGAGTAGAGATGGGTTTTTTCCGTCCAATCTAACCCATAAGAACATTGAAATGAGTATCAAAACTAGAAATTGGACTGACCCATTAGAGGAGGGGAGGATGAGGAGGGCAGCACCGTCGACGGAGGCAGGCGTCGGGGAGTCGGGGCTGCAGGTTGTGGGGCATCGAGAGGGGATCAACGCCCTCGACGGAGGCGAGGCATAGGGGACGTCGGGGCGGCAGGAGGTGGGGCATCGGGAGGGGATTGGGAAGAGAGAAAGAGAGGGGGGTTCGGGAAGTGAGGACAGAGAGAGAAAGAAAGAGGAGCGAGATGGACGTCGACGGAGGCGAGGCGTGGGGGCGTCGGGGCGGCAGGAGGTGGGGTGTCGAGAGGGGATCGGGAAGAGAGAGAGGGGGGTTCGGGAAGTGAGGAGAGAGAGAGAGAGAAAGAGGGGCGGGATGGATGAGAGAGAGAGAGAGACAGAACTGGGGAAGTGGGAGGGGGAGAGAGAGGGGGGGGTTGTTTGAGTTAATGTGTTTTGGGGTTTGAATTTTTTGATTTTGGAATTTGAAATTTTGGGTGGAAAAATATGTTTTGTGGGAATCAATCTGGACCATTGGTTTTAGGGGAGATTGAAGGAGAGCCACTTGATAGCTTTCTTTGTAATTTATTATATAGATAAGTATGTTTCCATAAAGCCTATCCTATTTAATTATCTCCTATTGGATTTTAAACCCAAAACCAATACCCATCTCTTATTGGATCCAAATCCATCTAAACCCAAACCCATAACCCTAACTATTTAAAACACTAACCTTCTAACCGTAACCCTAGTTTTACTGTGTAAACCTACCCCTAAGCCAGCCGCTCTCCTTCTTCCTCACCCGTCTCCTTTCTCTGCTCCATCGCCCAGACCCAATCCTCATCACCTCCACCCTCGCATCGCTTTCCTCTCCTCATCGCCCTTAACTCCCGAACCCATCGTCGTCGCCTCCACCATCGCCACCCTAGCCCCCCTCATCACCGCCATCGTCCACCATCGTCCCCAATATCCTCGAACCCATTCGCCATTACCCAACCTCCATCATCTTTGCCTTCGACCTCCAAGACCATCGCCTCTCACATCCACCCAGAACCACCCCCCATCGCCTTCCTCCTCGCCATCTCCGAGCCCATCCCTGGCGCTTCGCTCCTCTGTTTGAACCCGAAAACAGAGTCGCTGCTCTGCCCCATCACTGCATTGCTCCTCGACATCGCACCGCCACAGTCGTGCCATCGTCTTTCTCATCGTCGCGAGCCCCGCCTCGCCGCTCGCCGGTGCCGCCGCTACTTTCTCCCTTTCTCTCTGTTACTGTATAGGAGGGAAGATGAAGAAGTGGGATTGAATCTCAGCCATCAGATTCGATCGAGATCAGATCTTAATCAGATCTGATCTCTTCAGCCAGATTAGATCTCTGCCGTCCATCTAATCGTGATCTTTAACTCAGATCAGAGAAGATCCAGCCATCCGATCGTCTTGATCTTGATCTTCCATCAAGATCCGCACCGATCCGATCTCGATCGTCGGTCAACGCCTTCATCCAATCAAGGCAAGTATTCATCTTGTACAAATTTTTGTTCTAGTACAAGCGTTTAATTTGAAAATACCATAAATAGTTAGTAGTTGTGACTCCTCCTTGACTCGTCATTGTTGATCAAATATTAATCCTTATCAATTCCATAATCTTAAGAGTCACAACAATTTCATTGTTATATTACAACTACTTGGACTCATTTTATCCCCTAGTCACATGAACATATGAAATTAAGAAACCTAGATTTGTAGATGTGTGTTGTACCTCGTATGTGATGATCTTGCACCCATTGAGTTGAGAAATAAATGTTGCTTGCTATTTTGATAACCATTACCCCGTATTTGTATCACACATTAATCTAGACGCCTAACAAGCAATTATCATGCAACTTATACATGAAAGACATTCATACTTGTTGCTGTCCTGAACTTTACTTGCTGTTTTGACCCCTTTAAAGATAGAATCTGAACCCAATCCCTGCACAGTAAATATAGCTCTAGATGTCTAGATGTCGATAGCCTCCGGAATTTTTGAATTTCGAGTTACGGTCTAAGAGATATCGCAGTTTTACTGCAGCTGTGTCGGTAGTTGCAGATTCACAAAACTGCTGCACATCTTTAGTTTGCAAATTAATTTAACTATGTTAACAGTAAGCGTTTGACTTGAAATTTTATATGCTGTTGCTGGATACAGTATAGGACATCCCCAAATTTTCTCAGAATTTATTTGTAATGTTTCAACCCTGTTTCATATGTTCAAACATAGATTCACAAATTCTGCCTGAACACATTAGCAGTGTAGTTCACTGTTTTGACACATGTTTCTACAACTTTCATGTACCTTAATTATATGCATTGGAACCGGACAGGAGTCTAGTTTCTAGACCTCGTGAAGGATCCACATTTGCTATCTCGTAGCAACGGAAATCGCAGTTTTGGTACAGCAACGTCGTGCTGTTCAGGTTTGAGATTTTCGTTGTTCGTGATATTTTTATTCCTGTTGACCATCGAATATGCTATATAAATACCTCAAACTTGTTCCATGTCCATGATTATGATTTCTTGACTTGTTTCGCATACTTGCAAGCTTGCTTAATAAAAATTAATAAAAGTAATATGCCAGGGTTTAAGGGAAAGACCATAGTAGTGGACAATATAGGTAAGTGTACTCGGAAGGAGGGCCGTGTTTCCCAATACTTGGTTCATGAACTTGTTGTATCTTGATCAATTCATGGAGCCAGTTACTTGGCTCATGAACCTGTTTGATTCATGAACCCACTGTATGGTTCTTGAACTTGTTAGTGGATTCGCGAACTTGTTATTTATTTTCCGATTCATGAACCATGCTTGCTTGATACTTGATACCTGAGTACGCCGCCCTATAGACTCCACCACTAGGCCTAAACGTAACTGATTTGTATGTAGCAACCATGTAGTAAAAAGATGGATGCATGAAGTGCTACCTAGATAGTAATAACCACAAGACTTGAACATGAAACTTGAACTTGATACATGCTACTTGATACTTGACAACTTGTTACTTGAGACTTGACACTTGAATATAATATTGACAACTTGTTACTTGAGACTTGACACTTGAATATAATACTTGACACGACTTGAGACTTGTTACTTGACACTTGTACTTGATGCCTATCACTTAAGATTAGATACCCCTACATGTTCACTTGTCACTTGCTCCACTATTAGTATTTGTTATCCAGCTTGGTTACTTGAGTTGTCTTTCTTGCTAGCTAGTTCTTGAATTTCCACTACTTGTTGTATCCCTATTACATTCTTGATTCCAATTCTTGTTCCACATTACTTGTACTCGTTTTTACTATTTGTGGCCCTAACTTGCACTAAGGGCATTTTCTCTTGTTTTCTCTATATTTTCCCTTTTTATAATTATTAAACAGAATTTGGAGACGAATTTCCTACTGGAATCGGTGAGAAGACGTTCTAGGCCTTGCTTGGGAAAAGCTTTCTTTAATCATTTTGTTTTGTAATTGAGTTATTTCATTTGTTGTTGTTTAAGACTTGTAACGGGCTTATGTTCCCGAGTTTTATACTTGGTCCAGACTTGAAACTATTTGGATATTATTATTGTGTTTCAATTGTTTCTGTTGCTAATAAATTATTCATGCATGCTTGGTTATATATATCTCTTGTTATGTTCTTGTTGTGATGCTGAATCGATCCTATAACTTATGAATGGTGTTAAAATCATTCGCTGGGCTTCGTCACGCACTCGTATTCCGTGTTTTTGGGAAGCGGGGCGTGATAGTAACTGAGAAGCGTTATGTAATGAGAGCATTCATATGTAACAGAAGAACTTCTTATTAATGGAATGAAAGTAACAGTTTTATTTGATACTGGAATCTCATACATTTGTGTCACCTTTATTTGCAAAACAATTGGGAGTCGAACCGAGAATTTTTCCTAGCAAAGTTCTAGCTGTAGCTACCTCGTAAGGAGAAATGTTGACTATCGACCGATATTATGATGAGTGTGACCTTGATATCGGAGGCAGAATCTTTGGGATCGACCTCATAGAGCTGGTAGTGTTGGGGGTCGATATCATCATTGGCATAGACTGGATGTCAATCTACAGTGTCACTATCGAGTGCAAGAATAAGGAGGTTGTGGTATAGGCACCAGTGGTGCAAAGGGAAAGTTGCATTAAAATTAGTAGTACAATTAACTAATTGCATATTATGTTATGATTCTCATAAGAGAAAGAAATGAGTATTTTAGAAAATTGATGTAAATTATCTATTAATGTGAATGAAATGAGTAAGATAATGATTTTGAGTATGCATAGATACAAATTAATAATACTAATTTTAAGAAAAGAGTTAGTTGATAATAAATCAAGTCTTTATTTTTATATGTTTCAATTATTATTTTTTTTAATTTTTTACATGAAGTGAGATAAATACTCTTAATTATAATTAAAATAAGCAAAAGTGGAATTCTGGAGTTTAGAACTATATATTTTTTATAATATCAATTTTGTAAAGAAGAATGGAATTAAAAAAAAAAATAGTTGAAAATGTAGGAAATGAGATTTAACGGGAATCAACTACTTAATGAATCAAAGCCCTATAGTGTTGTGATCTAAGCTTCGGCTCAGTGGGTAGGTGTTTGGTCTCCTCTCTATTGGTGCTAGTTCGAGGAATGGGTCTGCCGTTTGTGAGAGAAAACAATTTTTCTTTTAAGTCAGCGAGGGGAGGGTTTAACTACTTAAAGAAATAACCCCATATTATATCAACTGAGCACTTGGCTCAAGTGGCTAGCGAGGGGGGCGCTGCGTCTAAGCTCGCCACGTGGCGCTCGGGTGGGGTTAGGGGGTCTCGGGTCGAGCCCTGTCATGGGTTTCTCTTATTTTATTTTATTTTTTTTGAGTTCTTTTATACTTTTTGAGTTCTAAAAATCAAGAAAAATTATATAATTACTTTTAATTATTGTGGGAACAACTAAAAATATTTCTCACTATTTTTTAAATATATTTTGGAGATTTAAGAGTTATATTCTAGTGATAAATGAGATTGGTATTTAAGAAGAAAGTATAAAATTAAGATAATAAAAGTTGAATTGTGGTAAAAGGAAGGTAATGAGATTTAGATAATGAGTTTATAATGATGAGTCTCAAAGAGTTGGTGTTTAACTGTGTGTTGGGAAAATGAACCTGAAAAGTGTTTTGTGGAAATGAATAATTTGAGATCGTTCTTCATGATTCATAAATACAAGAATAAGATCAAAGAATTGAATAAGATATGAATAAAGTGAATTGGAAACATGAGTTATAAGGGTATGAGTACCCATGATTATGGAACATGAGAGGATGTGATCTAGAGGCTTAGTGAGACCCACGTACCGGCAAATGTTGAAAGAATTAATTGATTTGTGATTTGGCTATATGGGCTATCTCGGTATTTTATTTAAGTCCGGTAAGAGGGGAAGCTGACTCTAGGTGGTGTAATTTATTCATGTTTTAAGCATAAGGATTAGGCACTAAGTGGAAGATGTAGTAAACTTGGGCAAACATAAGTGGGTTGCCTCTATATAGTCTGACGGTGGACTCCGGAATTGTGGTTGCTTGTGATGGAGGCGAGCCTTAATTAAATTCGGGACTATGATTGGTTTGACGGTGGACTCCAGGCTCATGAATAGTCGGATGGAAGGGAGGCCGTGCTTCAGTGTATATGCGTATACCGGGGCTAGAGGGATATTTGCGGGATGTTCGCACAGCGAAGATTTCCGTATAAGCTTGACGGTGGACTCTAGGGCTTGAACCCGTACACGTGAAATGTTCAAAACATGTTTTATTACTGGGTAGTTTTCATGGCGAGGGATGAAACCCTTCAATGTGGAGTATGTAGGTGCTTTCCCTCGGACTTGTGTAGTATGAGATGCATAGAATCCGAACAAGTATGCATTAGTGTCATGTTAGCATAAAACATCTGCATTAGGCATCATGGCATTGCATACACCGACATGTTTAGGATAGTCGCTTTTCACACTTTGTTTTACATTCAAGATTGTGTATGCTAAAATAAGTGTCGTTATATTATGGTATAGAGAGGATGACCGTGTATAGTATTGCATCAGTTGTATGTAACTGACGTGCCCACAATATTCAATTAAGGGCTTGGATTGGCTAAGACTGAGAGATGAATTTGAAGCTAAAGATTGTTTTAAATGCCGTTGCTTAAATTGTACATGCTTTGTAATCTTTATTTTCCACTGCGTTAATGTAAAATGAACAGTGTTGTACAAATAAAGTTTTAAATTCCTTGTAGTGAAGATCATGTTGTACTTCGAATTACCGTATTTTGGAATTCGAGGCATTATAGAACTGATGTCGCTTTAAAACAACAACAACAGTTATTTCGATACCGTTATTGGGAATAACGACTGTGGAGACAGAAAGTTCCACAGAGAAGAAGTTTAGCTCAAAAATTGTCCAAACTTGATGTCGTTATTGCCAATAACGGTATTAAAATTACTGTTACCATTGTTTACAACACCGACAACAGTTCAAAGAGAAATTATCTACAGTGTTTAATGATATGATCAAGCTCTTTGAACTAATGCCACTATTGTAAACAACGACAACAGTTATATCGATATCGTTATCGCCAATAACGAATGTGGAGATAGAGAGTTCCACAAAAGAATTTTGGCCCAAAATTGTCAAAACTTGATGTCGTTATTGCAAATAACGGCATCATCATACGAGATGTCATTTTTTGCGATAGAAACAACATCTATAATTAAAAAAACATGTGTTTACATATGACTGTGTGCATGTTTTGAACTGATGTCGTTATTGGAAATAACATTACATGTAACTGATGTCGTTGTTCCCAATAGCGGCATCAGTTATTTGAACTTTTTTTAAAAAAAAGCCAGGGGACATCAAAGATGTGTATCAGATCTTTACAATTTTGGGGAACAAAACATGCACATAATGAAACAAATATATCCAACATTCACAATAGATAATATCCAGAATATATCCAACCATGATAAATATGAATTGATCAAAGTTCCAGAATAAATTTAATACATTTTTTCATTGAACCATCAAAATATTACAAGTGATCATCAAAATATTACAAGAACACGATAATAAGGAACAAATACAATTGTCAAGTTTCATGACTTTGAGATAGACCTACATTGTCATTAATCTTACAGCTGCGAGCGTCGATTGTGTCCACCTAATCCGCATTTAGAATAAATTTTACCTATCCCCTAACCTTCTCGTGCATCCATATCATACCGAATATGGGTACTCCTAGGGCGACCTTTCGTCCTTCGGAGACACACATCAGCTATGAGTTTCGGTCCACTTGGCGCCGGCCAATAGGATTCGTCTTAGATAGAGTAGAAGGTTGGTCTAGCCCATGTAAGCGCTAATGAACTCGTAGAACAAAAAGGATCAATATAAGGTTGGTAATCAATTGCACATGATGCACAAGCTGCCAAGACATGAGAAAATGGAATATGGTAGAGCTGGAATTTTCCACATGTATGGCTCTTGGTGTTTCTCCTAATTGTGCTTTCACAATATTCAATATCATCGTTGACACAATCTTTGAATCATCTTTACTATGATCTTGATTTAACGTCGGATTCACACATGTATGCAGACCTTGAATTTTCTTCACCACGAAATATGTTTGCCCTTTTGGAACGATTGCACGCAATCGCCATGGACAACCCACCTCATTTACGAGATCTGTATTTTTTGCATTCTCCTCGGATGTATGTTTGATCGGTGCGTATTTACATTTGACATAGTATAAACTTGGGTTCGATTTCATCATCACAATTTCTCGATGGTTCTTCATGGAGTACATATTAACTTGATGTTGGACACTATCTTTAGTTGAAAATCTTTGACCGATATAGAGTTCATCTGTATTCAATGAGTCGATGGATTACTGTGGATGTTCATGTACAGTCGCATTGGTCATCCATTCACCCGATTGAACCTCATGTACATGTGTACTCGTGGATTGCTTCAAGGGAACCACATTATTAACATGTACATTAACGTAAACATCATTAACCCAATCTCCTCCTCCTCCTCCTCCTCCTCCTCCTCCTCCTCATCATCAACCCCGTGATCCTCATCTTCGTCCTATTCTAATAATTCATTATTAACAATAACATTATCGAAGTCTTGCATAACATTGTCGGTGTCAACAATATGTCGTGTCAAGCTGAAAGAATGCACTAGCTCATATTCCGTGGTAACAGGTTATGTTGGAGTTGTGCTAATATCTTATTGTGGATGAGGTATTCTTGCATGTGACTTGACACCTGGTTTGAAACTCCTAACAAAGCGTTGACTAGGAATAACAAGTGGCCGAGCATTAGGAAGCTTAATTTGTTCAATATATAACTCCAATGCAGTCAAACTACAATTTGGATCAAGTGTCATAACAATCATGTGTAACGCCCCGTGTATATCGATCTTCGGCAGGGTGGACCTTAGTGCATTAACATTATCTATGGGCACCACCATGAAATATCCTTCTCCTTTTCCGACAGCATAATGGACTTTGATTTTGAGACTCCATTCACATCTATCCCAATTAGTAACTTCAAATATCTTATCTACTAGCTAGTTGTGAGTATATAAAGTTACGGAGAGCCTAAATAATAACTGGTTCAACATCGCTATAAGAATAACCTATCTTCGTATCTTGAATTATTTGACCCCCTAACCAAATAGGTATATTGTAATCCACACCTATACATAAATGGACGAATATTCGAGTCATTAACTACTCACAAGCATAACTTATGCAAACTACACAACATATGATATAAGAATACCTTCAAATTAAACTGTATGATGGAGAGCGGAGAATATGCCGTGGATGATGTAGGAGAGGACTGGAGACAGTGTTGGAGATTTATCAAATTGGGAGAGTTGTATTTCAGAGTAAGTGGATAGGGAGGTAGGATATATGAAGTTTGAGAATAAAAAAAAAGTGTGATTTGTGATCTAGGGTTTCAGGGTTTTGGGTTTCGGGAGTTGAGGAAGAGAAAGAAAGTGAAAGAGAAGGAGAAGAGGAGGGCACAATTTATATGTAAGAACTATTATAATTGATGTCGTTATCCCAAATAACGGCATCTCGCATGTGATTGCCATTATTGGAGATAGCAGCATCAGTTAAAAGATGTTTCCACGCTTATACTTTTTTTCAAGCCATAGAGTTTACGATTGAATATGAAATGTACTGATGCCATTACTCCAAAAAGTGGCATGTGATTTTTTTTTTGCACTTGCCATTATTGACAATAACAACATCAAAATAATATATACCATTATTGCTAATAGTGTTTTATGCCAACATATCCAAAACTAAAATCAATTGGTATATATTTTAGAAAGTGGATCAATTTGGTAATTATTTTAAAAAAGTGAGTCAGAAAAGAATTCACCAATTCTCAGGGATGAATGCATGAACTTTTTCCAAACTGTCCCACTTTTTGAAAGTTTTTTCCTAAACTGCCCTACTTTTTTTAAAAAATTTTCAAAATGCCCTACCCGCTTTATGAAAAAGCGAGTTTGGCTAAATCCTCATCACTTTTTCAGAAAGCGAGTCTTAGATTTTGGTTTTGCACCTGCCTACACTCGCTTTCTCAAAAAGCGAGGGAATTTATCCCACACCCGCTTTTTGAAAAAGCGAGTGTCGATTGGGTCTTTAACCCCCAAAACTCGAAATCAGATCTCACTTATTCTTTATCTTCCTCCTCCTCTTCGACACGAAACCTTAACCCATATTTGTGAAGTCTAATTTCAGACATTAACCCACCAAATTTCGTCGAATCACTCACGAAATTCTTCCATTTCTCATCTTCGTTCGATTGTCCACTTCGATTTTGGGGGTGCTTCGAATTTGGGGGTAATTGTAGTGGAGTCCTTCGAATTTGGGGGTGAAGCTTGCGGTGGAGGTGGAGTGCTTCGAATTTGAGGGTAAAGCTTGCGGTATATTTATGAAACTCTAGCTTTTTTAATGTTGTATATATATGTAGATATATGTAGTTAAAAATTGGGGATAAAATTTAGATATATGTCGAATTTGGTGGTAAAAATTGGATATATGTAGATATATGTTGGTTATATATTTTGGTAAAGTTAATAACGATTGTTTTTAGTTGTAGTATACTTTATTTTATTATAAATGGCATGCACGATGGGAAATGTGGAGGAAGGATCGAGTAGCAGACCTCCTCGCGGTGATGGACCACGTACTTCTTTTGGCCCACCTTCTCGCGGTGGACGTGGTGGTCGTTGTAGTGGTACCGAGCGTATTAATGTAAGCTTATAATTGTTTATATTCAATTAGTTTGATTATCATACAATAAAATGTTATATCGGTCTTTTGACGTAAATGTTATTATTGTATAGGTCCTAACTAATCCAAATGAGGCGGGTCCTTCTTCTTCAGCCCCTTCATCATCTTATATTCCTCTCGGAGGTCCAGGTCCCCTCGACCCTACACTCCTTACTCTCTATTCGCATCACCGTTCGAAGGATGTGTGGGAAGGTGAATCGAAGGAATGTACATTTAGGGGAGGTCATCCACTGCCTATGCACCCACGGATTCGTGAGATCCTACGAGACTGTGGATTATATGGTATTGCACTAATGAGCTCCATCAAGTGTGATCGGCCTCTTCTTACCGCACTGCTTGAGAGATGGCGGCCTGAAACACACACCTTTCACCTGCTAGTTGGAGAGATGTCAGTGACACTGCAGGACATCTCTGTACTCACCGGTCTTCCAGTTGATTGGCAGGCAGTGACCGACACAATGGACTTCGAACCGGTATATCTAGTAGATTAATACCTAGGTGTCGAAGTGGAAACCGGAGCAGTTAATGAAAAATTTATTCGGTTGAAGTGGTTGAAGGACATATTCAAGAACCGATTGAATGAAGATTCCATTGAGGAGGAGGTTCAGTGCTACTGCAGGGTCTACATCCTTACACTATTTGGAGGCGTGATGTTCCCAAATTTGTCTGGACATTCTGTCTCCTTGATGTACCTCCCATTGATTGCCGATCTGGGACGAGTCGCGAGTCGGACAGTACAGTTGGGTTAGTACTGCGTTATCGTCCCTCTACAGGAGTTTATGTTTGTGCAGTCTTGGTTCGGTGCAGATGAATGGACCAATGATCTTGCTACAAGTCTAGAGTTGGGAGCGTTTTCACGTGGGTCGGCCCGTAGTGCGGAGGCAATTACCCAATTGGGTCCATCTCCCCGAGGACCAGCACATGTTACCTCCACCTGGTGTGTACTGGTCTGGTAATCTCACTTGGACGGCCAACCCCAACAGATGCCTGACATACTTCCGTGATGAGTTGGATAGGTTGGCAGATGATTGCATCGTGTGGATGCCCTACACGGAGGCACGTGTTGCTCGACTACTTCCTATTTGCTTGTACAGGCGCGGTCTGTGGTTGACTAAAGCACCACTAATCAACTTCGGCACAGTTGAGTTCTACTATGTGAATAGAGTGCTACGTCAGTTTGGTCTACATCAAATGATTCCTGTTGCCGAACCATTCAATGCCGATATGCAATCTATTACTGGAATGGGTTGACACTCGGACATAATTGGGCCGCAAGCTTTTCTACATATGTTGAGAGATGGAATCAGCACCGGTTCGACGAAATCATTGGTGACATTCCTCCATTTGATTGAACGGTGCATGCGAATTACATGGGCTGGTACGGGAGGATGACGAGATGCTATATATCTCCGACAGTGCAGACTCCTGCAGGTGTGGTAGTCCCGATTCGTCAACCAGCAGTCGAACCAATAGATCAATGTTCGATGAATTTGCCTATGTTCCAACCAAAGGCATCGGCTCTTCATACAATTGTAAGTTTTTAAGTTTTGTTGTATTTTTTAAAGTTTTTCTAGTGTTTTGGTTTACATATATATTCACTGTATTTAATATTTCAACTTCTCAAGTTTTGTAGATGAACCAGACTTAGACTATGGGTAAAAAATGTGCTGCTGTGTTGAGGAGCAACGTCGCAGATGCGGTTAAGGACTTTGCATGCGAGATGTTGACATCATGTCGTGCACAAGCTGATGTTGTGGGCGAGGGAGCAACCTTAGATGCTAATCTAACCACTTCCGCTCATCGAACAAGTGCATGTGGTCCTCGTAGGAAGAAAGTCGCCCACAAACCCCCACGTCATCCTAGAAACGAGTCAGAAGAAGAAGATGAAGAGGCTGAGATACAAGTTGAGGGGACACAACAACAAGAAGAAGAGGATCCGATTTTCAAGTCCGGTGTGACACAGGCCACTCCACAATGGGGTAAAAGGCAAAGGAGACCTCCTACCTTCTTCACCCCCGATCCGTGAAGCTTCTTTCAATGTTGTGAACTTGTTTGTATTATGTAATGTTTGTATTAGTTCGTAGGAAGAAAGTTTCTTTCAATGTTGAGAACTTGTTTTCTAATGTTATGTAATGTTAAATGTATGAAGTAATGCAATTTCGTATGGGGGTGTGTGAGTGTGTGTTTGTTTCTTTTTTCAAAGTTTTGAATGTTTGTGTCATTGAGTTTGTTGCGATTGAATTGGTGAAGTGAATTGGGGTGTGTGAAGTGAAATCAATTGAAGTGAAGTGAAGGGATCTTGTTCCGATTGAATTGGTGAATTGTTGAATTGAAGTGAAGTGAATTGAGATTGTTGCGATTGAGTTGAATGTTAAATGTATGAAGTGAATTGAAGAAGGGAAGTATGTATCCCCTTTGGTATAAAGGGTTGCTGCATTTGCAACTTGTGAAAGTAGTTATTAGGCCTAGACTCACTTTTTTAGAAACCGAGTTTAGTCTTCAGCTCCTCGCTTTCTAAGAAAGTGAGTCTTGATCCTGTTTCCTCGGTTTTTCAAAAAGCAACTGTGGAGTAGAGTGTTTTCCAGAGATCAAGCTGATATTTGGAAAACACTCTACTCCACAGTCGCTTTTCAAAAAACCGAGAAATTTTAGTCTTGAGCCTGTATGTTATTTTACAAGCAGACACAAGACTCGTTTCCTGAAAAAGCGAGTGTAGTTAAAAATACCTCGGTTATTTCAAAAAAGCGATTGTGGAGTAGAGTGTTTTCTAGAGATCAGCTTGATCTCTGGAAAACACTCTACTCCACAGTTGCTTTTCGAAAAACCGAGGAATTTTCTACTAGACTCGCTTTCTTGGTCTGCTTGTCAAAAACATACAGGCTCAAGACTCGCTTTCTCAGAAAGCGAGGAGATCTTTATTAGACTCCCTTTCCGAAAAAGCGAGTGTAGGCTTTAAAAATGACATCTTCATATTTGCTTACAATACTCATCACGCAACAATCACACTCATACATAACAAATGGAGAATAACGCTTCTTCAAAATTAAACTCATACAAATTAGTACAATTACAAAGTCCAAATTACATAGTACAATTGCAAACATACAACGGATTTTTGTGAGTGTGATTGCTGTGGTTATTTGACGAATTTTTGTGAGTGTGATTGTTGTGGTTATTACAAACATACAACGAATTACAAACTTACAAAATTAATCGACGCTTTTTTGTGGTTATTTGACGAAAATGAGATGAGAGATGGGTTAGGATTTTGGGATTAGAAGAGGAGGAGAAAGATAGAGAATTAAAGAAAAGTGAGATCTGATTTCGAGTTTCGGGATTAAAGACCCAATCGACACTCGCTTTTTCAAAAAGCGAGTGTGAGATAAATCCCTCGCTTTTTGAGAAAGCGAGTGTAGGCAGGTGCAAAACCAAAATCTAAGACTTACTTTATGAAAAAGCGATGATAATTTAGCCAAACTCGCTTTTTCAGAAAGTAAGTAAGGCGTTTTGGAAATTTTTTTTTAAAATGACAGTTTAGAAAAAACTTTTAAATAGTGGGACAGTTCGGGAAAAAATTAGAATGCATGATATTCCAACTGTACAATATGTATAAGAGTTGTCCTACCATGACCATCTACAGATTTGGAACAAAAAGTCTAATTAATTAATTTATTTTTATTTATGTGAATCCACGTTAGCTATGAGTAGTCAACTCTTGTCTAAGATTCTATCTCTCTCCACTGAGCAAATTTTAAGAAGAGATGACCAGCACAGGTGCTACATGTGTTATTTCTTTCCTAGAACGAGTCGTTAAGAGTTACTAGGAATATACGTGTGATGCACGAATTTTTAATAATAAAATAAAATTAAAAATGCTGATTTACTTATATATTTTTAAAAGTAAACGTGAAGACTATAATGGGAGAGTTGGAGTTGCACATGCGTTGCACGTAAGTAAGTAGGTAGATTTACAACTCCAACTCTTCCATATAATATTATCTAATCTAATCTAATATTATCTATCTTCTAATATTATAAGAGTAATGCTTTGGCCACTACCAATTTCACTACCATTTCCTTCACTACCTTAGGTGGCATACTCCTATTGGAGAGTTCTCCCACCTACTCTATCATTCCCTACCTATTGGAGTGTGCCACCTAAGGTAGTGAAGAGAAATGTAGTGAAATTGGTAGTGACTCTAGCATTACTCATATTATAATGGGAGAAGACCTAAGTGTCATTTGTAAATCTACCAATGCGTGCATTGCACGTGCATAACTAATATGAAGTAGGTCTCAGGTTCCAGTCCTCAATTCGTCAGATTTTTTACTTTATTTTTTTAATACATTAAATGTGCATCACACGTGTAAATTACTATCTATCTATCTATCTATCTATCTATCGATAATATAATCTCTAATATTATAATAGGAGAAGACCTAAGTGTCATTTGTAAATATATCAACACGGGCAACGCACGTGCATATCTATTATAAAGGAGGTCTTAGGTTCAAACCCATACTACGCCTGAATTTTTACTTTAAAAAAACTATATTTATTAAGACGTACATCGCACGTGTAAATTACTAACTATAATAGTCATTATATATTACATTATAGATAAATGGATAGATAGATAGATAATAATTTTTATAGATTGGTGAACTGTCCTACATAATTTTTTAAGATAAATGAAATAGATTTACTATCTCGATAGAAAGTCAAACTACATGTCATATAGTACGTACCAGTGTTGTAAACAACGACCGCCGATAAATGAGAGTCATGAAAGCCTATAAAAGTCACAATAATGTAAGTGTCGTTAGTTTAGTTGTTGTTTTCACGCCCAAATAAAATAAAATAAAATAAAATAAAATAAAATAAAAAGTTAACGTGTAAATTTATTATATTATTATTATCAGTATGTGGATTCTGTTTTACACTTAGGAAGATGTGGTATGCATATATATAATTTCTTATTTATTAGATTTCACTTACGTACGTACCTACGGGGACAAATGGAAATGGTTTTAGTATGTGCACAATTCAACAAATAGACATGAATCGGTTTGTTTTTTTTGGTATTATAGTTTTTCATTGGACGTATTTAAAATTAATGGGTCGAACCTGATTAATTGCACTTTGTTGTTCAAAATGAAGGGTTTCATTTTTATAATTTTCTAATTGTTCCAAACTATAAGAAGTAGCATTAATCAAATTGCATTTTTCTCGTTCTATCTCAGAATATCCATTCATTCGATACTCATCTGCTTCTATTTCCACTTTACGTAAACGAGCCCGCGCCTTTTCGAGCTGCTCAATGGCTCCTCTACGTAATTCTTCCGAATTTTGAATAGTACTCAAAATCCTCTGTTTTCGATTATCTAATAAATCATTTAATGAAAGTAGATTATCTTACCATTCATTTGACAATTTTCATGATCTCTTCCCGAACCAAACATGAATCTTTCAATTCATTTGGCTCTCACGCTCAATTTTGTGCAGGCTGTCACCCTCGGAGACCGAGGGAATTAAATGAAAAAGTACTCCACTCTATAAGATTTAAATAAGTAGTCCGTCGACGCAAAGTAGTGTGTATCACCTGGCCAATGTGCACCAATAGAGTTATGGGAACCAATAGACATTTGTGGTTTCCATGTTGGATTAGACATTTGTGGCTTTCTGTTATTAGATGTGATCTGTTGCCTATATCCATATAACGCATGTCCTCTGGAGGTAAGCACCTTCAGTATTGTCACCTAATTTTCTTTCTCTGCCATACTTCGCCATTAAATAAGCACCTTGATTTCCAGCCCTGGAATCCATGCAACAAAAGCATCACAGTTCTCACTCTCTTGCTCCACCCTTTTTGCAATGGTAATGTCTGCTTCAAGTGTGATTTTACTTTCTGGTAAGGATAGTCTCTTGTAGGAACCACTGCAATCGGTGAGTATAAAGATCTCCTTGTTTTTTAAAATCAATCTTTGAGATTTTGAGACCCATATATGCAGCAAACATTTCAATATGTGTCAAACTGTAACTAGGTGCCGAGATTTTAATCTCAATTGCGCAGATCATCTCCCATTTTTCGTCCCTGATAATCACCCCACAGCCACTATCAGCCTCATCTTTGATAAAGGATCTGTCCTACATAATTTTTATAGATAGGTGAACCGTCCTACATAATTTTTATAGATAAATGAAATAGATTTACCATCTCGATCGAAAGTTAAACTACATGTCATATTGTACGTACCAGTGTTGTAAACAACGACCGTCGATAAATGAGAGTCATGAAAGCCCATAAAAGTCACAATAATGTAAGTGTAGTTAGTTTAGTTGTTGTTTTCATGCCCAAATAAAATAAAATAAAATAAAATAAAATAAAATAAAATGAAAGGGGAAGGTGTAAATTAACTACATTATTATTATCAGTACGTGGATTTTGTTTTACACTTAGGAAGATGTGGTATGCATATATATAATTTCTTATTTATTAGATTTCACCTACGTACGTACCTACTGGGACAAATGGAAATGATTTTAGTATGTGATCCATTCAACAAATAAACATGAATCGGTTTGTTTTTTTGGTATTATAGTTTTCATTGGACGTATTTAAAATTAATGGGTCGTTAGGATCACCTGGCCAATGTCCACCAATATAGTTATGGGAACCAATTGACTTTTGTGGTTTCTATTTGGATTAGACATTTGTGGCTTTCTGTTATCAGATGTGATCTACGGCCTATATCCTTGTAATGCATGTCCTCTGGAGGTAAGCACCTCCAGTGTTGTCTCATAATTTTCTTTCGCACCTCTGGAGGAAAGCACCTTCAGTGTTGTCACCTAATTTTCTTTCTCTGCCATATTTTGCCATTAAGTCAGCACCTTGATTTCCAGCCCGTGGAATCCATGCAACAAATGCATCCCAGTTCTCAACCTCTTGCTCCACCTTTTTTGCAATGGAGATGTCTGCTTCATGTGTGATTTTACTTTCTGGTAAGGATAGTCTCTTGTAGGAACCTCTGTAATCGGTGAGTATAAAGATCTCCTTGTTTTTTGAAAGCAATCTTTGAGATTTTGAGACCCATAGATGCAGCAAACATTTCAATATGTGCTAAACTGTAACTAGGTGCCGAGATTTTAATCTCATTTGTTTAGATCATCTCCCATTCTTCGTCCCAGATAATCACCCCACAGCCACTATCAGCCTCATCTTTGATAAAGGATCCGTCCTACATATTTTTTATAAATAGGTGAACCGTCCTACATAATTTTTATAGATAAATGAAATAGATTTACCATCTCGATCGAAAGTTAAACTATATGTCATATCGTACGTACCAGTGTTTTAAACAACGACTGCCGATAAATGAGAGTCATGAAAGCCTACAAAAGTCACAATAATGCAAGTGTAGTTAGTTTAGTTGTTGTTTTCACGCCCAAATAAAATAAAATAAAATAAAATAAAATAAAATGAAAGGGGAACGTGTAAATTAACTACATTATTATTATCAGTACGTGGATTCTGTTTTACACTTAGGAAGATGTGGTATGCATATATATAATTTCTTTTTTATTATATTTCACCTATGTACTTACCTACGAGGACAAATGGAAATAGTTTTAGAATGTGCACCACTCAACACAAGAATCGGTTTGTTTTTTTGGTATGATAGTTTTTCATTGGACGTATTTAAAATTAACGGGTCATTAAGATCACCTGGCCAATGTGCACCAATAAAGTAATGGGAAGCAATAGACATTTGTGTTTTCCAAGTTGGATTAGACATTTGTGGCTTTCTGTTATCAAATGTGATCTGTTGCCTATATCTTTGTAATGCTTGTCCTCTAGATATAAGTACCTTCAGTATTGTCACCTAAATTTCTTTCTCTGCCATACTTTGCCATTTAGTCAGCACCTTGATTTCCAGCCCGAGGAATCCATGCAACAAATGCATCCCAGTTTTTAGCCTCTTGCTCCACCTTTTTCGCAATGGAGATGTCTGCTTCATGAGTGATTTTACTTTCTGGTAAGGATAGTCTCTTGTAGGAACCTCTGCAATCGGTGAGTATAAAGATCTCCTTGTTTTTGAAAGCAAGCTTTGAGATTTTGAGACCCATATATGCAGCAAACATTTCAATATTTCTCGAACTGTAACTAGGTGCCGAGATTTTAATCTCAATTGCGGAGATCATCTCCCATTTTTCATTCCTGATAATATCCCCACATCCACTATCAGCCTAATCTTTGATACAGGATCCGTCCTACATAATTTTAATAGATAGGTGAACCGTCCTACATAATTTTTATAGATACATGAAATAGATTTACCATCTCGATCGAAAGTTAAACTACATGTCATATCGTACGTACCAGTGTTGTAAACAACGACAGCCGATAAATGAGAGTCATGAAAGCCTATAAAAGTCACAATAATGCAAGTGTAGTTAGTTTGGTTTTTCGTTTTCACGCTCAAATAAACTAAAATAAAATAAAATAAAATAAAATAAAATAAAATAAAACAAAATGAAAGGGGAACGTGTAAATTAACGATATTATTATTATCAGTATGTGGATTCTATTTTTCACTTAGGAAGATGTGGTATGCATATATTTAATTTCTTATTTGTTAGATTTCACCTACGTACGTACCTACTGGGACAAATGGAAATGATTTTAGTATGTGATCCATTCAACAAATAAATATGAATCGGTTTGTTTTTTTGGAATTATAGTTTTTCATTGGACGTATTTAAAATTAATGGGTCGTTAGGATCACCTGGCCATTGTGCACCAATAGAGTTATGGGAACAAATAGACATTTTTGGTTTCCATGTTGGATTAGACATTTGTGGCTTTCTGTTATCAGATGTGATCTGTTGCCTATATCCCTGTAATGCATGTCCTCCGGAGGGAAGCACCTTCAGTATTGTCACCTAATTTTCTTTCTCTGCCATACTTTGCCATTAAGTCAGCACCTTGATTTTCAGCCCGTGGAATCCATGCAACAAATCCATCCCAGTTCTCAACCTTTTGCTCCACCTTTTTTGAAATGGAGATGTCCACTTCATGTGTGATTTTACTTTCTGGTAAGGATAGTTTCACGTAGGAACCTCTGCAATCGGTGAGTATAAAGATCTCCTTATTTTAAAAGCAAGCTTTGAGATTTTGAGACCCATATATGCAGCAAACATTTCAATATGTGTCAAATTGTAACTAGGTGCCGAGATGTTAATCTCAATTGTGCAGATCATCTCCCATTTTTCGTCCCTGATAATCACCCCACAGCCACTATGAGCCTCATCTTTGATAAAGGATCTGTCCTACATAATTTTTATAGATAGGTGAACCATCTTACATAATTTTTATAGATAAATGAAATAGATTTACCATCTCGATCGAAAGTTAAACGACATGTCATATCGTACGTACCAGTGTTTGAAATAACGACCGCCGATAAATGAGAGTCATGAAAGCCTATAAAAGTCACAATAATGTAAGTGTAGTTAGTTTAGTTGTAGCTTTCACACCCAACTAAAATAAAAAAAATAAAATAAAAAATAAATAAATAAAATAAAATAAAATAAAATAAAATAAAATAAAATGAAATAAAGGGGAACGTGTAATTTAACTATATTATTATTATCAGTACGTGGATTCTGTTTTACACTTAGGAAGATGTGGTATGCATATATATAATTTCTTTTTTATTAGATTTCACCTACGTACGTACCTACTGGGACAAATGGAAAGGATTTTAGTATGTGCTCCATTCAACAAATAAACATGAATCGGTTTGTTTTTTTGGTATGATAGTTTTTTATTGGACGTATTTAAAATTATTGGGTCGTTAGGATCACCTGGCCAATGTGCACCATTAGAGTTATGGGAACCAATAGACATTTGTGGTTTCCATGTTGGATTAGACATTTGTGGATTTCTGTTATCCGATGTGATCTGTTGCCTATATCCTTGTAATGCATGTCCTTCGGACGTAAGCACCTTCAGTGTTGTCACCTAATTTTCTATCTCTGCCATACTTTGCCATTAAGTCAACACCTTGATTTCCAGCCTGTGGAATCCATGCGACAAATTCATCATAGTTCTCAACCTCTTGCTCCACCTTTTTTGCAGTGGAGATGTCTGCTTCATGTGTGATTTTACTTTCTGGTAAGGATAGTCTCTTGTAGGAACCTCTGCAATCGGTGAGTATAAAGATCTCCTTGTTTTTTGAAAGCAAGCTTTGAGATTTTGAGACCCATATATGCAGCAAACATTTCAATATGTGTCAAACTGTAACTAGGTGCCGAGATTTTATTCTCATTTGTGCAGATCATCTCCCATTTTTCGTCACAAATAATCACCCCACAGCCACTGTCAGCCTCATCTTTGATAAAGGATCCGTCCTACATATTTTTTATAGATAGGTGAACCGTCCTACATAATTTTTATAGATAAATGAAATAGATTTACCATCTCGATCGAAAGTTAAACTACATGTCATACCGTACGTACCAGTGTTTTAAACAACGACCGCCGATAAATGAGGGTCATGAAAGCCTATAAAAGTCACAATATTGCAAGTGTAGTTAGTTTAGTTGTTGTTTTCACTCACAAATAAAATAAAATAAAATAAAATAAAATAAAATAAAATAAAATAAAATAAAATAAAATGAAATGAAAGGGGAACGTGTAAATTAACTACATTATTATTATCAGTACGTGGATTCTGTTTTACACTTAGGAAGAGGTGGCATGCATATATATAATTTCTTTTTATTAGATTTCACCTACCTACGTACCTACTGGGACAAATGGAAATGATTTTAGTATGTGATCCATTCAACAAATAAATACGAATCGGTTTGATTTTTTGGTATTATAGTTTTTCATTGGACGTATTTAAAATTAATGGGTCGTTAGGATCTCCTGGCCAATGTGCACCAATAGAGTTATGGGAACCAATAGACATTTGTGGTTTCCATGTTGGATTAGACATTTGTGGCTTTCTCTTATCAGATGTAATCTGTTGCCTATATCCTTGTAATGCATGACCTCTGGAGATAAGTACCTTCAGTATTGTCACCTAAATTTCTTTCTCTGCCATACTTTCTCATTAAGTCAGCACCTTGATTTCCAGTCCGTGGAATCCATGTAACAAATGCATCCCAGATCTCAGCCTCTTGCTCCACCTTTTTCGCAATGGAGATGTCTGCTTCATGAGTGATTTTACTTTTTGTTAAGGATAGTCTCTTGTAGGAACCTCTGCAATCGGTGAGTATAAAGATCTCCTTGTTTTTGAAAGCATGCTTTGGGATTTTGAGACCCATATATGCAGCAAACATTTCAATATTTGTCAAACTGTAACTAGGGGCCGAGATTTTAATCTCTATTGCGCAGATCATCTCCCATTTTTCGTCCCTGATAATCACCCCATATCCACTATCAGCCTCATCTTTGATAAAGGATTCGTCCAACATAATTTTAATAGATCGGTGAACCGTCCTACATAATTATTTTAGATAAATGAAATAGATTTACCATCTCGATCGAAAGTTAAACTACATGTCATATCGTACGTACCAGTGTTGTAAACAACGACCGCCGATAAATGAGAGTCATGAAAGCCTATAAAAGTCACAGTAATGTAAGTGTAGTTAGTTTAGTTTTTGTTTTCACGCCCAAATAAAATAAAATAAAATAAAATAAAATAAAATAAAATAAAATTAAAGGGGAACGTGTAAATTAGTGATATTATTATTATCAGTACGTGGATTCTGTTTTACACTTAGGAAGATGTGGTATGCATATATTTAATTTCTTATTTATTAGATTTCACCAACGTACGTACCTACTGGGACAAATGGAAATGATTTTAGTATGTGATCCATTCAACAAATAAATATGAATCGGTTTGTTTTTTTGGTATTTTAGTTTTTCATTGGACGTATTTAAAATTAATGGGTCGTTAGGATCACCTGGCCAATGTGCACCAAGAGAAATTTGTGTTTTCCATGTTGGATTAGACATTTGTGGCTTTCTGTTATCAAATGTGATCTGTTGCCTATATCCTTGTAATGCATGTCCTCCGGGGGGAAGCACCTACAGTATTGTCACCTAATTTTCTTTCATTGCCATACTTTGCCATTAAGTCAACACCTTGATTTTCAGCTCGTGGAATCCATGCAACAAATACATCCCAGTTCTCAACCTCTTGCTCCACCTTTTTTGCAATAGAGATGTCTACTTTATGTGTGATTTTACTTTCTGGTAAGGACAGTTTCACGTAGGAACCTCTGCAATTGGTGAGTATAAAGATCTCCTTATTTTTAAAAGCAAGCTTTGAGATTTTGAGACCCATATATGCAGCAAACATTTCATATGTGTCGAACTGTAACTAGGTGCCGAGATGTTAATATCAATTGCGCAGATCATCTCCCATTTTTCGTCCCTGATAATCACCCCACAGCCACTATCAGCCTCATCTTTGATAAAGGATCTGTCCTACATAATTTTTATAGATAGGTGAACTGTCCTACATAATTTTTATAGATAAATGAAATAGACTTACCGTTTCGATCGAAAGTTAAACTACATGTCATATCGTACGTACCAGTGTTGTTATCAACGACCGCCGATAAATGAGAGTCATGAAAGCCTATAAAAGTCACAATAATGTAAGTGTAGTTAGTTTAGTTGTTGTTTTCACGCCCAAATAAAATAAAATAAAATAAAATAAAATAAAATAAAATAAAATGAAAGGGGGACGTGTAAATTAACTATATTATTATTATGAGTACGTGGATTCTGTTTTACACTTAGGAAGATATGGTATGCTTATATATAATTTCTTATTTATTAGATTTCACCTACGTACGTACCTACGTGGACAAATTGAAATGATTTTAGTATGTGCACCATTCAACAAATAAACATGAATCGGTTTGTTATTTTTGGTATTATTGTTTTTCATTGGACGTATTTAAAATTAATGGGTCGTTAGGATCACTTGGTCAATGTGCATCAATAGAGTTATGGGAACCAATAGACATTTATGGTTTCCATGTTGGATAAGACATTTGTGGCTTTCTGTTATCAGATGTGATCTGTTGCCTATATCCTTGTAATGCATGTCCTCTGGAGGTAAGCACCTTCAATATTTTCACCGAATTTTCTTTCCCTACCATACTTTGCTGTCAAGTCAGCACCTTGATTTCCCAGCCCGTGGAATCCATGCAACAAATGCATCACAGTTCTCAACCTCTTGCTCCAGCCTTTTTGCAATGGAGATGTCTGCTTCATGTGTGGTTTTACTTTCTGGTAAGGATAGTCTCTTGTAGGAACATCTGCAATCAGTGAGTATAAAGATCTCCGTGTTTTTTGAAAGCAATCTTTGAGATTTTGAGACCCATATATGCAGCAAACATTTCAATATGTGTCAAACTGTAACTAGGTGTCGAGATTTTAATCTCAATTGGGCAAATAATCTCCCATTTTTTGTCCCTGATAATCACCCCACAGCCACTATCAGTCTCATCTTTGATAATTGATCCGTCCTACATAATTTTTATAGATAGGTGAACCGTCCTACATAATTTTTATAGATAAATGAAATAGATTTACCATCACGATCGAAAGTTAAACTACCTATCATATTGTACGTACCAGTGTTTTAAACAACGACCGCCGATAAATGAGAGTCATGAAAGCCTATAAAAGTCACAATTATGTAAATGTAGTTAGTTTAGTTGTTGTTTTCACGTCAAAGTAAAATAAAATAAAAGGGAAACGTGTAAATTAACTACATTATTATTATCTGTACGTGGATTCTATTTTACATTTAGGAAGATGTGGTACGCATATATATAATTTCTTTTTTTTTAGATTTCACCTACGTACGTACCTACGGGGTCAAATGGAAATGGTTTTAGAATGTGCACCATTCAACAAATAGACATGAATCGGTTTGTTTTTTTGGTATTATAGTTTTTCATTGGACGTATTTAAAATTAATGGGTCGTTAGGATCACCTGGCCATTGTGCACCAATAGAGTTATGGGAAGCAATAGAAATTTGTGGTTGCCATGTTGCATTAGACATTTGTGGCTTTCTGTTATCAGATGTGATCTGTTTCCTATATCCTTGTAATGAATGTTCTCTGGAGGTAAGCACCTTCAGTATTGTCACCTAATTCTCTTTCTCTGCCATACTTTGCCATTAAGTCAGCACCTTGACTTTCAGCCCGTGGAAACCATGCAACAAATGCATCCCAGTTCTCAACCTCTTGCTCCACCTTTTTTGCAATGGACATGTCTGCTTCATGTGTGATTTTACTTTCTGGTAAGGTTAGTTTCTCGTAGGAACCTCTGCAATCAGTGAAAATAAAGATTTCCTTGTTTTTGAAAGCAAGCTTTGAGATTTTGAGACCCATATATGCAACAAACATTTCAACATGTGTCAAATTGTAACTAGGTGCCGAGATTTTAATCTGAATTGCGCAGATCATCTCCCATTTTTCCTCCCTGATAATCACCCCACAGCCACTATCAGCCTCATCTTTGATAAAGGATCCGTCCTACATAATTTTTATAGATAGGTGAACCGTCCTACATAATTTTTATAGATAAATGAAATCGATTTACCATCTTGATCGAAAGTTAAACTACAAGTCAAATCGTACGTACCAGTGTTTTAAACAACGACCGCCGATAAATGAGAGTCATGAAAGCCTATAAAAGTCACAATAATGTAAGTGTAGTTAGTTTGGTTATTGTTTTCACGCCCAAATAAAATAAAATAAAATAAAATAAAATAAAATAAAATAAAATAAAATGAAATGAAACAAAATAAAATAAAATAAAATAAAGGGGAATGTGTAAACTAACTATATTCTTATTATCAGTACGTGGATTCTGTTTTACACTTAGGAAGATGTGGTATGCATATATATAATTTCTTATTTATTAGATTTCACCAACATACGTACCTATGAGGACAAATGGAAATGGTTTTAGTATGTGCACCATTCAACAAATAGACATGAATCGGTCTGTTTTTTTGGTATTATAGTTTTTCATTGGACGTATTTAAAATTATTGCGTCATTAGGATCACCTGGCCAATGTGCACCAATAGAGTTATGGGAACCAACAGACATTTGTGGTTTCCATGTTGGATTAGATATTTGTGGCTTTCTGTTGTCAGATGTGATCTGCTGCTTATATCCGTGTAATGCATGTCCTCTGGAGGTAAGCACCTTCAGTATAGTCACCGAATTTTCTTTCCCTGCCATACTTTGCCATAAAGTCAGCACCTTGATTTCCAACCCGTGGAATCCAAGAAACAAATGCATCACAGTTCTCAACCTCTTGCTCCACCTTTTTTGCAATGGAGATGTCTGCTTCATGTGTGATTTCACTTTCTGGTAAGGATAGTCTCTTGTAGGAATCACTGCAATCGGTGAGTATAAAGATCTCCTTGTTTTTTAAAAGCAATCTTTGAGATTTTTAGACCCATATATGCAGCAAACATTTCAATATGTGTCAAACAGTAACTAGGTGCCGAGATTTCAATCTCAATTGCGCCGACCATCTCCCATTTTTTGTCCCTAATAATCACCCCACACTCACTATCAGCCTCATCTTTGATAAAGGATCCGACCTACATAAGTTTTATAGATAGGCATGTGAACCTTCCAACATAATTTTTATAGATAAATGAAATAGATTTACCATTTCGATCGAAAGATAAACTACATGTCATATCGTACTCACTAGTGTTGTAATCATTGACCACCGATAAATGAGAGTCATGAAAGCCTATAAAAGTCACAATAATGTAAGTGTAGTTAGTTTAGTTGTTGTTTTCACGCCCAAATAAAATAAAATCAAATAAAATAAAATAAAATAAAATAAAATAAAGGGGAACGTGTAAATTAACTATATTGTTATTATCAGTACGTGGTTTCTGTTTTACACTTAGGAAGACGTGGTATGCATATATATAATTTCTTTTTTATTAGATCTCACCTACGTACGTACCTATAGGGACAAATGGAAATGGTTTTAGTATGTGCACCATTCAACAAATTGACATGAATCGGTTTGTTTTTTTGGTATTATAGTTTTTCATTGGACGTATTTAAATTAATGGGTCGTTAGGATCACCTGGCCAATGTGCACTAATAGAGTTATGGGAAGTAATAAACATTTGTGGTTTTCATGTTGCATTAGACATTTGTGGCTTTCTGTTATTAGATGTGATCTGTTACCTATATCCTTGTAATGCATGTCCTTTGGAGGTAAGCTCCTTCAGTATTGTCACCTAATTTTCTTTCTCTGTCATACTTTGCCATTAAGTCAGCACCTTGATTTCCAGACCGTGGAATCCATGCAACAAATGCATCCCAGTTCTCAACCTCTTGCTCCACCTTTTTCGCAATGGAGATGTCTCCTTCATGTGTGATTTTACCTTTTGGTAATGATAGTCTCTTGTAGGAACCTCTGCAATCGGTGAGTATAAAGGTCTCCTTGTTTTTGAAAGCAAGCTTTGAGATTTTGAGACACATATATGCAGCAAACATTTCAATATGTGTCAAACTGTAACTAGGTGCCGAGATTTTAATCTGAATTGTGCAGATTATCTCCCATTTTTCGTCCCTGATAATCACCCCACATCCACTATCAGCCTCGTGTAGTACCCCATATTTTGAAATATTATTTTAAAGGTTTATAAATGAATTAAAATGATTTTTGGGATTTAATAAATATTTTCAGAAGATTACCTTTTACACGTGCAAAACACGTGCAAATATTTTCTTGAGAAGTTCAAAAGCCAAAATTTCTTCATGAAAAATCATCATTTATTATTTGGGATTTAATTGTAATTTTTCCAAATTTTTTGATATTTATTGGATCTATTTGCAAATATTAAGAAAAAGAAGGATCTTTTTGCAAAATTGTCATTTTGAGGGGTGAAAGTGCAAAACTATTTTTCTGGACTTTCAAACAGTGCTGACTGGAAACAAGGTGTTTATTTTACTTTTGAATCTCAATTTAATTGGTTTTATTAAGTTTCCAAGTATAGGGATCTATTATGTAAAGTTATATTTTCAATGGGTTATTTTGCAAATGTGTTTAAAAATCCTAATCTTCAATTCCTGCCCATTTTCACTGCATAACACAAAGGGTTTATTATTTTTTGGAGGATTAAGAAGAGGATCTTGGATTTCGCAAAAGAAAGACTTTCTTATCAAGATTTCTTCATTTGAGGTGAGTGACTTGTTTGTTTTGCTTTGTGTGTTTTGCATGTGAGTGATTTTGTTGTTTTGTTTTATGTATGTGAGTGGTATAATTTGGTTGTTTGATCTATGAATGTTTTAATGGATCTTGGATATTGAATTTTAATTGCTAGAAAGCATGTTTAGGGTATGAATAGAAATATGCACATTATGAATTGGATGGATGGATGAAAATTTTGATCTTGTGAAACCCTAGTTGTTTGTAAATAAAATTGTATGTGGGTAGTCCATCTCTTTTGGATCAATGTTGGATTGATTGGATATGGTAGATTTTATACATAAACCTAATAAAGATGAGATTTTTATTACTTTGGAGTATTGGTTGAATGAAACTGGATATGGCAATGTTATAAACAGATTATGTGTATGAGTTATAATGATTGAGATTGAGGAAATGTTGAGAGAGACTGATGAATTAGGAGATCATGTCTTGAGATTTGGATTTGAGATAAATTGGATTTTGATGAATATACCCAAATTGGGGATTTTCATGAGATTTTGGTATTGATACGATTTGGATCTGAATACGAAGCAATTTCAATGAGTAATTGATTTTAAGAAACTCTATTTTTGACTATATGCACAATCCATGTTTTAATTGAAAGAAATCAACAAAATCTCTATTTTTATAAATTCAAGTAGTTTTGATTGAGTTTATGGATTATTTTATATCCTACAAGTTGTATTTGATCATATAAAAAATAAGCTTTTCGTAGAAATCATTTTCATTAAGTAAAACTACGTATCGGTTGAGATGTGCACAACCAAAAGTATGCAGTCTGCAGGTCGACAGTCATTGGTATGACTTCTCAGTCGACCGACACGACCCGACTGCTATGTTCCCTAGTTTCTTGAAATTTCGTTCGTGATAGTCGACTGAAGACTTTTACAGTCGACTGGTGCCACTTAGAATTATTTTCTCGAAGTTATTGTATTTTCACTCTGGACAGTCGACCTATACCCTTTACAGTTGACTGTTATACTTAGGATTATTTTCTTAAAAATTATTGATTTTTCTCTCTGGACAGTCGACTGATGGTTTTAATAGTCGAATTATAACACTTAGATTATTTTTCTTAAAACCATGAAATTCTCTTTCTGGACAATCGACTTATGCTTGTTATTAGTCGACTGATACTGATGTATCTTTATATTTTTGAATGTTCTTTCAACTGATTTATTCTCTAAATGATTTAATCTATAACTTACTATTCTATACTTTATCTCCTACTGAACATATGTTTTCAAGCTATTTTGACTGAGCAATTTATATGGGAAGATTGGTTTGGATGATTGAGTGTGAGTCTCTAGAGGGTGTGTGTGATCCTAGTTTACCGGCAGTGAGATATTTATGTTTGGGTCTGTTGAAGCTTTTTAGTTGATCAGTTGTTGAGTTAAGTCCGGTAGGGTACACCAACTCTAGGAGATTCGTCAAGTAATTAAATAGCCTAAAAAGGATAAGGACAGGCACTAGTGGTGATATAATGAACGAGAACATGGGTTATGGACCTCAGTATGGCTCACGGTGTGAGATAATCCCCGGAATTATCCAGGTGTGAGTGAAATAGTCTTCGGAATTACCTGTGGTGTGGGATTGATCTCCGAAATTATCAGGGTCGAGGTGACGCACATGTGGTATTCGTGTGATGAGGTGCCATCGCTTGCGGTGTGGGGTATTCTCGAAGATTCCCAGGTGTGAGTGAATTAGTCTCCGGAATTATCTGTGGATAGAGATTGACCTCCGGAATTATCGGGGCATGGGCTAATACTCACAGTTTATCTTTATCTCGTAGTAGTCATCGTGTTAGGATTAGTTGCATAGCGGGAAATTAAACCCTATAATGAGGAGATGTTAAGGGCTTGCATCGGATCTATGTAGAGTGGGATGCATAGACTCCGACAAGTACACATTAGAGAGTCAGCATACAGAATTGTGTTTTCTTGATTTGGTTTCACGCATGTGGTTTTCCTGTTTTCTACACTTGACACTTAGTCTAGCTTCACTCGTTGTGTTTTTCGCATTGTGATTTCCTATATTCATTTACTCTTGTTATGTTCTGTTGTTGAAAAATCCATGCTTTACTTATGTTGTTTGTTTTATGTCACTCACACCTTTATGGCTGACCCCTTTAGTTTTGGGAGTTAGGGTTATCTCTAGCCTCATATTTTACAGGTAATTTCTTAAGGCTCGGATTTGGATGCTTGAGTTCAATTGATATAGCGACTTATGTAATTTGTAAGGTGTTGTAAAGAAAAGAGAATTTGTGATTTAAGGTGTATTGTATTCCGCTGTGCTATGTAAATGATTATTGTAACGAAAGTTGAAATTTTTTTATTGGTGTTAAGTTGTGTTTAATATTACATTGAAGTTGATGCTGGGAATTGTGCCACGTATTTTCTAAGATATCATATTAGAAATTCGGGACGCTACACCTCGTCTATGATAAAGGATCCGTCCTACAAAATTTTAATAGATAGGTGAACCGTCCTACATAATTTTTATAGATAAATGGAATAGATTTACCATCTTGATCGAAAGTTAAACTACATGTCATATCGTACGTACCAGTGTTGTAAACAACGACCGAAGATAAATGAGACTCATGAAAGCCTATAAAAGTCACAATAATGTAAGTGTAGTTAGTTTAGTTGTTGTTTTCACGCCCAAATAAAATAAAATAAAATAAAATAAAATAAAATAAAATAAAATAAAATAAAGGGGAACGTGTAAATTAACTATATTATTATTATCAGTACGTGGTTTCTGTTTTACACTTAGGAGGATGTGGTATGCATATATATAATTTCTTTTTTATTAGATTTCACCTATGTACGTACCTACGGGGACAAATGGAAACCCCTTTTAGTATGTGATCCATTCAACAAATAAACATGAGTTGGTTTGTTTTTTTGGTATTATAGTTTTTCATTGGACGTCTTTAAAATTAATGGGTCGTTAGGATCACCTGGCCAATGTGCACCAATAGAGTTATGAGAACCAATAGACATTTGTGGTTTCCAAGTTGGATTAGACATTTGTGGCTTTCGGTTATCAGATGTGATCTGCTGCCTATATCCTTGTAATGCATGTCCTCCAGAGGTAAGCACCTTCAGTATTGTCACCTAATTTTCTTACTCTGCCATACTTTTCCATTAAGTCAGCACCTTGATTTCCAGCCCGTGGAATCCAAGCAACAAATGCATCCCAGTTCTCAACCTCTTGCTCCACCATTTTTGCAATGGAGATGTTTGCTTCATGTGTGATTTTACTTTCTGTTAAGGATAGTTTCTCGTAGGAACCTCTGCAATCGGTGAGTATAGAGATCTCCATGTTTTTGAAAGCAAGCTTTGAGATTTTGAGACCCATATATGCAGCAAACATTACAATATGTGTCAAACTGTAACTAGGTGCCGAGATTTTAATCTCAATTGCGTTGATCATCTCCCAATTTTCGACCCTAATAATCACCCCACAGCCACTATCAGCCTCATCTTTGATAAGGGATCCATCCTACATAATATTGATAGATAGGTGAACCGTCTTACATAATTTTTATAGATAAATGAAATAGCCATCTCGATCGAAAGTTAAAGTACATGTCAAATCGTACGTACCAGTGTTTTAAACAACGACCGCCAATAAATGAGAGTCATGAAAGCTTATAAAAGTCACAATAATGTAAGTGTAGTTAGTTTAGTTGTTGTTTTCACGCCCAAATAAAATAAAATAAAATAAATTAAATAAAAGGGGAACGTGTAAATTAACTATATTATTATTATCAGTACCTGGATTCTGTTTTACACTTAGGAAGATGTGGTATGCATATATATAATTTCTTATTTATTAGATTTCACCTATGTACGTACCTATGGGGACAAATGGAAATGGTTTTAGTATGTGCACCATTCAACAAATAGACAAGAATCGGTTTGTTTTTTTGGTATTATAGTTTTTCATTGGACGTATTTAAAATTAATGGGTCGTTAGGATTACCTGGACAATGTGCACCAATAGAGTTATGGGAAGCAATAGACATTTGTGGTTACCATGTTGGATTAGACATTTGTGGCTTTTTATTTTCAGATGTGATCTGTTTCCTATATCCTTGTAATGCATGTCCTCTGGAGGAAAGCACCTTCAGTGTTGTCACCTAATTTTCTTTCTCTGCCATACTTTGCCATTAAGTTAGCACCTTGATTTCCAGCCCGTGGAATCCATGCAACAAATGCACCCCATTTCTCAACCTCTTGCTCCACCTTTTTCGCAATGGAGATGTCTGCTTCACGTGTGATTTTGCTTTTTGGTAAGGATAGTCTCTTGTAGGAACCTGTGCAACCGGGGAGTATAAAGATCTCCTTGTTTTTTAAAGCAAGCTTTGAGATTTTGAGACCCATATATGCAGCAAACATTTTAATATGTGTCAAACTGTAACTTGGTGCCGAGATTTTAATCTCAATTGCACCGATCATCTCCCATTTTTCGTCCCTGATAATCACCCCACATCTACTATCAGCCTCATCTTTGATAAAGGATCCGTTTCACATATAGTTTTTATAGATAGGTGAACCGTCCTATATAATTTTTATAGATAAATGAAATAGATTTACCATCTCGATCGAAAGTTAAACTACATGTCGTATGGTACGTATTAGTGTTGTAAACAACGACCGCTGATAAATGAGAGTCATGAAAGCCTATAAAAGTCACAATAATGTAAGTGTAGTCAGTTTAGTTGTTGTTTTCATGCCCAAATAAAATTTAAAAAAAATAAAAATTAAAATTAAAATAAAATAAAATAAAATAAAATAAAATAAAATAAAATAAAATAAAATGAAAGGGGAACGTGTAAAATAACTATATTATTATTATCAGGACGTGGATTCTGTTTTATACTTAGGAAGATGTGGTATGCATATATATAATTTCTTATTTATTAGATTTCACCTACGTACGTACCTATGGGGACAAATGGAAATGGTTTTAGTATGTGCACCATTCAACAAATAGACATGAATCGGTTTGTTTTTTTGGTATTATAGTTTTTCATTCGACGTATTTAAAATTAATGGGTCGTTAGGATCACCTGGCCAATGTGCACCAATAGAGTTATGGGAACCAATAGACATTTGTGGTTTCCCTGTTGGTTTAGACATTTGTGGCTTTCTGTTATCCGATGTGATCTGTTGCCTATATCCTGGTAATGCATGTCCTCCGGAGGTAAGCACCTTCAGTGTTGTCACCTAATTTTCTTTCTCTGCCATACTTTGCCATTAAGTCAGCACCTTGATTTCCAGCCCATGGAATCCATGCAACAAATGCATCACAGTTCTCAACCTCTTGCTCCACCTTTTTTGCAGTGGAGATGTCTGCTTCATGTGTGATTTGAATTTCTGGTAAGGATAGTCTCCTGTAGGAATCACTGCAATCGGGGAGTATAAAGATCTCCTTGTTTTTTAAAAGCAATCTTTGAGATTTTGAGACCCATATATGCAGCAAACATTTCAATATGCGTCGAACTGTAACTAGGCCCCGAGATTTCAATCTCAATTGCGCCGATCATCTCCCATTTTTTGTCCCTGATAATCACCCCACACTCACTATCAGCCTCATCTTTGATAAAGGATCCGTTCTACATAAGTTTTATAGATAGGTACGTAAACCGTCCAACATAATTTTTATAGATAAATGAAATAGATTTACCATTTCGATCGAAAGATAAACTACATGTCATATCGTACGTACCAGTGTTGTAATCAACGACCACCGATAAATGAGAGTTATGAAAGCCTATAAAAGTCACAATAATGTAAGTGTTGTTAGTTTAGTTGTTGTTTTCACGCCCAAATAAAATAAAATAAAATAAAATAAATTAAATAAAAGGGGAACGTGTAAATTAACTATATTATTATTATCAGTACCTGGATTCTGTTTTACACTTAGGAAGATGTGGTATGCATATATATAATTTCTTATTTATTAGATTTCACCTACGTACGTACCTATGGGGACAAATGGAAATGGTTTTAGTATGTGCACCATTCAACAAATAGACAAGAATCGGTTTGTTTTTTTGGTATTATAGTTTTTCATTGGACGTATTTAAAATTAATGGGTCGTTAGGATCACCTGGACAATGTGCACCAATAGAGTTATGGGAAGCAATAGACATTTGTGGTTACCATGTTGGATTAGACATTTGTGGCTTTCTGTGACCAGATGTGATTTGTTGCCTATATTTGTAGCGCCCCGATTTCCAATATACTGGGAAACCGAGACACGAGCCAAGACCTTTTCTTCAATTAGTCACAATACACAGAAAAAATAGGAGAATTTAAAACTTTTCATTCAACACCCAATTTATTACAAGTCTGAATATTATACAACTGCAATACCTCACAATAAAGTTACAATATTACCTTTACATTTCCAAGTATTACAACCTTCAATATCTTACATCAGAGTACAAGGAATGAAGAACAACACTTGGTGACTCTCACTTGAGTACTTCTCAACTAATAGATAATCAATACATATACTGCAGCGGAACTAAACATAACACTGACTCCTTGCTTTTCTTGCCTTGAGTCCTCCTGAATCTCGCCTTTGTACTTTGGCGATCCAGTACCTATGGAAGTGGGGACGTCAGTATTCACTGACGCTTAAAGGCTGATCATATAGCAGCGAATCTCCCAAACAACATACAAAATATAGCAATGGTGTTGGTGTAGTTTAAGTGTTCGTGAGTACTATGACTAGACTCTAATGCGATATTTAAATAGAACTAGGATACTCCTATTCTAATGTCAGCAAGTCTCCGAAGCAACATGCAGCCCATACTACATGCGACCCCATCTCAAGCCGTTTCTCCATATATAGGGATTTGAACCCGCGTTACGAATTCTAATTGTACACAACCTGTTCCTGACAATACTCCATGACTCTGTGAGGTTGCAGAAGGGGTCAAGTCCCCCTACGCAGTCTGCTTATGGTGTCTCCGTTTTCCACTACTACCCGGCACGCCAGACCTCACTCGATCCCAGTGTATTGGGCCTCGTTCCAAAATCAAACCATAGGGTCTCGCAAGCGCAGGGTAGCGCGAAGCCTACCCTGTGGCACCCTCTGGGGTCTCGCAAGCGCAGGACTGCACAACGCATCCTGTGGCACCCCAGCCACGGTATTTCAGGAATTAACAGCGCGAGATACGCCACCCGTGTCCTCAACTCGTGAGACGGCACCGTACGTATCCCTTTGACGGGAAGGTACAACCCACTATCACCACCTAAGGCCTGTCTCAAGGGACAAGTTGGTCGTAAGGCGCCACCTACAACCAACTCCTCTCTCTTCGACTAGGGTCTGAGCAAAATGATCTTTATAAGTCACTACCTTAATGTTGTCCCTGACTCGACAATCCTAGGGACGATAATATTATAACATAACATGCTAGGCCTTAAATTAGGCTTCGCAAGACAACTCTACTAGGCTGCTCAACCTAGACTCACCAGAATCCTTCGGGATTCGGTTCCTGGCCCATCGATCCAAGACCTCGGCCGTGCGAATATACATGCATGCCGCTACCCTAAACTTGGATTCTGTCTATACTCCGGTCCTCGATTAACCTACCCTGGTTAAGACTCAACGGTACACAAGGAGCGACTCCTCCACAGTTCCTTAGGGTAAGAAAACATATGTCTTGATGGTCGATAGCCCTTAGGGTGGTAATATCACCCTAGACGAACACAACGAACTGTGTACTAGCTAACAATCTATACACGAGTAACAACCACATACGAGCTAATAAGCTACGTATGAAATGATAACTACCCACGAGCCAGGCGGGCCTCGTAGGAGACAACAACGTACATACCAGCCAAATAAGCCGCGTACGAGACCAATAGCTATGCACGGGCCGGTCGAGCCGCGTACGAGACAACAACCTACATACGAGCCAAATAAACTACGTATGAGACCCACAGCTACATACGGGCCAGTCGGGCCACGTACGAGCACAACCATAGGCAAACAACCATACAGGTAATCAATCCTAGAAGCAACCAACATGCTTACTAGCAACTTGATCTTCTATTATTAGAAGCAACAGAAGGATCTACCAATAGTCCATGATCGGTATTCTACTAATGAAAACCGAAGGCGACATAACAATCTTTATCAAACTAACTATTACTAGTGGTATCCCCAATCCTTATTACCTCAACCTATAGTACTTTGAGCATGGCATACAATTGCAAGCATCTTCCTACGACAATCTAATTATATGACATAACTACTCACCACAATACTCCTAAGTACGAATATGATTAAGCATGTGCTTATATCAAGCTTAAGTATGAAAATCACTACGATCTAGACATGGAGTCCACTATGGTCAAGCATATGTTATAACTTGAGCGTGAATGCTTACTACTTATCATGACTAATCACCACAACCCAAGCATGGATATATAACTAATATGAACATACAACATTCCAAGGCATGGTAGGTATTCTAACATCAATCCTACAACATTCTAAGCATGTATTTAAACTTAGCATGGTATACCTCATTCCTAGACATGGTATGCTACTTTCACATTAACATATAGCATGGTATACATTTTAGTAACATTCTAGTCATGTATACTAGTTACGTATCAACCTACAATATAGCATGAGTTTCTACAACAATTCTAGCATGGATAGAATATAACATAAAGATCACTACAACTAACCATGGATAGTTACTTTAATCTAAGCATGAATATCTACGATATTTTAAGCATGAATCTCATTAGCATGGATACCATTAACTTATTATAAACAATAATTAGCATGACACCTATTTACTTAGTATGAATAATAATTAAGCATGATCATCTACTAACATAGCATGAACAAATACTTATTTAAGTATGGGTATCATGTAACCATGAATATTTATTTAATCTAGCATGGTATACAACTTTCCTACCATTAATCTAGCATGGTATACAATTTTACTTACAATTAAACTAACATGGTATACAACTTTTCTACCATTAATCTAGCATGGTATACAATTTACCTATAATTAAACTAACATGGTATACAACTTTTCTACCATTAATCTAGCATGGCATACAACTTCCCTACAATTAAACTAACATGGTATACAACTTTTCTACCATTAATCTAGCATGGTATACAATTTACCTATAAGCATGTGAGTATGGATAATTTAATCTAGCATGATATACCACTTTCCTACAACTATCTAGGCATAGATAAATGAAACTAGCATAGTATACTACTTTCTTATAATCATCTAAGCATAGAAAAATTTGGCTAGCATGGTATACTACTTTCCTACTATCATCTAAGCATGAATTTTATTAAGCATGAATAACTACTAAGCATGAATATCTTACTAAGCATGGATAACTACTAGTATGAACATACAACATTCCTAAGTATATATATATACTTCTAAACATGGTAAGTAATTTTAGCATTTAGCCTACAACATTCTAAGCATGTATGTCATTCCTAAACATGATAGATAATTTTGGCATGAATCCTACAACATGTATATCATTCCTACATATGATAGGTAATTTTAGAATTAATCCTACAACATTCCAAGCATAAATATCCTTCCTAAACATGATAGGAAATTTTAGAATGAATCATACAACATTCTAAGCATAAACATCATTCCTAAACATGATAGGTATTTTTAGAATAAATCCTACAACATTCTAAGCATGTGGAAAGACTTAGCATGGTACACATCATCCCTAAACATGGTAAGTAATTTTATCATGGATCCTACAACATTCTAAGCATGTAGGAAGACTTAGCATGGTACACATCATCCCTAAACATGGTAAGTAATTTTATCATGGATCCTACAACATTCTAAGCATGTAGGAAGACTTAGCATGGTACACATCATCCCTAAACATGGTAAGTAATTTTATTATGGAACCTACAACATTCTAAGCATGTAGGAAGACTTAGCATGGTATTTACTTTGTTTTAATATGAACATAAAATAAACATCTACAACTATCTACTACTACTACTACTTCATTTTAACCAAGAACATCACATACAACTATCTACTACTACTACTACTTCATTTTAACCAAGAACATAACATACAACTATCTACCACTACTACTACTTCATTTTAACCAAGAACATAACATACAACTATCTACCACTACTTCTTTTAACACTTGCTACTACTTCTTTATTTTAACAACATACCACTACTACTTTATTTTAACAACATGCTACTACTACTTTATTTTAACAACATACTACTACTACTTTATTTTTACAACATGCTACTACTACTTAAATGTCTACTATTCTTTATTAGCATTTATTTATTACTAGTGATCATAAAAAAAGAGATCTTTTTATTCATTCTACAACTAGTGATTTAAATTAATTTCTTTTTCATAATTAGAAATAACATCTAATTTAGGTTCTTTTTAAGATTATAAAAGAAAACAACAATAATAAAAATAAGGTAAGAACCTTCATTTGGTTCAACCAACATATGCTTATCTTTTTAGTCCAAGTTCAATACAAGTCCTACAACCAAAAATGGTTGTATAAAAATGGTTCATATGCTTTATGTATAAGTCCATATTCAAGTCCTACAACCCCAAAATGGTTGTATGTACAAGTCCATATGTATATGTCATTTTAGTCCACAAAACAACAACTACTACTACAAAGATTCAATCTTTATGTGTATTTAGCACTATCATTTGTTTCTTTTCTTTTCATGTGGTTATTACCTTTAACATTTACAAACATACATACAACAATACCATCACAACAAACCATTCCCAAAAGAACCAAAAAAAACAAAACAAGGAGGATAAGAAGAAGAAGTCAAAACAACAATACAAACAAGCAAACAAACATACAAAAGAGAAACCCCCACCTTCTTTTCTTGTAGGAAGGACTTGCTATGCTACTACTTCTCCTTCCTCCTAGCTTTTAGAAATCTCTATGGAATACCTACAATGGGAAAACTCTCAGTTTAGTATGGTGTTCTCTCTTTCTTTTCCTTTCTTTCTTTCTTTCTTTTTGATCTTTCTAAAATGAGACAAAGGTGGAGGAAGGGGGTATTTATAGGTGGAGAGAAGGGTGGAGAGTGCAAATGTGCACACACACATTTGCAAAAAGGACCTCCCACAAAATGGGGGCCGGCCATGCTCCTAGGGTGGTAGGGATGAGGTGGAGGTATGGTGCTATGGTGCTATGTGGTGGAGGTGTTATGTGAGGGAACTTCTTTCTCCTAATTCTCTCATGCACATTCTTAATCCTATGTTTGATTCTCCTACAATCCTAACTATTTAATTTGTATTGTCATGACAAGGGGAACAATTTTATCCATAAAATACATACCACATACTTTGTACAATATACTAATCGACATACTACACGTATGTGCGCATATATGTCTGTATACCGAAAATCTTCGCATAATCCGTATAAAAATAATTTGATCTCGGAAATAATAATAAAATAAATTCTATTATTAGTTCGGAAGGTCACGGTATCCATTTGATACAATACGGATGTATACTGACCGATATCTGGATACAGATAATGTCTATGAACAAACCGGGTGAAAATCACCAAAATATTCCAATTTTGGAATTAAAACAAAATAATAATAAAATAATAATAAAATATCAATTTATATAAGGTAATATCCGTCCGGGATATTACAATATCCTTGTAATGCATGTTCTCTGGAGGAGCACCTTCAGTATTGTCACTGAATTTTCTTTCCCTGCCAAACTTTGCCCTTAAGACAACACCTTGATTTCCAACCCGTGGAATCCATGCAACAAATGCATCACAGTTGTCTGCTTCATGTGTGATTTAACTTTCTAGTAAGGATAGTGTCTTGTAGGAACCACTGCAATCGGTGAGTATAAAGATATCCTTGTTTTTTTAAAGCAATCTTTGAGATTTTGAGACCCATATATGCAGCAAACATTTCAATATGTGTCAAACTGTAACTAGGTGCCGAGATTTTAATCTCAATTGCGCAGATCATCTCCCATTTTTCATCCCTTATAATCACCCCACAACAACTATCAGCCTCATCTTTGATAAAGGATCCGTTCGACATAATTTTTATAGATATGTGAACTGTCCAACATAATTTTTATAGATAAATGAAATAGATTTACCGTCTCGATCGAAAGTTAAACTACATGTCATATGGTACGTACCAGTGTTGTAAACAACGACCACCGATAAATGAGACTCATGAAAGCCTATAAAAGTCACAATAATGTAAGTTTAGTTAGTTTAGTTGTTGTTTTCACGCTAAAATAAAATAAAATAAAATAAAATAAAATAAAATGAAAGGGGAACGTGTAAATTAACTATATTATTATTATCAATATGTGGATTCTGTTTTACACTAAGGAAGATGTGGTCTGCTTATATATAATTTCGTTTTTATTAGATTTCACCTACGTACATACCTACTGGGACCAATGGAAATGGTTTTAGAATGTGATCCATTCAACAAATAAACATGAATCGGTTTGTTTTTTTGGTTTTATAGTTTTTCATTAGACGTATTTAAAATTAATGGGTCGTTAGGATCACCTGGCCAATGTGCACCAATAGAGTTATGGGAACCAATAGACATTTGTGGTTTCCATGTTGAATTAGACATTTGTGGCTTTCTGTTATCAGATGTGATCTGTTGCCTATATCCTTGTAATGCCTGTCCTCCAGAGGTAATCACCTTCAGTATTGTCACCTAATTTTCTTACTCTGCCATACTTTGCCATTAAGTCAGCACCTTGATTTCCAGCCCGTGGAATCCATTCAACAAATGCATCCCCGTTCTCAACCTCTTGCTCCACCTTTTTCGCAATGGAGATGTCTCCTTCATGAGTGATTTGACTTTCTAGTAAGGATAGTTTCTCGTAGGAACCTCTGCAATCGGTGAGTATAAAGATCTCCTTGTTTTTGAAAGCAAGCTTTGAGATTTTGAGACCCATATATGCAGCAAACATTTCAATATTTGTCGAACTGTAACTATGTGCCAAGATTTTAATCTCAATTGCGGAGATCATCTCCCATTTTTCATTCCTGATAATATCCCCACATCCACTATCAGCCTAATCTTTGATACAGGATCCGTCCTACATAATTTTAATAGATAGGTGAACCGTCCTACATAATTTTTATAGATACATGAAATAGATTTACCATCTCGATCGAAAGTTAAACTACATGTCATATCGTATGTACCAGTATTGTAAACAACGACAGCCGATAAATGAGAGTCATGAAAGCCTATAAAAGTCACAATAATGCAAGTGTAGTTAGTTTGGTTTTTCGTTTTCACGCTCAAATAAACTAAAATAAAATAAAATAAAATAAAATAAAATAAAATAAAACAACATGAAAGGGGAACATGTAAATTAACGATATTATTATTATCAGTATGTGGATTCTATTTTTCACTTAGGAAGATGTGGTATGCATATATTTAATTTCTTATTTGTTAGATTTCACCTACGTACGTACCTACTGGGACAAATGGAAATGATTTTAGTATGTGATCCATTCAACAAATAAATATGAATCGGTTTGTTTTTTTGGAATTATAGTTTTTCATTGGACGTATTTAAAATTAATGGGTCGTTAGGATCACCTGGCCATTGTGCACCAATAGAGTTATGGGAACCAATAGACATTTGTGGTTTCAGAGTTGGATTAGACATTTGTGGCTTTCTATTATCAGATGTGATCTGTTGCCTATATCCTTGTAATGCATGTCCTCCGAAGGTAAGCACCTTCAGTATTGTCAACTAATTTTCTTTCTCCGCTATACTTTGCCATTAAGTCAGCACCTTGATTTGCAGCCCGTGGAATCCATGGAACAAATGCATCCCAGTTCTCAACCTCTTGCTCCACCTTTTTGGCAATGGAGATGTTTGGTTCATGTGTGATTCTACTTTTTGGTAAGGATTGTCTCTTGTAGGAACCTCTGCAATTGGGGAGTATAAAGATCTCCTTGTTTTTGAAAGCAAGCTTTGAGATTTTGAGACCCATATATGCATCAAACATTTCAATATGTGTCAAACTGTAACTAGGTGCCGAGATTTTAATCTCAATTGTGCAGATCATCTCCCATTTTTCGTCCCTGATAATCACCCCACATCTACTATCAGCCTCATCTTTGATAAAGGATCCGTCCTACATAATTTTTATAGATAGGTGAACAGTCCTATAAAATTTTTATAGATAAATGAAATAGATTTACAATATCGATAGAAAGTTAAACTAAATGTCATATCGTACGTACCAGTGTTGTAAACAACGACCGACGATAAATGAGACTCATGAATGCCTATAAACGTCACAATAATGTAAGTTTTGTTAGTTTAGTTGTTGTTTTCACGCCCAAATAAAATAAAATAAAATAAAAGGGGAACATGTACATTAACTATATTATTATTATCAATACATGGTTTCTGTTTTACACTTAGAAGGATGTGGTATGCATATATATAATTTCTTTTTTATTAGATTTCACCTACATACGTACCTACGGGGACAAATGGAAATGGTTTTTGTATGTGATCCATTCAACAAATAAACATGAGTCGGTTTGTTTTTTTGGTATTATAGTTTTTCATTGGACGTCTTTAAAATTAATGGGTCGTTTGGATCACCTGGCCAATGTGCACCAATAGTGTTATGGAAACCAATAAACATTTGTGGTTTCCATGTTGGATTAGAAATTTGTGGCTTTCTGTTATCAGATGTGATCTGCTGCCTGTATCCTTGTAATGCATGTCCTCCGGAGGTAAGCACCTTCAGTATTGTCACCTAATTTTCTTACTCTGCCATACTTTGCCATTAAGTCAGCACCTTGATTTCCAGCCCGTGGAATCCAAGCAACAAATGCGTCCCAGTTCTCAACCTCTTGCTCCACCTTTTTTGCAATGGAGATGTCTGCTTCATGTGGGATTTTACTTTCTGTTACGGATAGTTTCTCGTAGGAACCTCTGCAATCGGTGAGTATAGAGATCTCCTTGTTTTTGAAAGCAAGCTATGAGATTTTGAGACCCATATATGCAGCAAGCATTACAATATGTGTCAAACTGGAACTAGGTGCCGAGATTTTAATCTTAATTGCGCCGATCATCTCCCATTTTTCGACCCTAATAATCACCCCACAGCCACTATCAGCCTCATCTTTGAAAAGGGATCTGTGCTACATAATATTTATAGATAGGTGAACCGTCTTACATAATTTTTATAGATAAATGAAATAGATTTACCATCTCGATCGAAAGTTAAAGTACATGTCATATCGTACGTACCAGTGTTTTAAACAACGACCGCCGATAAATGAGAGTCATGAAAGCTTATAAAAGTCACAATAATGTAAGTGTAGTTAGTTTAGTTGTTGTTTTCACGCCCAAATAAAATAAAATAAAATAAAACAAAACAAAATAAAATAAAATAAAATAAAATAAAATAAAATAAATAAAAGGGGAATGTGTAAATTAACTATATTATTATTATCAGTACATGGATTCTGTTTTACACTTAGGAAGATGTGGTATGCATATATATAATTTCTTATTTATTAGATTTCACCTACGTACGTACCTACGGGGACAAATGGAAATGGTTTTAGTATGTGCACCATTCAACAAATAGACAATAATCGGTTTTATTTTTTGGTATTATAGTTTTTCATTGGACGTATTTAAAATTAATGGGTCATTAGGATCACCTGGACAATGTGCACCAATAGAGTTATGGGAAGCAATAGACATTTGTGGTTACCATGTTGGATTAGACATTTGTAGCTTTCTGTTTTCAGATATGATCTGTTTCCCATATCCTTGTAATGCATGTCCTCTGGAGGAAAGCTCCTTCAGTGTTGTCACCTAATTTTCTTTCTCTGCCATACTTTGCCATTAAGTCAGCACCTTGATTTCCAGCTCGTGGAATCCATGCAAAAAATGCATCCCAATTGTCAACCTCTTTCCCATGTGTGATTTTGCTTTTTGGTAAGGATAGTCTCTTGTAGGAACCTCTGCAACCGGTGAGTATAAAGATCTTGTTTTTTAAAGCAAGCTTTGAGATTTTGAGACCCATATATGCAGCAAACATTTCAATATGTGTCAAACTGTAACTAGGTGCCGAGATTTTAATCTCAATTGCACAGATCATCTCCCATTTTTCGTCCTTGATAATCACCCCACATCTACTATCAGCCTCATCTTTGATAAAGGATCCGTCCTACTTAATTTTTATTGAAAGGTGAACCGTCCTATATAATTTTTACAGATAAATGAAATAGATTTACCATCTCGATCGAAAGTTAAACTACCTGTCATATCGTACGTACCAGTGTTGTAAACAACGACCGCCGATAAATGAGAGTCATGAAAGCCTATAAAAGTCACAATAATGTAAGTGTAGTTAGTTTAGTTGTTGTTTACACGCCCAAATAAAATAAAATAAAATAAAATAAAATAAAATAAAATGAAAGGGGAACGTGTAAATTAACTATATTATTATTATCAGTCAGTGGATTCTGTTTTACACTTAGGAAGATGTGGTATGCATATATATAATTTTTTATTTATTAGATTTCACCTACGTACGTACCTATTGGGACAAATGGAAATGATTTTAGTATGTGATCCATTCAACAAATAAACATGAATCGGTTTGTTTTTTTGGTATTATAGTTTTTCATTCGACCTATTTAAAATTAATGGGTCGTTAGGATCACCTGGCCAATGTGCACCAATAGAGTTATGGGAACCAATACACATTTGTGGTTTCCATGTTTGTTTAGACATTTGTGGCTTTCTGTTATCCGATGTGATCTGTTGCCTATATCCTGGTAATGCATGTCCTCCGGAGGTAAGCACCTTCAGTGTTGTCACCTAATTTTCTTTCTCTGCCATACTTTGCCATTAAGTCAGCACCTTGATTTCCAGCCCGTGGAATCCATGCAACAAATGCATCACAGTTCTCAACCTCTTGCTCCACCTTTTTTGCAGTGGAGATGTCTGCTTCATGTGTGATTTGACTTTCTGGTAAGGATAGTCTCTTGTAGGAATCACTGCAATCGGCGAGTATAAAGATCTCCTTGTTTTTTAAAAGCAATCTTTGAGATTTTGAGACCCATATATGCAGCAAACATTTCAATATGCGTCGAACTGTAACTAGGTCCCGAGATTTCAATCTCAATTGCGCCGATCATCTCCCATGTTTTGTCCCTGATAATCACCCCACACTCACTATCAGCCTCATCTTTGATAAAGGATCCGTCCTACATAAGTTTTATAGATAGGTACGTGAACCGTCCAACATAATTTTTATAAATAACTGAAATAGATTTACCGTTTCGACCGAAAGATAAACTACATGTCATATTGTACGTACCAGTGTTGTAATCAACGACCACCGATAAATGAGAGTTATGAAAGCCAATAAAAGTCACAATAATGTAAGTTTAGTTAGTTTAGTTGTTGTTTTCATGCCCAAAAAAAATTAAAATAATACAAAATAAAATAAAATAAAATGAAAGGGGAACGTGTAAATTAACTACATTATTATTATCAGTTCGTGGATTCTGTTTTACACTTAAGAAGATGTGGTATGGATATATATAATTTCTTTTTTATTAGATTTCACCTACGTACGTACCTACTGGGACGAATGAAAATGATTTTAGTATGTGATCCATTCAACAAATAAACTGAGTCGGTTTGTTTTTTGGGTATCATAGTTTTTCATTGGACTTATTTAAAATTAATGGGTCGTTAGGATCACCTGGCCAATGTGCACCAATAGAGTTATGGGAACCAATAGACATTTGTGGTATCAGAGTTGGATTAGACATTTGTGGCTTTCTGTTATCCGATGTGATCTGTTGCCTATATCCTTGTAATGCATGTCCTCCGAAGGTAAGCACCTTCAGTATTGTCACCTAATTTTCTTTCTCTGCCATACTTTGCCATTAAGTCAGCACCTTGATTTTCAACCCGTGGAATCCATGCAACAAATGCATCCCAGTTCTCAACCTCTTTCTTCACCCTTTTTGCAATGGAGATGTCTGCTTCATGTGTGATTTTACTTTCTGGTAAGGATAGTTTATCGTAGGAACCTCTGCAATCGGTGAGTATAAAGATCTCCATGTTTTTGAAAGCAAGCTTTGAGATTTTGAGACCCATATATGCAGCAAACTTTTCAATATATGTCAAACTGTAACTAGGTGCCGAGATTTTAATCTCAATTGCACCGATCATCTCCCATTTTTCGTCCCTGATAATCACCCCACAGCCATAATCAGCCTCATCTTTGATAAAGGATCCGTCCTACATAATTTTTATAGATAGGTGAACCGTCCTATATAATTTTTATAGATAAATGAAATAGATTTACTATCTCGATCGAAAGTTAAACTACATGTCATATCGTACGCACCACTGTTTTAAACCAGGACCGCCGATAAATGAGAGTCATGAAAGCCTATAAAAGTCACAATAATGTAAGTGTAGTTAGTTTAGTTATAGTTTTCACGCCCAAATAAAATAAAATAAAATAAAATAAAATAAAATAAAATGAAATGAAATGAAATAAAGGGGAACGTGTAAATTAACTATATTATTATTATCAGTACGTGGATACTGTTTTACACTTAGGAAGATGTGGTATGCATATATATAATTTCTTTTTTATTTGATTTCACCTACGCACGTTGTAGCGCCCCGAATTTCTAAATATTAAACTTAGAAAGTACGTGGCACTTTCCCAGCGATCCACTTCAATGTAACAACATACATAGTCCAAAAACACAAATTATTTTATTCCAAACATTATTACAATAATCTTTTCAAATTGCAGCGGAAATACAAACACTTTAAATTACAACAATTCCTTTTACAATACTCTTCTTTACAAAATCACACAAGGCTCTATTATATCACTCATAATCTCTACAGCTAACCCAAGCATCCAAGCCTCCAAACTCTAAGCAACCTGCATCATGTGAGGCTAGAGTTGAACCCTAACCCCCAAACTACGGGGTCAGCCATAAATGGTGTGAGTGATATAAACAACAAACATAAATAAACAATAAACATAAATTCTCAAGCAACATGTACTGAACAAAAATACATAAACTGAACATGTAATATGAAACAAGAAACGATAGGCCAGTACATGCGTGAACCAAGTCGAGAATCAATAACACCGATCAAATATCCATCAATCAATCACTCTCAAAAATGTACAGCTCAACTGTACTGTACAGTCGACTGAATAAGGCACCAGTCGACTGATCACTCCCAAACACCTGATTATCAAACATTCTCAATATCACGTTACATGTCCAACGATCAATCACTAATAATGCCATAGATCGGATATTCGGTGATCAGTCACTAATAGTAACTCCCAACACCGCAGATTCTATCCATCTACAAAGACTAAAGATAACACAGATCGGATATTCGGTGATCAGTCACTAATAGTAACTCCCAACACCGCAGATTTTATCCATCTACAAAGACTAAAGATAACACAGATCGGATATTCGGTGATCAGTCACTAATAGTAACTCCCAACACCGCAGATTCTATCCATCTACAAAGACTAAAGATAACACAGATCGGATATTCGGTGATCAGTCACTAATAGTAACTCCCAACACCGCAGATTCTATCCATCTACAAAGACTAAAGATAACACAGATCGGATATTCGGTGATCAGTCACTAATAGTAACTCCCAACACCGCAGATTCTATCCATCTACAAAGACTAAAGATAACACAGATCGGATATTCGGTGATCAGTCACTAATAGTAACTCCCAACACCGCAGATTCTATCCATCTACAAAGACTAAAGATAACACAGATCGGATATTCGGTGATCAGTCACTAATGGTAACTCCCAACACCGCAGATTCTATCCATCTACAAAAACTAAAGACTTGAAAGAACACTCAAGATTCTGAAAAAAACTCATCATCATCAGTCGACTTAGACTGCAGTAAGTCGACTGCCCCGAGAACCAATATCCAAGATTATAACAAGTGCTATAAGTCGACTTAATAATCCATCAGTCGACTTACCCGAGACAATTTACCAATAATTCTCAAGAAACATTCCAAGTGCTAACAGTCGACTTAACAAATCATCGGTCGACTGTCCAGACGAGATACTGATCAATATTTTACAAACATAATACTCGGCAGACCAGTCGACTGAATATGGGTCTCAGTCGACTGTCCCGAAGAATTCCTCAAAAGTCTAAAGGTGCATCAGTAGCATCATACCAGTCGACTGAATCGTAGACCAGTCGACTGTCGGCCTACAATTCTCACAAATTAGGTCTGTAATCAATAATCAATACTGGAGTCTATCTCAATACCAAATCTCTTCCTCAACTCCAACCTAATCCGGTTCGTAATCACAAGATCCAGAGATTCATCCATCCAATTTCTTATTTTCATAACTATACTAAAATCTTAACATGTCTCAAGCAATCAAGAATTGTCAGTCGAGATCCACTAATCTTTCATGGATTTCACATGCATATTACGAATAACAACCATGGCATCGATTTCATACAAGATACGAAAACATCAAACAAAACAGTATGCAGTCATACACATAAACAAAACAAGTCCATATCACTCACCTTTAGAATTGCAAAGATCCAATGGAAAGCCTTCTTCTTGCTAGATCCAAGAACTTCTTCTTCAATCACCAAGAGAATAAGAGATGCAATAAAATCTGAGTTGTGCAGCGAATGACGGCTGCAAACTCTCTTATATAGGCTGGGAATCAAGTATTAGGGTTTCCAAATATATTTGCAAAACAATCCCTTTAGAATACAATTATATATATATATATATCTACTCTTGGAAATTCATCTAAAATTCATTAAATTTAGGATTTAAAAGAAAATATACTTCTAAATCTTAACCAATACCGTTCAAAACGTCCAGAATGCCAAATTTGCATTTTAGCCCTTAAAATGTCAATTTTACAAAAAGGTCCTTCATTTATCAAAAATTTCAAATAGATCAAATTAATTTCAGAAAAATCTGGAAAAATACTACATAATTCCAAAATAATAAATAATGATTTTTCATAAAGAAATCTTAATTTTTCCAAACTTCTCAAGAGTCAATTGCACGTGTTTTGCACGTGTACCAAAGATAAATCTTTTAGAAAATATCAATTAAATCCTCAAAATTCATTTAAATTCATTTTCAAATAATTAAAATAATATTTGAAAATACGGGGTTCTACACACGTATCTACTGGGACAAATGGAAATAATTTTAGTATGTCTTCCATTCAACAAATAAACATGAATCGGTTTGTTTTTTTTGGAATGATAGTTTTTCATTAGACGTATTTGAAATTAATGGGTCGTTAGGATCACCTGGCCAATGTACACCATTAGAGTTACGGGAACCAATAGACATTTGTGGTTTCCATGTTGGATTTGACATTTGTTGCTGTCTGTTATCATATGTGATCTGTTGCCTATATCCTTGTAATGCATGTCCTCTGGAGGTAAGCACCTTCAGTGTTGTCACATAATTTTTGTTCTCTGCCATACTTTGCCATTAAGTCAGCACCTTGATTTCCAGCCCGTGGAATCCCTGCAACAAAAGCATCCCAATTCTCAACCCCTTGCTCCACCTTTTTTTGCAACGGAGATGTCTGCTTCATGTGTGATTTTACTTTCTGGTAAGGATAGTCTCTTGTAGGAACCTTTGCAATCGGTGAGTATAAAGATCTCCTTGTTTATTAAAATTAATCGTTGAGATTTTGAGACCCATATATGTAGCAATCATTTCAATATGTGCCAAACTGTAACTAGGTGCCGAGATTTTAATCTCAATTGCGCAGATCATCTCCCATTTTTCGTCCCTGATAATCACCCCACAGCCACTATCACCCTCATCTTTGATAAAGGATCCGTCCTACATATTTTTTATAGATAGGTGAACCGTCCTACATAATTTTTAGAGATAAATTTTTATTGATAAATGAAATAAATTTACCATCTCGATCAAAAGTTAAACTACATGTCATACCGTACGTACCAGTGTTTTAAACAACGACTGCCGATAAATGAGAGTCATGAAAGCCTATAAAAGTCACAATAATGCAAGTGTAGTTAGTTTAGTTGTTTTTTTCACTCCCAAATAGAATAAAATAAAACAAAACAAAACAAAATAAAATAAAATAAAATAAAATAAAATAAAATAAAAGGGGAACGTGTAAATTAACTACATTATTATTATCAGTACGTGGATTCTGTTTTACACTTAGAAAGATGTGGTATGCATATATATAATTTTTTTTATTAGATTTCACCTATGTACGTACCTACGGGGACAAATGGAAATGGTTTTAGAATGTGCACCATTCAACACATGAATCGGTTTGTTTTTTTGGTATTATAGTTTTTCATTGGACGTATTTAAAATTAACTGGTCATTAGGATCACCTGGCCAATGTGCACCAATAAAGTTATGGGAACCAATAGACATTTGTGGTTTCCATGTTGGATTAGACATTTGTGACTTTCTGTTATCAGATGTGATCTGTTGCCTATATCCTTATAATGCATGTCCTCTAGAGGTGAGCACCTTCAGTATTGTCACCTAAATTTCTTTCTCTACCAAACTTTGCCATTAAGTCAGCACCTTGATTTCCAGCCCGTGGAATCCATGCAACAAATGCATCCCAGTTCTCAGCCTCTTGCTCCACCTTTTTTGCAATGGAAATGTCTACTTCATGAGTGATTTTACTTTTTGGTAAGGATAGTTTCTTGTAGGAACCTCTGCAATCGTTGTGTATAAAGATCTCCCTGTTTTTGAAAGCAAGCTTTGAGATTTTGAGACCCATATATGCAACAAACATTTCAATATTTGTCAAACTGTAACTAGGTGCCGAGATTTTACTCTCAATTGCGCAGATCATCTCCATTTTTCGTCCCTGATAATCACCTCACATCCACTATCAGCCTCATCTTTGATAAAGGATCCGTCCTACATAATTTAAATAGATAGGTGAACCGTCCTACATAATTTTTATAAATATATGAAATAGATTTACCATCTCTATCGAAAGTTAAACTACATGTCATATCGTACGTACCAGTGTTGTAAACAACGACCGCCGATAAATGAAAGTCATGAAAGCGTATAAAATTCACAATAATGTAAGTGTAGTTAGTTTAGTTTTTGTTTTCAGGCCCAAATAAAATAAAATAAAATAAAATAAAATAAAATGAAAGGGGAACGTGTAAATTAACTACATTATTATTATCAGTACGTGGATTCTGTTTTACACTTAGGAAGATGTGGTATGCATATATATAATTTCTTATTGATTAGATTTCACCTACGTACGTACCTACTGGGACCAATGGAAATGATTTTAGTATGTGATCCATTCAACAAATAAACATGAATCGGTTTGTTTTTTTGGTATTATAGTTTTTCATTGGACGTATTTAAAATTAATGCGTCGTTAGGATCACCTGGCCAATGTGCACTAATAGAGTTATGGGAACCAATACACATTTGTGGTTTCCATGTTGAATTAGACATTTGTGGCTTTCTGTTATCAGATGTGATCTGCTGCCTATATCCTTGTAATGCCTGTCTTCCGGAGGTAATCACCTTCAGTATTATCACCTAATTTTCTTACTCTGCCATACTTTGCCATTAAGTCAGCACCTTGATTTTCGGCCCATGGAATCCATGCAACAAATGCATCCCAGTTCTCAACCTCTTGCTCCACCTATTTTGGAATGGAGATGTCTGTTTCATTTGTGATTTGACTTTCTGGTAAGGATAGTTTCTCGTAGGAACCTCTGCAATCGGTGAGTATAAAGATCTCCTTGTTTTTGAAAGCAAGCTTTGAGATTTTGAGACCCATATATGCAGCAAACATTTCAGTATGTGTCAAAATGTAACTAGGTGCCGAGATTTTAATCTCAATTGCGCAGATCATCTCCCTTTTTTTGACCTAGATAATCACCCCACAGCCACTATCAGCCTCATCTTTGATAAGGGATCCGTCCTACATAATTTTTATAGATAGGTGTACCGGATGTAACTTTTATAGGTAAATGAAATAGATTTACCATCTCGATCGAAAGTTAAACTATATGTCATATCGTACGTACTAGTGTTTTAAACAACGACCGCCGATAAATTAGAGTCATGAAAGCCTATAAAAGTCACAATATTGTAAGTGTAGTTAGTTTAGTTATTGTCTGCACGCTAAAATAAAATAAAATAAAATAAATAAAATAAAATAAAATAAAATAAAATTAAAAAAAATAAAATAAATGGGGAATGTGTACATTAACTATATTATTATTATCAGTATGTGGATTCTGTTTTACACTTAGGAAGATGCTGTATCCATATATATAATTTCTTTTTTATTAGATTTCACCTACGTACATACCTACGAGGACAAATGGAAATGGTTTTAGAATGTGCACCATTCAACAAATAGACATGAATCGGTCTGTTTTTTTGGTAATATGGTTTTTCATTCGACGTATTTTAAATTTATGGGTCGTTAGGATCACCTGGCCAATGTGCACCAATAGAGTTATTTGAACCAATAGACATTTGTGGTTTCCAAGTTGGATTAGACATTTGTGGCTTTCTGTTGTCAGATGTGATCTGTTGCATATATCCTTGTAATGCATGTCCTCTGGAGGTAAGCACCTTCAGTATAGTCACCGAATTTTCTTTCCCTGCCACACTTTGCCATTAAGTCAGCACCTTGATTTCCAGCCTGTGGAATCCATGCAAAAAATGCATTACAGTTCTCAACCTCTTGCTCCATCTTTTTTGCAATGGAGATGCCTGCTAAATGTGTGATTTCACTTTCTTGTAAGGATAGTCTCTTGTAGGAACCACTGCAATCGGTGAGTATAAAGATCTCCTTGTTTTTTAAAAGCAAACATTTGAGATTTTGAGACCCATATATGCAGCAAAAATTTCAATATGTGTCAAACTGTAACAAGGTGCCGAGATTTTAATCTCAATTGAGCAGATCATCACCCATTTTTTGTCCCTGATAATCACCCCAAAGCCACTATCAGCCTCATCTTTGATAAAGGATCCGTCCTACTTAATTTTTATAGATAGGTACGTGAACTGTCCAACATAAATTTTATAGATAAATGAAATAGATTTACCGTCTCGATCGAAAGTTAAACTACATGTCATATCGTACGTACCAGTGTTGTAAACAACGACCACCGATAAATGAGAGTCATGAAAGCTAGTAAAAGTCACAATAATGTAAGTGTAGTTAATTTAGTTGTTGTTTTCACGCCCAAATAAAACAAAACAAAACAAAACAAAACAAAAACAAAACAAAACAAAATAAAATAAAATGAAAGGGGAACGTTCAAATTAACTATATTATTATTATCAGTACGTGGATTCTGTTTTACACTTAGGAAAATGTGGTATGCATATATATAATTTCTTATTTATTAGATTTCACCTACGTACGTACCTACTGGGGCAAATGGAAATGATTTTCGTATGTGCACCATTCAACAAATAAACATGAATCGGTTTGTTTTTTTGGTATGATAGTTTTTCATTGGACGTATTTAAAATTAATGGGTCGTTAGGATCACCTGGCCAATGTGCACCACTAGAGTTATGGGAAGAAATAGACATTTGTGGTTTCCATGTTGGATTAGACATTTGTGGCTTTCTGTTATCAGATGTGATCTGTTGCCTATATCCTTGTAATGCATGTCCTCCGGAGGTAAGCACCTTCAGTATTGTCACCTAAATTTCTTTCTCTGCCATACTTTGCCATTAAGTCAGCACCTTGATTTCCAGCCCGTGGAATCCATGCTAGAAATTCATCCCAGTTCTCAGCCTCTTGCTCCACCTTTTACGCAATGGAGTTGTCTGCTTCATGAGTGATTTTACTTTTTGGTAAGGACAGTCTCTTGTAGGGACCTCTGCAATTGGTGAGTATAAAGATCCCCTTGTTTTTGAAAGGAAGCTTTGAAATTTTGTGACCCATATATGCAGCAAACATTTCAATATGTGTCAAACTGTAACTAGGTGCCGAGATTTTAATCTCAATTGCGCAGATCATCTGCCATTTTTCATTCCTGATAATCACCCCACAGCCACTATCAGCCTCATCTTTGATAAAGGATCTGTCCTACATAACTTTTATAGATAGGTGAACCGTCCTACATAATTTTTATTGAAAAATGAAATTGATTTACCACCTCGATCGAAAGTTAAACTATCTGTCATATCGTACGTACCAGTGTTTTAAACAACGACCGCCGATAAATGAGAGTCATGAAAGCCTATAAAAGTCACAATAATGTAAGTGTAGTTAGTTTAGTTGTTGTTTTCACGCCCAAATAAAATAAAATAAAATAAAATAAAATAAAATAAAATAAAATGAAAGGGGAATGTGTAAATTAACTATATTATTATTATCAGTACGTGGATTCTGTTTTACACTTAGAAAGATGTGGTATGCATATATATAATTTCTTATTTATTAGATTTCACCTACGTACGTACCTATTGGGACAAATGGAAATGATTTTAGTATGTGATCCATTCAACAAATAAACATGGATCGGTTTGTTTTTTTGGTATTATAGTTTTTCATTCGACGTATTTAAAATTAATGGGTCGTTAGGATCACCTGGCCAATGTGCACCAATAGAGTTATGGAAACCAATAGACATTTGTGGTTTCCATGTTGGTTTAGACATTTGTGGCTTTTTGTTATCCGATGTGATCTGTTGCCTATATCCTGGTAATGCATGTCCTCTGGAGGTAAGCACCTTCAGTGTTGTCACCTAGTTTTCTTTCTCTGCCATACTTTGCCATTAAGTCAGCACCTTGATTTCCAGCCCGTGGAATCCATGCAACAAATGCATCACAGTTCTCAACCTCTTGCTCCACCTTTTTTGCAGTGGAGATGTCTGCTTCATGTGTGATTTGAATTTCTGGTAAGGATAGTCTCCTGTAGGAATCACTGCAATCAATGAGTATAAAGATCTCCTTGTTTTTTGAAAGCAATCTTTGAGATTTTGAGACCCATATATGCAACAAACATTTCAATATGTGTCAAACTGTAACTAGGTGCTGAGATTTTAATCTCAATTGCGTAGATCATCTCCCAATTTTCATTCCTGATAATCACCCCACAGCCACTATCAGCCTCATCTTTGATAAAGGATCTGTCCTACATAACTTTTATAGATAGGTGAACCGTCCTACATAATTTTTATTGAAAAATGAAATTGATTTACCACCTCGATCGAAAGTTAAACTATCTGTCATATCGTACGTACCAGTGTTTTAAACAACGACCGCCGATAAATGAGAGTCATGAAAGCCTATAAAAGTCACAATAATGTAAGTGTAGTTAGTTTAGTTGTTGTTTTCACGCCCAAATAAAATAAAATAAAATAAAATGAAAGGGGAACATGTAAATTCACTACATTATTATCAGTACGTGGATTCTGTTTTACACTTAGGAAGATGTGGTATGCATATACATAATTTCTTATTTATTAGATTTCACCTACGTACGTACCTATGGGGATAAATGGAAATGGTTTTAGTATGTGCACTGATGCGGTTTATTTCTGGGAGACGTGTGGATGCACCAGGTGTGAGTTCGGACTCAATTTGTATTTGAAGGAGAATGCTGCTCGTCTGACGACCCTTGGCTGACCGGGCGGAACCTGTGGCGACCTCGGGGTGATTCGGAGATCTGGGCTCGGATCAGAGGATTCGGATCCGAGGTCTTGTGTACCTGCAGACGGTCCTGAAACACCGGGGTTTGTCCCGGTGGCGGACCCTCCGACGATCTAGTCAGTCTCTGTGAGAGAGTAGCAATAACTAGGTGAATTTAAGTAGAAAAAGATTGATCACCTCAAAAGGTGGGTGAGGGTCTAGTATTTATAGAGAATTCCAACCGGGTTTGGATCCGTTTGGGGGCCGGGTCTGGACCCGAAAGCCCATGGGCCTGACGTGGCAGAGGGCCCAGGGGGTTTAGGGCAGACGTGGCCATACCAGGAGCGGTATAGGGCTGACGTGGCAAAACCCTGGGTGGTATTTGGAGCTGACATGGCTGATCGTGGGTCTTCTGTGCTTCGAGGAGAATTGGAGGGCCTAGGCGGTGCCAGGTCATTCCCCCGCTTCGCCAGAGAGGGGGGGGGACGGCCCGGGGGGCTATCACGGATCGGAGACCGAGGACCACTGAGGCTCGCCGGATACGAGGAGGCTGGTTCTGTGGGGGTGCACTTGAGGTTCGGCGCCGACCCTGTAATGGTTCGAAGCCGGACTAAATTGCTATTTTTACCTTTCTTGAGTGAGAGTTGTATTGGGCCCTGGTTGGGCCTTCAGGCCATTTTTACCCTACCACACAAGCCCCCCACTCTTGCGGGGGTGCGGGAGCTAGCCGGGGAGGAGTGTTCATGGTCGTGGAAATGGGATGGCGAATTGCTGGGCCCTCATGAGGGGGCCGCCCTGAGGCTTCCTGGGAAGATTGCCTAGGTGCCAGACCTAGCCTCGGGAGGGCGAGGGATTCTAGGTCGGCGCGGTTGAAGGCGAGTCGTGGGGCCTTCCTGAGAAGACTATCCTGGTGCTGGACCCGACCTCGAGCAGGCGAGGGACTTATGGGCCAACAAGGAGGGTGGCGAGCCGTTGAGCCTTCCTGAGAAGACTACCCTGGTGCCAGACCCGACCTCGAGCTTGGCGAGGGATTACGGGTCGGCAAGGGCGATGGCGAGCCGTGGAGCCTTCCTGAGAAGACTACCCTGGTGCTAGACCCGACCTCGAGCAGGCGACGGACTTATGGGCCAACAAGGGGGGTGGCGAGCCGTTGAGCCTTCCTGAGAAGACTACCCTGGTGCCAGACCTGACCTCGAGCTTGGCGAGGGATTACGGGTTGGTAAGGGCGATGGCGAGCCGTGGAGCCTTCCTGAGAAGACTACCCTGGTGTTAGACCCGACCTCGAGCAGGCGAGGGACTTATGGGTCAACAAAGGGGGTGGCGAGCCGTTGAGCCTTCCTGAGAAGACTACCCTGGTGCCAGACCTGACCTCGAGCTTGGTAAGGGATTACGGGTTGGTAAGGGCGATGGCGAGCCTTGGAGCCTTCCTAAGAAGACTACCCTGGTGTTAGACCCGACCTCGAGCAGGCGAGGGACTTATGGGTCAACAAGGGGGGTGGCGAGCCGTTGAGCCTTCCTGAGAAGACTACCCTGGTGCCAGACCCGACCTCGAGCTTGGCGAGGGATTATGGGTCGGTAAGGGCGATGGCGAGCCGTGGAGCCTTCCTGAGAAGACTACCCTGGTGTTAGACCCGACCTCGAGCAGGCGAGGGACTTATGGGCCAACCAAGGGTGGGGGGCGAACCGTTGTGCCTTAGGACTGTTGGGCAGGGTAGCCTGCCGTCTTTTGCAGAGTATTGAAGGCGCCCCGGGATCTGTGCGACGTACCAATTTCCCAGGGGCCTTAATGGCGCCGCCTAATAAATGTATGGCGCATGGTCTTCCGTCGTTTGGTTTTCCCCACGTCATAAAAGCTGGTTTATGGGGGAGGCTATAAGTACCCCTCTCCGCAGCGGGTTGGATCACAGCAAGAGTGGTCTACGGGCCCTCCAAGGTGTCTGCTACGGCGGACGTCTGCCTTTTGCAAAATTTTTCCTTTGGTTGTGTTAGAGAGGTGGTTTCTCTGCCGCCCCGATCTTCTCTTGGATCTGATCGCTCTGATACGGCCGCCAGATCCAGGGGGGATCGGGGCGAGAGGGGTAACGACCGAAATTCGGACCAATAGATGAGTAGCCTCGGATTGGTGATGCTTCTGCCGTCTGGATCCTTTTTCGGGACAGACGACCCTGATATGGTTGTTTGGCCCGAGAGAGATCCAGATGGGAGGGGCATCTACCAAACCCCAGGCTTGGGGCCGGAATGCCCCGGATAGGTGGGTCGTCTCCGATTGGAGGTCGGCCACTCTGTCTTCAAATAGGGCCCCAGGTGATGGCGGTTTCTGTCTCACCCTCGAACAGTTTGGGGTTTCGTCCGCTGAGGCTGTAAGCCCCGAGCTGCTCGCGGGTGAAAGGGGAATCGGTCGAGTCCTGGAGCCCGGGGCGTCTGTCTAAGGGCGGCGCCTTAAACCTTTAAGTAAAAACGTTCTCTTTGCCGAAGGCCCCCTCCGAACTGACCCCCTCATCTGGCTGCCAGTCTGGTGTTGGACGACGTCAGCAGCGCACGTTTTGAGGTTGTGGCGCGATTTCCCAGGCGGCAGTTGCACGTCAAATAGGTGAACAGTTCTTGCGGGAATCGAGGAGTCGCTTTCGTCCTTTATAAATACTCCCTCCTCTCCCCTTCTAGCCCACTCCTTTCTTGCTGCCATTTTTTGTTCAAAAATTTCTCCACACCTTAGCGCTCGCCCCTGCAACTTGTTGTACTAGACTCGCCCTTCCGAAGTGAGGTGAGTTGGTAAGTTTGTTTAGTTTTAGGCACAGATGGGTAGGGCTCAGTCTGGCTCGTCAGCGTCGACATCTACGGGGGAAGTGAAACATGTTTCCGACTCGACTTCGTGGGAGGAGCCCGTAGGTGAGGAGGAGGAGGTACATGGTGTGAGGCCGTTACGCTCCCGACGTCCCTTTGTGGTGGAGAGTAGTGAGTCGGGGGAGACGAACGATGGCTCGGGCGGCGTCCGCGTTTTGGAGTTGACTTTCGAGGAAGAGGGAGGCGAGGGTGGTATTGTAAAGAGATCCAGAGTTCAGGGTGCGGGCCCGAGTTCCATGTCGACCGTCTTGGGGCCCTTATTCACTCCCTCGCCGGAGCGAACCAAGACGAAGAAGAAGAAGGCTCCGAGGAAGGCAGGACCAGGGACTGGTGGTTCGAGCCAGGCGCCCGTATACCGTAATTTGTGGACAGGTTCGCCCGTGCAGCCGAAGCCTTTCCGTCAGTATCCTAATGACCTATCTGACAAGGAGCTCTTTGGGGTGCAGGCTTCCTCGCCGAGTCGGAAGAGGGGGACGATGGACGCGATTCTGACCGTCTTGGAGGGCGGGGACTTGGAGGTTTTGCAGCTGGCATACCACATAGGTCCTGGCTATGAATTGATGCTGCTGAGCCCTACTCTGCGCCCAACCGATCCCTTATCCGCTTGGTGCTGCGTCTTCCCAGTGGACGCCTTCATCTCTGGACTGAGACTGCCAGTCCACTCGTTTGTTCGGGAAGTGTTGAACTGGGCCTCCTTGGCTCCGATGCAGTACGGGCCGAACTCTTGGAAGCAGATAATCTGTCTCATACTGATGTGCGAGGCACGGAAGGTACCCCTGCGGTTGAACGTGTTCCGAGCGATGTTGATGATCAGTTCGGCGGCTGAGGGCATTTACTATATCTCTCCCCGGAGTAAGAGGAAGGTTGTACATAGCCACCCGGACTCTATTAAGGATTGGAAGAAGAAATATTTGGTGATTCGGAGTGCAGAGCCTTGGGACATTCCGACTAGATGGAACTATTCCAAGCCGAGCTACCCTGCGCTGAGGCAGGGGGATCTGTCGGCCGAGGAGTGGGGGTTTGTCGAGCGCCTCCGTTTGTCCCCTAGTATCGATTGGACGAAGGTGACGGAGGCCCATCTGGCGAGCGTCGGACTGAGCCCAGCTGTTCTGTGTATGTAGTTGTTTCTTTTCTCTCGGTCTTTTCGTGCTTTCCTGCTTATTGCTTCTTAATGGTTTTTTCCGCAAATATGGATGAGGCATCGATCAAAGCCAGGAGGCTCGCCACGAAGAAGGAGAATGCCGAGAAGAAGAAGGGGGAGTCGGTGAAGAGGCCGAGGGAGCCGCCCCTGGTTATCTCGGAGGTCCCGCTTGAGCCGAAGGCCAAGTGGGCTCGCTCGGAGACGAGCAAGGGGATGGCCCCTTCGAGGGGTAAGGGTCCAGCGAGGGCGTCTGATCTCAACAAGGGGAAAGGTCCCTTGGTAGAGGTGGAGGAGGAGGACCCGGTGGTGGAGATGTTGCGGCAACGGTGGGCGCCGGACTGGTCGGTTCGGATGGGCGACTGTCTGACCGGGGAAGCCCAGGCTATTGAGGTGGCAGAGAAGCTGGCGACCCCTCGTGATCGCCAAGCGATGGAGAGTGAGCCCGTAGAGGTGGCCTTTACGCGCCTGGCGCAGGCCACCGTGCTGGTAAGCTTGTCGACCCCCTCTTTCTCGTTAATCTTGCTTCGGGAGTTCTTCCCTTATCAGTGTTATGTTGGCCACAGGCTTGTATGCAGGGGGCTAATGTAAAGAATCTTTACGAAGCGTCCCTGTCGCAAGAGCGGGTTCGGGCGGACAAGAGCGAGCGGGAGATGAAGGAGATGCGGATCGAGCTCGAGGGTTCGCATAAGAGGGAGCAGAAGATGAAGCTCGAGCTCGAGGCTCAGGACACCGAGTAGGGGAAGAGGGTGGTCTCCTTGAAGAAGAAGTTGGCCAAGGAAAAGGAGGAGTTGACGGCTGCGTTTGCCAAGGAGAGGGCCGAGTTGACGGATGCGGGTCAGCGGATGGTGATCAAGGCCCAGGATGAGTGCTACGCGAAGGCCCTCAGCCATGTGAGGCACTTCTACCCGTCCGTCGACCTGTCCGGTTTCGAGTATGACATGGAGATTGAGGGAATACCGAAGACTCCGGCCGAGGAAGGGCCCGTTGGCAACCCGGCCGCCGACCCTCCTGCGAACCCGATCGACGCCGAGACGGGAAATCAAGTTGTGTAGTTTTATCTTTCTTTTTTCTCTCCTTTGATTGTATTCGCCTCCCGCGGGCTGGCCACCGCCCTTTTTGTAAGAAGTAGTACACTTTATAAAAAAGTATCTTTGACTGGCCAAGTGTTTTGACCTCGGGTATTTCCGAACCTCCTTCCTTATGGGCGTCGAGTCGGTACTCTTGCAGGTTGTGGCTTCCCTTCCCTAGGCGGACCCCCGTCGTCCTGATGCGGCGTGGCTTTGGAGCGAGGTTGAGGCATTGGAGACCACTTTGGCTCGGTACCTTGAGAGGGCCCGTACTGCTGACGCTGCCTTCGATTATCACAGGAACATGTCTGAAGCCCTTGACGAGGAGGCGAGCCGGCTGGGAAGGGCGATGCTGGATCGGGAACTCGGCGGTGCGAGCCTTGGACCGGCCGTGTTGGGTGTCTTGGTCCACTTCTGGGAGGTTACTTCGTGATGTTTTTCTTGAGAAAGAAATGGAGATACACCGCCATAATATCATGCTGGGTGCCTCGGCATCTTCTTCGGTCGGGTCGGCAAACAGAGGGGTTTCCTATGCGAGGCTGCTATGGTTGCGTATGCGATCAGATGACGCCCAGAGCTCCGTGGCTGGGGAGTCGTCCGTGGCTGAGCTTAAGGACCATTATAACAAGGAGAGGGATTTTAGTCGCTCGTTTGGAGTAATCCCGTTCTTCCAGTTTGAGATGAGAGGAGTGGTCCTGTAACCACCATCGTTCGCCATACCACTAGCCGAAGCAAAGACCGTTACATGGAGAGCCCACCGACCCGCGAGGGATCGAAGTGGGGTCTTAAGGAGAGTCCCTAGCTCGGATTCGGTTGGAGCCTATCGAGGCGTTGGGGACGATACTGGAGTGAGGACTCAGGCGCCGATTTCATTATCTGGCGTTTAGGGTTTCAAAAAAGAGGTCTCTTTCGTATAAGGTACGGAGGGCCGCTAAGACGGTCCTGTACACAAGAGTGTTTACACAAAAAATCGGTTTACATTAAGCCAGGCTAGAGCCTATGTTTGCCCTTCGAGGAGTGTTATCCGGCACTTGGCTTCGACTGGGGCCTTCTCCCACTTGGTGACAGATTTGGAAGCAGGGCCGTCCCTCTCAGGATTGAACTTGACGGCGTCGAGGGAGAACACACCCCCCCCCCCCCCCCCCCGACGGTGGTCATGTAGCACGATCGCGCTGCTTCTTGGCTACCCCGGACAGTGCCGACCCCTTGCGGGGTGGGAAACTTGAGTTTCATATGGTAAGCCGAGGGCACCGCTTGGAGGGAGCATAGTCCGGGTCGGCCAAGTATGGCGTTGTAGGCTGCCTTGACGTTGACCACCATGAAGTCCATGGACTCGGTCCTTTTGACAGGAGCCGATCCTGCAGTCACGTCGAGGGTGACAATCCCTTCTATCACGACAGGGACGCCGGAGAACCCCTGCAAGGTGTATCCGGCCGGCTTGAGCCTGCCTCTAGGTAGCTTGAGATTCTCGAATGCTTCGAGGAAAAGGATATTAACCGAGCTGCCGTTGTCCATGAGGACTCGGCGAACTTCACAATTAGCCATGTGGAGACAAATGACGAGGGCATCGCAGTGGGGTAGGCGGACGCCCTTGAGGTCCTCTCCCGAGAAGGAGACCAGCATCGGTTGTATCTTGGGCGAGGAATTGTTGCGGACAGCATTTACTTCCCGGATGAAGGCTTTTCGGGAAGTATTTGAATTTCCTCCCATGGGCCCTCCGTGGACACAATGCAAGATGAAGGGCGCCTCCGCGGCTCCCTCGGAGTCGGGATCCTGACCTTGGATGTGGTTCGGAGTAGGGTTCGGAGGCGAGGTCCTCCGGTTCCTAATGTCTCGCCGATCCCGTGGGACTTCTCGGGTGAATTCTCGGAGGTACCCCCTGGAAATGAGCTCCTCAATCTCGTCTTTCAGGGCTCGGCACTGGTCGGTTTCGTGCCCGTGATCTTTGTGGAAGCGACAGTAGAAGCGCTGGTCTCGGTTCTTGCCGTTGTTAGGCCGGGGGGGTAATCGAACAATGCCTTTGTCTTCGATTTCTAAGAGGATGATACGTTATGTGTCAAGGGAGTGTACCTCTCGAAGTGGGGGACCGGCGGGACCTTCTTCAAGGCCCCCGCATCCCTTGGAGCTTTCTTCGATGGTTCAACCTCTTCGACTTTCCGCTTTCCCTTCCCGATGGCCTCCTTGGTATCTTCGGGGTTAAGGGCCTCTTCTGCCCTAATGTATTTCTCGACCCTGTTGAGGAGGTCGGGAAAGTCGACGGGGGGTTTCTTCGCCAGAGAAGCCTTCAGTTGTCCATGACGGACGTTGTGCCGAAATGCCGCAGAGGCGACGCCCGGATCGAGGGAGGAGACCGATCTTGCTTCTGCGGTAAACCTCCGTACGAACACTCTGAGTGACTCCCCCTCTATCTGTCGGAGCCCCAGTAATGAGGCGCTGGTCCTTTCGGCCTTCCGGCTAGTGACAAAGTGGGCAAGAAAATTGCCCTCTAGTTGGTCGAAGGAGTAAATGGAGCCGGGGGCGAGCTTCGAGAACCATTCACGAGCCGGGCCCCGAAGGGTGGCCGGGAAGGCTCGGCACAGCAGGGGGTCTGAGGCGCTGTGAATCATCATGAGGGTTTTGAAGCCCTCCATGTGATCAGCAGGATCTCCCTCGCCGTCGTAGGTCTCGAATTGAGGGGGTCGGAAGTTCCTGGGTATTTCTGCCTGGAGGATGGGGGCGAAAAAGGGAGGTCGGATAGGCCTGTACCCCTGAGCCGCTCTTTGGCCGCCGTCCCCTATGTGATCGAGGCGATCTTCCATTTCTTGGAGGCGCCTTAGGAGTACGTCATCGTCTTCTGGCTGGATTGTTGATGGTCGGGACACGCTGGCCTCGGTGTCCGACCTGGTTTGGGAATGGAGGGTTTCTCCCCTGGGGGCAAGTCGGAGAGCCCTAAGAATTTCTCTTCGGAAGTCCTGAAACTCCTCCTGAGTGACGGGGGCTCCCTCGACCCTGTTCGGCTAGCCTGAAGGTTACCTTCCGATGCGGCTGAGTGCGGGCCTCCGTCTCTCGGGCGGTGGTCGTGGATGGTTCGGGGCCGGGTTGGAAGCGGCCCTTCCCCTGCTGCGGGTGATTTGCCGGTTGACGATTATTCCTCGTAGGTCGGTGATATGGCTAAAAATGGGGTTAAATCGGGACCGTCTAGATCCAGCACGAATCTTGAAGCACGGGGGTAAAAAGGTAATTTCACATACAGATGGATCCAAAACGGGTATTGGGCCTCCTTCTCACAAAACCAACCACCCGCGAATAGATCCACTTCAACTGGGCACGGGTCCCGACCCGATACAAGCCCGGTCCACCAAGAAGAGAATCAGGCCACTGATTTGACTAAATCAAATCAATAAGCCTGATTAGCTCTCACCAGGGAATCAGGACCTAATTTCCTAAAACAGAATAGGAGGATTTTTCTCCTGGCTGTTAGGCAGGAAATCAGGATCCTAACCGTTCCAAAAGCGACTATAAATACAACCTCTCTACCACCAAGACCAGGTTAATCACTTTTTGACCATTTCAGCTCTTTCTTAATCTTTTTCTGATTACTGACAAGAGCGTCGGAGGGTGCGTCGCCGGAATCAACCCCGGTGTCTCGCACTTCCTTACAGGTTGCGGCAGGAGCAAGAGGGCCGAGTCAATTGTTCAGGTTCTTCTTGGATTCACAAATTCTATCTGTTTACCCCCACACCGAAATCAGCGGTAACAGATTGGCGCCGTCTGTGGGAAAACCACACGAACAGCCTCAGCCCATTCTCCGTCGTCCTCGACAGTCATGCCGCCGAAGAAGGTCAGATCTAGAGGGTCGAACCGTGCGGGCAATCTCGCCGACCCGGCGAATGAAGCCCCGGTCAATCCCATTCCTCAGTCCGACCCAAATCCGACGGCCCAGCAGGTCCCACCTCCTCCTCCCAAGCAGCAGCCCAACAATGGTCCGTCCGGCCATAACGGTCGGAAGGAGAAGCAGCCTCTCAATCCGGGCCATGTCTCGGTCCATAATGGGTCCTCGGACTCCATGGCTTCTCATCATCCCGACCTCCGCATCACACTTCTGAACCGCCAGAAGGACGACGACCTCCGCACCCATCTCGACGAGAGGAGGGCCCGAGAGGGAGCCTCCCGCCAGCGTCAGGGTGAGCGGTCCCCACGTCGCCGAGACACCAGAAGGTCCCCGGACCGCAGAGGCCGAGCAGCTTCCCCCGAGCGCCGAAGGAGGAGGTCCCGCTCCCCCGGGGATCGGCGCCGTCCGAGGGATCGAGATGTGCCTATCAGTCGAGCCGAATTCCTCCAGTTTCAGGAGACCGTTCTGCAGGCCTTCAATCTTCGGCAGAACGTCCAGAATACACAGAGGGCTCCAACGCCCCCCAGGAATCCCAGTCCTCGGTGCCGAACCAGGAGCCCTTCCCCGGCTCCCAGCCACCAACAACGAGAACAAAGCCCTCGCCGGTCCCAGGACTACCGGCGCCGCAGTCCACGCTCCCCTTCCTATGAAGAGGAGTCCGGGGGGTCGTACGACTACCAGCGGAGGGACGACGCCCTCATCCGCCGTCTCCATGAGGTGGAAAGGCGTATCGGCTGCATGGACAGGGAGGAAGAGTCCCGAGCAGGAACCTTCCGTCCCAGCCGACCCCCCTTCTCACGGTCGATCATGGAGGCCCACATACCGAGGAGTTTCAAACCGCCGCAGTTTGAAACATACTCAGGGGAATCCGACCCGGTCGACCACGTCGAGAGCTTCAAGACCCTGATGCTGATCCGTCAAGCTTTCGATGCGGTGCTCTGTAGGACCTTCCCTGCCACCCTCAGGGGGTCGGCTCGGGAATGGTATTCCAGGCTCGCCCCCTCATCCATCTTCTCATTCGAGCAGTTCGAAACGCTGTTCATTACTCACTTCGTGAGTAGCCGGCGAGCCGAGAAGACGAGTCTTTCCCTACTGAACCTGCGGCAGGAGAAGGAAGAAAAGTTGCGGGACTATGTGAAAAGGTTTACCGCAGAAGTCAGGTCAATTGCTTCCTTAGACCAGTCCGTGGCCACCGTGGCGTTCCAGTCGAACGTCCTTAACGCCAACCTCCGATCATCCCTGGCCAAGAAGCCCCCGCATGACTTTGCCGACCTCCTCCTGAGGTGCGAGAAGTATATCCGAGCAGAAGAGGCCGAAGCCCTTCCCAGCTTTGGGGGGCCCTCCGCAGGGTCGAAAAGGAAGGCGACAGGGGAAGAAGGGTCCAAGAAAGCTCAGAAGGATGTGGGCGGTCAGCGCCGCCCTCCCCCCCAGGTTCGAGAAGTTCACTCCCCTCACCACTAATGTCTCCACTATCCTCATGGAGGTGGAGAAGGAGGGGGTCATCCCTCCAGCCCCGAGGATGCACACCCCGGTGAAGAGGAGGGACAAAGATAAGTGGTGTCGGTACCACCGAGACCACGGGCACGATACGAATGACTGCCGGGCTTTGAGAAATGAGATCGAAGCCCTCATCTGAAGGGGACAGTTGGCCAAGTTCGTGAAGGCTAACGATCGGACAGACCGCCACTCCCCTCCGCCTCGGGGGGCTAACAAGCGCTCCGAGCGGCGCGAAGAGACACCCGAGTTCGAGGAGGAACGGGTTCTGCACTTGATCCACGGAGGCCCCATGGGGGGCTCCTCTAATTCCTCCCGGAAGGCCTTCGTCCGAGAAGTCAACTCGGTCCATAGTGCCCCTCCCCCGAAAGGTCTCGGCATCCCAGTGTCTTTCTCCGATGCCGACCTGGAAGGAGTCCGAACCCCCCACTGCGATGCCCTCGTCATCGACCTCTGCATGGCCAACTTCAAGGTGCAGAGGATTTTGGTGGACAACGGGAGTTCGGTCAATATCCTTTTCCTCTCGGCCTTCCGAGGCCTGCAGCTGTCCCGAGACCGCCTCAAGCCGGCCGGTTACACTCTCCACGGGTTCACGGGGGTCCCGGTAACCGTCGAAGGGGTGATAACCCTAGACGTTACTGCGGGAAGCGCCCCTACTACCCGGACCAAGCCGATGGACTTCATGGTCGTCGACGTCCCGGCGGCATATAATGTCATCCTAGGCCGCCCCGGCCTAGCCGCTCTGGAGGCTGTCCCCTCGGCATACCATTTGAAAATGAAGTTCCCCACTCGCTCGGGAGTAGGGGAAGTCAGGGGAAGCCAGGAAACAGCTCGGAAGTGCTACATGACTTCCACCGGGGGACCAGTGCTCTCGCTCGAGACACTAGAGATCCCCAAGCCGAAGGCCCGCCCAACGTCCGAGCCGGCGGACGAGTTAGAAGAAGTACTCTTCTCAGACGACGATCCGGACCGAAAATTCCTCGTCAGCAAGTCCTTGCCGACCGTGCTGTTCTCCGACTTGGTGAGGTGCATCCGGAATAACCGCGACCTATTTGCTTGGTCGGCCGCGGATATGCCCGGCATCTCCGAGGACTTGCTCGTCCACCGCCTAAGCGTCGAACCGGGGTGCAAACCGGTCCAGCAGAAGAGGCGAAAGTTCGCTCCCGAGCGACAGCAGGCAATCAAGGAGGAAGTAGATAAACTTCTAAAGGCCAAGTTCATACAGGAGGTAAATTATCCCGAGTGGCTGTCGAACGTTGTGATGGTCAAGAAGTCCAATGGCTCGTGGAGGATATGCATTGACTTCACCGACCTGAACAAGGCGTGTCCGAAGGATCCATTCCCTCTCCCGAACATTGACACCCTCATTGACGCCACCTCGGGTCATGAGCTCCTCAGCTTCATGGATGCCTTCTCGGGGTACAATCAAATCCGGATGTTCCCTCCGGACATCCCGAAGACCTCCTTCGTCACCGACCAAGGCCTCTACTGCTACCGGGTCATGCCGTTCGGTTTGAAGAACGCAGGCGCCACCTACCAACGCCTCGTCAACAAGGTCTTCCAGAACCAGATCGGCCGAAACATGGAGGTGTACGTTGATGACATGCTTGTCAAGAGCATCCACGGCACCGACCATGTTGCCGACCTCCAAGAGGCCTTCGGCGTGTTGAGGAAGCACAACATGCGGCTGAACCCGAACAAGTGTGCGTTCGGGGTCTCCTCGGGAAAATTCCTCGGCTTCATGGTAAGCCAGCGAGGAATCGAAGCTAATCCCGAAAAGATTAAAGCCATATTAGACATGGCCCCGCCTCGGAACGTCAAGGAGGTGCAAAAGCTCACTGGCCGGCTCGCTGCTATCGGCCGGTTCCTTTCCAAGTCGGGGGAAAAGTGCCTTCCCTTCTTCAAAGCCCTCAGGGGGGCCAAAGGTTTTGAATGGGGCCAATCGCAACAGGAATCATTCGACCAGCTGAAGGCTTATTTGGTGAACCCCCCGTTGCTCAGCAAACCGGTCCCGGGCGAGACTCTCTTCGTCTACTTGGCAGCCTCCGAGCAGACCCTAAGTGCTGTCTTAGTAAGGGAGGAGGACCGGACCCAAAGGCCTATCTACTACGTGAGCAAGGTGCTCCGGGACGCCGAGCTCCGCTATCCGAGGATAGAGAAGATAGCCTACGCCCTGATCATGGCTGCGAGAAAGCTTCGGCCATACTTTCAATCCCACTCGGTCGTTGTCCTCACCGATCAACCCCTCAAGCAGATCCTCCACAAGCCGGAGACCTCGGGCCGGCTGATGAAGTGGTCCATAGAGCTAAGTCAGCATGACATCTCCTATCAGCCTCGGACGGCAATTAAGGCACAGGCTCTCGCCGACTTCATCGTAGAATCCACTATCCCCGAGGTCGGCCACGTTCCGAATGGGCCCCCCATTTGGACAGTTTTTGTGGACGGATCCTCTTGTAATGAAGGAAGCGGCGCCAGAATCATACTGAGCAGCCCTGACAACTTCGTCCTCCAGTACGCCATCCGCATGAACTTCAAAGCCTCGAACAACGAAGCGGAGTACGAAACGCTCATCGCCGGACTTGGTCTCGCCCGAAGCGCTGGAGCCCAGCGCCTCCGGATTCACAGTGATTCCCAGCTAGTCGTGAACCAAGTCTTGGGCGAGTATGAGGCCCGGGACGAGCGAATGGCGAAGTACCTCGCCAAGGTCCGGGATCTCATGAGCCGGTTCGAAGAGGCCACCATCGAACGAGTCCCTCGGGAAGAAAATTCACAGGCCGATGCCCTCTCCAAATTGGCTTCGTCCTCACTTCAAGGTCTTGAACAGACCGTGCTGATTGAAGTCCTATCTAAGCCAAGCATCGAAGACGAGCCACCTAGCTCGGTGGAGTCATTGTCGGTCATGCTGCAGGACAATTGGATGAAGCCACTGGTAGAATTCCTAAGGGACGGAGTTCTGCCCTCGGATCCCAGGGAAGCACGCCGAGTCAGAACTCGGGCCGAGCGCTATGTCTTGATCGAGGGCATCCTATACAAGCGCTCCTTCTCTCAAATAGATGGCCGACCATATCTGAGGTGCCTCTCTCCGGATCAGGCCGAATATGCCCTACAGGAGCTTCATGAAGGCATCGGAGGGGCACACTCCGGATTTAGGTCTTTGGCCCGGAAAGCTTTGAACTATGGGTACTTCTGGCCGACCCTTCTCCAAGACGCCGAGCGACATGTTCGGCAATGCAGCACTTGCCAGAGACACTCCAACATCCGACGCCTCCCTCAGGCCAACCTCGCCTCCCTGTCGAGCCCTATCCCCTTCGCAATGTGGGGAATGGACTTGCTAGGGCCTTTCCCTCCGGCTCCAGGTCAGTTCAAGTTCTTGGTCGTAGCCATCGACTACTTCTCAAAGTGGGTCGAGGCCGAGCCCCTCGCCACTATAACCGAGAACAAGGTGGTGCAGTTCTTCTGGAAAAGTGTCATCTGCAGGTTCGGAGTCCCCCGCGTCCTCGTGACGGACAACGGTACTCAGTTCACTGGTGCGGTGTTCCGAGCTCTGTGTGATGACCTCGTCATCCAACAGCGCTTCTCGTCCGTCTCCCACCCTCAGTCGAACGGACAAGCTGAGAATGCTAATCGGCAGATCCTTGCAGGCATCAAGAAAAGGTTGGACAAATGCTCCAAAGGTTTGTGGGTCGACCAACTCCCCAATGTCTTGTGGAATTACCGCACAAGCAAGCAGACCCCCACCGGGGAGTCCCCTTTCAATCTTACATACGGGGCCGAGGCCGTGATTCCCCTCGAGGTCGGGATACCTTCTCCTCGCCTCGTTGCCTACAGCGAGGAGCAGAATGCCCGAGACCTCAGAGCAAGTTTAGATCTGGTGGACGAGCTGAGGGAGAGAGCGTCAATTCGGCAGCAGAATTACAGAAGAAGAGTCGAGTTGGCCTACAACAAGAAGGTCCGACCCGCCAACCTTAAGCAAGGAGATTTAGTCCTGAGGAAGCTAGCCATATCCTTCCCCGGTCAGAAGAGCAAGCTAGCTTCGAACTGGGAAGGTCCGTACCGGATCACGAAAGTTGTTCGGCCTGGGGCATACCGTCTCGAAGACATGGAAGGCAGAGAGCTTCCGAGGACCTGGAATGCCGACCACCTCCTAAAATACCAAGAGAGCGTTCCGACGCCACTCTAAGTAACAAGGGGTATCGGGCCATTCCAATCCTCCGACTTGTAACCCATTTTTTCATAAATTGTACTATGTAAAACGGTTCGCCGTCGAATATCAATAAAGAAAGCTCTGTTTGTGAATCTGCATGTTTTTCTCCCCCCTTATCACCTGCCTTTTATATTGTGATTTCAACCAATGGTTCGGAGTCCACGTTCGGCTCGGCCTCATTCCCTTGGTTCGTCTCCGGACGGATCAGAGGCAGACCGCCATTCCGAACTGCTCCCACAGCCGTTGAACTATACCGATGGTTCAGAGTCCAACACTCGGCTCGACTTTACCTCCTCGGCTCGTCTCCGGACGAACCAGGGGTAGATCGCCGTTCGGAATTGCTCCCACAGCCGTTGAACTATACCGATGGTTCGGAGTCCAACACTCGGCTCGACTTTACCTCCTCGGCTCGTCTCCGGACGAACCAGGGGTAGATCGCTGTTCGGAATTGCTCCCACAGCCGTTGAACTATACCGATGGTTCGGAGTCCAACACTCGGCTCGACTTTACCTCCTCGGCTCGTCTCCGGACGAACCAGGGGTAGATCGCCGTTCGGAATTGCTCCCACAGCCGTTGAACTATACCGATGGTTCGGAGTCCAACACTCAGCTCGACTTTACCTCCTCGGCTCGTCTCCGGACGAACCAGGGGTAGATCGCCGTTCGGAATTGCTCCCACAGCCATTGAACTATACCCAAGGTCCGGAACAAATAATCCGAACTCTTCTAACTATTAGCCGAAGCCCGAAGACCAAGACCTTCGGTCGGTTCCCGAGCAAGTGCCTTCCCGAGCGTGTAAACGGGAAAAATACACTTTCCCCTCAACTTTCGTGCGTGATCTCGATCAGACGGCTCAGATCTTGCCACCTGCACTAAACGACAAGATAACGTTTTCTTGGAGACTGAGCCACCTCGAGATTCGTGCCTACATTCAACGGCCCAGATCTCGCCACCTGCTCTAAACGACAAAATAGCACTTTCTTGAGCGCGGAGCTGCCTAGGAATTTGTGCCGTACCGCGTCAAAGCTGCTAAACGACAGAATACCGTACTCATGGGGACCCGTTCGGTTAAACAAACACGCTCGGTTCAAAGGTCTCGGCGCGACCAATGTAGTTACAAGCGAAAACAAATATGCAAAGCAACGAAAGGAAATTTCATTAATTGTCGGCGCACAATACAAAACATTCCATTACAAAGTGTTGGCAAACAAAACACACAATGCCCGACCCACTACACTTGTCTCTCATATAGAAACATCCTCACTAGACTTTTCGTCCTCCTCGGCTGGCAGCTCCTCTGCCTCCCCCCGGAGCTTCGCCATCACAGCCTGCAAGTGCTGCATCTCCGAGAGCAAGTCATCCCGCTCGGCAATAATCTTCGACTGGTTGTGCCGAATGCATTTGGCCCGAAGAGCGTTGCTGAATGCGGTTTGCGAGTCTTCATCCTCTCCTGTGGGGCTCAGCTCGACGATCCTATTCTCCAAGCGTTGGATCTCGGCTTCCCGGAGACTGAGGACAGACGAAAGGTGGACCCACTCACTCTCGGCTCGGCGTAACTTCAGGTCGGCACTCCTAGGGCTCAGAACCACCGTCCCAGAGGTGGCCTCAGATCCGGAGTCATCATTCAAACGTTCGGAGTCCGAGTCATGGATCGTCACCACGAGCTGAAAGAAAGGAAAAACGAATAACTCAACTTCAATACATTGCCGATGTCTAACACTTTAAAATTTTCCAAAAAGATTCGCATTCAGACATAATAGTGTTACAGACAGCCGAACCGACCCCATAATCAGGTTTTTACAATAACAAACAAAAAGGGAAAACGACATGATCAGGGCCTCTTCGGAAGGGGAATGCTTCGGTTTAGGGAAACGCGAGGACGACGAGGCCTGCCCTCCGAGCTCGACCCTAAACCAACGAAGCGCGATCCCCCTTCACTGCTAGTCCTAACAGCGGCGCCGACCGAAGCCCCGCTCGACGAAACAGCCGCGCTGCTCTGAGCATTGGCCGGACTCCGCCTGGTCATAGGGGAGCGCATCGCAAGTTCGTAAAACGTAATCCCCCTCTTGCTCTCCTCGCGAGTGCACGACGTGCTGCGAACGTTAGCTCTCTCCGGCGCGGGCTTGAGCGATGCGATCTCCTCCTCCAGTTCGACAATTCTATCCCTCAAGACGTCGTCCTTCGCCAACTTCTTCGGTCGAGGGGCCCTCAACGAGCCCGAGGCATTGGCACTATCAGTCGCAAGCTGTCGGTAATGGGTGACCTCGATCCCCCTATCTATGGTGATCCTTCTGAGCCTGTCGACTTCCGCCGATAGCCTCTTGCGCTCGGTTGACGCTTTCTCCAGTTCGGAAGCCAGCTTCTCCCCCTCCGCCGAACGTTCTTTCTCCGCTAGCTCCAAGTATTGGACCTCGGCCAAAAGGTTGTCATTCTTCTGCTCGGCGGCAGTAAGCTCTCTACGGAGATCCTCGACTTCGACTTCGGGATAGGGAGCTAAAGAGCGCTTCCGATGCTGGTACAGTTCGCGACCATACCTCCGCAGAGCTGCCTTCGTATCCTCCAGCTTGCCAAGCAGGAGATATCGATTATACCGGCTCTGAAAGAGCTCGTCCTTCGTTTTTGCCAGCTCCTTCCGAAGGTATTCAACCTCCGTGATCGGACCGAATCTCACCTGAAAAGCAGATTTAAATCTGAGGCCCAACACTTGAAGAAATTTATGCCAAATCAGACACTAAGTCCGAGACTCAACACTTGGACAAATTTTGGCCAAACAAAACATTTTTTTCATTCAAGATTCAAAGAGTTCTACAACAGCGGTGGCCAGTCCGCAGTTAGGCTTACAAAAACAAAAAAGAAAAAAGACAACCGAGTCAGGGGTCGACCTTTTTGTCGTTCGGGTCCGTCGACCCCTCGGCCTTGTCCTCGCCCTCGCTCCCGCCTCCGCCTTCGCTCCTGCTCTCCTCCTCGGAGTCGTCCTCCTCTTCCTCCTCGGCCTCGGCCTTCCACGGGTCCTCGACGGGTTCCGTCTCCCCCTCGGGGCCGATCAACCCCTCGGGGACAACCTCTTCCCCTTCCACGAGGTCGTAGAAGTTGTAGGAGGACGTATCGAAGCCCGGGTTCTTGGCGACCACATGTTGCAAGGCTCGACCGTAGGCATCCACCATATTCTGGAGCATGTGCAGCGCGGCCTCCTCCTGCACGGCCTTCTTCACCCTCTTCACCTTCCTGAAGAGTTTGGCCTTGATCTTCTCGGCCCCCTTCCGAGCGTCCTCCGCCTCCGACCGAGCCTTGGCCAGCTCCTCCCTCAGCTCGGCAGCCTCCTTCACCGACGCCTCGAGCTTGGCTGCCGTATCCTTCAGCTCGGCCACCTCCTTCTCCGAGGCTTCAAGCTTGGCCGCCGTGCCCTTTGACAGCTGAACGGCGTCGGCCAGCTGCTTCTCCAACCCCTCCATTTCGGCAGCCCTCTTCGTCGAGAGAAGCAGCTCGGAATCAAGCTGCTTCGCGACCTTGACGCGCTCCGCCCTCTTCTTCTCCTTCTCCTGATCCTTGTTCGCCAACTCCTCGACCAAGAAATTAAAGTGGCAGAGGGTCTGAAAGAGAACAACCCGTTAAAATCCGAGCCCAAGAACTTAGAAAAATTCTAAGGAAGAAAATTGGATAAAGAAGAGCTCAGCATACTCACCGACATGGTGTTCCGGGCAATCTGCATCACGGCGTCCCCTGCCATCCAGGCCTTCAGGGTCGCCCGGTCCTTCGGGGTCGGCAGGTGCCTCACCGCCTCCATGCAGATGTTCCCGTCGCCCAAAAATCCGTCGACGTTCATCACCTGCCAGTCGGGGACGAAGATCTGCTTATGACGCTCGGTCAAGATCTTCTCTGCGTTGGCAGTAAGGGGCGGAACTGGGAGGGACATCGCATCCTTCACCCCGAACACGCTGCTCGACGAACCGGGAGCATCCGCCTTCGGGGTCTGTACAGGCGCATCCGAGGCGAGGGGATCGGGGACCACGACCCCCCCCTGCTCGGGGATCGCAACCTTCGTCGGAGAGACAAGGACCTCGATCTCCCCCTCCTTGAGGACCGCAACCTTTGGTTGGTCGGCAGTCTTCACAACCGAGGCCTTCTTCGAAGCTCAGCTGTCCTGAGGCGCTGCCGACGACCTCTTCTTCTTCTCCTGCTCTGCCCTACCCTTCGCCACCAGAGCCTTGTAATCGAGCTTCATCGTCTCTGCAAAAGCCGAATGAAAAAACTTAGAAAAATTTTCATGAGCTTTAAACAAAGAAGTATAAATACCAGAAGCATACGAGGGTCGATCGGACTGAGACCCCCACGGAACAGATGCTCTTCGGTAATATCCTTCCAGCTGAGCGTCGGCAGAGCGAGGAGCTTCCTCTGGACCTCAGCCTCCTCAGCATTCAGCAGGACGTCCTTCTTTGTACGCTTGGGCAGGCCATCCTTCGCCCAAATTGTCGGTATCACCCATGGCGTCAGAGTTCGGACGAGGAAGTATTTGTCCTTCCAATGTTTGATCGAGTCCGGGTTCTCGATCAACTTAACTCCCGTCCGAGGAGAAAGGAAAAACCTCTGCTCGTCCCGCCTCGGCTGGCAAGGTCGGAAGAGACTCCGAAAGAGGTACATAGTCGGCTTGGCGCCGATCTCTTGGCATCGGTGGAGGAACGCCACGACGTGCCTCCATGTGTTCGGCATCAGTTGGGCGGGACTCAAACCGTACCAGACCAGGACTTCAACCACGAACGGGTGGAGGGGAAAGCGGAGTCCGGCAATGAGGGAGTCGACCGGAAAGACACATACGTCCGACGAGGACTTTGTGTTGGCTCGGAACCCCGGCCCAGGAAGGAGCAGTACGTACTCAAGAGGGATCTGGAAACCCTCTCAGATCAGACGAAGATCTGTCTCGGTAAGAGTCGAGATCCTGTGGTCAACCTCGGACAGCTCCCTAGGCTCGTTCTCCTCCACCAGCTTAGCCGTACCTTGAGTGACCCTCTCCAAGGTATCCTCGGCGTAATCCCGGACGCCTCCCACGCTCGACACGGTAATAGGCTGCCGACCAAACGCCCCCGCTCTCTTCGGCGTTTCCACTATCGTGATCACGGCTTTACCCTTTCGGGACTCCGCCGCGACTTCCTCGGGCACTTCGGCCACTTCACCCTCTTTATCCGGACGAACAACGTCTTGCTCGCTCGGCTCCATTACTCCCTTCCCTTTATCCCCTCGGCCAACGGCTTGCTCCGAGGCGGGGGTCTCAGCCGAAATCTTAACCATTTTTTCCTAAAAAGAGAAGGGAAAGAGACTGACCTTGAAGTGACAGGTGCGGTCGGAAAGTTCGCCGGAACTAGGAACGCTACCGCGATAGCTAACAACACCACCAGAGAGCTAAAAACTTCGAAGCGGAGTAAAAACTGAAGAGAGAGAGTAAAAGTGAAAAGTGAGACTTGGTCTTAGGGGGGGTGAAGATTTATAGTAAAATTGGGACGTCCCTTGGACTTCCAAACGAAAGTTTGCGACTTTTGGGCTGCTCTCGAAACGTCGCGAAGGCCCATCACCACTGTCTCCTTCACCAAGTCAACTGGCTTGTCTCCAGGGGATCCAAATCCGAGCTACAAGCAATCCAAACATGCCGGCAATAGGGTCCGGTCGGAATCCGAGCAAGCGCCTTCCCGAGCGTGTAAACGGGGAAAATTCACTTTCCCCTCAACTTTTGCGCCCGATCTCGATCAGACCGCCCAGATCTCGCCAAGAGCACTAAACGACAAGATAGTGTTTTCTTGGGAGCCGCACCCGTCTCGAGACGCGCGCCACCATCCAACGGCTTTGAACGCGCCACGACGCTCGGACGATTGAACCCTCGGACGCCCCACCTATGCCTAGAAGAACCTGGAAAAATTTTGATTCAGTTTTGAGGCGCCGCCCTCGGCGAGCGCCCCCCAGGTCCCGTGTCTCGGCTGGTATTCCACCGACCCACGGGCCCCGATCAGAAACAGATCGGCACTCCCCCCATCTCTAACTCCTCCGGGCTGACATCCATCAGAAGCCATCAGCCCGGAAGGAAGACAGAGATGGGAGGGGACCCATCAACACTAAGAGATCAGGAGAAACGCACCGTTCCGAGCCAGTTGTTTCCAACTGGAAGGCACGGCTTGTCAGAGGACTCTGACCACAGCGCCTTCACAGTTGAAAACAACGGACTCGGACGGTCCGGAAGCCCGAGCCACGACTCATGATGGAGAAGCGCACCATTTCGAGCTAGTTGGTTGCAACTGGAAGGCTCAGTTTGTCAGAGGACTCTGACAGCGGCGCCTTCACAGTTGCAACAAACGGACTCGGATGGTCCGGAGATCGGCCTCGGACATGGATCATCACCTCTCCCACCAAGACCTCCGCTTACTTCGACACTCACTTCGGAGCAACCAAAGAAAGCAGAAGATCTTGGTGGAAGAACGACCACCCGTCCTTCCGACAAGGCCCACACCCCAGGTCCGGACTATGGTCGTCGCCACTACTGCCTTATCCCCTCCCGCTCCTGACATCCCCTTCGGAGCAGTGAGGAACGGGAGAAGAATAAGACAACAGAGTGACCACCCGTCCTTCTGAAGTAACTCATCCCTCGGGTTCGGACTACGGTCGTCACCACTACTACCTCGTTCCCCCCTCGCTCCTGACATGCACTTTGGGGCCGTCAGGAACAAAGGGAAAACCAGGCAGAAGAGCGGCCACCTCTCCGGACCTCAAGAGAGGAGCTACCCAAGGCAGATGCCTCTGAGGTCTGAAACTCAATGTTGATTGCGACTGAAATGACAAAGGGAGTGGGGTACTTATAGCCTGCCTCCAAGAACCCGCCATTATGACCCTCGAAAGTTGAAACGCCACGCATTAATTAAAGGAATTATCCTTAATGACATCGGGAAGGCGGAACGCCACACAAGTCCCGAAGCACCATTAATACCATTGGGAACAGAGCCATCTCGGATTGCCAAAAACCACAGTCCCTCGGTCGGCTGCCGAGCAAGTGCCTTCCCGAGCGTGTAAACAGGGAAAACTCACTTTCCCCTCAACTTTCGCGTCTGATCTCAATCAGACGCCCAGATCTCGCCGAGAGCACTAAAAGACAAGATAGTGTTTTCTTGGGAGCTGCGCCTGTCTCGAGATGCGCGCCATCATCCGACGGCTCAGATAGCGCCACGTCACTCGGACGACCGAAGCCACGCCACCTCGATCGACTTCCGAGCAAGTGCCTTCCCGAGCTGGTAAATGGAGAAAAAAGACACCGAGCTACTTAAACCGTTGGATCTCTCAGAAACTCGCAATCCCAATGATAAACGGCCCAGATTGCGCCGCGTGTACTAAAAGACAAGATAGCATTTTCTTGGGAACCGCGCCCGTCTCGAGATGCGCACCAGCATCCGACAGCTCAGATGGCGCCACGTCACTCGGCCTGCCGAACCCCCTACCTCCGGTCGGCAGTCGAGCAAGCGCCTTCCCGAGCTCGTAAACGGAGAAAAACGCTGCCGAGCTGTAACAACCGTCAGATCTTTACGAAATTCGCACTCGTCCATGATCAACGGCTCAGATCGAGCCACGTCATTAATCGGTATTTAAATCGTTTTTCATTTATTTAAATTGTTTTATTTATTTAAAAATTGCGAAAAAATTACTAAGAATTCGGGAAAATTAACTAAAATTTCTGGAAAATAATTGGAAACTTGGGGGGACATTTTCGAACCCCTAGACGAACAATTATTACCCAGGATGTACCGTTAAAGACCCCCGAACGATTAGTGAACACGTCGCAAAATTAAATAAATAGTCCGAAAAAATAGATAAAAACCCTCAAATACCCGATGTGACCCGAGAACAGCCCGCGACGTCAAAAGTTGCCTCACTACCCCCTTTCTAGATTCAAAATCCCACATTTGGACTCCGATACAACTCCACCAGCCACTAAAACAGCTAGACTACTCCTCAAAGTCTGATCACACTCAATCTTTAGGAGTGGGGGGCTCGTGATATGGCTAAAAATGAGGTTAAATCGGGACCGTCTAGATCCAGCACGAATCTTGAAGCACGGGGGTAAAAAGGTAATTTCACATACAGATGGATCCAAAACGGGTATTGAGCCTCCTTCTCACAAAACCAACCACCCGCGAATAGATCCACCTCAACTGGGCACGGGTCCCGACCCGATACAAGCCCGGTCCACCAAGAGGAGAATCAGGCCACTGAATTGACTAAATTAAATCAATAAGCCTGATTAGCTCTCACCAGGGAATCAGGACCTAATTTCCTAAAACAGAATAGGAGGATTTTTCTCCTGGCTGTTAGGCAGGAAATCAGGATCCTAACCGTTCCAAAGGCGACTATAAATACAACCTCTCTACCACCAAGACCAGGTTAATCACTTTTTGACCATTTCAGCTCTTTCTTAATCTTTTTCTGATTACTGACAAGAGCGTCGGAGGGTGCATCGCCGGAATCAACCCCGGTGTCTCGCACTTCCTTGCAGGTTGCGGCAGGAGCAAGAGGGCCGAGTCAACTGTTCAGGTTCTTCTCGGATTCACAAATTCTATCTGTTTACCCCCACACCGAAATCAGTGGTAACAGTCGGGCTGGACTGTACGGGTGGCGCTTCGCCGGGATCCCTGATGGGAATCTCCATGCCTTGATGCGCGTGGCCCAGCATTGGCATTTGGTGGGGGTGTGTCCCGTCGGTTGACGGAGGACGCGGCCCCCTGGCCTCTGGAGGCCATGGGAGTTCGGCTATCGAGGTCGCTCGGTAGTCGGGCTCGGGTCGGCTTCTGAAGCAGAGTTTCCCACAGACGGCGCCAACCTGATGCGGTTTATTTCTGGGAGACGTGTGGATGCACCAGGTGTGAGTTCGGACTCAATTTGTATTTGAAGGAGAATGCTGCTCGTCTGACGACCCTTGGCTGACCGGGCGGAACCTGTGGCGACCTCGGGGTGATTCGGAGATCTGGGCTCGGATCAGAGGATTCGGATCCGAGGTCTTGTGTACCTGCAGACGGTCCTGAAACACCGGGGTTTGTCCCGGTGGCGGACCCTCCGACGATCTAGTCAGTCTCTGTGAGAGAGTAGCAATATCTAGGTGAATTTAAGTGGAAAAAGATTGATCACCTCAAAAGGTGGGTGAGGGTCTAGTATTTATAGAGAATTCCAACTGGGTTTGGATCCGTTTGGGGGCCGGGTCTGGACCCAAAAGCCCATGGGCCTGACGTGGCAGAGGGCCCAGGGGGTTTAGGGCAGACGTGGCCATACCAGGAGCGGTATAGGGCTGACGTGGCAAAACCCTGGGTGGTATTTGGAGCTGACATGGCTGATCGTGGGTCTTCTGTGCTTCGGGGAGAATCGGAGGGCCTAGGCGGTGCCAGGTCATCCCCCCGCTTCGCCAGAGAGGGGGGGGACGGCCCGGTGGGCTGTCACGGATCGGAGACCGAGGACCACTGAGGCTCGCCGGATACGAGGAGGCTGGTTCTGTGGGGGTGCACTTGAGGTTCGGCGCCGACCCTGTAATGGTTCGAAGCCGGACTAAATTGCTATTTTTACCTTTCTTGAGTGAGAGTTGTATTGGGCCCTGGTTGGGCCTTCAGGCCATTTTTACCCTACCACATGCACCATTCAACAAATAGACATGAATCAGTTTGTTTTTTTGGTATTATAGTTTTTCATTGGACGTATTTAAAATTAATGGGTCGTTAGGATCACCTGGCCATTGTGCACCAATAGAGTTATGGGAAGCAATAGACATTTGTGGTTTCCACGTTGCATTATACATTTGTGGCGTTCTGTAATCAGATGTGATCTGTTGCCTATATCATTGTAATGCATGTCCTCTGGAGGTAAGCACCTTCAGTGTTGTCACCAAATTTTCTTTCACTGCCATACTTTGCCATTAAGTCAGCACCTTGATTTCCAGCCCGTGGAATCCATGCAACAAATGCATCCCTGTTCTCAACCTCCTGCTCCACCTTTTTTGCAATGGAGATGTCTTCTTCATGTGTGATTTTACTTTTTGGTAAGGATAGTTTTTCCTAGGAACCTCTGCAATCGGTGAGTATAAAGATCTCCTTGTTTTTGAAAGCAAGCTTTGAGATTTTGAGACCCATATATGCAGCAAACATTTCAATATGTGTCAAACTGTAACTAGGTGCGGAGATTTTAATCTCAATTGCGCAGATCATCTCCCATTTTTCGTCCATGATAATCACCGCACAGCCACTATCAGCCTCATCTTTGATAAAGGATCCGTCCTACATAATTTTTATTGATAGGTGAACCGTCCTACATAATTTTTATAGATAAATGAAATAGATTTACCATCTCGATCGAAAGTTAAACTACATGTCATTTCGTACGTTCCATTATTTTAAACAACGACCGCCGATAAATGAGAGTCATGAAAGCCTATAAAAGTCACAATAATGTAAGTGTAGTTAATTTAATTGTTGTTTTCACGCCCAAATGAAATAAAATAAAATAAACTAAAATAAAATAAAATGAAAGGGTAACGAGTAAATTAACTACATTGTTATTATCAGTACGTGGATTCTGTTTTACACTTAGGAAGATGTGGTATGCATATATATAATTTCTTATTTATTAGATTTCACTTACGTACCTACTGGGACAAATGGAAATGATTTTAGTATGTGATCCATTCAACAAATTAACATGAGTCGGATTTTTTTTTTGGTATTATAGTTTTTCATTGGACGTATCCTTTCCTAGTGCTTATTCTTAGTAAACATTTAAAATTAATGGGTCGTTAGGATCACCTGGCCAATGTGCACCATTAGTGTTATGGGAACCAACAGACATTTTTAGTTTCCATGTTGGATTTGACATTTGTGGCTGTCTGTTATCAGATGTGATCTGTTGCCTATATTCTTGTAATGCATGTCCTCTGGAGGTAAGAACCTTCAGTGTTGTCACATAATTTTCTTTCTCTGCCATACTTTGCCATTAAGTCAGCACCTTGATTTCCAGCCCGTGGAATCCCTGCAACAAATGCATCCCAGTTCTCAACCTCTTACTCCACCTTTTTTGCAATGGAGATGTCATGTGTGAATTTACTTTCTGGTAAGGATAGTGTCTTGTGGGAACCTCTGCAATCGATGAGTATAAAGATCTCCTTGTCTTTTGGAAGCAATCTTTGAGATTTTAAGACCCATATATGCAGCAAACATTTCAATATGTGCCAAACTGTAACTAGGTGTCGAGATTTTAATCTCAATTGCGCAAATCATCTCCCATTTTTCGTCCCTGATAATCACCCAACAGTCACTATCAGCCTCATCTTTGATGAAGGATCCGTCCTACATATTTTTTATAGATAGGTGAAGCGTCCTACATAATTTTTATAGATAAATGAAATAGATTTACCATCTCGATCAAAAGTTAAACTACATGTCATACCGTACGTACCTGTGTTTTAAACAACGACCGCCGATAAATGAGAGTCATGAAAGCCTATAAAAGTCACAATAATGCAAGTGTAGTTAGTTTAGTTGTTGTTTTCACGCCCAAATAAAATAAAATAAAATAAAATAAAATAAAATGAAAGGGGAACGTGTAAATTAACTACATTATTATTATCAGTACGTGGATTCTGTTTTACACTTAGGAAGATGTGGTATGCATATATATAATTTCTTTTTTATTAGATTTCACCTATGTACGTACCTACGGGGACAAATGGAAATGGTTTTAGAATGTGCACCATTCAACACATGAATCGGTTTGTTTTTTTAGTATTATAGTTTTTCATTGGACGTATTTAAAATTAACTGGTCGTTAGGATCACCTGGCCAATGTGCACCAATAAAGTTATGGGATGCAATAGAAATTTGTGGTTTCCATGTTGGATTAGACATTTGTGGCTTTCTGTTATCAGATGTGATCTGTTGCCTATATCCTTGTAATGCATGTCCTCTGGAGGTAAGCACCTTCAGTATTGTCACCTAAATTTCTTTCTCTGCCATACTTTGCCATTAAGTCAGCACCTTGATTTCCAGCCCGTGGAATCCATGTAACAAATGCATCCCAGTTCTCAGCCTCTTGCTCCACTTTTTTTGCAATGGAGATGTCTACTTCATGAGTGATTTTACTTTTTGGTAAGGATAGTCTCTTGTAGGAACCTCTGCAATCGGTGAGTATAAAGATCCCCTTGTTTTTTAAAGCAAGCTTTGAAATTTTGAGACCCATAAATGCAGCAAATATTTCAATATGTGTCAAACTGTAACTAGGTGCCGAGATTTTAATCTCAATTGTGCAAATCATCTCCCATTTTTCGTCCCTGATAATTGTCAGGTTTTGTGAGAAATTAACAATTGGGAATTAGGGTTTATCTCTTGCTTGAGATATTCACCCTAGGTATCAAGATTGGAATACCTAGACTGCTATCACAAGCCAGTATTTATTCCTAAATACTAGTTTGGGTATCGGGTTATGAGCCCACAAACCCGCGTTCCAATATCCAATCAATTGTACGTTCATTACATGTGTTACACATATGCACGTGCTATATTTATATAGAGAGAATATACCAATATATCCAACAATCTCCTCCTATATTCTCAATATATAAAGTATATGATTATCTCATCAGATCAGTATACAACTGACTGGCTGATAGCAGTCCATAAAGGAAAAGCATCATAAAGGTATAGTTTCATAAGAACCAATAGAATTATAAAACTGAATAGTTCAATCATGACTAAACCAATATAATTAAATAGTTCCAAACCATATCCAATTCAGAATAGTTCACATAGACTAAACCAACTGGAATAATCTGTCATAGTTTCAAAATCAAACAAAGCAAATAAGCTTCAAGAACAAAATATGAGTTTTAAGCTCATGAACACAAGAGTCTTAAACTCAACAGAAGTTTTACCATGCAAGTGACTAATTTATTCTCGAAAGAAATAAACTGAAATTCTATCCTTGCACACTGCTTTATGTTTAGTCCTCCATTTTAAGCAAATCATTATTTTTGAAATCTATGTTGACAAATTCAACTCCTCCATCTTTGCTAGCTTATAGAGAACAAGAATATCAAGAGACACATCTCTAAGAATTCCAACGAATTTCACAAAGTATCTAGTTCCACAAAAGAACTTAGTACAATTTATAATTAGCTTAGCAAAAATGTAACGCAAGCATCACAATCAAGTATCTTTAATAAGTAAAGTACATGAACTTTATAGTTTCTACACAAGAACCATACTATGCTTCATATTGGAATGAAAAGACTGCCGTTTCAATCATGGTTTAACATTGAATCATCAAAATTGGAATGAAACATGTATCCATAAAAGACATATCATCAAAATTGGTATGATATTTAGGACAATTTAATCATCGGAAATACATTGACAAGTTTTCATGTTTCGTATTTGGAATAATATGATTATTCTAAGTAAATTTCCTTGATATATAATACCATCAAAATTGGAATGACATTATATATTTGTGGAAATTATGTCGAATCATCAAAATTATCTAAAACATGTCAACTGCCTAAAATTGATGCTTAAGTTTGAACTTCTCTATGGCTCCAATTGGATTCTAAATTTCAAAACAACTTGGATGTTAAAGCTTTTTACTCAATAGCTTTTAACTCCACTTTCCCCCACAGTTTTGATAATTAGATCACTTTCAAGTCTCTTAGCAAGAGCATTAGCCATACTTGTCGCAATTGCACTTTATCTATGAGAGTTCAACTAGGCTTCTTTCAGCCTTAATATACTCCTCTTACTATTATAGAGTGAGTTATGAGCTACAGTGCATTGTAGCTTGATAGTCACATAACAGAATTAGAGAGTTACTTAAACTTCTTAATGGATAACTAGCAGCAATTTCTTCAATCCACTCAGCCTTTTCCCCTGCAGAGGATTACACATAGAGGTCTGATTTCATGGATGATAGCACAGTGCCTGTTTGCTTTTTATTTCCATAACATTTCTGTTTCTCCTAGTATAAACACATATCTACTAGTTATCGACTTTCACTAAATTCTGAGCATCATAATGCATCAGATCAGCCATTCATTCGAAGAATGACTAGAGTAGCACAAAGCAAACTCTTGAATATCACTCAGGTATCTCATTAGCCTCTTAAGGGTACTCAAATGTGTATGGGATTATTAGTGAATCTGCAGATCATACCTATCTCAAAGGCTATGTCTATTCTAGTGCAGATCTTTATATACTTGAGACTATCAATTCCTTTAGAATGATCTACATGTTCATAGTTGCACCATCATTAGGTGTCAACCTTTTATCATAATCATAAGGTGTTTCAAAACACACTTTCAATCACTATATCCCCACTTTTGAAACACATTTTGATTTGATGAGTTTGACTAAGAGTTATCCCTTGCCAACTAAAAACTCACCCTTAAACCTATGGTGTCCACTGTACCTAGGTTTTCATGTTTAATTCTTTGGAGAGCACAATTTTAACTTCATTTGTAATAGAGAGGTCACTTCCAAGAACATGCATATCAACAGAATAGGTAAATAATAGCCACTATATTTGACACACCACAAGGTTGAAGGCACTGATCTGAATTACTTGATTCATATACTAGGCTCTTTCAAAAATTTGTCAAATTATTTATTCGTTGGCTATACATGTTTTAAGAACATACAATGATTTTACTATATTGTAAATCTTGTTCACTAAACATATTAGTTCAAAACTTTCCAGTACAAAACTGTTCAGTACAATGTCTTTTAAGTATCCTTTATGAATGACAAAAATTTTCAATAGATGTAAGGGTAAGAAGAATACTTATTGTAGCAATATGACAAACATGTGAGTAGATATCAAATGAATCTACCCCATTTTTTCTTAGTCAATCTGTTGGCTACTAAAAAGCATTAAAATTGCTACTAAACAATCAAAATTAAGTTTCTTCTACAAAACCCCACTTACTAACTATAGTTTTAGCCCCTTTCGGTAGATCAACTAAATTAAAGTATTATTGTATGACACAAAATCATCTCATTTTCTACTAAAGACTCTTCTAAGCTCATTTGTTATCTAGGTTTTCAAGTGTCAGTAAGGCTGGTTCTTGATTCCAACTGTGAATCGTTGAACATGTCTGTAGGACTAGATTATTTCATACATTTATCTTTGATGAACATATTCTCAAAGAACTTTGCAAGTCTAGATTCTTCTAACACAAATTAGATAGATCCAACATCTGTCCAGAGAGCTACATTCTGCACTTTCTAAGAACACAAATATTTGTTGTAGGTCATACTTTAGGCCTTCTAGAGTCATGTACTCTAACAAAAGTATCACAACACACATTTTCACTTTAACAAAACTGTTTGTGTTTTCATACCATGATTTACAAGGTGTATTCAATTTAGAGTGTAGTAACACATTAGAGATATGATTAACAATACAACATCGCTCATAATTACACAAGACAAACAACAGTCAATAATACAGAATTCAACATTTCACTAAGTGTTTGATTCTAACTTTTATCAATATCGTTTAACTGTTGTAAGTAGAGTGCAGTTGAGATTATGCCCAATGCAAACTTCTCTAATGTTGTTAAAACATATTCACCACCTCTATTACATCTGAAACCTTGATTTTTAGCATTTAAACTATAATTTTTAATTCATTAAGAATAACAAGTGCTTCATTCTTCATATATATGACAGACTTATATTAATCATCTACAAAAGCGATTAAATACTTCTGACCAGCAATCGTCTCATCTAGTCACAAAGCTACTGCGATCACAAATATCAGAATGTATTGACTCAAGAAGTTGTGTGCTCCTAGAGACCATACTAAATGATTTTCTAGTGATCATAATCTGAGCACAACTTTCATATTTGTCATATTTTAATGAAATGTCATTTAGTAGAGTTATGAGTTTTAACAAGAACAAACAATTTAATATATAGTTCATAGTGATTCTAAATTTCAAAACAATTAGGATGTTAAAGCTTTGACTCAATAGCTTTCAACTCCATTTCCCCCACAGTTTTGAAAATTAGATCACATTTCCTCACAAACAATTGGATATATAGTTCTCAAATTCTAGCCAATTATGCTATGTTCAAGAACACAATTAGAACTATTATTATTAATTGTCTCATTTGTTAAACTCAACTTATACATGCGATTGACAATATATGTACTTTATAAGAGTTAATACAAAATTACTCTATCGCATTTTACAGAGATGTTTGCTTTCTCTAATGTTTTTAACAATGTCTACTTGTTCAAACACATTGAGCGAATAGTTCTTTCCTCTATTCCTTCTTCATTATCTTCATGACGCTGAATGAGATAATGACTAACATGCTATAATTCAACTTTGCACATACAGTACAATGAACGAGAAAGAACAAAACGTAACTAGTAGAGTCATATTCTACATTAAGAGATGCTCTCTCCTAAGTTACAGACATTTGTTATACATCTTATACCATTTTTATTTTATTTTAAATTTTAAGAGAAGCAAATATGTAATCTCACACAAACTGCAAACAATGGATTTGTCAAGATATCTATACACATAGTATGATAAAACACTTAACAATCCTAAACATGCTAGTTTTCCAAAGCGAGAATAACTATGTTCTAAAACTCTCAATCATATAATCAAACGTACAAAATGTTAACACATTCATCACATGAAAGTACTAAGCAAGATTAGAGTAGATCATACCGACACTTCAAGTTAGAAGTGTTTTTCCAAATTCGATGAAGCAGCCTGTGTAGTGCAGACTTATCATACCATGATGCAAATCCATCGTCTCCAACATACACAATTTGTAGGTAACATTAAAGTTCCTACATTCATCAAATTGTTAAAGATTAGATAATTAAACAAATTATTAGCACATCTAATTCTAGCAACAATTTGATTGGAGATCCGAATTTTATAGTAAACATACAGTTTAACTTATCAAAATTGATATTTTGTTTTAGCACATAGCCAAAGCAACTGTTCAACTTGTATTAAATTAAACAAATGATTAATACAGTCTTGAACTTAACCACTCTTAGCATCATAGTAATTCTATAATTCAAAATGTAATCTTAGAATGAGTGTTTTGAACTTCCAGCACATAGCAAAATATTTAACAGAAATTTAATATGAGGAAAGTAAAGAACTTATCTTTCACCATCTCTTCCCCTTCAATTGATTAGACTCATGTCTGTTGGGAACAAATCCAAACAACAAACCATTCTGCGCCAAAGAGACCCAGCATCGAACACCTTGTGTGCGTATAAATGGATCTGAGCTCTATAACAGAAACTCTGATACTTCTTCAAAAACCATCTCTGCTTCTTTCCTCTCCTTTTTTTGATACTCCGCAACAAAACCTTCATTCACATAATCGACAGGGAGTTTCCAGATCTTGATGAGATACAAAAATTCTCTTCACTGTCTTCTTCAATTACGGTTCCACACAAGACCCAATCTGTTGATGGGGAAGAAGAGAGAATATTCCGGAGTCGGCGCCTGAGGGGATGCTGCCGTCGACTGCGATCGGAGAAGGAAGGAATGAGAGCTTCGCTGGTCGCTGGCGACTTCGAATCTCGCTAGATCTCAGGTCGACACCCTCGACTGTGGTCGACAGCAGGCGGCGCGTCGACAGAGGAGGAGGAGACGGGCTGCGATCGACTCCGACGGGGGGGGGGGTCGTCGATGGTCAGCGATGGTGACTCCTTAGGGTTTCGTCGAGATCCGAACGGCCTGCGATTAAATCCGATGAGATCCAACAAAGATCCGCTTACCCTCTTATTTAATCTCACAAAATTGATTAAAATATCTCAAGATTGTTAGGTTTTGTGAGAAATTAACAATTGGGAATTAGGGTTTATCTTTAGATCTAAGTTGCTTGAGATATTCACCCTAGGTATCAAGATTGGAATAACTAGACTGCTATCACAAGCCAGTATTTATTCCTAAATACTGGTTTGGGTATCGGGTTATAAGCCTACAAACCCGCGTTCCAATATCCAATCAATTGTACGTTCATTACACGTATTACACATATGCACGTGCTATATTTATATAGAGAGAATATACCAATATATCCAACAATAATCACCCCAAAGCCACTATCAGCCTCATCTTGATAAAAGATCTGTCCTACATAATTTTTATAGATAGGTGAACCGTCCTACATAATTTTTATAGATAAATGAAATAGATTTACCATCTCGATCGAAAGTTAAACTACATGTCATATCGTACGTACCAGTGTTTTAAATAACGACCACCGATAAATGAGAGTCATGAAAGCCTATAAAAGTCACAATAATGTAAGTGTAGTTAGTTTAGTTGTTGTTTTCACGCCCAAAATAAAATAAAATAAAATAAAATAAAATGAAAGGGGAACGTGTAAATTAACTACATTATTATTATCAGTACGTGGATTGTGTTTTACACTTAGGAAGATGTGGTATGAATATACATAATTTCTTATTTATTAGATTTCACCTACGTACGTACCTATGGGGACAAATGGAAATGGTTTTAGTATGTGCACCATTCAACAAATAGACATGAATCAGTTTGTTTTTTTGGTATTATAGTTTTTCATTGGACGTATTTAAAATTAATGTGTCATTAGGATCACCTGGCCATTGTGCACCAATAGAGTTATGGGAAGCAATAGACATTTGTGGTTTCCACGTTGCATTATACATTTGTGGCGTTCTGTTATCAGATGTGATCTGTTGCCTATATCCTTGTAATGCATGTCCTCTGGAGGTAAGCACCTTCAGTATTGTCACCTAATTTTCTTTCTCTGCCATACTTTGCCATTAATTCAGCACCTTGATTTCCAGCCTGTGGAATCCATGCAACAAATGCATCCCTGTTCTCAACTTCCTGCTCCACCTTTTTTGCAATGGAGATGTCTGCTTCATGTGTAATTTTACTTTCTGGTAAGGATAGTTTCTCGTAGGAACCTCTGCAATCGGTGAAAATAAAGATTTCCTTGTTTTTGAAAGCAAGCTTTGAGATTTCGAGACCCATATATGCAGCAAACATTTCAATATGTGTCAAACTGTAACTAGGTGCCGAGATATTAATCTCAATTGCACAGATCATCTCCCATTTTTCATCCCTGATAATCACCCGACCGCCACTATCAGCCTCATCTTTGATAAAGGATCCGTCCTACATAATTTTTATAGATAGGTGAGCCGTCCTACATAATTTTTATAAATAGGTGAACCGTCCTACATAACTTTTATCGATAAATGAAATAGATTTACCATCTCGATCGAAAGTTAAACTACATGTCATATCGTACGTACCAGTGTTTTAAACGACGACCGCCGATAAATGAGAATCATGAAAGCCTATAAAAGTCACAATAATGCAAGCGTAGTTAGTTTAGTTGTTGTTTTCACGCCCAAATAAAATAAAATAAAATAAAACAAAACAAAATAAAATAAAATAAAATGAAAGGGGAACGTGTAAATTAACTACATTATTATTATCAGTACGTGGATTCTGTTTTACACTTAGGAAGATGTGGTATGCATATATATAATTTTTTTTTATTAGATTTCACCTATGTACGTACCTACGGGGACAAATGGAAATGGTTTTAGAATGTGCCCCATTCAACACATGAATCGGTTTGTTTTTTTGGTATTATAGTTTTTCATTGGACGTATTTAAAATTAACGAGTCATTAGGATCACCTGGCCAATGTGCACCAATAAAGTTAAGGAAAGCAATAGACATTTGTGGTTTCCATGTTGGATTAGACATTTGTGGCTTTCTGTTATCAGATGTGATCTGTTGCCTATATCCTTGTAATGCATGTCCTCTGGAGGTAAGCACCTTCAGTATTGTCACCTAAATTTCTTTCTCTGCCATACTTTGCCATTAAGTCAGCACCTTGATTTCCAGCCCATGGAATCCATGCAACAAATGCATCCCAGTTCTCTACCTCTTGTTCCACCTTTTTCGCAATGGAGATGTCTGCTTCATGAGTGATTTTACTTTTTGGTAAGGATAGTCTCTTGTAGGAACCTCTGCAATCGGTGAGTATAAAGATCTCCTTGTTTTTGAAAGCAAGCTTTGAGATTTTGAGACCCATATATGCAGCAAACATTTCAATATTTGTCAAACTGTAACTAGGTGCCGAGATTTTAATCTCACAGATCATCTCCCATTTTTCGTCCCTGATAATCACCCCACATCCACTATCAGCCTCATCTTTGATAAAGGATCCGTCCTACATAATTTTAATAGACAGGTGAACCGTCCTACATAATTTTTATAGATAAATGAAATAGATTTACCATCTCGATCGAAAGTTAAACTACATGTCATATCATGCGTACCAGTGTTGTAAACAACGACCGCTGATAAATGAGAGTCATGAAAGCCTATAAAAGTCACAATAATATAAGTGTAGTTAGTTTAGTTTTTGTTTTCACGCCCAAATAAAATAAAATAAAATGAAAGGGGAACGTGTAAATTAACGATATTATTATTATCAGTACGTGGATTCTGTTTTACACTTAGGAAGATGTGGTATGCATATATTTAATTTCTTATTTATTAGATTTCACCTACGTACGTACCTACTGGGACAAATGGAAATGATTTTAGTATGTGATCCATTCAGCAAATAAATATGAATCGGTTTGTTTTTTTGGTATTATAGTTTTTTGGTATTATAGTTTTTCATATGAAACAGGGGTGAAACATCATTAATTAATTCTGAGAAAATTTAAAAATGTTCTCTAGGGTGTCCAGTATCAGCATGCAAAATTTCAAGTCATTTACTTGCTGGTAGCATAGTTAAAATAATTGTAAACCAAAGTGGTGCAGCAGTTTTTATGGATCAGCGATTACCGACATAGCAGCAGTAAAATTGTGATATCTCCTAAACCTTAACTTGGAATTCAAAAATTCCGGATGTTATTGGCAACTAGACACTTGGGGCTACATTTCATATTCAGGACTCAAGTTCAGATTTTGGTTTTATCGGGGTCGAAACCGTAAGCCAAGACAGAACAGATTCCAAATAAAACACTTTTTGTATGAATGAATCAAAATTTTACTAGTTGTGAACAAGTGTATCAACGAAGGGTTGTGAATCTTAGATCATGTGATAGATAAGGAAAAAAAATGAGATCATCAACGATAAACAAAGAGGAGTCACATTTACAATCTACTTGCAGTATTTTCAAGAAAAAGCTTGTACTAGAAAACAAAATGTACAAGGAGATACTTGTCTTGGGGACGACGATGAATCCGACGAAAGAATGAGAATAACGGAAATGGATCCCGGGCGACGAGCACGATTGGCATGGATCTCGATGATCAAGATGATGATCAAGTTGAATATCAAGCAAATCCAACGGCCGAGATCGAATATAAAACATATAAGAATTAGAAGAGTACCAAAAGAGTAAATATACCATGATTGACAATCTGAAGAATGAGAACAAAAGTAGATCGAATGTTTAACTCACCAAGAAGAAGATGAATGAGACGATCGAGATGATCAAGGACCGAGATCAAGTTGTGATCGGATCAGATCGGACGGCCAGATCAAGACTGATGATGAAGATCGATCGATGATCGGACGGTTCAGATCGAGCAGATGATGGTGGAGATCAAGATCAGATCCAAACAGACGGCCAGGATTAAAATCATCAAGATTAGATGATGGGGGAGATGATGATCATGATGATCAAGATGATCACGGCGATCGACGGCTAGGATGAATCTTGATCAAGAACTATTTCATCACAGTAACCCGTGGTAATGGGCTGCATTGTTATCAGCACAGGACGGCAAGGCAGTGGTCGGTGCTCGGGAGGAGCAAGCGACGGGGCTGGACTGTTAGCTGTCGTCGGCATGGCATCGCAACGGCGCAAGGGAGCTGCGCACTACTGCAGTCGTCGTTGACTACCGAGGAAGTCGCTGCAGTCATGGCTGAAGACAGCAGGGGGAACGGGGGGTTCTGGCTGCGTCGCGATGGCCTGGCGTTGCTGTGTGTTCGCGACGGCAAAGCGAGGAACAGTCGGGAGAGGGGGGTTGGCTGTCTGGCATCGGAGAGGACAAGGCACAACACTGCACGACTGCAGTGCTGTTAAGGTGCGGTGGAACGCAGTCGAGGCAAAAGGAGAGATTGGGAGACTGTGCGCTGCGTCGCTGGGGGGAGCAGCAAGGGGAGACGACGCAAAGCTGGGGTATGACGGAGAGGGAGAGGGGTTGAGAGGGAGGACGAGGACGATGGAGGGGAGATGGGTGCATGGGAGGATGAGGGAGAGAGGAAGACGATCGGGATGAGAGGCGATAGGGTAAATAGTAGTAGGGGTAGGGTAAAACAGTATGGGGGGCTTTTATATATCAAATGGTATTGGGTTATAATATAATGGGTTATTGGGTTTAGCAATTGGTTTTGGGTAGAATCCATTAGGAAAAATAGAGTTTTAGGATTTAAAATCCAATTGGGTATAATAAAATATCCAATAAGAAATTAAATGGGTTATAGGGTGTATAGAAAGCGGGTAAGGATTAAGTTAATGGGTTTTAAAAATTCAATAGAAAAATAATATAACTTATAAAAATATTGTTTATAATAAAAATGTAATTGGCATTACAAAATGGAATTTATTTAAAATACTACAAATAGAGTTAGTAAATGAAAATGGATTTTTAATAACTAGCCAAAAATATCAATAATAACAATAATACTAATAACAATAATAATAAGAAAGAGATAAAAATAATAATGGTAATAATAATAACAGTAGTAATAACGATAATAACAATAACAGTAAATAAAATAATATATATATCAAGATGAGATTCGAGTTTAACAAATTTATCAAAATAATCCAAACAATATATATTATAAATAGCCGATCACATAGAAATAGAAATTAATGTTAAAGTATACAATTATTCGAAGGGAAAAAGGGGTATGAGCAACTTGCTCATTTAATAAATGAGCAATTGATGATGTGGCAAACATGTGATTGAAAAATCCTTAAAGGGTTAGTTGTCCAATGTATCACATGCATGCCACATAATCAATTGCTCATTTACTAAATGAGCAAATTGCTCATATCCCTTTTACCCTTATTCGAAATAAATAAAATATACTAGAAATATTTATGTATGAAAACAGGGGTTACAGAATTAGTATGAATGATATTTGATATTGAATTTTAGTTACATTCCTTCTTCCTTTTTTGTTCCTTCTAGCTTGAAGCATGGTTGCCACCGCAGGCAACGTCGAAAGTTGTGACGATCCACCACCGGGTGGATCGGGATCGTAACAATGGTATCTAGCCGTTGACCACATCTTCTCTCCATTCAAGTACTGCAGCAACACTGCAACCACACCCACCCTCTTCCGACCACTCATGCTCCCTCACCTCCTCCACTATTATCACCCTAATCTCCCACAAATCTCAAAACCCCAAATTCCTCTCCACCTCCGCTACTCTTTCCCCAAAACCCCCTCAAAACCCTAATACCCCCAAAATGTGCAAAGACGGAGACTTTAGAAGTAACCATTATCAAACCTCCTTGCCTCAAACCCTCATTTCGCTCCTCCCTCCGGTACAACTGCAAGCTAGTCCTTTTCCGTCCCTACCCCCCGCATCTTCCTCGTCACCTCCGGCAAAGGCGGTGTCGGCAAGACCACCACCACCACGAACCTCGACCTTTCCCTCGCCCACCTCAGCCTCTCCGTTGTCGCCATTGATGTCGATGTTGACCTTCACAACCTCAACATCCTCCTCGGCCTCGAGTCTAGTCCCGCCTTGTCTTCACCGCCCTCGATGCCCTCAACGGCCTCTAACGCCTTGACCCCTCCTTTGTCAGCCACAAGCTCTTCCTCTCCCTCTCCCTCTTCCAATCCGAAACCCTAACCTCCTCACCCACTTCATCCATCAATTACTCATACTCCACTCTCATCAATCTCATGGGCACCCTCTGTAACACCCCAAATTCCAGAATACAACTAAATTTGAGTTCCACAGGATCTTTACACTTCTTTCGTTCAATTTTACAAGGAAATAAAAACTTTTCTTTCATCAGAGTTACATTTACACTTGTACATAATCACAGCAGAAGCAATATTACAATAAATTACATGAAACAACATTTAAATCAATTTTGCGCAGCATGTATACTTCAATTGTCAAGCATCTTTACCCTGCATATAAAACTGTGGGCGCGTCAGTTCATTCAACTGACGAAATATTATACACGGCCATCCTCTCTATGCCGGAAACAGTATAACGATTCTCATTTCTTAACAATCCACAAACTTGTTCACAAACAAAGCTAAATGGACTATCCTATTGATGTCGTGTTGTGAATGTGCACTTAGTCCTTAATACAATTATTTGTATTATATGCCACTAATGTGCACTTGTTCAGAGTCTATGCAGCCCATACTACATAGGTCCGAAGGCAAGCTCTTAACTGTTCTTCATCTTGTAGTGTTCAATCCCTCGCCATGACTTAATCTACTACTGTAACTACGGTAAGTATCCTAGATGTTTTCTGACCTACGAACTCATGTCTAGGCGCCCTGGAGGGAATCCCAACGTACTGACACATGACTCATCATGCAGGCATCCTGTGGTAATTCAGCTCCTACCATAGACATGATACCACCCGCAGTCGTCAAACACCCCACGAGCGTCGCCACCGGGACAGTACTCTGGAGCAGTATCCACGTCCTATCATGACACATCATGGGACATCCTATGAATACTCTCACGCTGCCAATCCAATGGCCCTCATACTCAATATTTTTCTCTTACTTTCATCACATCTTCACTATGTATCTAATCCTTAGTTTAATTGAATCATGAATAAAATCAACTTTTAGAATGTAGCACTCCCACTATACCGGTCTTATTCATTTAATTCACATGACCCAACCTTGGTCTTCTCATTTTAAATATCATTTCACAAGTCTTTCATTGCCGGTATAAGGCTTGGCTATACCCTAATTCTCAATTTCAACTCATAATTACAATATCGAGCTTTTCATACTCATAAGATCTTTTAATGATTAATCACAATTCACATTTCATATTCATAATATTTATGTATTCATATTCATGGTACTCTTCCTAACTCATCATGTCAACTAATTTCAATTTCTCAAGTAAAATATCATGCATAACAATAAAAATCCAACATGCCACAATCGCTAGTTTATAACCCACATAATTCTATTTTAATCCATGCTAATTTCACTTAGTTCACACTTCACACATTTCAAATTTCTCATTACCAAAATCTCATTTTAAACTTCTTAAACAATCCATTCGAACTTCAAAAGAAAACAATTTAAGTTAATAAGTAAAATAAGTTCCTTCTTGTAAAAACGGTCTCACTTATACAAGGCCACAGGTAATAGAGATTTCCTCACAAAATATAGATATTATTTGAAACTTCAGGGCAGTCGACTATTAATCATGGCCAGTCGGCTGTTCTGCGAGGTTCTAAAGCTCGAAAATAAAGTAATCAGAGAAGTCGACTGTCACATATGACCAGTCGGCTGTTCTGCGATGATCTTTAAACTCAAAAATAAAACAATCAGGGCAGTCAACTGTTACAAAAGTCAGTCGACTATTCTGTAAAAGATTCGAACTATATATTTTTCATTTTCTCAGACCAGTCGACTGTTTCAACGTGATCGGTCGACTATGCTACTGGGTTTTTCAATTTCTCAAAAAATGTTTTTTTAGTTCTTTTTCTTCTCTTTTTGAAACATAACATCCCGGATTATAGCACACATAAAATTACAACAACTCAGTATTTTTATGAGTATTTTTACTCTTTAAAACATGCATTTTAGCCTTAGTTTGTATTCCATGATCATAATTTCGACATTCGAGAACTAAAGCATAATTCTTCATAATTAAAGATAGATTCCCACAAAAATCACTACAAAATTGTTTTCTTTCTCACGATGTTTTTAGAACACAAAAATCATCCTTCTTAATGAATAAAACTCATATTTTTATCCACTAATTTACACATAATGCATTCAATCTTTTGTTTGCAAAAATACAATCTTTTCATTTATTCTAATACTCATATGGCACATATAACAATGGAAAATTCTACTACAACAATTAACAATCATCTCTTAGCAAATTATTCCATCAATTCATCTCTAGCATAACATTCTACTTTAATACTTTAATCAACAAACATGGTTCTAATCTTTTTACTAGTTAATCCACATAGTTTGCATTTAGAACATACTTAGCACGCATACTGACATTAGAAACAATGAGAACATTCACTTTTACTCATAATTAATAAATCTTGTAATCAAAATAACACACATTTACTAATTTATCAATTCTCTTCTAATTAGGCAAACATGCAGTTCATTTCAACTAGTGGCTTTATAATAACAATTCAATTTCATTCCTAGCATGATTTCTACTTTAGAAGTCATGAGAAACACCCACCTTTTGAAGAAAACCCAATTAAGAAAAATCTCTTAGAGTCTCCTAGATTGCGAGCGAGTGCCTTCTCCTCCTAGATTGCAATGCACGACTCCTCCTCCTTGCACCTTGCCAAAACCGAGAGCTCCTAGAGTGGGGTGAATAGCCTGCCTCCAAGGGGGAACACAACACACAACTCACACACTAATATGTATATATCTCCTATATAATGTCTCCTTTAATATTTGCTTTAGTGTAGAATACAAGTAGGAAGGGGGGTATTTATACTATTTTTAGAGTAGATTGGAGGGCTAGGATTGGTTGGATAGTTGTAGAATGGATGGCTAGGATAGGAGTAGAAGTTATAGAAACCACCCACACACAAATAAACTACCCATGCACACAACCCACTCTCCCATGTCTCCATACACCATCCGGCCACCAATATAGTGTGCATTGCACACTACGTGCTTCGCATGTGCCACCTAGTACCCCTATGTAAAAGTTTGTACAATTTAATTAATCAAAATGTTCACTATTTGTCTCTACATGACAAGTGTGACCATTTAATTGATTTATTAAATTGGTGGGCTTCACAATTAGTGGGCTTAGGCTCGTGGGCCAAGACAACCAAAATAATAATCAATTAAAGTGGGCTAAAACAAATAAATAGTGTTTTAGGCTTTAGAAATAGGCTTTTAGAAAAATGAAGGAAAATAATTGTTAAATGAGATCTTATATAAAATAAAATAAATAAAATACACATGAAGTTTGCACGTGCACAACACGTGAAAAATAATATTTTATTAAAAATGAAATTTTAGGATATTACACCCTCCTCAACTCCCTCGTCATCGTCGCCGTCATCACCGTCACCACCTTCCTCAAATCCTCGTCTATTCTTCTTCCCCAAAGATTAGGGTTATAGTTTCAACATTTCCTCCAAATTGCCATGGATCTAACTGCCACCAAGAAACGCAAACCCTCTGACGACAACGGTACCGCCACCATTGGCGCTATCCCTCCCTCCCTCACCCCTTTGGGCACCCAGAAGCTCACCTCCTTCTCCCTCTTTGTCGTCCTCGCCTTCCCTGGCGGCGAAATCCTCCTCCTCCTCGGCAACGGTCACCTCCACGTCCTCGTGCTCTCCTCTTCCTCCATCCTTAATTCCATCTTCTTCGTCACTGCCGCCGACATCTACGACTTCTGCTTCCCCGAATCACACAAATCCCTTGCCCTCACCACAATTGTCGACAGCTCACTTAAGCTCTACGACCTCAACCTGGTCTCTGTCGCCCCTCCCGTTATCAAGATCCTCTAACTCTGTTGCCCACCTGGCCGCTCCCAGGGCAAGTCCCGCGTCAAAGTCACCCTTCGTGATTACCACATCTTTTCTCTCCCTCCGACGCCCATCAATGCAGATTCCTCATCGACCAACTCAGCTTCTCCTTTCCCAAAATGCCCCCCGACTCTTTCGACTCCTCCTCACTTCTCAAGCCCCTCCATGACTTCCCCGGCTATGCTTACCTCTCCCTCATCGATTCTAAAACCAAACCCTAACCCCATCTTTCTCTTTCATCTCGTTCCTTGGATTCCAAAAATAGCGGCTCATACCGAGACGTTCGCCTTCCAGGCCAAGATCAATCGGCTCTTGAATCTGATCATCAACACCTTCTATTCAAACAAAGAGATCTTGCTTCGTGAACTCATCAGCAATGCTTCTGATGCATTGGACAAGATCCATTTCGAAAGCCTTATTGACAAGAGCAAGCTGGATGCCCAGCCAGAGCTCTTCATCCACATTATTCTAGACAAGGCTACTAATACACTTACCCTTACTGACAGTGGTATTGGGATGACGAAGTCTAATCTTGGTAACATTCTTGGTACAATTGCCAGGTATTGAACCAAAGAGTTCATGGAGGCGTTGGTTGCCAGTGTGAATGTTAGTATGATTGGGCAAATTGGTGTTGGGTTTTACTTGGCTTACTTTATGGCAGAATAGGATTTTATAGTTGCTTCACCAATTCTCAGAAGATTAGGGAAGCTCTTTTAAGGAGGGAGAATTGATATAGTTCTACTAAGAACTCTATCCTTTCATATATCAGTCCTTCAGTAGTTTTTATCTTGTGAAGGGATATTTGCAAATAACCCAAGTTTCCTTTGTTTTTGTTAGGGTATTGAAAATTTTCTTAAGCACAGGCAATGCGCGTGTCTTCATCCCTTTATAAACCAAAGTCATGTAATACAATTAGTACGGATGATATTTGATATTGAATTTTGGTTACATTTCTTCTTCCTTTTTAGCTCCTTCTAGCTTGAAGCATGATTGCCACCGCCGGCAACGTCGAAAGTTGCAATGATCCACCTTGGTGGATAAGGATCATAACATTTTCCCCCATATCTAAATTAGGGTTTCATTTTTGTCTAAATTGGACAAGAATTATGGTTTTTTTGGAAAATAAATGCAAAATTAGGGTTTTTAAATTTAAAGAGCATAAATTCGGGTGTTCTTGGTTTCAACATATAAAACAAGGCCCATATCCTTAATGGGCTTTTATAGGTCCGTAAGTAATAATGATTCACAGATCTCTTCTTCTTCCTCATAACACTCAAGAATTTGGCTCGTTAAAAATAAAAAATAAAAAATAAAAAATATTCAAATATTTGGGTTTGAGGTTTTGAGTTATGAATGGTTGCCTTCTGTTAGGGTTTGCTTAAAATTCGTTAGTTTATGTAAATAAGCTCATTCTGTTTGTTGACTGTGAAGAAGATAATGCATTTTAGGCCAAATATATTTTTTGATATTAATATTAAGTGTAAAATTTAAATCAAGTTGTTGTTATTGTTGTTATTTTCATATCATTTATGAGATGTTAGTAATTTTATTGAAAAATTGTTGATGCAATTCTAAGGTTTGAGATCACTAATGGGTGAACTGCAGATTAGGTGTTTGAAGATACCTGCAGATTGAGTGAGATTGAAGATACATGGTAATGTATTATATAGTTTGTTGTGAAAGAGTTTGTCAATTTTGTATTGTTACTTGTTAGCTGCCCCCTCTAGTGTAAATTATCTCCTGTCATCTTGTCTTAGTATTTAGGGGGCGTTTGAGATAATATTACCCACAAAACTTGTGAGGAAATGGGTTATTCATAGGATCGATCGGATTAAGAAATGTTTCTTATGGAAAGGAGCTGAACCCAGGGGTCGTTACCATATGATCAGATGGGAAAAAGTTTGTATGAAGAAACTCTATGGAGGATTGGGAATTATCGATTTGTGTGACATGAGCTTGGCTCTCATTAGGAAATGGTGCTGGAAAGTGTACCCCCCAAATGACGAAGGATGACAGGATTTTGTTCGGTCCTATCTACATGGGAAAGGAACACGCCACCTGGATTTTAGGGTGGGACCAAGAGTTTCTTGGTTTTGGAGAGGGATTTCTAAGGCCTTTGACCCGATTAACACTTGTGTATCATCATCGTTCATTGGTAATGACCATCTTACTAAATTTTGGTGGGACAAATGATACTCTGACCACCCACTAAAAGATGTGTTCCCGGATCTCTATGTTCGAACTACATAACCACACATCACAATGGCTAAAGCATGGAAAAGGGGATCTTGGAAACCTGTGTTTTTAAACAAAGTCTGAATCAGACTTCCCAAACGAGATTAGAGGAGCTACAAAATCTTGTAGCACTAGCAGGGGTTAAATGTCAGCCCAGATCAGAAAGTTTGGGGCCTGAAAAAAGATGGAAAATTCTCAATATGGTCTATGTACAATCGGTTACACTTTCGAGGGTGCAGATCGAAGACGTCTACCATTATTTGGAAAGCCAAAGCACCTATTAAGGTTTAAATTTTCATCTGACTTGTGCTTAACGATGCTATTTTGACTAGAACAAAATTGGCTAAATGACCAAATTTGGCGACATCATGTGGTTTCTGTAACTCTAATATGGAGTCCAGAGAACACATTTTCCTGGAATGTCATAGAAGCAAAGTGGTTTTAGTCGAAGTCCTAAGGCCACTTGGCTCTAATACGTATCCCCTAGTGTATGAGGATCTATGAATTGGTCCTAAGTTCTTTGCTGAGAGAATGGAGATGAGAGACGCCTGGTATATTGCGATTGCCGCCACAACCTGAGTTCTTTGGCTTGATAGAAATAATTTTTACTTTCGTGAAACTAGTAATAGTATTTCTAGCAATTTAACTTATATTATGCATCTCATCGCTTTTTGGGTCAGTGCAGCAGTTTAAGGTTCGAGAGGAATGATTGCTAGAGCCTTCCATATAAAGGAGTACGATGATGAAGAGATTGTGATTGAGCCGACCGTAGAGTGAGCTTCAGTATTTGAAGACCCCACCCTCTAGGGATTTGTTTGAGAGACCCCATATGTATTGACTATACTTCTCTTTCTATGTTCAGTTGCTTTTGTTCTCTCCCTCTAATGTTAGTTGGAGGTACTATGTGTTATTTTTCTGTACTGTTTTCTTAACTGTTGTACTTCGTCCAGTCCTCTGCGTTGTTTTGTTAACTTCTCATTAATAAAACATGGTTGATATACTTCACGTTTTTCCTCAAAAAAATATATACACATTAGTACATCATCTTGGTATATAAAGGGTTGGAGGTGCAGAGTTTTGAACTAGAATAGTGAAACATAAATGAAAACTGAGGCAGGGGGCAAAAGAGTAAAATACAGTCATATTAAACAGAAAATTTTGAAACTTAACACATGGTGGGGAAATGAATATGTTTTGAGTTATTCGAGTATACATGAAAGTAAAACATATCATGAGAGTGGAATTATTACCTTGTAAATGATGACACTGACATGTAGAGAATTATAAGAAAATATAATACCATCAATCACATCATCTGCAGTCATTGTCTAAATATTCAAAAAATAGATAAAAACGTACATAGTCGTCTTCTATTTATCTATTTTTTGAGTATTTGATGAACAGTAGACGACTATATTTGACAGCGAAATTGGCTTTATGCATATTATAGAAATCGGAAGATAATTTACCGTCTATGTATCGGACGGCATATGATATGCCGTCTGAGAAAAAAAATTTAATAGCGAAATAAAGAGACGGCATATGATTTACCGTTTGGAAAAAAAATATTAAAAAAAACTTAGTCAACCACTTTGTTGACATTTGAAGAAAAAAACAAACAAAAAAAAAATTGGAGGAGGTTGTTGGAGGGGGGATCTCCCCGTCCTTAGAATTTTTTTGTTTTTTAATTCATTCACACACTGCACAATATTAATTTTAAAAAAAGGGGTAAGACGAAAAATCATATGCCGTTTGAAAAAAAGGGAAAAAAATATAATAAATGTGTCGGACGAGAGATGATCTCCTGCCCTTCACAAAATGTTTAGTTTTTTTTCATCAGACGGTAGAACATCTGCCGTCTCATGAAATTTTTTCTTCCTCTATTCACCGACGGTAAATCATGCTCCATTTCATAAAAACACCCCAATTTTTGGGTTTTGACAGCTACAGCGCTACCCCCTAATTCCTATTTCTATATTTTCTATATACCCATTTTTTAAGAAAACGACTGCAGATGCTCTCAAGCTACAAAATTTGCATATAAAATGTTAAAGTGTTTGGCAGTACCATTATAGCATAGTATCATTTTAATATATCATGAAAATTAATATCTGTGTACCGAGAGCGAACGTCTTAGATAGTGTTCCGATTTGTCTTTTTATCATAGATGTAACAGGTGGTGAGTTATAAGTACTAGTCTGATAAATATAAGAGCATCTCCAACCATACTAGCAAAAAAACTCACTTGAATAGGCAAAATGGATAATAATTGGATAATTTGGCAAAAAAATCAACACTCCAACCATACTAGCTATTTTGGCTAACCATATATATTTTAAAGCCTAAAATAAAATAAAATAAAAATATAAAAGAAAATACTGTTTTAGAATGGTTAAGAAATTAAATAATTTATTTATGAGTAAGGAAATAATTTTACAAAATCTGCATCCAAGAAGTTTGTTTTTCTCTTGTGGTAACAAAATATTCACAAATAAGGAATACTGGCCTATAACAGGAATAAATCAAATAAAAAGCCCAACCCAAAATTAAAAAAAAAAACCCAAACGCAAAAAGGGTAAAAAAAATTTATCGTGGGCAGACCGCTCGTGACTTCGCGATTTTGCATTGCGATTTCGCGATATGGGTTCTTTGCGATCACGAGTTGGGGTTCGCAGGAAATAGCGGAAATAGCGGAAGTAAAATGTAGCGAGTGATACAAACTCGCTAGATCTGGCGAGTTAATATGAGAACTCTATTTTGGTGAGTGGTTTAGCCAGTCCCTTTGCAGCATATTTTTATCTTTAAATTAGCTATTTTGGCTCAAATTGAGAGATGGCTAGCGTGGTTGGAGATGGTCTAAGCGTAAATGGTAGCTGAGGTAGGGTAAAAGATCTAAATCTGGAGATGTGCAAACACGGTCCCTCAATCCCTTTCTTTATATTTTTCATGTGTTGTTATTTTAATTTCTTTTTGTTTCTAAATATGTAATTTGTTTCAGAAAACTAAAATTTTAATCTGAAGCAAGCAATTGTCTCCTATCCAATCAGTATCCAACAATCCATCCTGAATTATTTTTATCCCTAGCTTTCCTATAACTAATGTTTTATTGCTTTCAAATTAGTTATACCTATATCTTCAAATTTGAATTTTATCATTAATGGTACCCAGTGTCGAACACCAAAGCAGAGAAGACAACATGGGAATATGCTGAAGAAGGCATGGTATTGAGTATGGACATTGTGGTGAGCAACCTATCCACATGCCTTGGCCCACTCTTGCAGCCTGGCCTTATAAGGTCACTAGTTCTGTCACTTGTAATTTGCATACTACAGAGTTCCCTCAGTATAGTAGGTCATGTTTCTTACATATGGTGGCATGGCTCTCATCATAGCTGATCCTACGTGATATCTTTTCTTTAGAGAAAATTTACCAATATATGACTGATCTGCTAGAGTAACACAACACATGGTTAATTCTTATCTTTATTTTTGAAAATAGAGAGCTGCGAACAGGGCTGGCTCTGAGTTCACGGGGGTTCGAGGCGAAATGTCCAAATAATTATTTTTGGGGCCACTAATTACAATATTTTTTAACGCGCAAAATACGTACCTATAGGGACTCCTAAAATTGCAAAAAATCCCGGGGTCTGAGGCGGCCGCCTGACTTGCCTCAAGGTGGGGGCTAGCCCTGGCTGCGAACATAATGTTGTTATGTTCGAAGCTTTATTATCATTATCAATCAAAAACATACTGATGAAATCTAATGGAGAGAATAGATCCAGCAGACCTTTTCAGACTGGAAAATAATGCATTTTGGAGCTTTCCACAACATCCAGCAATGATTGTAAACTTATATTGTTTGGATTGCTTCTAGGATTTTGCCTTCTCATCGGAATGTTGTTGTTCTTATCCAATGACTTGGTCCCTTTCCCTTCATAATTTTCTTCATATTTTTGTGTGTCTAGGATGGTGGGTACTTCACTTGTTGGAGTGAAGTGCCCACCATTTAGGATTAGAGCTTCACTTCTATGGATTGGTTAGTTCTTGTTGTTTATGGAAGAAAGTGATAAATGGATCCTGCATAGGGCACATGTTGTGTTATGGGTTTTCTTATCACCTCAAAGAAAGTTTAGTTCCAATCATTTTATTGGCCCACATCCTAATTCTTTATCAATCTAATTTTATAAAATGTTACGACGGTATACTAACTCACTTTGAGATATTGGGAGTTTGGTCATCTATCTGAGCTGAAAATTAGGCTTGGGTTGAAACCTTCAATTATATGGTACGATAATCAGTCATTTTATGACTCAGATTGTTGGTAAGAATTTCTCGTAACATTACATAAAAATTACGATTTAGTTCAAGAAAATAACTGCAATTTTGATTGATTACTTTGGTGTACAGTTGCATCGTAGAAGAAGCTAAATAGCTAATAAGTAATGATATCAATAGTAGTATTACATAGTATCTACACCTTTGTTTCCCAGATGTACAGAACGTACACTCATTTTTTGAACTAATTCGGGTGAGGTTATTGGTTTGGAAAAACAGAAACTCCATAGTTCTTGAAGTTTTTTTCATTCAGTCTTTGACTAATTCAAACATTGGTAATATTATTCTGGACAAACTTAAATCTTTTAATGAATGCATCTGTGGTAATTTAACTTTTTTAAGCAATTTGAATTTAATTTTACATTGCTAATATGTACTATATATATGCATATAGTGATAACATGTCTCATTTTATAATCACTACCTACCGTTGCATAATTAAAGATATTCATATCAGGATTAAAGAACTTAACATACTGGCAATTTTGTCAAATTTTTTATACTTTTGCAATAGTTGAATGCAAAACCCCTTTCACCTATACATTCATATTATGAATCTACCACGTGTTGTTTCCTACATTTAAATTTCAACCTACAGTTGTTTCGTGATTGGAAAGAGGGGGGGGGGGGCTACAATTTTTTTAAAAGGAATATTAAGGGGCCTGTATGCTACAGCCCGCGATCCGGCCCGACCCGAAATGGGTTCAACCCTATTGAGTTCGGGGGTCGGCCGGGTCGAACTTTGCACTTTCAAACCCGGCTCGGTTAAACACACGACCCGACCCGAACCCGCCCTTACTTGGCTGCAACCCGCACGGGGCCGATTCAACCTGGCCCGGTCGATCCCCCCCCTCCTTCTATTTACTTGCCCTTCTATTTTTATTTTTTGGGCTCATGCCCAACTCCAAATACTCCATTCTCCAACTCCATCTGCCCCTATTTCTCCTAACCAAACCCGATCACCAATCACAATCCCTTCAAATCCCGAAGATTTCACCATAGCTTTGGATCTCATTGATGGGTTTAAATCATTCAAAATAGATGATATTTGTACTCATGCAGAGAAGTTCTATCCCAAAGATTTCACCACTGCTGAGTTGTTGTATACTTTAAGAGTATAGTTATAACATTATGAGGTCGATGTGATTCGTCATCCTTTGTTTCAGAACATGTCTTCTCTTTCTGAATTATGTCGGGAATTGGTGGAAACAAAAAAGTCAAGGATCTATTGTTGGATTGATAGACTCATTCGCCTTGTGTTGACTCTTCTTGTTTCAACGGCAACAACAAAGCGTGCATTATCCTCTATGAAACTTGTTAAAATGTCAGTTCGGAGCAAGATGGAAGATGAATTTCTTACATATTGTTTAACAATCTTTACTGATAGAGATTTTTTTCAAGACATTGATTTTGATGTAGTTGTTGATAAATTTTACTCTATCAAACATTGCTGGGTGCAACTAAAATGACTCAAGAATGTATATTTTGAAAGAGGTGGTGAATTTAGTATATTCCTCTTGTATCTATAACAACTTTACATATATTTGAAACGAGAACCATCATGCTCTCCTGAATTCCTGGACGTTCTCTCTCCTCTCCTTTCCCTAAACCCAAACCCTACCCTGGCCATTCCCTTCAACCTCCGCCTTGTCATCTCCTCCACCTCCACCACCTCCTAGACTGTTTCCTCCATTCATTTACCTCTCCTTCTAGACCATTCCGACTCTTATCCCACCTCCACCTTCACCTTCACGGACACCCATAAACCCAAAACTCAACTCACCAACAACTTCTTTAGTTAACCACCATTAACCTCCTTGATAGCAGCGGGTAAGAAGAAACGAAAGGTTGAAGACGACCGGTTCACCTCACTTGAACCGCTACCTTCGCTTGAACCGAACCGCAGCTTCTCAGCAAAACCGCTGATCATTAGAGAGCGCGAATTGGGAGAAAATCTGGCGCAGGGGGAGTTCACCTTGGGGACCACAGGGGACAACTCAGCGCGTCTGCTAATTGGTAAGGGTGGATTGGACACTTATGAGGGGCCCGAGGTGAGGGAATCAGGGTTCACCTTGCCTATGAGACGTGGAGCAGGTATCCAAGGTGAGGAGGTCCTGAGTACAACTGGTTTCAAGGGAATGGATGGTGGTGTGGGGCACGATGTGAGGGAGAAGGGGTCTCAGGAGGGTCCCATCAATGTGGGTTCTTGTGAAGTGGGCTCCTTGGCAACTCCACAATCTGAAGGGGGGAAACATAAAGTGCTAGCTGTTGGGCTAGGTCATGATTCTGATCAGGGGCGTGATTCATCAATGGGCTTGGGCCTAGAAAAACATCTGCCTAAAAATGTGGGCCCTTCCTCTAGGGACGTCAGCTCTGATCTCAGTAATAAATTTACTCCATTGTGTCAAGAAGATCGTGACAAAGATGAGGAAGGGGAAAGGATGGAGGCCTTGCTTAAGAAAGAGGTTGAAAAAAGAGTTCAACGGGAAGTGGTAAAGAGGGTCAAAGCATTGCTAGGAAACTGGTCTTCAACAAGCACTAAGAACTCAAGTGGATCGTCTGGATCCGACGGGGAGTACGTCAGACCAGAGGACCATCAGTCAGGGGATGAGAGAGGGCTAGGTCAGATTCCTGAAGAATCTCTTCTAGCAGAAGGTCCTGTAAAGGAAAAAGCGGCTAAGGCAAAGGAAGGATACAGGCGCAGTGATAGACAGCGTATCAAGGGTGAAAAGCCAATGACAGTCAAGGAGATTTACTAGAGGGTGGAAAAGCGAAAAAGCTATGAAAACATCAGGTATACATTCTCCTTTATCTATTTTTGGGTCTATTCCAAATTACATGTTAATTCAGTTAGCAAATGCTTACGGCATAAATGTGCATCTTTGCCATGCCACACACACAAACGCTATTGACATAATTCGGTATAGGAAAAGGGACAATATTGTTAAAGTCCAAAAGGTTAGGGGGGGGGGGGGCGCTAATAGAGGATTGTGTCTCTCAAAATATGATAGAATTGTCGTCTCCTAATCAGGAGGTAGGGGGATCAACATCTGGTAATGTTTAGCGTCCTTTTCTGAAACGTTAGAAGGCTTGGCCAGTAGGCCAAGCGCAGGATGGTGGGGGAGGTTATTAGTAATAACGCCATTGATGTTATCTGTCTGGAAGAGACTAAAGTGTCTCAACCAACAGACAGGTTCTTCAGAGGCTTAAAGTTAAAACACATTAATGAATGGAGGTCTAGGGACGCTATCAGTGTGTCGGGGGGGGGGGGGGGGGTGGAACTGAGATGATTCCCAGGACTACGGATTGGTGTGCGTATCGATCATAAAAGATTAACAGATTAAATACGTGATCTAACCCTATATAGCGGAATCTAGGGTTCACGAATTATACCTGCGATGAGAAGAAGACGACAGCGACCCCAAGATCTTCTACACGTATTCCTTCCTCGGGTTGGACGTCGTGTGGGCGACGATCTCCCAACCTTTCTTCTCCTTGGCTGACCTCTCTTTCTCTCCTTACGTGAATCACGAATTTAAAGAAAAAATCTTATATTTCGGATAATCAATGACGGCCAGAGAAAATAGAGGATATATATAAGGCTACGGCAGGGACCATGAGGAGAAATTAGGGTTAGGTCTCCTAACGAATCTGGGTATCCCGTGTTCAGCCTGAACACACAACCCAGGCCCATTTACAATAGCTCGGTCTACTAAGGAGCTATTGTTGCACTACCTTCCTAATCCCAAATTATATTTATGGGCTCCTTTTATTATATGCTCGTTGAGCTCCCCATGTTAAGATATCGAATGTCCGTCGATCAAATTAAGTTACTGACAACTATATTGATCAACATCTTTTATCCTTAAGTAGTACCACTCAACTTTATTTGTCATGTCGGATGTAATCCACCTGCAGGGTTTACATGACAATCCTTATGAGCTCCTTAAGGGGACATCATCAACCCGACGTATCGGGACATGGATTCCTTTTACAATCAACAGCCCATCATACATACAATGCTATTACCCAATTCATAGAGGTTGATCCATAATGAATCTCACTCTTTTATGAGTCAAAGTAATGCACACTGCATATACATGTCTGTTATTATATCTGGATTAAGAGCATAAGTATCCATAATAACAGAGGTGTTTGTTCTCTTTTATAGTCAGTACAAAGAGAACAACCTCAAGTGGTCCTGTTCAATACACACAAAGTGTACTAGTGTAAACCTATAGTCAAGATAGACTAATACCAGATTACACTACAACCTTTCCAATGGATTATCCAAGTCCGTCTAGGTTGTGAACTATTTATATATTCCATAGGGAACTGATAATATGATCTTCTGTGTGTCACCTCACACCATATTATCAACCTTATAGAATATCAGATACTTGCATTAATATTATAATAAACACAATATGCAAACATATGCCCATATGATTCTCACTCAAAAAAAATAAGGAAATAAAGTTAATACAAAAGTGATGCTTTCAGTATATAACCCTAACAGGGAGGGGGGTTGGTAGGGGTGAACTCCAGTAATTTTGATTTACTGGATGATTGGGTGGGTAACTTTACTGTTACGGTAGTAGTTCAAAGGAGATCTGATGGTTGGAAACAGATGATCACAGGGGTCTACGACCCTAATGATAGGAACCTCAGACATGATTTTTGGGAAGAACTTCATCTGATCAGAGCCAAATGGAGCCTCCCATGGGTGGTAGGAGGGGATTACAACATCATCAGGCACGAGTATGAAAGGAGAGGGGGACAGGCAATGTTTTCGACTGAAGGAAATTCAACCAGGTCATCTCCAATCTAATGCTGATGGAAATCCCGATCAATGACCGGTCTTTTGCTTGGTCTAATCGGAGAAGGGTGCCAGTCCTTGCGAAACTAGATAGAATCCTAGTTTCCACTGTCTGAGAGGCCAAATTCCTGTTGGCCTTGGGGAGATCTTGTCTCCGCACCACATCAGACCATATCCCTATCATCATTTCCACTGGGGAAGAGGGGCTTAGCAAACCCAAGTTTTTCCGATTTGAGAAAATGTGGCTGACTAACAGGGAGTGCACCGCTCTAGTTAAGTCTAGCTGGGAAGGGGAGCTAATTCAAGAAGAACCGACTTCAAGACTGGTCAGGAAACTGGCGAGACTCAGAAAAAGGCTGCGTAAATGGAATAGAGAAACTTTTGGGAATGTTTTCCACAGGAAGGAGCTGATTCTTACAGAAATTGATCTTCTAGAAAGGAAAGAGGAAGCAGGTGGACTGGACGACAGTCAATATGAAAGACTTCTCACTTGTAGGCAAAAAATCCAAGAGACTTATCACCAAGAGGAGATCTTCTGGAAACAACGGTCCAGGGTGAAATGGCTAGCCGAAGGAGATGCAAATACAAAATCTATATAATAAAACACAAAGAAAGTTATCAAGTGGCTCTCCTTCAATCCCTTCCAAAATCAAAGGCTCGGATCTAACCTCACAAAACATATTTTCCCCCCCAAAAGTTTCCCCCCAATATTCAAATTCAAATCCCCCACCCAAAACAACTCCTTTATTTATTTAATTATTTCTCTCTCTCTCTCTCTCTCTCTCTCTCTCTCTCTCTCTTCTATTCAAAAAATTAAGAAAATAAAAAATTTAAAAATTTAAAAAAAATTTAAAACTAAAAAAATTTAAAATTTTAAAAACATTAAAAATAATTCAAAAAATCAAAAAAATCAAAAACTTATAAAAAAGTTTTAAATATTTTTTTAATTTTTAAAATTTTTTTTAAATTTTAAAAAAATTAAAATTTTTCAATTTTTAAATTTTTTTGAAATTTTAGAAAAATTTTTAAAAAAATAAAAATAAAAAAAATAAAAATTTAAAATTTTGAAATTTTGAAATTTTGAAAATATCAAAGAAAATCCAAATCCAAATCCAATGTCGAACCCCAATTGCCGATATCTAATCCGTTGCTTATTCCGTATCAGCGATTCCCCTCCACCAAATCAAGCGCAAAAATCGAGCGACTTCGTATCGGCGACTCCCCTCCACCGAATCGAGAGCCACTATATACGATGCGACGACTCTAATTTCATCTCATTAACCAAATTCTCATTCTAATTTTTAATTTTTTGTGTGCAGGGGATTACTCAGTTTTTTGCTAACTCGAATTTTGTGTATGCATAGAATTTAAGTTCAGAGAGGTAAAATTTTAATTTAGTGATTTATTTGATGAGTTTTTTATTGGTTTTGATTTAAGGTGTATGCAAGTGAGAGATGGATTATTTGGTAGCCTCAATTTGGGCTTCCAAACCATAGCAGGACACGTAAGTTGACTAGCAATCTAAAATAACTTGGCAAATATGCAACATTAATTTCTTTACTACAAAGAAAAATACTATCGTGAAGTGTTCCCTTCACTGGTTATTAGAAACCATGGATAACATAACTTATAAGAACTTTTAGTGTATGTTTGGATACATAGGATTAGGATGACTGAAGTTTACCAGTGAAGGGTGCAAACTCTCCACTCAAGAAAGACAGCTAAAGTAAATTTGTTATTTATCCATTTTGGTTTTTTTTATAAAGGTGCAATGGGGAGACAAAGTGGAGATAAAAGACTTGATTAGCTTGGATTAGAGTTTTGAGAACTTCATGTATTTCATTTTGGTTGAAATAATAATAAGAGGTATTTTAATTGCAAACTAAGTCTAAGACAAACAAATGTTTAGATTATTGGTATTGTAGATACCTTCACACATGCACTTGCGTTACCATTATATTTAAACACTCATAGTAGTTATGGAATTAGAGTAAGCTCTATAAAATCTATATGATAATGTCCTTACATAACTATTACAATCATTTAAAAGTGATGCTGAAGTTAAAAAAACTCTATACAATGTTTCTAACAAACTATATGCATTTCAGGTAAGTTCAAGTTAATAATCAAGAAGGCGATGATTGAGCTTAAAGATAGATATACTGCTTTCTCATATAATATGTTTGCTACTTCAATTAATTTGCTGAACCTCAAAACTATTTTATATAATCAAACCAGGTGCACCGTTCCAAAGATGTGCCATAAGCACGTGTCAACGGGCAAGCCTAGTACTTCCACAAAGTAGCTAGCATGCAGCGCAGGAACAACCATATCCATCCATGGATATTGATGGACAAACTGCCTCTGATGTTAGACTTATTGAAAAGCATGTTCATGAGACGTATAAGGGGCTATTGGGCTAAAATAGAGAGGGTAACTGTGAGTCTAATGAAAATCTATGGGAGGAACTTCCAGAGGAGGTACGTCATCATGTGGCAGCTCTACAGGATCCGTTTACCCTGGACGAATTAAAGGAGGCAGTTTGGGGGATGGGCCAAGATAGCGCGCCAGGTTCGGATGAGTTTCCAATATTTTTCTACAAGAGGTTTTGGGATATCCTAAAGTTGGATCTGTTGGACGTCATGAAAGCTTTCTACGATGGGATTCTGGAACTGGATAGATTAAACTATGCCCATGTTTGTCTCATTCCAAAGAAGAAGGCCGCATCAGAAAGAAGAAGGCCGCATCAGAAGTTGGGGACTATCGTCCTATCAGTTTGATTAACTGCTCGGTTAAGATTATCACAAATGTCTTGGCTAATAGACTGAGAGGATTGATTGGGGATATCATCGATGATTATCAGACTGAATTTATCATTGGTAGGGATATTTTTGAAGGGATTGCTCTTGTATAGGAGGTTATATAAGACTGCAAAAGACGTAATAAGTCTGGGTTCATGTTAAAACTAGATTTCGAGAAGGTGTACGACAAGGTGGAATGGACATGTTTACTTGAAATTCTCTGTAGGCGAGGGTTTGGGGTGAGATGGATTGGCTGGACTGAAAATTGGCTCAAAACGGCAAAGACGCAGGTCCTAGTTAATGGGATGCCTGGGAAGGAAATCAGGTGTAGACGGGGTCTTAGGCAAGGGGATCCTCTTTCTCCTCTTCTCTTCACTTTGGTGGCGGATGGCTTACACCGTATTCTCCAATCCTATAGAGACATCGACCTTCTGAATGGGTTGGGACTGAGGAGGGGAGTCTCCACAGTTATTAACATCCAATACACGATACTCTTATCTTTGGCGAATGTGACACAGCCCAGGCTTCACTTCTTAAGTAGGGTCTGTATCTATTTGAAGAATGGTCGGGGCTTAAAGTGAATTTCCACAAAAGCTCTATCTCCTTCTTAGGCTCTACCGGACCGGTTGAGCTTGCAGTGGCAGATATCCTCAACTGTTCGGTCCAGAAACTTCCGATTAAATATCTCGGTTTGCCTATTGGTAGCGGCAATATAAGGAGGGTTGATTGGAATGCTATGATTGATAATATTGGGAATAGGCTAGAGGGATGGAAAGGTAAAATGCTTTCCTTCGCAAGGAGACTTGTTTTGTTAAACTCTGTCATCAGTTCAATTCCCTTATACTTTATGTCATTCTACGAGATACCGGTTTGGGCAATCAAGAAGATTGATAGACTAAGGTGCCAATTCCTATGGCGTGGTTCGGGAACTGATGGGAAAGGATACTCACTTGTCAAATGGGGGGTGGTGTGCAGAAGAAAAGAGTTTGGAGGATTAGGAGTTATCAACCTGTGGCAAATGAACCAAGCTCTGCTATATAATTGGTGGTGGAAACTCAGAACTAAGCCTAAAGCGAAATGGGCTTCACTAATTAAGGGAAGCTACATCAGGAATGGTTGTGTGCATAGGAAACCCAAAAACATGGCCTCCATGTCAGGGTTCTGGCGGGGAGTCACTAGAACCAGAGATATTTTTTTGGCAGGAGCTACATTTTCCATTGGCAATGGGGATACCATCTGTTTCTGGAATGACAAATGGTGTGGTCCTATCAGTCTAAAAAGAACATTTCCGAAGTTATACAAATCAGCTATAGATAAAAATGACTGGGTCTCTACTCAATGGAGGAATCGTAGCTGGAAACCCAGGATATCAGGGAGGCTGACCTCAGAAGCTAGAAGACAAAATCATGAGTTAATCATATTCTTGCGGGACTGGAAGCCTTCAAGCGATGATCAACATGACAAGATGCATTGAGCAGGAGGGGATGGTCAAGTATTTACTCAGTGAAGACTACTTACAAGTGGCTGGATGATGGGGGGGGTGCGGACTTCCGATCACATTTGGAGGGTTAAAGTCCCGCCAAATATTTGGGTGTTTAACTGGTTGGTCACTAGGAATGCAATTCTCACTAGGGACAATTTGATAAAGCGCAGGTGGCAGGGTCTGGCAAATTGCGTGATGTGCATCCACGACCCTGAAACGATGGATCATCTTTTCGTGCAATGCTCCTTTGCAACATCGATTTGGGGGTATCTGCGAAACAAACTACGGTTCAACATTCCCCATCCGCAAACGATGGGGGAAGTCTGGGGGGGTTGGCGGGATGCAAACTGTCCAAAACTTCTTAGGGAACTTTGGGGTATCGGGATTGCGGCTATCTGTTGGGGGATCTGGCTAGAAAGGAACAATAGAATATTTCGCCCTGCTCACAGACACGTAACGCACCAACAACTGCTATTTATGATTATTGCTAACATCAAATTCTGGTCCCAATTGACATGTGCGGAGTCCTCAAAGAAATTCGAGGAGATGTTTGCAGACATCAATACATCAGCTTCTGAAGCTAATTCAGAGGAACGGAGGGAGGGGACACCGGGGGAAGAGTGATCTGCTTGTGGTTACGCGGATATGTGGGGGGTGCTTCCAGGCTTCTTTTTGTGACCCACTTGTATTTTCTTAGTTTTTTGAGTTAAGGGACTATCTTGTATGGAATGTGCTCTTTATTTTTGGTGGGGTAATGAGTCTCATAATTCACGTGTTTGGAGACATGAAGATCATTACTCCTTCCTTGGTTGTTTGTTTGATCAAAAACTTTCTAATGAAATGCGGGAGGGTTCGATCCACCGTTTATAATAAAAAAAAACTTTACATATATTTTGAATGTTGTCTCATGTGAATTTTTTTTCGAATCCCCCATCATTTTCCAATCTTAGATCTACTCCTGATTGGAAATAGTGTCACATTAAACTGGTACACTTAATGCTCCATACATTAATCAAAATTCTCAGTCTATACACTTGAGCAATAATTGACGGCTAAATCCTTTGCATCTTTGATATCATACATTATGAATCCACCATTTATGTCACTTCGTAGCTGTTTTATGCCTCCATTAAATCTACGAATTTATGCCATTCATAGTTACTTATGCTGGCTCCTATTAAACTATCACGCTGCACGTGTTGGTACACACACTAAGAAATAAAAAATTGTTTATTTGTTTACAACCCCATCTCTCCCATTATAATAGTTACTAGTAATTTACACGTGCGTTGCACGTTTTAATAATTTCAAAAAAAAAAAAAAAACTCTGACGTTGGGAGGATTTGAACAGAAAAACTCCTTTATATTAGTTATGTACGTGCGTTGCACATGTTGGTAGAATGACACAATGACAAATGACACTAAGGCCTTCTCCCATTATAATATTACTAGTATCATGCATGTGCGATGCACGTGGAGGAAGAAGGAAAAAGACCCAAAAAAAAACCGGATGAAAAGGATTTTAAAAAAAAATGCATGTGCGATGCACGTGGAGGAAGAAGGAAAAAGACCAAAAAAAAAACCGAATGAAAAGGGTAAAAAAAATAAAAAGAAAATAATTTCCAAACTGATCCACTTTCGAAAATATTTACCAAACTGGTCCACTTTCGAAAATATTTACCAAAGTGAGTCATTTTGTCAACACGTGCGCTGCACGTGTTGACAAAATGACATCGATGACACTAAGCCCTTCTCCCATTATAATAGTAGACTAGTATCATGCACGTGCGATGCACGTGGAGGAAGAAGGAAAAAGACAAAAAAAGAAGAAAAATAATTTCCAAACTGATCCACTGTCGAAAATATTTACCAAACTGGTCCACTTTTGCACGTACACGCGGAGGAAGAACGAAAAAAGACAAAAAAAGGAAAATAATGACCAAACTGATCCACTTCCGAAAATATTTACCAAACTGGTCCACTTTCGAAAATATTTACCAAAGTGGGTCATTTTGTCAACACGTGCGCTGCACGTGTTGGCTTCAAAATGACAAACAATGACACTAAGGCCTTCTCCCATTATAATATTAGAGATAATAGTAGAGATATAGATAGATTTTACTTTGACCGCTCATAGCAGTACTAATCTTCTGATTTTTTTCAAAATGACCCACTTTTTGAAAGTATTTACGAAATGGACCCACTTTCGAAAGTATTTACCAAACTGATCTACTAACTATCTTAAATAGCGAGTTTGGTGAAAACATTATCGCTGTCTGAGATAGCAAGCGTATGTTAGGGTGTTTCTCTACCATTTGGAGAAAAACTTAAAGAAAAATATCAAGTTTAGATTCGCTATCTCAGATAGCAAGTGTGTTTGTACCACACTCGCTAACTGAGATAGCGAGTGTCAATTGGGGAGTTTTTTAAAGACTCGCTGTCTCTCTTCTTCACTTATCTCTCTCTCCATCAACTCTTCCACTCCGAAACCATATCTTCCAAATCTGTGCTCTTACCCACAAATACCCTCCAAAATCTCAGAAGATCTACTTTATCCCTCACAACCCTTTCTCCTCCCACTCTCAAAATCCTAAACCCATCATCATCGATCCTCAATTTTCTTGAATTCTGGAAGGGCTAAAGAGGATTGGTTATCACCTCATATGTAGGTATGATTTGCATAACCTTCTATCATGTACACTTGGGTAGATTAGATAATGACTCATTTTTTGTATAAAGTATAGGTATAAATTATGATATTTCTATTTGATTTTATTTTGGTGGTGAAATTATTCATGACACAGATCTAAGTTGTTGTTATAGTGCCATTGATCCTGAAATAATTTGGGAACCCCGTACAATCACAATGACAGAACTATAACGAGCTAAAAATTTAAAATTTTAACATTCCATTCATCTTTATCCCAATTAGTAATCTTATAAATTTTCTCGACTAGTTCTGTCATTGTGATTGTACACGGTGCCCAAATTATTTCAGGATTAACGACACTATAACAACAACTTATCATGAATTTGGAAGCTAGGGTTTCAGAGTGAGAGAGTTGATGGAGAGAGATAAGTGAAGAAGAGAGATGGCGAGTCTTTAAAAAATAACCCTAATCGATACTCGCTATCTTATTTAGCAAGTGTTGTACAAACACACTCGCTATCTGAGATAACGAGTCTAAACTTGGTATTTTTCTTCAAGTTTTTCTTCAAGTGGTGGAGAAATATCTCAACATACACTTGCTATTTCAGATAACGTTGATGTTTTCACCAAACTCGCTATCTGAGATAGCGAGTCTAAACTTGATATTTTCTTCAAGTTTTTCACCTCAACATACACTCGCTATCTCAGGATTTTTTTACCGGTCATTTTGCTAAATACTTTCGAAAGTGGGTCAGTTTGGTATTCATTTTTAAAAAGTGGGTCATTTTAGGAAAAATTCTAATCTTCTTGGTCAGCTATGAAGTCACTATATTTTTATGAGTAATGCTACATTCACTACCAATTTCACTACCATTTTGTTCACTACCTTAGGTGGCACACTCCAATAGGTAGAGAAAGATATAGTAGGTGGGAGAACTCTCCAATAGGAATATGCCACCTAAGCTAGTGAATAAAATGGTAGTGAAATTGGTAGTGGATGAAGCATTACTCTATTTTTATTACTTGTGCACTGGGCAAACTGTCCACTATCTGATTCTTTCTTTTGTCCCAGTTTCTCTAAATTCAGATCTCATGCTTTTCCTTTATCTAGAGAACCTGTCAAGACATCGCACTTGATGAATATGTTTTTATGCTATTCTTAGTTTTATAACTACTCAAGTTCAGACTAGTTGAGACTCGTGACACTTATTTTACTGAATCTTAGAACTAATTGCTGCATGATGTCATTATTACCCTTATACTAATCTAATGCCTTTCCCTCAGAAAAATATTCCAGAGTTTTTTATTACTCAAATTATCTCAAAATAACTGCTGATTACATTATTTACAGGTTTATAGAAGAAATTAACCAAATTAATTAAAGAAGAAAAACGAATAAAACATAACTCCTTAATATTGCCTGGCTTCAAAGAATCCAAGGCTAGTCTCAAAGAGCACATGGTTTCCTAAGCTAGCGTAATTTACAATCATAATATGCATTGAATTATTCTGCTGAGAATAGTCATCACTTTGTAGGTTAATAAATCTTTAAATGCTTTTTGATGAAGGCCTTTGTTCTTGTGTCCTTTACCATTTATCTGCGTGAATTCATTAAACTTTGCTAATGATAAATGTCACTTTCTTTCCCCCACCGAATCTTGTTGTTTTCTGTTTAAATCATAATCAAGTGCATCCAGGCTTTATATTTACGTTTTGATAGTTATCTTTCATATTCATGGCTTTACCTCCTTCAGCTTTCTATCCATCTTTGTACCACTATACCAACCCAACCCTTTCTGTTATAAGGTTATAAATGAAGTGCCACCAGTGCTCAATTTAGCATTATAGCTTCGGAGATATTTTAGGCATGTAAAGATTGTAGGTTTGAACTTTCTGGTTGACCTTTCCACAAATTGTAACAATCCACAACCTACTATCATTAAGTAAAAGGGTCCAAATTCCAACTATACACAGAGATTAGGGGACAGTCCAATTATGGATGTGGGTGGCTTAAAGGAGGTAACACATTGGTCCCATAAAAACAGGTGATGGAAGCATGGTAGTGTCAGGGTTTTGCCCTCACATACACATAGGCATTAAGTACTTTAAGTTGGAGAAGAAGAGGAGGAGACAAAAAAGCAAGAGAAGACAAACAGCGAGTAGAAGAATGCAGTCTGGAGAGTTACGGTCGACCGACTTGGGAGTGCGGTCGACCGACCCAATCTGCTGAGAGTTCTTCGAGTGTACAGGTCCAACAGAGGAGGGGACGGTCGACCTTGCAGTCGACCGGTCGTGTCTCGGGTTTGGCTCTACACGTTGCGGTCGACCGACCTTGGGGGTGTGCAGTCGACCGACTTCGGCACTGATTGTTTTTGGGCTTACGAGTTTAAGGCCCAATTGCTGGATTTGTGTTTATCTTTTAGAGTTTACTGGGGGCTATATATATGGCCGTAGACTCTAGGGTTAGAATCAATTTGTGTAATCAAGAGGTGAGCCGTTATCATTATTAAACTTTAAGAGGGGATTGTGCCGAGTGTTTCAAAAGTGAGGGAGGGAGAGTTTGAGAGTTGAAATCTCTTTTGTAATCTTTATATTTCTTGAAAAATAAGAAGTATTTATTATCTCTGCATATTGATTGTGTTCTTACGAGATCTTGCATATATTATGGTGGCTTGTTATTGGTTCATCTAAGTCTTGAAAGTTTCAATTGCTTGTGGTGTATTTCCGCTATTAACAGTACGAGTTGTGGTAGATTCTTCAACAGGTAGGGCCTAATGGGATTTAGTAAAAGTATTTCTTGTTTGATATGAATGAGATGCCATGCCACCTTCCTCTAAAAGAATGCAAAACACACAGAAATGAAGAAAAGCATTAGGGAATGGTTTCTACAATTTTTATCTTCACCAAGAAGCACACCATGTGCTTGTTCACTTCACCCTTTGCTCTTCCCAATCTTTGAAGTAAAGAATATTTCTTTTAAATGTGGGTGTTTTTTTTAAGAGAGAGCATATGGAGGCCCAATCCTGCATTGTTCTTCATTCTGGCAATGCATGTGCTCCAATCACTGCAAGTCCACTTCCATCTCCTTCATTGCCTCCCTCTATGTTTCCCCTCTTAACCATTCATATATTGCTTTCCCTCCATTCATATGAGCAATGACACAATGAATTCCTCTTCCTCTTCTTCTTTCTCTTCTTCAGCTTCTTCTCCAATTACACCTATTTCAGAACCTTGTGCTGGAAACTGGTATAAATCTCCATCTTCTCCAATTCTCTTAATTCTCCAAACTAATTGAGTGTTCTTTCTGTATGTAAATAGGTCGATAAGTGATGATTCATTGAAGAGATATGTGACTTATGCGAGCGAGAGCTGCATACAGGAACTTCTCTCTGCTTCGGACTCGAGGCTTGCAGAAGGTTTTGATGGGTGGAAGGTTCTCTCAGATGATGATGGTGTTGAGATATCTAAAAGAAGGTCAGGTTCACTGCCTATTTTTCGCAGTCGATGGCACCTCCGTTCTGTCTCCCCAGAGCAGTTCATTGCAGTTGCCAATGCTATTGATGCTGCCAAGGTAAGTCAGTACACTCTGCATAGTGGATTACTATTATTTTTTTCCCCAAAGATAATGCTATAAATTGTTAGGAGGAATTTGTTTTGTTAGGAAAGTTATTGGCTGAACCTACCTCACAACTATAGTAAAAATTGAGAAAGTGAAGATAAAGTGGATACGGATATTTTATGTGGAAAACCCCCAAAGAAGACGGGGTCAAAACCATAGGTAAGTGTAGTAGGGTTTCGCTAGTGAAAGTAGGGATTACAGTACATTATCTCTAAATTTTAGAAGAGAATAATATCACTCTCTTTTATAGTAGGAGAAAAACAACCCTCTCACAAATTTGAGGAAAAAATACAAAATAGACAAACTAGCTCTAATGAGACACAATATTATATCTCTTGAGAATACTCTTTTAATACTATGTTTTCTCTTAATTCCTCTTTCTTTTTATTCCTCACTTCTGCTGCAACTCATCCCCTTCCGAATCTCCCAATTTATAGGGAGTGGGGGGTCACCTTCGTCACCAACCTCATTTTTTGTTTTTTTTCTTCTTCCTCCTTTGTTTTCATTAACTTTTGTCAAAAAGGTGCGACATCGTATTTGGTGCTAACCTTTTGACATAAAAAGACAACCTTCTTCTTTTCTTTGTTTTGTTAGAGCATCTTCAACGGACCTTCATTTCTCCATTTTAAAGGTCCAGAGGCTCCAACCAGCCTTCATTGCCTTCCTTGCCTCCTTCATTTTGAAAGAGGAGGTCCCAAACCCTTCAAATTTGAAGGCTTTGGAGGTAGCCTTCAAAACACTATCCAAACTTTTTAATTCCCATTCTACCCTCTTGCATCTTAACATCTTTTCTAGAATTACTTTTATATCCTTTTAATATATATATATATATATATATATATATATATATAGAGAGAGAGAGAGAGAGAGAGAGAGAGAGAGAGAGAGAGAGAGAACTGATCAGGTGCCAGTTCGCGCCTGATCAATAGCGAACTTCTACCATAGCCCTTGGATCTGAAGAATGATCATGGGAGTGAATGACCTGAATTTCTTCCGCTCATCTCACTAAATGTTGGGGGGGGGGGGGGGGGGGGGGGGGGGGGTAGTTTATTCATTTAACTCTCTTAATCATCTTTCTCCCTCTCTCTTAACTCTCTCAATCACTCTCTCCCTCTTTCTTAACTCTCTCAATCATCTCTCTCTCCCTCTCTCTCCAGACCCCCGAACCCAAAAGCTTCATATCCAAACTCCATGGTTTCTGCCTCGTCTCTCTCTTTCTCCCTTCGACCTTCGAAACCCTAGATGCCTTCGAAATCCCCTGAAGCCCCCTTTGACCTTCGACCTTCGAAATCCGACCTTCGACCTTCGAAATCCCCTGCTGCCTCGTCTCTCTCTCTCTCTCTCTTCGACCTTCGAAACCCTAGACGCCTTCGAAATCGAACCATTAATGCCTTCACTGTGTAGTTTGGACATCAGTTCAAGCGATAGTAGACAGCAAAAATCAGCTGGAATTGGGACCCCATTAATGCTGTCTAATTGCTTTATTTTAACATAACAGACATGCATGTAGTTGATGAGAGCAATCATTTAACATAATAGTCATGCAAGTGCGAATTGGTTCGTACCTGATTAGTTCTCTATATATTCCCAAATTAAGTTCATCATTGCCTAGTTTCAGAAATTATTCAATCACTAAAATATGAATGAGTTCATCTTTACCAGATTGAATCTGAATATCATCACATCCATAATAATGTGAATATCTTAATAAGTTCAAAGCATAATAGTGTGAATATCATCACAGCCAAAACCAAGGTATTGTGTTCAAAGCATGAGCTTTAAAATAAGTTCATCTTCAGTCATAACCAAAATATTGAGTTCAAACAAAGTATGAGCATTAAAAGAAGTTCATCCTCAGCCAGATTCAGACAAAAAATTTAGACATAAAAGCATAATGAACCCCCACCTCTTTCAAAGGGACGCAAAACTCAAAAAATTTAGTCAAGCCAAAATACTTCCCTCAATTCATATTATTGGAAGTATCATCCTCACTGTCTCCAGTGGAGCAATCCACCTCTTGAGCATAAGATTCACTAAACAAATAACAACAAAGATGAAATTAGTCAAGATCAATATTTAAAACAAATGACAATAAATGAGAACTTAAAATTGGTTGAGAATAAAGCTCAAAGAATATGGTACATTAATTAACTTGCTATCATTCCATTCATGTCTCCTTCTATTCTAAGCAAATATGCCTAGAAGTAACTTGAATTCTCTTATTAGTATACAATGACAGTACAACCAATTACTAATCTATAAGTTTCCAAAAAGACTTTAATAGTATACAATGACAGCACAACAGATCATTAATTGACTCTAATAATATTCTTAAACCAAATTTCGACACTTGTATTCTGCAATGGCAACAAGGATTTTGACCACCACCCTAAAATAATGCTCCCTATCTATCGGTTATTTAAAACATCATGAATGAAGAACCCTAAATTAACTCCTATTTGATAATGGGGTAATTCTCATAAAGATGTAAACTTTACTAATTTTGGATGTATATAAACAAATTAAAAAAAAACTTAATATTGAAATTTTACCTCTATCCAAGTTAGAGATAGAGATGGAGATCGTTTAGGGTTTCCAAGGTCGAGTGGGGGTGGAGAGAGCGTGGCGTCTAAGGGGAACTGCGGTGGCAAGACAGAGGAGCGTCAGGGTGTCGAGAATCTGAAGCTGGAGCTCGGAGGTAGGAGATGGAAAGCTAGGGTTAGGGTTTTGAAGGTCGAGTGGGGGTGGAGAGAAGAAGGCGTGTAGGAGGGGATTTCAAAGGTGTCTAGGGTTTCGAAGGTCGAAGAGAGAGAGAGAGAGAGAGAGAGAGAGAGAGAGGCGAGGCAGCAGGGGATTTCGAAGGTCGAAGGGGGATTTCGAAGGTCAAAGGTCGAAGTGTTAGAAAATGAGTGTTTAAACACCATTTACGAACCAATTTTTGAGCAATTTTTTGAGTAAGATCCTCAATGAATTATTGAGAGATCTTGATTGATTTGTGTTCTCCTTCGTGAGTAGATCAAAATCATATATTGGTTTGCTAAAATCGGTTAAGGGGTGAATGAGAAATTGTCTCTCAAAGTGAGACGTTTTCATTCTTGAAATGGGTTAAGGGAACATAGTCCCACATCGAAAAAATCAAAGGAAATAAAAGAGGATATATAGTAATCTCCTTCTAAGCATTGTAAGATGGCTAGAAGAGAGAATCTCTCTCTCGCGCGCGCAGGGGGGGTGCAAATCACGGACCAGATTACATGCGACTTGTGTGCGCCCGCACGACTTGCGGACACGAATGCCGGACCGACCTGACCCCACCCCGTGTAGAGCCACTTTTTACTACAGTTCTCTTCCATTCATTCACATTTATTAATTTCTTATTGGGTATAGAATCTTTCTTTTTGTACCCATATTATTTTGATTCTGGTGCAAGCAATCTCTAATTTTTTTTGCTTGTCTCGTTGACCCCTTCTTATTTCAGCTCGTGTGTCATCCATTATTTTCCCTGCCCTGCATTCATCTCCATAGGTTGATTCATATTGAATATCATGTTGTTTATTTCTTCCTTACTATATTCTCTTCAATTCCGATTTTGCCCCTCGTCCTTCTTCCTTCGTATTCAATTCCTTAATTTTCTTTTGTCCCTTCTAGTCATCCTCCTCTTTAACTCTTCATTGGGTATAGCTTTATTTTTCTCCTACCTATTTTTCTCCTTATAATTAATTTTCCCGAATATACTTTCTTCCCTGCACAAAAACAGATCTTCTTTCTCTCCTTCTCTAAGTTTTCTTCAGTACTGTTCTTCGGTTCTGGTTTATTGGTAAGTCGGTGATAGGGTTCAAGCGCTTATACTCAGTTCGGGAGTGCTACGTGGTGCCTACGTGATCGCTCCAAGTCGTTGCATTCTGAGAGACAGATGCCTTCGTTCATTCCAGCAACCGGAAGAGGCGAAATCGGTTTTAAGGACACTGTGTGACACACAGGCCTCGACTTTCCAAGTTGTAATCTTCATTTTTTCTTGTAAGTTGTTTATTTAATTTTTTCTTTTCTTTTCTTTCGGTTTTCCTTCTCTTCTGTTTCCCTTCTATGTTTTCTGTGCCTCTCTATCTTTTGATTGTAAAACGAATTTTGTAAATAATTTTTGTAACAAACTTAAAACAGATTTTGGATTTCTTTGATTTCCGATTTTGAGGCACGTTTTTTTCTTTTTATTTCTTGAATCTAGAAAACTTACACTCGTGTTGTGTAAATTTCAGAATCAAAAATGACTACTGCATCGGACAATGCCGCTGTGTCTGAAATGGTCTACGTGCCGGTTGCTGATACGACGTAAGAACCGAATGCTGCTGCGGCACGAGTGCCAATGCCCATCGTTGTACCTGTCTCAGTTTCCTATGGGGAGAAACCTGAGAAGTTCAACGGGCAGAACTTTAAAAGGTGGCAACAGAAGATGATGTTCTATCTGACCACATTGAATCTTGCAAGCTTCTTGAACGAAGATGCTCCAATTCTTAAGAAAGATGAGCAAGATAACCAAGTCAATGCCGCTGTGGATGCTTGGAAAAATGCTGATTACTTGTGTAGAAATTACATAATGAACGGATTAGCCGATTCTTTGTATAATGTATACATTGACAAAAGAACAGCTAAAGAACTTTGGGAATCACTAGACCATAAGTATAAAACTGAGGATGCCGGCGCCAAGAAATTCATTGTGGGCCACTTCCTAGACTATAAAATGGTAGATTCTAAAACAGTGATCAGTCAAGTTCAAGAATTACAACTAATCTTGCATGAGATTCATGCTGAAGGTATGAACTTAAGTAAAAGTTTCCAAGTGGCATGTATAATTGAAAAATTACCACAAGGTTGGAAAGACTTTGAGAATTACCTAAAGCATAAGCGAAAAGAAATGGGCATTGAAGATCTTATTGTCAGGCTTCGTATTGAAGAAGACAATAGAGAATCTGAAAAAGTTGGACTCATCAGTCATGCAGCTAAGGCAAATATAATGGAACATAAACAACGTTCCAATAAGCACAACAACAAGGGTCCCAAGTTAGGGCCTAAGGGAGGAATCTCCAAGAGGCCGAAGTTTCAAGGCAAGTGCTTCAATTGTGACAAAATGGGTCACAAGTCTACTGAATGCAGACTTCCCAAGAAGAACAGGAACAGAGAAGCAAACTTGATTCAAGGGATTGCTCAAGATGTTTCCGATATCAACCTCTCAGCTGTGATATCAAAGGTGAATATGTTAGGTTCAAACCCGAAGGAATGGTGGATTGATACTGGAGCTACTCGACATGTGTGCTCCAATAGAAGTATGTTCTCCACTTTCGAACCATTAGAGAATGGGGAGAAAATGTTTATGGGTAACTCGGCTACTTCAGAAATAAAGGGGCAAGGCAAGGTGATCTTGAAGATGACTTCTGGAAAGGAACTGACTCTGAACAACGTTGCATATGTTCCTGAAATTCGTAAGAACCTGGTATCTGGTTCGTTGCTTAATAACCAGAGTTTTCGTTTAGCGTTCGAGTCGAACAAATTTGTTTTGTCAAAAAGTGGAATGTATGTTGGTAGAGGATATATGAGTGATGGAATGTTCAAACTCAATGTAATGACCATGTTCAAGAATATGAATAAAGCTAGCTCTTCTACTTATTTGCTTGAGTCTTCCAATTTATGGCATGGTAGACTAGGACATGTTAATTATGATACTTTGCGAAGACTAATTAACTTGAATCACATACCAACATTCCAAATTGATTCCAAACACAAATGTGAAACTTGTGTTGAGGCAAAACTAACAAGATCATCGTTTAAAAGTGTTGAAAGAAACACCGAACCATTTGATCTAATTCACACTGATATTTGTGATTTGAAAATGATACAAACAAGATGTGGTAAGTAATATTTTATTACTTTCATAGATGATAGCACAAAATATTGCTATGTATACTTGCTTAAAAGCAAGGATGAAGCTATAGAAAAATTTGCTCTCTATAAAAATAAGGTTGAAAATCAACTCAATAAGAAAATTAAGGCGCTAAGAAGCGACCGAGGTGGAGAGTATGAATCGCCATTTCCTGACACATGTGCTAAGCATGGGATTATACTTGAAACCACAGCGCCTTATTCTCCTCAGTCCAACGGTGTTGCTGAGAGAAAGAATCGTACATTGAAAGAAATGATGAATGCAATGTTAATAAGTTCTGGTTTGCCACCAAACTTGTGGGGAGAAGCTATTCTTTCAGCTAACTACCTTTTGAATAAGGTGCTCAAAAAGAAAGAAGAGAAAACTCCATATGAATTATGGAAAGGAAGAAAGTCATCCTACAATTACTTGCGAATGTAGGGATGTCTTGCCAAGGTGGCAGTACCTCCACCTAAAAAAGTGAAAATCTAGAGCACAGAGCAATATGTATAATGGTAAATCTAGACATATTTGTCGAAGACATAATACCATTAGACAACTACTCTCTACTGGGGTTATCTCTGTGGACTATGTAAAGTCAAAAGATAACATTGCGGATCCACTAACCAAAAGATTAAACAGAGAGTTAGTTAATAAATCATCGAGGGGAATGAGACTAAAGCCCATGAAAGAATAAGTCGATAATATGGAAACCCAACCTAGCTGACTGGAGATCCCAAGATCTAGGTTCAAAGGGACAACTAAATTGTAAAGACCAAGCTGGATCACTGTGGGAATTTTCTCATGTCCATTCCCATGATGAAATAGTGATGCCCGCAAGGTAATAGGTTAAGCTAGGCTTTTAATGATTCTTATGCATCGGATATCCGAGCAGAGTAATGCGGGTTACTCTTAGGTAAGAAATCACCTATGTAAGAGGGAAGAAGGGCTGCTTCCAACGGAATAATATAGGACAATATTCCTGTTAAACTCTTGCAGAACCAGGCATATGTTCATGGCCAAAACGAACATAACAGTGAGAACTAAAAAAGCATTAGAAAGATTTCTGTGTGAGATATGTCATCGTTTACACAAATGACAGAACAGTTCAAAGACATCGCGTCTACTGTTTAGTTAGTAAATTAAACATATTTTCATAAGGGAAGGTTCAAAGGGTAACACCTACCTATCCTATGCAGGAATCAATCGTTGAATTCTATCACCAAGTCTGTCGTGTCAGTCTATCCTGTCTATGGTCGTCAATTTTCATTCATGTGGGGATTGTTAGAAAATGAATGTTTTAGACACCATTTACGAACCGATTTTTGAGCAATTTTTTGAGTAAGATCCTCAATGAATTATTGAGAGATCTTGATTGATTTGTGTTCTCCTTCGTGAGCAGATCAAAATCATATATTGGTTTGCTAAAATCGGTTAAGGGGTGAATGAGAAATTGTCTCTCAAAGTGAGACGTTTTCATTCTTGAAATGGGTTAAGGGAACATAGTCCCACATCGAAAAATCAAAGGAAATAGAAGAGGATATATAGTAATCTCCTTCTAAGCATTGTAAGATGGCTAGAAGAGAGGCTCTCTCTCGCGCGCGCAGGGGGGATGCAAATCACGGACCGGATTACATGCGACTTGTGTGCGCCCGCACGACCTGCGGACACGAATACCGGACCGACTTGACCCCACCCCGTGCAGAGCCACTTTTTGCTACAGTTTTCTTTTTGTAACGGCTGAAATGAATGCAGAAACGGTTCTGTCTGCTGTTTCAGTACTGTATTTAACATTTTGTCTGCCGTTACACTGAAGGTAGTAAATAATGTCTGCCGTTACAGTGTCGGCATTCAATTCGTTGTCTGCCGTTACACTGAAGGCAGTAAATGATGTCTGCCGTTACAGTGTCAGCATTCAACTCGTTGTCTGCCGTTACAGTGTCGACATTCAATTCGTTGTCTGCCATTACGGTTTTAACCCAGCCCCTATAAATAGAGGCCTCCCCTCTACTTTCTTCCCTGCACAAAAAAAGATCTTCTTTCTCTCATTCTCTAAGTTTTCTTTTGTACTGTTCTTCGGTTCTGGTTTATTGGTAAGTCGGTGATAGGGTTCAAGCGCTTATACTCAGTTCGGGAGTGCTACGTGGTGCCTACGTGATCGCTCCAAGTTGTTGCATCCTGGGAGACAGACGCCTTCGTTCATTCCAGCAACCGGAAGAGGCGAAATCTGTTTTAAGGACACTGTGTGCCACACAGGCCTCGACTTTCCAAGTTGTAATCTTCATTTTTTCTTGTAAGTTGTTTATTTAATTTTTCCTTTTCTTTTCTTTCGGTTTTCCTTCTCTTCTGTTTCCCTTCTATGTTTTCTGTGCCTCTCTATCTTTTGATTGTAAAACGAATTTTGTAAATAATTTTTGTAACACGAAGGTCGAAGGTCGAAGATCGAAGGTCGAAGGGGGCTTCAGGGGTTTTCGAAGGCGTCTAGGGTTTCGAAGGTCGAAGGGAGAGAGAGACGAGGCAACAACCATGGAGTTTTGATCTAAAGCTTTTGGGTTTGGGGATCTGGACAGAGAGGAGGGGAGAGATGATTAAGAGAGTTAAGAGAGAGAGAGAGAGATGATTAAGAGAGCGGAAGAAATTCAGGTCATTGGATCCCTCCCATGATCATTCTTCAGATCCAAGGGGCTGGGAGAAGTTCGCTACTGATCAGGTGCGAACCAGTTCGCACCTGTTCAATTCTCTCTCTCTCTCTCTCTCTCTCTCTCTCTCTCTCTCTCTCTATATATATATATATATATATATATTAGATAAATGTATCTTATAAAATATTAACCCAAATTTTATTATTTTGGTACCGTTGGAAAGGTCTTGACGATACTTTTAAGATGAGACCAATTTTGAATATTTTTTTATCGACTGAAAATAATAATTGATTCAATATTAATATGTAAGATTATTTATTTATTTTGTATTAGCTTAACATATTTTCAAAAGACTACTAAATATATTTCACCAACTCATAAAATGTGATCATTAATTGGAAATAGATAAACGACAAACGTTGGATAGTGAAATACATAGAACTGAATGATGAAAAACATTAAAAATAATACATTGATAATCATCAGCATTTAATCCATTTTGTTGCCGTGAATGCTTTATCAGTGCATTTCTAAGTGCAATATGAGCATTCTAAATGTTCTATTTCTGTCAAAATTTAATATTAAAATTTTCTAAATTATAAAAATTATTTGATTAATGTGAATTTACTATTTCATTAATGTATAGTTTATTTTAGTTTAATTAAGAAAAATGATTAAAGTTTGAAGAAATCAAATTCGAAGAAGTGCAGTTGGAGTTGAAGTGTCTTCAAAAAAAAAAATATTTTAAGAATATTCCTTTTGAAGGCTTTCATTTTGAGGGCCCCGCTCGTTGGAGATGCTCTTAGGGGTTGCGCCGCCCCCCCCCCCCCCCCTTCTATTTCTGTCAAAATTTAATATTAAAATTTTCTAAATTATAAAAATTATTTGATTAATGTGAATTTACTATTTCATTAATATATAGTTTATTTTAATTTAATTAAGAAAAATGATTAAAGTTTGAAGAAATCAAATTCGAAGAAGTACAGTTGGAGCTGAAGTGTCTTCAAAAAAAATATTTTAAGAATATTCCTTTTGAAGGCTTTCATTTTGAGGGTCCCGCTCGTTGGAGATGCTCTTAGGGGTTGCTCCTGCCGACATGTTTAAACCCTTTATGTACAATGGGATTTTATGTTATACCCTTTGACTTCCTTTTATATGTACTTGGGTCCCCTCAAAGTCGAAGTTGTTTGGAAAATATCTTGCTTCATCTAATGCAAGTTAAGAGGAGCATTTTTGGACGAAATGTCCCTAGCTTCAAGTTTTTTATTTCAATTTAAAAGTACTGTTTTTCGAGGTTTCTAAAATTAAATGGTTAGTACGGAAATGTGTGGTGTCCTTAAATATAAATTGTCATTTTGGCATACGTTTATATTATTTTGAAAAATTTTCACTTTTGATTCATGGTAAATATATGTTTCCCTTTTAAAAAAGAAAACAAAACATCATGGTCATCATGGTGATTTGAAATAACTTGGACGGTGGGGGTTTGAAGTGTATAAAAAGTTCATTGGAGCTAAAGCACGATCATGGTTAAAGGAGGGGTTTATAATTATCAAATACATCTATTTCTTAATTGTTGGGGGCATCATAGCATACAATGTTACTAGTTTTACCCTGTGCAAATTGCACAGACCAAAATAATTTTGATAGACTTATAAAATTGTATGTAATTCAAAAACTTAGAGATGTCTTTTAACTGTTTCAATTACATTATAATCAAAAAAGGAAAGTTCTACAGATTAACCAATTCATATTTTTAAACCAAACAATTTTCAAACCAACCAACATTATTCTATATTTCTATTCAATTGAAAGGAAAAAGAGAGGAAAAAGTCAAATAATTACCAAAGTTGGGTTGTGGCTCTTCTTGGACTCCTTGATGTACTCCGCTATCTCCTTCTCCACAGCGTGCTTCTCAATCACCTTCTCTCTTAAATAAAGCATTCTCTCTAAAATCAATCATAATCAATATTAGAAATACATGGAGGAAACAATAATTGATAATTAGCTATATCAAAATATGACAAATATACAGATTAACCAATTTACATTTTAAAACCAACATCATTCTACATTTTATATTCTATTGAAAGGAAACCCCAAAATTTTAGATGTGTAATTTTTCGGCAATTTCTCCACCAAGACAAATGTAAACCCTAAGTCACTAAATTTAGAGATCCCCTTACTTTTTGATGCAACAGTATCCACGCATTTTTTGCGAACATCGTAATCAACATTCTTGACCCCTTGCATTATAAGGTGACAAAGTTGTTACAACATCATCTTCGGTTCAGATAGTAAATGAAAATCACAACTAACAACAACAACTAACTAAAAAAGAAACCCTAAAAGTCAAGGACCACGGTAATCCAAATTAAATAGACAAACAGCTAATAATAGGGATTAAATCAGAAAAATGTATAAAACATACTTGATGTAATGTAAAAGTTCTTGTTCGCATCAAACTAACTGGAAATCTCTCTATATCTTTGATTCTTCACACATATTGTTGCAATCAAAATAGTTGAAAATGTGTCAATAACACCAATATCTTGATTAGTCAATATTCAAATTTAACAATAGGCCTTTGAAATAGCATAATATATAGATATAATATAATGGTCTCGCATGGTATAACATATAAACATACAACGATAAAAAGAAGAAAAGAAGAAAAACACAAACATAGATACATCCATGGACATAAACACTCATAAACATATAAACATAGATAAAACATATAAACATTTACCGACCGTGGAGCCACCGGCGCGCTGCGAGAGCCATCAAGCCACCGAACGCCAGCTAGCTACTTTTCGGCGCGCTGCAAGATCCGGCGAGCCACCGAACGTCGATTTGCTACCCGGCGCGCTGCGAGATGCGTCGAGAGGCATGGAGAGGCGGCCGTTTTTTTGTTGTGTTTTTCATTTTTTTTTTGTTTTGAAATTGAAAAGGCGTGGTGCAGTGAGAGGATTTGGGGATTTTGATTTGTGGATTTTTTTAGATATGGGTGGATTTTGGGGTAGGGAGGGTTAGGGTTTATGGGTTTGGGGGAGATGTGGTAGAAGGAAGGTTTTTTTTGGGTGTGTTTTTTTAATTAATATTGTTTTGGAAATTGATGCGGACTGCACGTGTTAATTCCTACTTTTGCTCTCCTTGCTTCATTTCAAAATGGAGAAAGGAGAGAGGGGGTGGGCCTATTAGCTTAAGATATATATAAATACTCTGGACATTAAGAAAGTCCATTGCTGCCATTCAATAAGCATACTGAGGAAGAGTCAGAGAATTATTAAATCAGAGCATGTAAAGTTCAGTTTTGGTATTTTAAAGTTCTCTGTATTTGTCATAACCGTCAAACAACTTGTAACCATCTTATTTTATTACTAGTACTAGGTTTGCCCGTTGACACGTGTCGTGGGCACATCTTCGAAACGGTGCATCTTGTTTGATCAAATAAAATAGTTTTGAAAGTCCAGCAAATTAATTAAAATAGTAAACATATTATATGAGAAACTTTTGAGGGTCCAGCAAAAAATATATTATATGATTTTTTTGATTTTTTTTTTTGAATTATTTTTAAAGTTTTTAAATTTTAAATTTTTTAGTTTTTTAATTTTTAAAAAAAATTAAAATTTTGTTTTCTTAAATTTTTGAATAGGGGGAGAGAGAGAGAGAGAGAGAGAGAGAGAGAGAAATAATTAAATAAATATAGGAGTTGTCTGGGGTGGGAGATTTGAATTTGAGTTTGGGGGGGGGGATTGAAGGAGAGCTACTTGATAGCTTTCTTTGTGTTTTATTATATTGATTACTCTATGTAAATTGCACAGTCTAAAATAACTTTGAATGATCATAAATTATATAGAATTTTCCAAAAATGTGAGAGAATTATGAGAAATTTATGAATATCATTCACACTGTTATTACTAAAATTTTTATTATCACCCTCACATATGCAGATAGTTTAGAGAATCACTACCAAACCATAATATTATACAATTGAATATTACTAAAGTTGCTGGGGTGCGGGAGTAGGGATGAGGGTGGATTTGGGAAGAGCCGTGAGATTTTGTGAGGTTAGGAAAGTGAGAGGTAAAGAGATTATGTTTGAGAGATTAGGTTTTTTTTTTGTTTTTATTTTTTTAATAAAAATTATGCATATTACACGTGCTAGTTAAATAGGAATTCTTACTTTCACTCTCATTTCTCTATTTCAAAATAGAAAATGGAGAGCTATTAGTATAAGATATACACATATAATTATTTTTTTTGCAAATCATCTTATCTTACTATTATCAAATTTATTTATGTACTTTTTGGCCCTTTTGATAGTTGGGCTTTCAAGGTTAAGATAGGCCTAAAGCATTTTAACTTTACAGTTGGCCCATTGCAGCAATCCCTCGAGTAAGGGAAACTCAAATAAATGTGTATCCTTAATCTTCAGTATATTTGAACTTGAGACTTTTGAATCATAACATAGGACGAACCACTCGGGGTAATAGGCATCTAACTCAAACTGCTGTTTTTCTTTTGTGCTAGGACCAGCCACTCGAAAATAGTCATCTAGCATAAACTTCTGTGTTTTCTTCCTTCTTTTTTAATAGCAGTTTAGGCTTTTATTGCTTAATTGTGGAATTTGACACTAAAGAGGGTGATAAATTGGTGAAAGCCGACCCTATTTCTGATAGGAAAATGCATATATATATATTTTGTGTTCAAAATTGTTTGGCTATTTTTCTCACATGAGATGCTTCGACATGTTTGGAAGAATTAACAGATTAAAAACTCTCTTGGAAATTTTAATTTTCTGAAAAATGTGTTAATTTGAGGAAATATTTCTGGTCGAAGCATGTATATTAGTATCCAGATTCTCTTCCTAGCATCTTTGACTTCATGAAACCGCGTCAGATGTTAGAGGGTTCTTATAATTATTGTTGTATTAGCAGCAGTGGGACTCAGATCTGGTGGAAGCCAAATACATCAAAGCCCTCTCAGATAACCTCAGCATAATTCACCTGCGGTTTGGTGATGCCTCAAAATTGCTCTTCAAGAACAGGGAATTTATCATCTACGAGCGGCGTGAGACCATGGATGATGGAACTCTGGTAACTTACTGAACTAGACTGTCTCTTAGTCCTAGTTTGAGTGTTTCATTTTAACCATTTCTCGAGCATTCTACTTGAAACCTATAGAATTTCAATATGTCAACTTGTTTGAGTTGTTTAGCTGAAAATGTAGAGACTGATAAAGGAAGCGCACTATCATCATTTGAATACGGCAAATCATGTATCTGTTAATTTTTAACTATACCGACAATAGAAATATTAAATTTCACAATTCCAGTAACTCACAATTTTTTCCCTTTTGACGTCAGCTCATGAGCAGGAGGAAAGGGTGACCTTAGATCCACAGTAGCCCTCGACATGCTCAGTAATTTCTGGATTGAAAAAACACATTGCCACTGCATATAGAAAGACCCAAAAGAGCATTGGGGGGAAACCCCACTGTAGTACATTATAATAGTTCCTCTTAACTCAAAACATGACATGCTCAGCTGTTAATAGCTTGAGATGGAGTTTGTCCTCAACATGTCATCAGTCATCACTCAACACCCAAGCTACATATGTGCTGCACTTGCCAAATATATATATATCTGTCTTATATTAAAGAATTAGAAAGCTTCCTAATAAATTCGTGAGTGTGATATCGCAAGATCTTTTCCATTAGAAGTCACTAAAACAGTGTTTGGCCTGGATCGTCTAATAGTTTCCATCAATTTCGCCAATGTTAGATGATAGATTAGTTTAGTCCCACATTGAATAATGTATTCACTACAAAAGAAACTAGATTTCCCGGCGGTTTTTTACGTCTTTACCGGCATTTTTTTACGCCGGTGAAACTTTCACCGGCGTTTATAATAGCGCCGGTCCAAATGCCGCCGAAGCGAGCGTCGCGGAAACGAAGGGGTCTACACCGGCGGTTTTAATGGACGCCGGTAAATGTCACAACTACACCGGCGGCCAGAAAACGCCGGTGTATGTGGGTCTCTGAGTGCCGTTCTTTTACACCCTATATACATTCACCGGTGGTCGAAAACCGCCGGTATTTATACATTCACCGGCGTTTATAGAAACACCGGTATAGAACGAAAGTATACCGGCGGTCATAGAGCGCCGGTGTATGTGCGTTTATGAGTGCCTGGTTTTCCCTACTTACAAGCACTGGCGTGACCAAAAACGCCGGTGTAGTTATATACACCGGCGTTTTATAAAACGCCGGTGTACGTCGGTGCCGTTACAGCTGACGACATTCACCGGCATGTGTGGGAACGCCGGTATATTGCACACTCCAACAAATTGATTAGATAGACCGGCGTTTTTTAAAACGCCGGTCTAGCTATGCCCGTTTATTTTCGATACTCCGGTTTTCCGTTCGATTTCAATTCACAGTTTCATTTACAAAACCTGTAAACTAATTCACAACTGATTCAACCAATTTCGTTGCATATTACTGCGCAAATCACAACCAAACACAAGAATAATTATAGATAATCAAGTTTCACACGTGTCATATCAACGTCCAAATTCATTGATTAATTAACAGTGTCATAATTAACAAATTAATATAGGGACTAACATTCCAAATATCCAAACAAACCAGTCTGACAAATATCCAAAATATCCCAAATTAAAAGTCTGACATAACTCTCATAAAAAAAAAACCAGTCTGACATAACAACAGCAAGGAGGAGGACATAAGAACAACAACCATACAGCAAGGAGGACATAAGAACAGCAAGGAGGACCGCAGATTCATACCCCTCGAGTAGCTTCAGCTCTGATCATCAGAATTTCCTTCATCTGGGCGACCGCTCTGTGAAAAAAAATAATAGTTTAATTCAACAGTAGACCACAATACAGAATATACATATTTTTTGAACTTGCAAGAAGATCTACCTGTATCTTAAATTATAAGATCAAAGTGCCAACTGCAAATGGAATTGTTAATGATATATACAGAGGTAAAATAATTACATTGCAATGCTAAAAATCTAGTACTTAATTTTGTTTTTAAATATATCTAAAATAACAAAACAAATGAAAATTCAGTATCTAACTTGAAACCTTTATATTCTCCTCTGATTGGGAATATCCACTATCTAAAACAGTAAAACAAATGAAAATTCAGTATCTAAGCATGTCCTTCATGGATTGTTCAGACAATCCATGAAACTGTCATCGTGGATGGAAACCAAATATAAGAAAAAAAAGAAAAATAAGATAGGGCTCATATCAAGTGTATTTTTAGGGAACTGTCATCGTGGAAGGAAACCAAATATAGAAGCCAAAAATGGAAACAGAAAGAAGAAAGGTAGAGACTTTGGATACACCAGGCTAACATAGCGGCATTTTCCTCATCGCTCTCTCATCCCTTGTTTCCCTTCAGCACACGAACACAAAGAGACATCAGCAACAACAGCAAGAGCGACAAGAACAACAATAATAATAAATTATTATGAACAAGATGTCTCTATATGGGTTTCCAGATCTCCACTCGAGCCCTCTCTTTCTAATCACAGCCCAATTAAGAACATTGACAACAGCCACTAAACAATCCAATCACAGCCCAATCAAAATTTGCCATCCTGGATCTTAATGAAATAAGCTTCATTAACAGTGAAAGAAAATGAGGATGCTAGCAGCATACTTAGTTTGGAAGTGAACCCATTTTTTGTTAAAAAAATCATGCCAAAGGTGGCAATCAGCTTCATTAACAGTATCTGAAAATGAAAATTTCCATTATCTGAGCTTATATGTTGCTCTACTAATGAACTGTGCCCAACTAAATCTAAAACCCAATTGTTGTGCATATCCAGAGGATTTTGGCATACGTACCTATAGCATCCTCAGTTCACATTGAACCCATTTTGGGTAAAAAAACAAACATGCCAAGAAGACAATCAGATGCATGAAATCAGCTTCATTAACAGTGAAAGAAGATGGGGATGCTAGCAGCATACTTAGTTTGGAAGTGTACCCATTTTTGGGGGAAAAAACATGCCTAAGATGGCAATCAGGTTACTTTAACAGTATCTGAAAATGAAAATTTCCATTATCTGAGCTTATATGTTGCTCTACTAATTCACTGTGCCCAACTAAATCTAAAATCCAATTGTTGTGCATATCCGGCCGGAGGATTTTGGCATATGTACCTATAGCATCCTCAGTTCACAGTGAACCCATTTTGGGTAAAAAAACAAACATGCCAAGAGGACAATCAGATGCATGAAATCAGCTTCATTAACAGTGAAAGAAAATGGACATGCTAGCAGCATACTTAGTTTGGAAGTGAATTTCCATTTTTGGTTAAAAAATCATGCCTAAGATGGGCAAACAGGTAACTTTAACAGTATCTTAAAATGAAAATTTCCATTATCTGAGCTTATATGTTGCTCTACTAATTCACTGTGCCCAACTAAATCTAAAATCCAATTGTTGTGCATATCCGGTCGGAGGATTTTGGCATACGTACCTATAGCATCCTCAGTTCACAGTGAACCCATTTTGGGTAAAAAAACAAACATGCCAAGAAGACAATCAGATGCATGAAATCAGCTTCATTAACAGTGAAAGAAAATGGACATGCTAGCAGCATACTTAGTTTGGAAGTGAATTCCCATTTTTGGTTAAAAAATCATGCCAAAGATGGCAATCAGGTTACTTTAACAGTATCTTAAAATGAAAATTTTCATTATCTGAGCTTATATTTTGCTCTACTACTTCTTTAGCCCAACTAAATCTAAAACCCAATTGTTGTGCATATCCGGCCGGAGGATTTTGGCATACGTACCTATAGCATCCTTAGTTCACAGTGAACCCATTTTGGTCAAAAAAACAAACATGCCAAGAAGACAATCAGATGCATGAAATCAGCTTCATTAACAGGGAAAGAAAATGAGGATGCTAGCAGCATACTTAGTTTGGAAGTGAATTCCCATTTTTGGTTAAAAAATCATGCCAAAGATGGCAATCAGGTTACTTTAACAGTATCTTAAAATGAAAATTTCCATTATCTGAGCTTATATGTTGCTCTACTAATTCACTGTGCCCAACTAAATCTAAAATCCAATTGTTGTGCATATCCGGCCGGAGGATTTTAGCATACGTACCTATAGCATCCTCAGTTCACAGTGAACCCATTTTGGTCAAAAAAACATGCCAAGATGACAATCAGATGCATGAAAATAAGCTTCACTAACAATTAAAGAAGATGAGGATGCTAGCAGCATACTTAGTTTGGAAGTATACCCATTTTATGTTAAAAAATCATGCCAAAGATGGCAATCAGGTTACTTTAACTGTATCTGAAAATGAAAATTTCCATTATCTGAGCTTATATGTTGCTCTACTAATTCACTGTGCCCAACCAAATCTAAAACCCAATTGTTGTGCATATCCGGCCGGAGGATTTTTGCATACGTACCTATAGCATCCTCAGTTCACAGTGAACCCATTTTGGTCAAAAAAACATGCCAAGATGACAATCAGATGCATGAAAATAAGCTTCACTAACAATTAAAGAAGATGAGGATGCTAGCAGCATACTTAGTTTGGAAGTATACCCATTTTATGTTAAAAAATCAGCAGGAAGATGGCAATCAGGTTACTTTAACAGTATCTTAAAATGAAAATTTCCATTATCTGAGCTTATATGTTGCTCTACTACTTATTTAGCCCAACTAAATCTAAAACCCAATTGTTGTGCATATCCGGAGGGTTTTGGCATACAGCTATAGCATCCTCAGTTCACAGTATCTGAGTTTGGTCAAAAAAACATGCCAAGATGACAATCAGATGCATGAAAATAAGCTTCACTAACAGTAAAAGAAGATGAGACATCAGCAACAACAACAACAACAGCAAGAGGGAACCAAATATAGAACAATTGGGTTTTGAATGGAGATTGTAGTCATAGATCAATTCTTCATTGAAGAAAAATACGAATAGGGCTCATATCAAGTGTAGTTTTAAGGAATTGTCATCGTGGAAGGAAACCAAATATAGAAGCCAGAAAGAGGAATGGTAGAGAATGAGGATACACCAGGCTAACATAGCGGCATTTTCCTCATCTCTCTCTCATCCCTTCTTTCCCTTCAGCACACGAACACATAGAGACATCAGCAATAACAGCAAGAGCGACAGGAACAACAATAATAATAAATTATTGTGAACAAGATGTCTCTATATGGGTTTCCAGATCTCCACTCCAACTCGTCTCTTTCTAATCACAACCCAATTAAGAACAATTGTTCACAGTCACTATTAAAGAAACATATATGCTCAGATTATGAAAATTTTCATTTTCAGATACTGTTAAAGAAGCTGATTTCATGCATCTGATTGCTATCTTTGGCATGATTTTTTAACCAAAATGGGTTCACTTCCAAACTAAGTATGCTGCCAGCATACCAAAATCCTCCGAATCAGAACAACAACACGGCTGAACAAACCTTGTTTGCAGGTCATGCAATGTCATCTACACCATGTTATGTGCCAAAGTGGGGTTGGTCATTCAATGCATGAACGACACGTATTAGTTGTTTGTGAATATGCAATAGGGTGCAGCTATGAACAGGGCTCATATCAAGTGTAGTATTACGGACTGTCATCGTGGAAGAAAACCAATTTAATATAGAAGCCATATATGGAGCCAGAAAGAGGGATGGTAGAGAATGAGGATACACCAGGCTAACATAGCGGCATTTTCCTCAACTCTCTCTCATCCCTTCATTCTCTTCAACACACGCACACAAAGAGACATCAGCAACAACAGCAAGAGGGGGTTGGTCCAATAATAAGTGTAGATTATAATAAACGAGATGTCTCTATTTGGGTTTCCAGATCTCCACTCCAGTCCCTTCTTTCTAATCACAGCCCACTTAAGAAACATAGACGAAATGCTTATAGACAACAGCCACAATGCAGACTCACAAACACTAGTACGTGTCCTTCATGCATTCAAGACCATAATCTCTTTAAAAATACCAATTTAAAGACTTACCGATGTTTTTTGACAGTGGGCGGCGTGCTACCCTCACTCTCATATGTTTGACTGCCACTATTATTTAGTGGCTGCTCATCTCCATGGCTCTCGTTGCCATCATTTATATTTACCCTCTTTCCACGCCTCGGCATGTTGTACCTGTCAAGGATTCGATAATTTCCTTAGAGATGCAAATTTAATTAATAACATGTTTATAATAACTATCATAAAATTTGTACTTTAGTATGATTAACAAACCAACATAATTATAAAAAAATTAAAAAAATGAGATTTGTAACAGATTAAATTACAACGATAGTTTGGTTCAAATGACACTAAGCATAGTTTAATGTAAATAATACCAAGCAGTAGAAAATAGAAAGATAATTAAACCGGTGTATTAAATTCACAATTAACATATTCGAAATTACAGACATAATATTACAACAAGATTTAAGACATAAAATTACAGACATATAATATTGAGTATGAAAATCATGTAAACTACAATACGACATCTTCCAGTACATCGCCCTCTTCTCCATCCTTGCGGAGCCAAGTCCCACAAATTCCAACGTCGGTTGTGTTTACATCAAACACAGGAAACTCAGAAGCAATGTAACTGTTCATGACTTCACCGTCTTCATCTTCTGAAGTATCGCCCAGTTGGAATACATATCTTGGTTGCATAGGAAGAGCCACATACGATTTTGACAGGGTTGGATCTTCAATGTAGAACACTTGTTGCACTTGGGATGGAAACACAAATGGCTCATGGCTAATGTGTGTACCGATGTGAATCAATTTTGAGAAGTTTACAACTGTGAAGCCAAGCTTATCCTTGTTGTTAGCAAAATTCCTATCAAACTCAGCCCAATCCCCACGAAATAAGACAACACGGAAATGACCAAAATAATTCAACTCAATGATATCCGTGAGCACTCCATAGTAGTCGAGATCTCCATCTACAGGCCTCGTGTTCGATTTGGAAGCATAACTTCTAGTCTTAGACGTCACTACCATTCCACTATTTTGAGACTTCAAATGATATTCACGATCCTTAGTACGAAATCTGAAACCATTGAATATGTATCCTCCATATCTTTTGACCATCTTATAGGGACCTTTGGCAAGTACTTGTATTTCAGATGACGCACCTTCAGGACCCAAAGAATGTACCTATTAATTTTGCGCAAATCGTATCAGCACCATAAAAAATGTAGATAGAATGAAGATTAACTCGCATAACTGTAATTCACCTACATGAGATTCAAACCACTTATGAAATTTTTCATTCATCAACTTGTTTTGTTCACGTGGTGGTAGTCTTCTTGGTCTAGCCCTTCGTTTGATGTCCTTGACAAATTCGCTAAAAAACAAGCAATTGAAATAAGGAATAAAAAAAGTAAGTTAATATCGAACTCCGCGGTTTTTACTGTATTCGATTTAAATTCAAAAGCAACTTACTTTCGAAATGGTTCCACTGATGCATGGTGGTCTAGCACATATCAATGTGTCTGTTCCCACGCTAAGTTATCTAGCTCAAATGCATCAACTTTACCAACAGTAGTGCCAGCGGTATCAAAAAGATATTGAGCACCATCAAGGTTGTAAATGTCTGGATTTCTACGTGGTCTACTAGAAGATGTCTCCACACCCGGCAAATACCTGGAAAAAAAATGTGAGCACTCCTCTGATAGATATCCCTGGGCTATTGACCCTTCAGGATATGCTCTATTTTTCACATGACCCTTTAGCCGGTATAGGTACCTGAACATGTACAATTAATTTATTAGAGCGGATTAAGGGATTAAAAGAAATGAGCTTTTGAAAATTTAATTTCGTAAGATGAATGAATTCTTTTACTTCTCAATGGGGTACATCCACCGATAGTGAACAGGACCGCCGATTCTGGCTTCACCAGCAAGGTGGATTATCAAGTGAATCATTATAGTGAAGAACGATGGAGGAAATATCATCTCCATTTTACTAAGTGTCAATGCCGCCTGCTGCTCCAATTGGTCCAGATCTTCAACACGAAGCATTCTTGAGCAAATACCTTTATATATGCTACAAAGATCTTTCAGGACAGTAGTGACTTGCTCACACATTGAAGACCTTAGGGCAACAGGAAGGAGATCCTACATTAGGATGTGGTAGTCGTGTGACTTTAGACCCTGAAGCCTTTTCTCTTTAAAGTTGACACATCTTGCCATGTTAGAAGAATAGCCATCAGGGACTTTAAGTTCCAGTAGTACTTTGCAAAACAATTCCAACTCCGATTTTGACATTGAATAGATTGCAGGAGGTAGGAGTACTTTCCCGTTCGGTAATTCTTCTGGGTGCAACTCATGTCGAATGCCCATTGACTTCAAATCAATTCAGCTCTTGAGATTGTCCTTTGTCTTCCGATCATCTTTCATAACTGTTCCTATACAATTTTCACCAATATTTTTTCCGATATGCATCACATCTAAATTATGTCGCAATAAGTTGAATTCCCAATACGGCAACTTGAAGAAAATACTCTTCTTCTTCCATGCACCTAAACTCGTCATGTTTTAATCCTCATCTTCGCCATATAGATCGGTCTCCTCACCTTGCTCCGGCCTTGCCCTTTTCTTGCCCTTTGTCCTGACTTCTGGTTCTTTTCCATATTTGAATTGATGACCATCTACCTGCCTCAAAATATCTGAACCAGAAGAAGACCCAGGAGCATGTTCCCACTCATCGGTACCATCAAATGTCGCTGCCTATGCCCGAAATATATGTGTGTCAGGCAACCATCTCCTATGACCCATATAGCAAAACTTTCTGCCATTGTACAACCACCTTGAACTAGTTTGGTCAGCACAACATGGACATGCATAACGTCCTTTAGTACTATATCCAGATAAATTTGCATATGCTGGAAAATCATTGATTGTCCAAGACAACACAGCCCGAAGAGAAAATGTTTCTTTAGCCACAGCATCATAGGTTGGAACACCCACCCACAACTTCTGAAGTTCATCTATTAACGGTTGTAGGTACACATCTATATCATTTCCAGGACCTTTCGGTCCAGGAACTATCATGGACAAAATAAATGAGGACTGCTTCATGCATTTCCAAGGCGGCAAATTGTATGGTATCAACACAACCGGTCATATGCTGTATGTACTACTCATTTGCCTGAAAGGGTTGAAACCATCACTAGCTAGTCCAAGTCTCACATTTCGAGAATCTTCCGCAAAATCAGGATATCTTTCATCAAATTTTTTCCAAGATTGAGAATCAGCAGGATGTCTAAGAATCCCATCATTAGTGCGACCTTCAGCATGCCATTTCATATCAGAAGAAGTTTTAGTAGACATAAACAACCTTTGTAGCCTAGGAATCAGAGGAAAGTAACGCAGTATTTTGGCAGGCTTCTTTTTCCTACTTCGCTTAGTAAATCCACTGGCTCCCTCGTCTTGATTTGGTCTTTCTTTCCATTTCGAAGAACCACACACTTCGCAATTCTCCAGACTTTCCTTACCGCTCGTGAAAAGTATACAGTCATTTGGACATGCTGCTATCTTCTCATATCCTAGATCGAAAGAACTTAGGAATTTTTTGATTTTATAGGCTGAGTTTGGAATACAGATTTCAGGAAATGCTTCATTCAACAATTCAAGTAGCATAGTGAAGGACTTAGCAGACCACCCGTTTAAACATTTAATCTGAAATAGTCTGACAATGAATGAGAATTTAGAAAATTTGGTGCAATCGCGGTACAACGGAGTACTAGCATCTTCAAGTAACTTAGCGAAGGATTCTTGCTGCTTATTATTTTCAGGGGTGGGGCCAGACATTTCCTCGTCCACCCCACCACCAATCTGGTTTGTTTCTGTTGACTCGTTGTGAACTTGGGTTGTTGGGTTATCGGTGTGGAAAGGAACATTATGAATCCCCATGGCATCTTGCAACAAAGCATGCATCTCATCGGAAACGCTTAAGTCTTCGTCCACTAAGGGCTCAGCTTCATTTTCTAATACAACCGGACGAACAGGAGCTGACGTATGATCCTCTCCATGACAAAACCACCTTGTGTACCCTTGAAGAAAACCGTTGACAACCAAGTGTGTATGTACTACGTCACATGTCCTCAAATTACAATTTGTACACCGGAGGCATGGACAAAGGATTAGGTTGGGATCACGGGAATGTTGTTTGGCAAAGATAATAAAATCTTTAATACCATCACGGTACTCCTTGGATAATCGTGGTTTACTAATCCAACTTCTATCCATTATAACAATAGCACACAATCTGAAATTAAAATTTGATATATTAAATGGTAATAACAGTGAAAGGCATTTTGTATATTAAATTTCACCTATTTGAAAACCATCCCTAGCTGCAAATAAATAAACGATATAATCTTTAACTGTAAAATAAAAAAATTGTGGTTCCAAAAAATGTACAAAAAAAAACTAAATCTTAACACAATCTACTCTATTCACATAACCCTAAACTACCTTTTGTGGAAATTATCACAACCACCTGAGTGGTATTTTATCGCACACCGTGTGTTCGAGTGTAAAAAAAAATCGACTATAGTCTCCCCTGTATTTGGCTTTCCGTTCAAGGAGATGATGATGGTAAAGGGTATTTTGCTGAAGAAGAGGAATCGGCCGAATAATGAGCGCGTCGTGCTGTAACTACGGTAACAAGAAGATCTGATGAATCATGAACTATTCTGTTCATGGCTACTAATAATCACTTACTTATCTCATAATAATAATAATAATAATAATAATAATAATAATAATAATAATAATAATACTAAACAAAAGAAACTAATATGGCTACTAATAAGTTTTTCTAAAATAATTCTTCATCCCAACTAAATCATTGATGTTTGTAGCACCAAAAGAAACCTGCACGAGGTTTGTTCAGCCCAATTCTTGTACAGATTTGGAGGATTTTGGTAAAAAACATGCCAAGATGCCAATCAGATGCATGAAATCAGCTTCATTAACAGTAAAAGAAAAATGATAATGTCCAGTATGTAAGCATATATTTTTCAGAGTGAACCAATTGTTGTACATATGCGGAGGATTTTGGCATACAGCTATAGCATCCTCAGTTCACAGTGAACCCATTTTGGTCAAAAAAACATGCCAAGATGACAATCAGATGCATGGGATAAGCTTCATTAACAGTAAAAGAAAATGAGGATGCTAGCAGCATACTTAGTTTGGAAGTGAACCCATTTTGTTAAAAATCATGCCTAAGATGGCAATCAGCTTCTCTAACAGTATCTGAAAATGAAAATTTCCATTATCTGAGCATATATGTCGCTCTACTAATTCTTTAGCCCAACTAAATCTAAAACCCAATTGTTGTGCATACCCGAAGGGAGGATTTTGGCATACGTACCTATAGCATCCTCAGTTCACAGTGAACCCATTTTGGTCAAAAAGACATGCCAAGATGACAATCAGATGCATGAAAATAAGCTTCACTAACAACAAAAAAAGAAACTGGGGATGCTAGCAGCATACTTAGTTTGGAAGTGTACCCATTTTTGGTTAAAAAATCATGCTTAAGATGGCAATCAGGTTATCTAACAGTATCTGAAAATGAAAATACCCATTATCTGAGCGTATATGTTGCTCTACTAATTCTTTAGCCCAACTAAATCTAAAATCCAATTGTTGTGCATATCCGGCCGGAGGATTTTGGCATACGTACCTATAGCATCCTCAGTTCACAGTGAACCCATTTTGGTCAAAAAAACATGCCAAGATGACAATCAGATGCATGAAAATAAGCTTCACTAACAGTAAAAGAAGATGAGGATGCTAGCAGCATACTTAGTTTGGAAGTGAACCCATTTTATGTTAAAAAATCATGCCTAAGATGGCAATCAGGTTATCTAACAGTATCTGAAAATGAAAATACCCATTATCTGAGCGTATATGTTGCTCTACTAATTCTTTAGCCCAACTAAATCTAAAACCCAATTGTTGTGCATATCCGGCCGGAGGATTTTGGCATACGTACCTATAGCATCCTCAGTTCACAGTGAACCCATTTTGGTCAAAAAAACATGCCAAGATGACAATCAGATGCATGAAAATAAGCTTTGTTGGATCCTGTAGGCAAGACAACAAACACTAGAGGGGGGGGGGGGGGGGGTGAATAGTGTTTATTAAAAACTGCGGAAATTTTTCTCGGTGCAGTCGACTGAAGTAAGGACCAGTCGACTGATATGTTCAAAATAACTGAAAATAACAACTCTGTGCAGTCGACTGCTGAAAGAGACAGACGACTGAAGGCACACTGAAATTACAACTACAAACGGCACTAACCAGTCGACTGATGGTGAAAGGAGTCGACTGTTCAAAAACTTTTTGCAGAATTAAAATAAACCAGAGTAAATGCAAACACAAGATAATCAATCACAGAGTACACAAGATATATCCTGGTTCGGTCCTCCCGACCTACATCCAGTCCCCAAGCAACCCACTTGAGATTTCCACTATTCTTGAAAAATTACAAGAATACCCTACGGCGTTTCGACAACAACCTTGTCTAACCCGTAGTCCTTTCTCTCTACCAGAGAAAGCAACCCACTCTACTACCAAGAGTGAAATGACACCGACTCTACAACCAAGAGTCAAAAACACTCTCCAACCGAGAGCAAGAGAACAAGAATACTTTACAGTCAACCTACAGCCTTGTTGTTGTATGTGTTGATGCACGTGGCTAAAAGAATAGGTCGACTTCTATACTCAGTCCAGAGCGAATTCAATGCTATACTGGACTGAATGTAGAGAACCAAAGTGTATGAACTTGAAAGCTTTGTTTCTCACAGAAAATCACTTAAATTGTTTTTCACAAGAATGCTCGAGTGTATAAAAAATCAAGTAGTTGTTTTCAGTGAGATATGAAACTCTATATGTAATACCCCAGATCAGTCGACTGGTACTGCAAGCAGTGGACTGATAGAGGACAGTCGACTGGTACTTCCAGCAATCGACTGGTCTGTGAGATTTGTGAGAGAATTGTGAAAGATAGTCCCATATCGGGAATTTGTGAGGATAATCAGAGTATAAATACTATTGCCGAGGATCAAGAGTCACCAATTCGGTTAACCACCTTTTGAGAGGCAGCCTGTGGTGGGCAGTGGAACTACATAGTATTTATAATTTGTCTGAGCATTGGGGCGGGGCGTTACACTATATAAAGAGTTTGATCTCCTGAACGTTGGGAAAAACAGTTACACAACTGTCAACCAACGGATCTGAACTTTTGAGTTTGAAAAAATTCGATTTTGAAAAACAGAAAACGGTCAAAAGCTCTCGAACAGTCGACTGGGTTGCCATATGAGTCGACTGATCAGAGTTTGAATAATTTTAAGCAGTTTTGTACTATCAGTCGACTGGCAGAAGCTTAAGTCGACTGGTACTTAAAAGTTAAAATTCTTCAAACTGTTTTGACTTCTTTTTGGGGGTTTTTAAGAGACACACATTATGAAAGTTTTTGAGTGTGTGTGTGTGTGTGACAAGGCTTTACATCAGACTAAGACTCAACAAAAAGTAAAATACAATGTTTACAAGACACAACAATATAACACATTTGAGCTTGAAGTCTTGAGTCTTGAGTCTTGAATTGAGTCTTGAATTGAGTCTTGAATTGAGTCTCTTCATCTGTATCTTTTTGAGCTTGTTCATTTGTTCAGCTAGAATTGTCTTTGGTCTGTGCACTGCAATGTTAGCTGTATAACATAGACACATGTTGCACTGTGTTGTGATCATCAAAATCAAGAATCAACATTCTCCCCCTTTTTGATGATGACAACACAATAGCTGATATCAAAAAATATAGAAACATACAAGCATAGATTTTGAAAGCTCCCCCTATTAAAAACACAATATGCATACATAAAGCAAATTCGTGACATACAGAATGTATCAGTCGACTGACTGAACAGAACATGAAAATGCACGTAACAAGTATCACAGATGCAGCAAGTATCACAGATGCACCAGTTTAGCAGCAGTCGAATGTATCCCGTGGGGAAGTCGACTGACCAGAGATATTTCAATAAGCAACACATAACACAGAGATAAAAATAACAACTCAGATATTTCTCTCCCCCTTTGGAATCATAAAAAAAAAACACAAAGTAACAAGTTTTTGCATTAAAGAAGAAACTTAAGTCTGATACAAAAAGGAATCCATTAAGAAAGCAAAAATTACATAAAAAGAAAGAAAATCTTCAATCGTCTTCTTCGGAGTCTTCATCATCATCTTGAGAAGGAGGATGAAACTGAGAAGTGAAGAGATGAGTTAGGTTGTCTAGTTTGGAGTCGAGGATATGGAGTTGGGTGTCTACAGAGACTGAGTGGTTCATTAGGTAGGACACACAGTCGTAGAGAGTACGAGGGTCATCAAAATTGGCTTGAAGAATAGGTGGATCATCAGATGTAGAAGGTTGAGAGAGTCTGGGTCTAGGTCTAGAAGTAGAACCTAAAGGAGCTTGGGAAAGAGGAGGAGATCTAGGGGGTGATCGAGTAGGAGCATCAAGGAGTTTCATACGTGCCAAACTAGCACGATCAAAACACTCATAACGAGAAACAACATTTGTCTCCGAATCAAGATCAACTCCAAAAGCTATAAAAACTCTAGTGAGAAGACCTCCAAAAGGTAGAAAGTGAGTGTGGTCTTGATTAAGTTTTGAAAAAATAACTTGATCCCAATTAACAGCAATTCTACCAAAAATTGCATATATAGCCTTTTGTAATTCAATAGAATATTGGTCATAACTACCCTTTTTAGGAAGGATGTTATAGGCTAATATTCAACCTACAAGCTTAGCAAGGTTTGATATTTTTGCTTGTCATTGGAGGGCCAGAATTAGGTAGGAAAATTCTAGATAAAATAGAAGGATTATCTAAAAGAATTTCATCAAGAGGTAATCCCACATCATCAATACCCAAAATTTCATTAATCCTAGTCGGTGTGAGTGTCATTCTAACATTCTTCACAGACGACCGGATTAGGACATCCCCATTTGGTTTTTACACAACTCTCATATTTGTGTAAAACAAATAAATGAGTTGGGGATAGTAATTAGGTTGGTTTGATAATGAGAGAAAGTCATAAAGACTGCAATTTTGAAATAGGGGAATGAGATTAAAACGGTCTAGGTCATCAAAATTTACAAATCTTCCAGGGAAGATTTGAATGGTACAAAAGACATACCAACGATCAAGAAGATCGGGACTCAAAAGATATTGGGTGTATTCTTGGGAAGAGGAAGTACCCTCATGAGAATGTTTAGAGCGTTTGGGTGCCATGAAAAAGAAAGTGGAAGGATTATACCTAAGAAAAGAGAGAGAGTCGAGCAGGAGCAAGCACAAGCAGCACTGAGAGAGAGCAGATCAACTTCTTCTCCAAAAGCTAGGGTTTTGAAATTGGGGGTAAAAAGCTTGAGAACGGTAAGGAGTTAAAGCGGCTGGTGAAAAGGGGTTTTAACTGTGAGGGAACGGCTGTGATCAAGGAGAGGTGAAATCGACGGTGAGGATTAAAGATCACGGGTGAAAAATGAATGAATTCCATCTCAAAAGACGCGATGAATAGTCGCTGAAGCTCGCGACAGTCGACTGGTAGGGAGATCAGTCGACTGAGTCGAGAAGAAAAATAAACATTTTATTTCGACTAATCAGTCGACTGGTATAGGAACCAGGCGACTGGTCAGATAAAGAAATTGGTATGTTTTTTTTAAAAACCAGTACAGTCGACTTACTCAAAAGTATAGTCGATTTAACAGTAACAATTTTCAGCAAATATCAATAAAATCACAAATTCCAAGTTCTCGTCTTAAATTAATGAAAGTATCTTCTTTAAGGGGCTTGGTAAATATATCTGCTACTTGTTTATCAGTAGAGATAAAGTCTAAAGATATATCTCCTTTTAAAACATGATCACGTAGAAAATGATGTCGAATATCAATATGTTTCGTACGTGAATGTTGAATCGGATTTTTAGATAAATTAATTGCACTGTTATTATCACACATAATTGAGGGTTTCTCAAATGAAATACCATAATCTAATAAGGTTTGTTTCATCCATAAAATTTGTGCACATGCCAAACTTGCAGCGATATACTCAGCTTCTGTAGTTGATAGGGATACGGAGTTTTGCTTTTTACTGCACCAAGATACTAGGGAATGTCCCAAAAAGTGACATGTACCATTAGTACTCTTGCGATCAGTTTTGCTTCCAGCAAAATCGGCATCGCTATAAGACAAAAGTTGAAAATTATCGGTGCGTGGATAAAATAAACCATATTCAGATGTGCCTTTAATATATCTTAAAATTCGTTTCACTGCTTTTAAATGAGACTCTTTAGGACTAGATTGATATCTAGCACATAAACATACGCTGAACATAATATCTGGTCTACTTGCAGTAATATATAAGAGTGAACCAATCATACCTCGATAGAGTTTTTGATCAACACTCTTACCTAATAAGTCTTTGTCAAGAGTAGTAGTAGTAGCCATAGGTGTGGATTTACCACTAGTACTATCCATGTTAAAACGTTTGAGTAATTCCTTTGCATATTTGCCTTGATTGATAAATATGCCATTTGAGGACTGTTTAATTTGAAGTCCAAGGAAATAATTGAGTTCACCCATGTGACTCATCTCAAATTCATTTTTCATGGTATTAGCAAATTTTTGACATAGATTATTATTAGTAGAACCAAAAATTATATCATCAACATATATTTGTATGATTAAGATATTATTCTTAACTCTTTTGATAAACAAAGTAGTGTCTACTTTACCTATTTCAAATCCTGTTTCTAAAAGAAAAGTTTTTAAACGATCATACCAAGCACGAGGTGCTTGTTTAAGACCGTATAAAGCCTTTTTCAATTTATAAACATGATCTGGAAATTGTTCATGTTCAAAACCTGGTGGTTGTTTAACATAAACATTTTCCTTAATAAACCCATTAAGAAAAGCACTTTTCACATCCATTTGATAAAGTATAAAATTCATAAAACAAGCAAAAGATAATAAAATACGAATAGATTCTAGTCTAGCAACAGGAGCATATGTTACATCAAAATCTATACCTTCTTCTTGATTATATCCTTGGGCAACTAATCTAGCCTTGTTCCTTACAACTTGTCCTGATTCATCTAACTTATTCTTGAATACCCATTTGGTACCAATGATAGTCTGATCAGGAGGTCTAGGAACTAAATCCCATACATCATTTCTTATAAATTGGTTTAGTTCATCTTGCATGGCATTCATCCAATATTCATTCTCACAAGCTTCTTGTATATTTTTCGGTTCAAAATCTGACAAGAATACTGTATGAGAGATCATATTAACATGTGAACGTGTCTGAATACCATGGGAGATGTCACCAATTATTAAGTCATGAGGATGATCTTTAACTTCAACAAATGACTTTGGTAAAGTTGAAGATATCTCAATCGGATCAGTCGACTTGACTTGTTCTTCAGTCGACTGCTTTACGTCAGTCGACTGGGAGATCTTATCAGTCGACTTATCAGACAGATTAGTTTGCTCTAAAGATTTAATCACATTATCTAAAGGTGATAAATCAGTTTCATCATCTTTATTTAAGGTTGATGAAGGTAGGGATTCATCAAATGTAACATGCATTGATTCTTCAATAGTCATTGTAGACTTATTGAAAATTCTATATGCTTTACTCCTATTTGAGTATCCTAAAAAGATACCCTCATTAGATCTAGGATCAAATTTGTCTAAATTATCTTTTGTGTTTAGAATAAAACACTTGCAACCAAATGTCTTAAAGTAAGAGACTTTAGGAATTTTATTAAAAAATAACTCGTAACAAGTCTTCTTTAGTTTAGGTCTTAGAAGAATTCTATTTAAAACATAACAAGCTGTAGCAACAGCTTCAGCCCAAAAATGCTTTGGTAGATTGCTTTCAACAAGCATAGTACGTGCGCATTCTTGCAAAGTCCTATTTTTCCTTTCAACCACTCCATTTTGTGGTGAAGCTCTAGGAAATGCAAATGAATGTGTTATACCATTCTTGTTGCAATATTCTGTAAATGTTTCATTTTCAAATTCTCCACCATGATCACTTCTAATAGTGACTATGGTTAGAGATCTTTGATTTTGGATACGTTTACAGAAATGTGCAAATTCCTCAAAAGTATCATTTTTATGTTTTAAAAAGAATGTCCAAGTGAATCTTGAAAAATCATCTACTAAAACAAACACATATCTACTTTTATTTAAAGAAGCAACTCTAGTAGGGCCAAATAAATCCATATGAATTAATTCGAGCGGTCTACTAGTAGAAATTACTTCTTTTGTTTTAAAAGTGGATTTGATTTGTTTTCCTAGTTGACATGCATCACATAACTTATCCTTTTTAAAGGATAGTTTTGGTAGTCCTTTAACTAGGTTATATTTAGATAATTTTGAGAGATTTTTCATGTTCACATGTCCAAATCTTCTATGCCATAACCAAGATTCATTGTTAGAGGCTATTAAACAAAAGTCATTTGAAAGATCAATTGCATTCAAACACAATACATAAATATTATTTTTACGAAAACCTTGAAAAACAACATTTTGCATAGGAGAGTCATAAATCAAACATGCATCTTTTTCAAAAACTATTTTATATCCTTTATCACACAATTGACTAATGCTTAAAAGATTATGCTTTAAACCATTAACCAATAGCACATTTTCTATAATTGGGTTAGATATTTTACCGACCATGCCAATACCGATGACTTTGCCTTTGTTGTTATCTCCAAAGGTGACAGTTCCTCCATCTATACTTTGAATGGTGGATAGTAGGTTGGCATGCCCTGTCATGTGTTTTGAACATCCGCTGTCTAATATCCAGCGTTCTTTCTTGGGTACCTATAAAAAGTTTAAGGTAAATATGGTACCCTTTTTATTGGGTCCAAAACACATTAGTTTGGGGGAAACCAAACCCATGAAGAGTTTGATCTTCCTCCATAAGCAGGAATATAATAAGTAGAATTACACACATTTAACATATATGAGTTAATATAAGCAATTCTATCATTCTGATTTAGATTAACTGGAACCCATACTAATTTGTTCTGTCCAGTCAACTTACCAGTGTTGTTCAGTCGACTTTTGGTGTACATCAGTCGACTGGTGGATACACTAGGTCGACTTATAAGAGGTTTTGATCTCATCGAATAAGATCCACTTTCTCTGGACAGACGACTGGTTGTATGGTTCAGTCGACTTAACCGAACGGTAGTTTTGCTTTTATCACTGAAATTAACAACCTTTGGCTTTGCAAAGAAATCATACAACTTGTGTGTAACACTAGAAATAGATGCTGATTTATTCTTACTAGTGTTTAAAACAAGAGATTCTTTTATTGAAGATTTTTTAAAACCAAGTCCATATTTTTGACTAGATGTAACTTGATGATGAAGCATATCATTTAAATTCTCTTTGCCTTTGTTAAACTTAGATACGTTCTTTGAAATCTCTTCATAATTCTTTTTGAGAGTTTCAAGATCAGTATCTAAACTTGCAATGCGAGAATTTAAGGATTTTACTTCCTTATCAAGGTTAAGATTTTCTTGATTAAGTGTTTGATTCACTTTCTCAAGATTCTTAACTCTAATCTTTTCTTTCTTTAACTCTTGGAATATTTCATTAAACGCATCAAGAAGATCTTCGGAATCATAATCATTACTTACATGTTCTTGTGCAGCCATGAAACACACATTTGCCACTTCGTTATTTTCATCCGTTTCTTCTTCGGAAGATGAATCACTATCATCCCATGTAGCTTGATAAGCCTTCTTGTTTTTGGCAAATTTGTTCTTTGGATATTTGTCCTTCTTGAAGTTGGATGATTTTCCCTTGTTCTTTGCATTTTCTAAGGGACAATCCTTTTTCATGTGACCTATTTTATTGCACCTGAAACATGTAGGAGGGTCATTAGAATCTTTAACTTTAGAATGAAACTTACCCTTCTTTAAGAACTTCTTGAATTTCCGAGTGAACATTGCTATTTCTTCTTCATCTTCTTCCTCATCTTCTGAGTCTGTCATGGCTTTAAAAGCCAATGATTTCTTCTTTGCTTGGTGTGATTCTGTATCTTTCTTTCGATCTTCAAGTTGGACCTCATATGCCATGAGATTGCCAACAAGATTCTCGAGAGTAAGTGTTGACAAGTCATTCGCCTCCTCTATTGCTGTGGTTTTCTTCTCCCATTCTGGAGTGAGTGCACGTAGGACTTTTCTGACCATCTCTGCTTGGGTATAAGTCTTTCCAAGCGCCACAAGAGAGTTTGTGATGTCTGTGAATCTGGTAATCATCTCGGACACAGTCTCATTGTCCTTCATTCTGAACATCTCAAACCTGTGGACAAGAACAGAAATTTTAGACTCTTTTACTTTATTCGTTCCTTCATGTGTTACCTCGAGTGTATGCCAAATTTGATGTGCGGTTGTAGCATTGGATACACGGTTGAATTCTTCTTTTGTAAGTGCACAAAATAAGGCATTCATTGCTTTGGCGTTGTTCATAGTCTGATTCTTTTGATCATCATTCCATTGTGCATATGGAATGGTAGGAGCAGTATATTCCGTCTCTGTCATTTTCCATATCTCATAGTTGATTGATTGGAGATAGATTCGCATTCGGCACTTTCAATAATTGTAGTTCGTTCCATCAAATAGTGGTGGCCGTTGTGTAGATTGGCCTTCATGGTACTGATTTGTATTTGAAGTAGTTGCCATAGCCTGTAACCTTGCTCTGATACCAAGTGTTGGATCCTGTAGGCAAGACAACAAACACTAGAGGGGGGGGGGTGAATAGTGTTATTAAAAACTGCGGAAATTTTTCTCGGTGCAGTCGACTGAAGTAAGGACCAATCAACTGATATGTTCAAAATAACTGAAAATAACAACTCTGTGCAGTCGACTGCTGAAAGAGACAGACGACTGAAGGCACACTGAAATTACAACTACAAACGACACTGACCAGTCGACTGATGGTGAAAGGAGTCGACTGTTCAGAAACTTTTTGCAGAATTAAAATAAACTAGAGTAAATGCAAACACAAGATAATCAATCACAGAGTACACAAGATATATCCTGGTTCGGTCCTCCCGACCTACATCCAGTCCCCAAGCAACCCACTTGAGATTTCCACTATTCTTGAAAAATTACAAGAATACCCTACGGCGTTTCGACAACAACCTTGTCTAACCCGTAGTCCTTTCTCTCAACCAGAGAAAGCAACCCACTCTACTACCAAGAGTGAAAAGACACCGACTCTACAACCAAGAGTCAAAAACACTCTCCAACCGAGAGCAAGAGAACAAGAATACTTTACAGTCAACCTATAGCCTTGTTGTTGTATGTATTGATGCACGTGGCTAAAAGAATAGGTCGACTTCTATACTCAGTCCAGAGCGAATTCAATGCTATACTGGACTGAATGTAGAGAACTAAAGTGTATGAACTTGAAAGCTTTGTTTCTCACAGAAAATCACTTAAATTGTTTTTCACAAGAATGCTCGAGTGTATGAAAAATCAAGTAGTTGTTTTCAGTGAGATATGAAACTCTATATAAAGAGTTTGATCTCCTGAACGTTGGGAAAAACAGTTACACAACTGTCAACCAACGGATCTGAACTTTTGAGTTTGAAAAAATTCGATTTTGAAAAACAGAAAACGGTCAAAAGCTCTCGAACAGTCGACTGGGTTGCCATATGAGTCGACTGATCAGAGTTTGAATAATTTTAAGCAGTTTTGTACTATCAGTCGACTGGCAGAAGCTTAAGTCGACTGGTACTTAAAAGTTAAAATTCTTCAAACTGTTTTGACTTCTTTTTGGGGGTTTTTAAGAGACACACATTATGAAAGTTTTTGAGTGTGTGTGTGTGTGTGACAAGGCTTTACATCAGACTAAGACTCAACAAAAAGTAAAATACAATGTTTACAAGACACAACAATATAACACATTTGAGCTTGAAGTCTTGAGTCTTGAGTCTTGAATTGAGTCTTGATCCTTGTCTCTTCATCTGTATCTTTTTGAGCTTGTTCATTTGTTCAACTAGAATTGTCTTTGGTCTGTGCACTGCAATGTTAGCTGTATAACATAGACACATGTTGCACTGTGTTGTGATCATCAAAATCAAGAATCAACAAGCTTCACTAACACTAAAAGAAAATGGACATGCTAGTAGCATACTTAGTTTGGAAGTGAACCCATTTTTGGTTAAAAAATCATGCCAAAGATGGCAATCAGGTTACTTTAACAGTATCTTAAAATGAAAATTTCCATTATCTGAGCTTATGTGTTGCTCTACTACTTCTTTAGCCCAACTAAATCTAAAATCCAATTGTTGTGCATATCCGGCCGGAGGTTTTTGGCATACGTACCTATAGCATCCTCAGTTCACAGTGAACCCATTTTGGGTAAAAAAACATGCATGCCAAGAAGACAATCAGATGCATGAAATCAGCTTCATTAACAGTGAAAGAAAATGGACATGCTAGCAGCATACTTAGTTTGGAAGTGAACCCATTTTTGGTTAAAAAATCATGCCAAAGATGGCAATCAGGTTACTTTAACAGTATCTTAAAATGAAAATTTCCTTTATCTGAGCTTATATGTTGCTCTATTACTGCTTTAGCCCAACTAAATCTAAAACCCAATTGTTGTGCATATCCGGCCGGAGGATTTTGGCATACGTACCTATACCATCCTCAGTTCACAGTGAACCCATTTTGGTCAAAAAAAAATGCCAAGAAGACAATCAGATGCATGAAATCAGCTTCATTAACAATGAAAGAAAATGGGTATGCTAGCAGCATACTTAGTTTGGAAGTGAACCCATTTTTTGTTAAAAAATCATGCCAACGAAGGCAAACAGGTAACTTTAACAGTATCTTAAAATGAAAATTTCCATTATCTGAGCTTATATGTTGCTCTACTAATTCACTTTGCCCAACTAAATCTAAAATCCAATTGTTGTGCATATCCGGCCGGAAGATTTTGGCATACGTACCTAGAGCATCCTCAGTTCATAGTGAACCCATTTTGGGTAAAAAAACAAACATGCCAAGAAGACAATCAGATGCATGAAATCAGCTTCATTAACAGTAAAAGAAGATGAAAATTTCCAGTATCTAAGCATATATTTTTCTATTCATTCTTCATCCCAACTAAACCATTCATGTTAAGGAAATCAAGATGCATAATCTGAAAAAACATGCTTTTTTTGAAAAATAAGGGAAATCAAGAGATGATACCGAAGAGAGAGAGAGAGCGGGGCGACGAGCGTGGGGGCGTAGGAGAGAGAGAGAGAGAGCGAGGCGATCGCCGATTCACCTCCAAATAGAGAGAGGGAAGAGGGAAATCGAAAATGACGTAGGGAAGAAGGGACGATTTCGAAAGGTCGAAGGCCGTCGAAGAGGACGAAGCGGCGGAGGCAAACGCGCGGGAAGTAGAGCGAGGAAGGAGGGAAACGAAGCGCCCCTTTTTTTGGGGGGGGGGTTTGGGAAAATGGCGAGCGAAAGATTAGGGTTCGCGGGTTTTATCGCAGCTTATTCACCGGCGTTTCAATTAGACACGCCGGTGAATGTGTCCGTATATTCACCGACGTTTATTATAAAAAAACGTCGGTGAATAATACACTTCACCGGCGTTTTTAAATAAAACGTCGGTGAATACGAAGATTGCCCGGCGTTTTAAAGCGACCGCCGGTGTATAACCATCCCATTCTGGCGCCTAATTCCTATTCGCTCCCTACCCCGGCGCTACTAGTAAAACGCCGGGGAATATTCGCCGGTAAAACAAGTATCTTTTGTAGTGATTGGTTTAGTATTCTCTTCTCTCCTATATATAGGAGACGTATTGTACTCAGTTTAATCAATCAATAAAAGAATATTTTCCTATTCCTAAATCTAACATGGTATCAGAGAGTTTTATTAAAAACTTTTTAATGAAACTAGGGGGGCCTAGGCCAACCTTTTCTGATAAAAAAAAACATGGTATCAGAGCCTATCATCCAGTAAGGCCTATACTAGTTTTTTGATCCTCGCTACTGAGGTGGAGTGATTCTCGTCTTCTTCGGAATCACTCCACCTCCCAACATCTCTCTTCCGCTCCCGATCAAATATCAAAACCCTAATCAACTATCTCCCTCAAAATCCTAAATCTCTAATACCCTAGCCGTCATCAAACAACAAGATCCAAAAATCTCAGCCGTCATTCTCTCTCCTCTTTTCTCTTTCTCTCTCCTCCCGTTTTCTCTCTCCCCGACCTCAGAAATCCCGCCCAAAATTTCCCGAGCTTCTACTCCGGCGACCCCCCCTCCTAGCACACCCGTTGACGCCCACTCAGTCGAAACCGCCCTCCCGATTGCCACCCTCGCCCAACACCAGCACACCCCGTCGCTCCTTGCCCTCTTCCCGTCGCTCCGCCCTCCGACCAACCTTCGTCGACCACCCATCTTGTCAACGCCAGCCCAGTCGTCAACCCCCTGACGCCCCTTTCCGTCGACCTCAGCCCAGACCCATCAAACCTCCCGCTGCTCTTCCTTCCCCGTTCGACGATAGCACCACCGAGACCTCGCTCTGCTCCTCTTCCCAATTGACGACGGCAGTCAATGCCACCGTCTAGCCGCCGTGTCAACACCAACCAGTGCCGCTTTGCTGCCGTTTCTGCCCTTGCTGCCCTCCGCCGGCAGCTTCTTCTTCTACCTCTGCGCCGTCTTCGGTTCCTCGCCGCTGCCTCCACCGGCACCCGCTGCCTCCGCAGCAATAGTCTTCTCCTCTTCCCTGCTCTCTGTTTCGATTGGATCTGTTGAGATCCAATTTTTCTATTGGTGGATCTTTTGATGTTCCGTGTTCGGGGATAGACGCAGATCACTTCCACCGCCTTCTTGTTTCAGATCCGTTTTTTGATTGGGCGGTTTTCTGGTGTTTCGTGTTTGGATCCAAGAAGGGATCCTGATGTGCTACTACTTTGACTCAGTTTTCTTTTTAAAAAAAAAAAATCTTACAGGTTCTTATGCTTTTACATCCAGATCGTCAACTCACTCCGGTTGATCGATCGTGATCATCAACTCACTCTGGGCTGATCGATCGTAAGTTTGAGAGTGAGTGTTATTAGCATCCAGTTCTCAGTTCAGGGATGATATCCCATCATCGACTATGTCTCAAGTCAGGGGTGAGACATCATCGACTATGTCTCAAGTCAGAGGTGAGATCCCATTAGTCTATTTCTCAGTTCATGGGTGAGATCCCAGCATCGACTATTTCTCAAGTCAGGGGTGAGATCCCATCAGTCTAGTTCTCAGTTTTTATCACATGCGACATCAAGCGCCGTTTCTTCCATATCAACATCGTCAGTATTCCAAACTCTTGTTGCTTGAACCAACTTGAGTTTGAGAGGGGGTGTTAGATGATAGATTATTAGTTTAGTCCCACAGTGAATAATGTATTTGTTTAGTATTCTCTTCTCTCCTATATATAGGGGACGTATTGTACTCAGTTTAATCAATCAATAAAAGAATATTTTCCTATTCCTAAATCTAACAGCCAAAAAAGATATGAAAGTATCCAGTTCTCTGTGTAGATGGATTGATGGCTTAGAAAGAGATACACAGGCCAAAAGATGTAGCATCCAATTTCTAATAACAACACTGAGGGCATATATCGATGCTGAAGCTCTAGCTTTGGTGTTTAGGTGGTTGCTGTTGCATCTCTACCAAAAGAGATTGCTGCAGGGCTGCAGCCCAAAAAGAACAACTCGATTCGAGGGCTCTTGCTGGAGTCTGGATGGGTGGTAGAGAAACTAGAGGATGACTCTTGCATAGTTACATACGTTGTTCAGGTACAAACAATCATTCACTATCAATATTTATACCTCCTTATCCATATTATTATTTATCAGTTTATCAATATTCGAGTGAAATTTTGATATATGATTGTTTTTGTTTTTGAAACCGTACGTGAACAGTTAGATCCTGCTGGATGGTTGCCAAAATGCTTTGTGAACAGGCGACTCAACACGAAGCTGGTGATGATCATCAACAATCTTAAGAAATTAGCTCAAGCATGTCCCATAAAAACTGGAATATGAGGATTTTGCAGGCGAGACAACAAAATGAAAGGAAAATATAAGGAAAAGGAAGGGCTTGTGCTATATGAGTAATAATGTATTATAAAAAAAATATGGTAATGAAGATAAATTGTTCCTTTGGTCTCATCTTTCTGTCAAATACTATTCCCTTTTGTATGTAGTCAATTTTGGGACTTACTGTTATAGGAGAAATACATAATGAAATGTGAGTATTAGCAATATCATATAATTAATCCAGGTTTCATCTTGTGCAAGTAATAAATTAAGTTTTGAGTCTTTTTTCATTTAACATTATCTTCCCTTTTATTTTATTTTATTTGAATGTTGATGGAATTGGTAGTTAGTCTTCCACTACCAAGAGATATTTATTTTTTTAGTGAGTAGGGTGGAGAATGTGATGGAGATCTAACTTAGTTGACTCTGAAAGCATGTCTTTTCAAAGTTGGCAAGGGTGACTGTTAACATGCACCTGCTCAACCCCTTTCTAAGTTTGGCACAACATTCCGATTTCCAAAAATGGTTGCCTTTTGAAATCCCAACCATGAATGTCAATTTCTAAGTAAAGATCAAATAATAATAAAATACCTTAATATTTCCCAACACTTATATGTCTATATTAATCCTTCCTTTTTTCCACTATCAAACAATTCAAATACCACCCAAACTAGTTAGTGGGTTAGGCATGTTTGGACTTGGAATGCATCACACCTCCTCCCCTATATAAATTCTTAACTCTCCCATTCATATTGTAACCCCAATTCCTCCCTGAGCTTTCCAATCTTTAACAAAAAATGAATGACTCACCCAAAAAATCAACCCCAATTCAATCCAAGGCTTCCAAGCTCAAAATCCTCCTCTTGCTCATCTCCACCAACACCCTCTCCATCTACCTCTTCTCCTCAGCCTCCCCATTCCACCTCAACTGGGCCCCACAGTGCATCCAATCATGGTCCTCCCTAAGCCTGGCCCACCAACTCAACTCCACCCAAGCCCAGCTCTCCTCAGCCCAATCTCAGCTCTCCAGCCTCCATACCCTCATCCAAACCCTCCTCGCCGAGCTCGGACCCGCTTCTAATTACAGGCCTGATGAACGGGCCCGCGATCTTCACGGTGAGTTGAAGCTCGTTGTCGGGCCCCACAAACTCCCCTTTGGGCACACAGCCAACATAGGGTCTGACCAGCTCTACCCCTCATTGGGCTCACAATGTCTGAAATTCAAAGATGAGCTAGCCCAGTACATGGACTACCAAATCGGGGCCGAATGCCCCTCCGACGACGTATTTTCTCAGAGACTGATGCTGAAAGGCTGCGAGCCGCTCCCTCGTCGCCGCTGCCATCCGAAATCACCGAAAAACTATGTGGGCCCGGCCCGGTTTCCCGATAGTTTGTGGGCCATACCTTCTGATACTAGCATCAGTTGGGATCCCTACACTTGCAAAAACTACACTTGTTTGGTAAACCGAAAAAATGCTAAAGGTTCGTATGATTGTAAGGACTGCTTCGACCTAAACGGGCGAGAAAAAACCCGTTGGATGTTTGACACCAACGGTCTTGATTACGGCTTGGACGCAGTTCTTGCACTGAAACCGCCCGGTACAATTCGGATCGGGCTGGATATTGGGGGTGGGAGTGGTACATTTGCAGCCCGAATGAGGGAGCGAAATGTGACAATTGTGACTAGTACTATGAACTTTGATGGGCCATTCAACAGCTTCATTGCGTCGAGGGGGCTCATCTCGATGCACATTAGTGTGTCCAATAGGCTTCCATTTTTCGAGAACACGCTGGATATAGTACATTCGATGCACGTGCTGAGTAACTGGATTCCGGATGTGATGCTCGAGTTTGCATTGTATGATATATACAGGGTGTTGAGGCCTGGGGGTTTGTTCTGGTTGGATCATTTCTTTTCTTTTGGGGCGCAGTTGAACGTGAGTTATGTGCCAATGTTCGAGAGGGTTGGGTTTACGAAGGTGAGGTGGAATGTAGGGAGGAAGATGGATAGAGGGTTGGAGAAGGATGAGTGGTATCTTTCTGCTTTGTTGGAGAAACCCATGACTTGATTGATACATTGCTGTAATCTAAGTAAACCGTAATATTACATTTGGCGACTTTTATGGAATCTCAAATGTAAGATGCTATAAGAATTTAATTTGAGATTTCATGAGATTCTTACTTTTCTTCTTCTTTGCGCAAATGTCATTTATCAAATACATCATATGAGGTTAACATAGTCATATTTTAAAATAATACTTAGGACGTCACCAAGTAACAATTCAGCATGTTCCGTCATTCAAGTGTCACTAAAGCATTTAAAAACTGTCATATAACTAAATCAAAGTGCCTACAAATAGGGTTGATCCTGATGCCAAAACCCATTTTTTATTTTAATTTTGAAATTTTTCTAAAAATTATTTTGCGATCCATTGTAGCTATGGACTTTCTTTCTTTATTTTTTATCTTGTAACCTCAGAACAACTAATATCTAGGATTACAACATGTGATGTATTGAAACATTCTGAAGTTTGGCTGCCTAAAGTTCCAGAAAATTGCAAGTCATCAACAATGGTAGACATGGAAATATTATTGTATTCAAGGATCATGTTAAGATAAATCAGAGAGAATGAAAACAATACTGAATATTGAATTGAGAAATAACTGAGTACAATATCTCCTATATATAGGAGTGAACCAAATACAAAATTAGCCCAATACCCACTATGGGACTATAATATCTAACACCCCCCTCTCAAACTCATGGTGAGTCAAATAGTGTGAGTTTGCCTACTAAATATCGAAATCTCTGAATAGTATGAGATTTGGTGAAGAAGTCTGCCGACTGCTGTGATGAGGTAATAGAATGAAGAAAAATGGTCTCTGTTTCAAAGCGCTCACGAACATAATGACAATCAATCTCTATATGCTTCGTTTACTCATGAAAGACCGAGTTGCTTGCAATGGGTAGTGCACTCCGGTTATCACAATAAAGAGAAGTAGGTCCTGAAAGAGTGACACCCATATCTGATAAAAGCCAACGAACATGAACAATCTTTCTAGTAGTAGCTGCCATTGCTCTGTACTCAGCTTCAGTCGAAGAACATGCAACAACTTCATGTTTCTTACTTCGCCATGATATCAGTGAATCGCCAAGAAATAGACAGAAACCGGTGATAGACCGTCTGGTAGTAGGATCACCTGCTTAATCTGAATCAGAATATGCATTCAGTTCTAGTTTGGATGTAGCAGACATGAATAATGAACGAGTAATACTGCCCCGAAGATATCTGAAAATCCGAAGAAGAGCACCGTAATGAACTGATGTAGGAGCAGAAACAAACTGACTGACAACACTGACTACGTGAGCAATATCGGGTCTGGTCATGCATAAGTAGACAAGCTGTCCGACAATCTGTCTGTATCTAGTGGGATCAGGAAGGAGCTCACCATCAGTGGGACGAAGCTTCACATGAAGCTCTAAGGGTGTATCAGCTGATCAACTGTCAGAAAGGCATGCAGCGGAGATAATATCTGATGTGTATTTCTGTTGAGAGACGAGTATCCCCCGAGATCCATGAACAATCTCTAGGCCCAAAAAATAGCGTAGTCTGCCAAGATCTTTCATATGGAACTGCTGATGAAGGTATTTCTGGGTGGATGTAATGCCCGCAGAGTCATCCCCAGTAATGATCATATTGTCAACATAGAGTAGTAGAAGTACCCTCCCCTGCAGTGATGACCGCATAAATATAGAATGGTCCTAAGAACTCTGGCTAAAACTAGCCTTGGTGATGACAAGGTGAAAACACTCAAACCAGGCTCGAGAGGCCTGCTTCAAACCATATATGGCTCGACGGAACCGGCAAACATGACGAGGAGGAGTAAGGAGGCCAGGAGGAGGATCCATATAAACAACCTCAGATAAGGTACCATGAAGAAAAGTGTTCTTCACGTCCATCTGGTATAACGGCCATTGGCGGATGGCTACAACAGCAAGAAGAGTGCGAACAGTAGTCATCTGTGCAACGGGAGCAAAGGTCTCATCATAATCAATGTCATACTTCTGAGTAAATCCTCGGGCTACTAGACAAGCCTTGTGCCGCTCAATAGATCCATCAGGTTGATATTTGACATTGAAGATCCACTTGTAGCTAATAGGTTGAACGCCCTCTGGTAGAGGAATAACATCCTAAGTGTCAGTCTGATCAAATACACTGAATTCCTCTGTAATAGCGTTCCTTCATTTAGGATATTGAATTGCGTCTTGATAGGTTCTGGGCTCACGAGTAGAGTGTATAGAAATGAGATATGCATGAAACTGTGGTGTGTAGGAAGCTAGGCTAGGGTGGCAAAGTCAAACTGGTCAGAAGGACCAGTGGCATCAGGCAGGGTCGGCCCTGAGTTCCCGAGGCCCAAGGCGAACTCCCGAAATGGGGCCCCCCAAACACTAAAAAAACATGTATACAAAAAAAATGCACATTGTTGAAAGCAAAATATGCAAAATATATAAATTTGTTTTAAATCACCCAAATTTAAAGTCTCAAATTCAATTCAAGTCTTCAAGCCTAAACCCAAATAGTTTTAAAAATATTTTAAAGGCTCAAATAATTATTTTTTGGGGACCCTAAAAACAGTATTTTTCTTTTACGCGCAAAATGTAATACCCCGTAAAAATAGCATATGGCTATTTTGCATCGTAATCTGTGCGCAATTGAGAATTGCACGTGATTGTGTATTTTCTAATACAATTGGTTGTTATTAAGAAATATCAGATTTATTGTCTATTTTATTTTATAATTTTGAAGGATTATTATGAGGTGATTTTAACGTATTTTAGATTGTTAGTATTTTAGAGAGTGAGAGTTGGGGTTTATTTGGAATATATTGGGACTTGGGGGCTTGTATGTAATATTCCCTTTATATTATTTGTTTATCTATTTATTTATTTATTTCTTTTATAAAATCCCCACCCCACCTTTTCCTTCTTCCTTCTCTTTCTTTTCTCCCATTCCTTTCCCAACCGAAAAGAAAAGAAACCCCAAAGAACCCATCGGCCGATCACTTCCCCCGCTCAAATCCCTTCCATTTCTCCATCGTTTTCAAATTAATTTGAGGGACAGACTAAGTGAAGGGTCCTCTACCTCGTGGTGGCATCGGTTTTTCGAAAAGATTTCGGGAAGGTAAACCCTATATTATTTTATTGTATAAAATTTAGTGTGGCTAATTTCTTTGGAGCAGGAGTATTTTGGTAGGAAGATTAGGAGATGTTGGGTGTTATAGATACGAGAAATTAGCAAGTTGATAGAGAATTTGCAAGTTCTTAATAAATTAGGGTTTTGGGTTTGTAAAAGAGAAATATATGTGTAAGAATTAGTTCTCGTATGGTAGTAGAAAGTATAGTTGGGCCACTAAAAAATTTAGGAGTGGTTCTAGAAGTTATTTGGGAAAAAAAATTCCATAGGCATTAAATTATTACGTGCATCGCACGTGTGTATCCCAGGTGTTCAATAAAATGCCTGTGTGGTATTGGGATTAGTATTATTATTTTCCCATAATTGGTTTGGATGAATTGAGTTTTAATTGTTTTGAAATTGATGATAGGATATATTAGCGACTTTGGATGCGGGGAGGCATGGTGGTGCTTCGAGTCTTTGCGGGATAAATTGTGAGTATGATATCTTTTATTTTACGCACATAGTGCATTGTGAAAATTTTAAATTACGATTTGCTGTGTATTTCCATTTTTGTATCTTAGTGTAGCATGGGTGTTTTGAGATAAAAATTTGTGTGGACACCCTTGTATGTGTCCACAACTATAGTTTAAATTTCATAATTTATCGAGGTCGGTTGATGCCTCAAAAGAATTGGTGGAGTGCAGCTGGTCTGAAAGGACAGAGCTGGAGTCGATTGCTTTTGGACTGAAGTCCAAAAGGTCATAACCAATTGTATATGTATGATCTTGCTATGAACTTTTGAGAGTAGCTTTCGGTATGAGTTTATTTGATGATTCTCAAGTTTTAGAATTTTAAAGGATCGTTTGATGAGGTTCCAACAATAAGCCGTATACAGTGGCAAGGAAGAGTCGTAGCTCATCGTGTGAAATGAATCTAGATGTGAATTTTGGACACAATGAAATGGTATATGTGTAGATTGAGAATCTCAAATTTCATGAGCATTGGACTCAAGGTTGATTTATTATTGACTTCTAAAATGGGCTATGTTCAGCCTAGTACAAGTTGACTAGTTTGAGTAGATGAGAAATTGGAAACTATTGTTAAGAGTTTAGGAGATTGACCAACTAGAGAGTCGTAGTAGGGAGTCATAGCCTTCTAACCCATATGGAGTTTTGTAATTTCAGTTTATAGGTTGAGAGTTATGATTTTCCAAAGATAGAACTTGTGTTTTCGAGAACTCAATGATAGAGTCTGAAAGAGGTGTTCAACTAAGAAGATGAAGTAGATACTCCCACCTTCCCATAGGACCCGGAATCGAGAACTTCTTATGAGTGACAAAACCCTTATGATATTGGAAAGATGCAGGAGTGCAAGAAGAATATACTGTTGAGAGTATATGAGGTCTTATAGTATCAAGATGATTGAATTCGAGGAAATAGTTAGCTGGAAGGTTGTAGACTAAGGCTTTATCTTTCCAGAATGGGTAGTATCAAGCAAGTCTGTATTGTGTATTGGAAGTTATGGGCGTTGCGAGATAGCAACCTGTTGTTTAGACCAAACTTCAAGTTTAAGTTGACTCGGGAGCTTGAGCTCTTAAATATTTGAGGGAGTCGCCACTAGGGGATTGCTGTGGATCTCCCTACCCTTCTAAAGTCTGATTGTGTTGAACTCCGATGAGCATAGCATGGGTCACAGCTACTGCTATTTCTTGAATTATTTCATCAGACAATTGATGAGGAGCTCTCTGCATACCGCAATGTGGTGATCATGAGCTATCGGGTTTTTAATGATGTATTAGCATTTTCATTTGGAACTTAGATAAGTTACGGTGCTTAGTACTCATGGTAGACATGAGTGAGTTGGGATATAACTCTGGTCGGGTTGTGTTTGGTATCTCGATGCCTGAGTCGGTCAATGGTCAAGAATTGATGGTTATGTGTGTGCTTACCTTTCTTTGAATTGTATTGCATCCTTGGGGTGCCGTTGGAACACTCGCAGAGGGTCATGGGCCGGGATTATTTTGGTCGCTGACCTATGAAGGTATTGGGAATCAGTGAATGTGATTCCGGGATGGTTGTTACCTTGACAGACCAGTCAGGCTCGATTTTGTTGATCGACACCGAGTGTGATTTGAATAACAACATATTTTCAGTAAATTGGGTTGATTAGGTTTTTTTTATTGTTTCGCTCGAAGCCCGAATTGGTATTAGGGGTGATTCCCTACAAACCAATCGTTCTGAGAGTTAGCACTAAGTGGTGATAGTGGTTGTCTCTTCCTGTCATTAGGGATACGCGTTGCGGCGCGTATCTTGCACTGTTAATTCCTGAAGTACCATGGTAAGAACGAGAAGCTGATATCCTGGCGGATCGGGGGTATTTTAGGACCTCCGAGGTCGTCATGTTCTATGTTGGTGGACACGAACGGATCATAAAGGATCTTCTGCGCAATGGATATACTTGCGGTATATCTATAAGTTCGTCACAGCTTTCGAGGATGGTTCGACGCAGCAATTATTGGTGACCTCGGGGTAGCGCCCCGAATTATTTCTTTTATTTTCATCTCCTCAACCATGTCATACTATCAGGAACAGGAAGTAGACCAAATTAGAATGCATTGCATAGCGAGGGTTCAAATCCCTGAACTGGAGAAACGGCTTGATCTGGGCCACATGTAGTATGGGATGCATGTGCGTCCAGAGTCTTGCTGACATTAGATTAAGTGCATCTATTCTATACTCTGTATTGTTGCATTAGACTCAGGTAATGGCATACACGAACACTAGAAAATCAGGATACACGTTATTTCTCATTCAAGCTGAATTGTGAGTGTGATAGTTGAACTGTGTAATGAGTGTGAAAGTGATGTATTGCGAGACGTGATGATATATGTTGTAAGAAATGAATGAATGCGATGTTATGTGATATGAGATTGGGAAAGATTATAAGTCGTGAGTCTGTAATTGCAAATGAATGGTGAATATGGTGCAGTTCATGTGAGAGTAGAGTATTTGTGAATGTAAAGCTTTATGGGAAAATAAAGCTTTAGAAATATTTGCTTAAGGCGTAAAGCGATGGGCCTTAAGCGACAAATTGGAAATGATTTCCAAACTAAAGATAACTATGTTGTGAGCGAGTATGGATATGCATACAGGAAATGACTCAGAGAGCATTGATGTGAATTTCCATTTATGATGCTTACATGTTCAAGTTTATCTTGATATTCGTAAGTTCGTTCTGTTTTACTTATAAAGTTTAATTTAGTTGCTTATTAATAAATTATACTCACACAAGAAATGGCTAATCCCTTAGTGTTTGGGGGGTTAGGGAGTCCCTGGACTACCCTAGATCCCCTACTGTTACAGGTCCTCAGCGGTGCAGAGGTGAGGTGTTGATTCATGGTTCTGTGGATGGAGCTTCATTTTACAATTTGTTGCTTAAGGTTTAATTGTGTGAATAGTGAATTTTATGATTTAAATTGTATTTTTGATGTATAAGTATGTGGATGATGATGATGAGTATAGTCTGGGGTGGCATGCTATGTTGTTGAATCGTACCCATCTCGTTGTGGAGTACCGGGCCATGTGGTATGTTTTATAAGTTATTTTCTAAAAACCTTACTACGTTTTCAAAGGAATTTATGGTTTTTAATTGATATTTGATATTCTATTATGAGTTTGGCTCCCAGAGCATATATATATATTGCCTGTGTGATTCTGCTCATTTTGGCCTGGGGAGCCCGTGATATAATTACCTGTAATGTGAGCTACGGAATTTAGAGTAGAATTCCGTAAGCTTTTTGTGTTTCGAGGCAGAAATTTCAGGGGAAACTCTGCCGAAATTTTCTTAGAAATATAACTATCTTAGTTTATATTTAAAGTGATATAGAAATTGAAAAAATTAAATTTGGAGTCAAAAGGGGGATGTTACTGTTTGATATGATAAATTGATATTCGTAATTATTGATGTATTAACTCCGATGGCAATAAAAGTGTTTTAAATTTCCGTACTATTTACTGTGTTGAGATACATTTGAAGGCAAAGATTCTGGTTGTGTCACGGATGTCTGATGACGGGGATCCGGGGCGCTACACAAAATATGTAACACCCCGCAAAATTGAAAATTACAATTTTGCCCTCGTGTGTTATGCACGTGTATTTTGTAACGTGTTTTCATCCCGTATTTTGATTATCAACTATTTATTTATTTTCAATATTGATTTTTCCCTATTTTGAGTCAACAAAAATATAATATTTCGATATTTGTATTCTACGTGCTTTCTACGTGTTTTCAATACACGTATTAATTACATATTCTCCACCGCTACGTACAATATTTTCTATGTGTTTAAATTATTTATTTTATATATTTAAATCTATTTTATAAAAACGGAAATTCATTTTCCCCCTATTTTGATTAAAATGCATTTTTCAATTTTTTTGCACGTATGGTGCACGTGCAAATTTTTTTTATTCTCATTTTGCTACTCTCATTTTACTATTTTTAGCATGCATTAGTTTTATTTAGCCTTTCTTTCGATCCATGGACCTATAAACTAAAATGTGGCCCATTAGGAAAGGAGCCCACTAGATAATTAAATAAATTAATTAGTAATGAGCCCATGTAGCAAGCCCACTATTAAAATCACATTTTTAGTTAAACATGTACCAATACATGACAAGTTACAAATATTAGTACACATTTAGAGTTATAGAAATGTGTTCATATTTGTTTGTGCATGTGTGCATGCACACACAAATGTATTTGGACCATTTTGTGGGCTAGGGGGACCGGTTTTCATGAAGGGAGAGAGAGAAGTGGAGCTTTATGTTCATGAAGAGTGGGGAGATGAAAGGTTATAAGTTTTAGGAGTTAGGAAAGTGGAGAGTTGTAGAATAAATTTGAAGAGTTATTAGGGAGGGATTTTTGCACTTTAAACCCTTCCAAAATCCTATAAATAGAGCCCCATTTCCTACCTTTATCTTGCACCAAAAACATTATCAAAAGAAAGAAAGGAAAGAAAGAAAAGAAAGAGAGAAGAGAGTTTTGTGCTTGGAGGCCATTGCTAGGAGGAGAAGCCTTACTAGGAGCTAGGAATCTTTGGAGCTAGAAGTGGTGTTCTCTTTTCTTTTCATTGTTCAAGCTTCACAAAAGGTGGGTGTTCTCCTACTTTCTAAATTTTTAGAATGTACATGCTAATAAAAGTGAATGAGTAGTTTGATAAAATAGAATAACTATACTATGATTGTGGTAAGATTAATAGTGAATCATGCTATGTTGACAAATAGATTAACAATGTGTTAGTGGGTGATCCTATATTTTCTAATTGTAGGAATTGTATGCTAATTATTTTATATGACTAGTATGAATTGAATGTGATGAGAAATGTGTAGATAAAATCCATGCTAGTAACGATCTTGTTGAGGTTTAGTGAATATTTGATTATCATGCTAATTAAAAGGGTTCAACTAAAGAATTAATCATATGAATCATATTAGAGTGTTTGCAAATTTTATGTTTGTCGAATATGTGATTTTTTTTCTTTTATGAGAAATTGTTAAAGAATATTATATTTCGACATATACTTTAGAGACATGATGATTAAGAAAGAAAAAGAAAAGAGAAGAATAATTTTTGTTATTACATGTCGACATATGTTGAAAATACAAACTTTTGCATGAAAGAATTTCTTTGAGATATCCATGGTTGATTAAGAGACATGTTTGATTTCAACACAAATTTTAATTAGTATAATGATGGATATAAACTAGTTTTAAGAAACATGATCCTTAATTTTCGAGTTTGGGAAGAAATGCAAATTTTTGTAAAGAAAGGAAAAATCTATTTTTGAAAATGAAGATAGATTATAAAAATAAATTTGAATTTACTTGATTATTATTTCTTGATTTCATCTCAGTCCAAAAGTGAGATTTATTCCAATGTCCTAAATGATTGGATTGTTGGGTGAACAAGTATTATTAAAAGAAACCAAATTCAAAATAGTATTAACAAAAATACATTAATACAACTTCTAAACAGAAAATATAATTGGACTTATTGGTTAGCCAGTGAATACTATTTATAAGAGGTGTTGGGTTCGAAACTTGTTGCCACCATTTTCTTTCATTTTATTTTTGTTTCTCTCAAAAACTGTTTATTTATGGAAGTTACTGACTTTGGAAAAAAACAAATATTATTCACTCTTCCTTATTAAGTTGCACAAGGAACTTACTAAGAATGGTTTAATTTCTTATCTTGTATTTTTTAAAGTGACAAATGCACTTTGTTTCCAAAATTATTATTTTGAATAAATAATTCTTTTGAATAAAAGAAAAATAAGTAACACGATTATCCCGTTATAAACAATCCCTTTTGTTGAGTAAGAATGCTAAATGAGATTAAAAGTTTGTGTGAATTCATATAAAGTTTGGAAATAAATTATTTATAATTGTTTGACTTGACAAGATCATGTAAATATGTTTATTTGTTGACAAGATCATGTAAATATGTTTATTTGTTGACGAGATCATGTAAATATGCTTGTTTGTAGTTGCGAACTTTATGTGATTAATTTTTCCCAAAAAGAGATTTGGATTTATGCCATAGACTCATGAAAAGTATTAATGTCTTAGAAAGACAGTGAATGAATAGTATGAATGATACAAAAACAAGACATACACCCAGTTGTGAATAGTTTGAAGATAAAGAATACTTTGAGTTAAGACATGATTATTAAAGGGTATGTGTACCCATGTTTCTTGTACATGAAAGATCTATGATTTAGGATTAGTAAGACCTCGGTTACCGGTAATTTTGAAAGAAAGATTTTGAGACTTGATTTCGAGTTAATGCCATCGGGCGATCTTGTATTTTGTGAATAAATCCGTATGAGGTAAAACTGATTCTAGGGTGATAACATATTCATGTCTTGAACAAAAAAATAATTAGGCACTTAGGTGAAGATGTAATAGACTTGTGCAAACGTAAATGGGTGCTTCTATATAGTCGGTGGTGGATCTCCGTGGCTATAGACCCAGTTGGTGGACTGTGGTTGCCCCATAGGAGATGGACTGTATTTTATCCGGGACTTAGGGCAGTCGACGGATGTTTACCATACTCCAAAGAATATGTATATACCGGGGCTAGAGGGGCATTTACGGGATTATTCTCACGATATAATAGCCAGGGAGACTGGGATCTGTTATTATAGCCAGGGAGGCTGAGATCCGTATCTGTGGAATAACTCTAAAACTTGTTTTATTACTGGGTAGTCTCATGGCGAGGGATCGAACCCTTCAATATGGAGTACGTAGGCACTTGCCCTCAGACCTATGTAGTATGGGATGCATAGAATCTGAACAAGTGTGCATTAGTGTCATCCTAGTGTAGAATTGTGTGCATTAGGCATTAAGGCATGACATACACTTATATTTAGAATAATCACTCTTGACACTTTACTTGTTCATTCAATCTTTTTTTGTGATTTGTTAAAGTATGAGATCGTTATACTATTCCCGGCATAGAGAGGATAGCCGTGTATAACATTTCGTCAGTTGTAAGTAACTGACGAGCCCACAGATTAACATGCAGGTAAAGGACCATTCATGGAGTTATAAAGTGGATATGCGGTTGCTGTTTAGAAGTTAAAGATGTTGCAAATGATGTTAAAGTTATACAAGTTGTATTTCGTTGTTGTAATCTTTTAGTCTTCCGCTGTGCTTCAATCAAGTGTAAAGGAACTCTGATGTATTATGAATGAAAAGTTTTAAATTCCTTGTAAAATTGTACGAAGTGAAGTAAAGATCCTATGAAATCTGGAATTTATTCTTATTTGAAATTCGGGGTGTTACAAAATACGTGCCTATATTTATAAGGGAGTTACAAATTTGGGGGCTCCTAACATCGTAAAAATGCCAGGGGCCTGAGGCGACCGCCTTACCCGCCTCGGGGGGGGGGGGGGGCCTAGCATCAGGTGTATAACGTGCCGGAGAAATACCAGAAGTGGAACGGGTAGACTGACGAAGAGGTGGTGGACTGACAGAGTGTGGGGGTGAGGACGGTGGAGTAGGTGCATGTATCGGTAGGAAAGTGGGTGGGGTGGGTGCTGGCTGTTGTGGGGATGCATGTGGTGTTTCGGTAGGGGGAACAACATGTATAAGGACAGCAGGAGATGTGAATGGAGCCAAAGGAGTGGGATTAAAAGGAACGTGGGAAGATGAAGTCGGGGGGCTAGCAACACCTGGGGAATCGAGAAATATAGTATCCTCAGAGGTAGTCAGGTAGTAAAGGGAGTTTTCCACAAAGGATACATATCGAGAAATGCGGACACGACTCGCTGATGGATCAAAACAACAATAACCTTTGTGTTCGGGACTGAGACCGAGGTGAACGCACTTAGCAGAACGAGCGGAGAGCTTCGTGTGCTCAATAAGAGGGAGAAGGACGTAACAAGTGCATCCAAAGGTACATAGCATACTGTAGTCGGGAGGTGAGTGATAAAGAGCCTCATAAGGCGTCGACCAGCTAGGGCAGATAAATGAGTAATATTGATGAGACTAATAGAGGTCATGATAGCTTCAGCCTCATGGATGTGACGATGCTTGCGTTTAGCTACAACATTCTTCTCATGTGTGTGAGGACATGATTGCTGTAAAAGGGTGCCGTGAGACTGAAGGATCGATCTCATAGTGGTGGAAGTGTACTCACGTGCACCGTCCGATCGAAAATTCTTAATGCGCACACCGAACTGATTGTGAATCATAGTTGTAAAGAACCGGTAAATATCAGGTATCTCAGATCGCTGACGCATAAGAAAAACTCATGTATGTCTAGTAAAGTCATCGATGAAGGCAACATAATAGAGATAGCCTTTTCACGAAGGTATGGGAGAGGGTCCCCATATGTCAGAATAAACAAGTTGAAAAGGATGAGTGGTTTCAGAAGTGCTTTTGTGACTAAAGGGTAGGGCAATGTGTTTGGCCAAATGACAACCCTGACAATCAGTTAAATATTTAAAAGTGAGAGAACCAAGGGCACCACTGCGAGCTATAGTCTGGAGTCGTGCCATGCTAATATGACCTAAACGTCTGTGCCACAGATTAGCATCAGAGGAAATAATACCGGCAAAACTAGAATGAGAATGATGTGCACGAAGAAAATCCAGATAATATAGACGACCCTGATGATGAGCACACCCAAACTCCTCACCGGTGGAGGAATCAGTAATAGAACAACCTAAAGAGTCAAAAGTAACGACAAGATCACTATTGCACAACGCATTAATAGAAATAAGGTTATTGATTAATGAGAAGCATAAAGAACATATGGTAATGTGAGAGTGGGAGAGCTAATTGTTCCTAAGTGTGTAATAAGAAGTGGTGAGCCATTAGCTGTGTGTAGAGATGGAGTGTGAGAGGGAAGTGTTGTGCAGGTGGTGAACAGTGTCAGATTACTAGCGAGATGATATGATGCACCAGAATCTAAAATCCAGAACGAATTCATTCCGGGGTGGCATAAAGTGCAGGAGTGAGGAGCCAGCATTGATAGACTAACTCATGAGCTGTAGTTCCAACTGAGTGAGGCGTTGCTGAAGATTAGCCCAATCAGCAGGAGACGGCAAGGCTGGAGTGACGGGCATGGCCGAGGATGTGAGGGAAACAGCACTGTGAGGAGAAATAAGACTAGCGTTGCTGTGACTGAGAGCACAATGTGGAGAGAGATGCTACTGGTGTCTGGATCGGGGTAGGGAGTAGGGTGGTACTACCGGTGGCGGAAGTAGAGGTGGGGTAGGGTGAGAAATGATGTTGGGAGAAGGTAGGAGGCTGGAGGCAGACTGAAGGTGGTGCTGCTGCTGTTTGAATCTGTAGGAGGAACGAGAGGCGGTTGCAGCGGGGAAGTCGGTGGAGACAGAAATATGTGGAAGATATTGAAATTCCATCCAGTGCACCTGTATTTTTTATTATTTTTTTTTTTGATTTTTTTCCTTTTTTTTATTTTTGATTTTTGATTTTTGATTTTTTTTTTGAAAACAGGAAAAAGAATGGGTTTGTGGGTTTAGGGTTAGGAGATATAGGATATGGGTTTCGGGTTATAAGTAGTAGAAGAAAAAGGGAAAAAGGAAAAAAAAAGAGGGTTTTCAGAGATTGAGGGGGGGGGGGGGTGCCGAGGTGGCGATGATGAAGAGCTTCGGACTTAGGTGTTGTTGGATTTCGGTGGGTAGCTTGGACGAGGGAGGACGGCGAGAGGGGACGACGGCCGATGGGTTTGATCGGTGTTGTTGTTGGACTTCGGTGTTGGGTTGTTGAGACCTCAACAGATTAGAGAGTTGCTGATGGGTTGAGGAGATTGGAGATTTGCTGAACAGGATTTGAAGGCGATGGGTAGCTTGGAGATTTGATGATGGGTTGAGGAGATTGGAGAGTTGCTGAACAGGATTTTTTTTTGGTTGTGAGAATTTTAGGGTTTGATGGAGAAATTCAACAGAGGAAACTGATACCATGTTAAGATAAATAAGAGAGAATGAAAACAATACTGAATATTGAATTGAGAAATAACTGAGTACAATATCTCCTATATAGGAGTGAACTAAATACAAAATTAGTCCAATACCCAATATGGGACTATAATATCTAACAGATCAAAAGAAATTCTGCCTAATTAACTATGAATAATCCTTCAACTACAAAATATTATACCTAATTAACGATGAATTCCTTCAAGTACAGAATAGATTTTGTCTAATTAATTATTGTTTAATACTCATTAACAGATTGTTCTTTTCTGGTCACTGATATCACATTTAAGCTGTCATATTATTATTCAGCATATGAATAATTCAGAACCCAAAATAGGTCAGGAAAATTCATATAAGATACATTTCCAGTAGCCGATCACTGCAGGTTAATTATGATTAAAAAACACATTTTTTCATATAAAAGTGAGGGACATCGATCGATAGTAAGAACTATGAGTTGATACGCCAAACCACTCCGAATCTGTGCAAGGAATGGAATATCAAATATGTGGCATCAAGAGCCACCGGTAATGTACACTTTCTTTCAAAATATCGAAAATCATTCTGCTGAATTAGATATACTGACCTGGGATTCTCAGTTACTTGTATTCATTAATTTCTAATTCAAACAAATCTGCCGGAAAACCCAATTGCACTACAATATATACCATGCACACTTTAGTCATCTTTCTTTATTTTATGCCTTTTTACAACAACAAAATCGCTCACTTAACATAATCCAACCTTGCAGATGGGCCAGCCAATAAAACCCTCACCTGCATAGGATAAAACAAAATGAAAAACATATATACATAAGCATACACAACGTTACAATACCAAAATTTATATATTCTTTAATGACATTCACAATAAAATCTAATGTAGTTATTTGAACAAGAGATTGGGTCGCAAAAAATAAAACAAAAAGAAAAAGATACACATGTAAGCATACACAAAGCTATAATACCAAAATTCTATATATTCTTTGCAAATCATCTAATGTAGTAATTTGTACAATATATTGAGTCTAAAGGTCATCCATGAAAAGTCCAATTTTGCATTGCAGTCAGTCATCTAAAGTAATCCTCTGATATTCTCCAATGTCGGAGGATTTAGATCAATAATAATTATCCCAGATATTATTCACACAAACTGCATGATTATAAGTATTTTATCAGGCCCCTAAGCAAATGCTAATATCTATTAGGACAGTCAATTAATCAGTATTAATTAAGAGAGGTGTTTTGCAGTAATATTCATCTGAAAATGATTTCATAATAAGCAACTATCAGGATCTCTGTTGCATAAAGTTCTATAGTAAAATTCTGTTATATGGAGTGTGACTTAAGAGCATCCACACCAATGGACCTCTCATTTCGGTTGCCATTTTCATTTTTGGCAACCCAAAGAACAACTTTGTCAAAAAATAATAGGTTGTTCTACGCCCATGATTGCCATTTTAGTTGCCAAATATGTATAATAGTATATTATAATAGTGTATAATAGTGTATACATACATACATATATATGTATAATATATATACACTATTATATATATATAATATAATAATAATATATACAATATAAAAATATATTAATATAATTATATCATATATTAATCATGTAATATATATATATATATATATATATATATATATATATATATATATATATATATATATATATATATATATATAATAATTATTATATAATATATAATAATATATAATAATATTATATATGCTCCATTGAAAACGCAAATGTTGTGAAAACACGTGAAAACCAACGGCCTAGGTTACCTAGGTCATTGTTTCCAACAACGGCCTAGATGGTTTTCCACGTTTTCATCGCTACAGTATGTTTTCAATGGAGCATTCCTCATATATATATATATATGATAAAAGGGATATAAGCAACTTGCTCATTTAGTAATATATATATGATAAAAGGGATATGAGCAACTTGCTCATTTAGTAATATATATATATATATATATATATATATATATATAGTGTATATATATTCAAATTTGGTAAATTTGGTGGGAAAAAAGAAAAAGGTGTGGTGATGGGACATATAGCAATGCTATATGGGTTGCCAAATTTGTAAAACGAAATAGCAATTTCTAAATTTGGCAACCCAAATGAGAGGTTGCTGTGGGAGGGTTTTGCTATCTGGGTTGCCAAATTTGAAAATGGCAACCTAAAATGGCCATTGGTGTGGATGCTCTAACCCAATAGGCATTGTGTGGGAATGGATTTAGCAGAATTATTTTCAAGTGGAGGTAAATGTTAGGAAAAATCAGGGTTTATTTACGCGTCTTATGCGCGTAGTGGAAATTATCGTATCGCGCAATCTATATTGCATAATAAAATTTTCCCAATAAAACCAGGAACACTATAAATTAAATAATCAGATTTATAATAAAAGGTTTTAGGAATACCATTTGCAGATGAGATGCCTAAGTGTTCATCCTCCAACGGTGAACCACGACAAACATTTTTCGGAATACTTTCATAGCCACTCTCTAATCAATCTTTTGAGTTATATAGAAAGAAATCAGAATGAGTGATCGAGAGAGCAAGATTGAATTATCCTTTCTTATTTTTTCTTTCTTTCGTATTTTTCACCCTCCTCAGAGTGAGAAGAATGGAGGCTTTATATAAGCCCCCCTAAATATGATTAGGGAGTAGGTTAGGCATTAAGGCGGTGGTGGGTGATAGGTAGTTGGCACCAAACATTTAAGTGAGCCCCAATCATTCCTTGACACTTTATAAAAAAACCCCTTCTCATTTTCATATTTCTTTTCCTAGCCCTTTAAACAATTATTCTTTGTACAAATGAATATTCCAAGTTTCCAACTATTGAAATATTTTAGTGAGAGAGAATGCGTCATTTAATTCATAATTAAATTGATGACTATTTAACATTCTGTACTAGCAGAACTATTTGTCATAATTTAATATATAAACATATATCAAATTATTAGTTTCTAAATTCTGTAAAAAATTTAGAATTAAATTTTCCGAGAAAAAGCTTGTATTGTGTGTGACCCATAGGGCCTCACATTAAGCTGGCAATGAAGATATTAAACTCCTTTATTTGTCTACAAGTCAAGAGTGATGTCTAGCAATGTATCTTGACTACCCAGATAATGTGAGTTTGATTAGTGAAATCAATTGTATTCTTTAGTGAGTAGTTCCCACACAATTAAATCATTCGATCATACAATGTCCTGAAAAAGCTTAGAGTATAAATTAATATCAAATTCTAACCACTTAATCTTATGTGTCTGATATGTTAGTGATTGACTGAAATAAATACTTAGAACCTCATTTCTAAAATTCATTTTGTTATAGCCATAGACTTTCCGAGTATGCACTTTATAGAGTTCTCACTTCGCCTAATAGAAGTGATCAATTCCTTGTTGATTATTCACTCACTTCCATGAAAGCCTTACTATGCCAAGAATACCCTTCCATGAAAGCCTTACTATGCCAAGAATACCCTACACATATCTTAGAAAGTCATGCTAATAAATAAACCAAAGTATAGATTAACAAACACAAAGTGTTATGACAACCTCAGGTGTTAGGATTATCTGTACCTACTATCACCCAAGGAATTATCCACTGACATTTATTTCGAATTCCATTAGGTATTCCTTTTAGCGAGTCAGTTCAGTGAACTAAATCATTTAGCACATACATTCTTATATTAATGTCTCTACATAAATAATTATGATATCATTTATCCTCTACTTTAGAGCATATAACGAGTGTACTAGTCTTACCGGAATTACTGATGTCCAATCTCAATAATCCTATGACTAAGAACAATTTAGATTAATTTTATTAAGTTTATGTCTCACTGATCATGGGCCTAAACTCGTTTAATTAATCCATGGACTTCATCACAATAGTAAATAAATTATACGAATAGCAGCAAATGATGAATGAAATGTCTCAAATATTCTCATTAATCATGAGTATTATTTACAAGAGAATTGTTATTGCATCTCATGTGATTGGCTGTAGGGCACATTCCTAACAATCTCCTGTTTGCACTAAAGTCAATTGCCCATATTCTTAACAATCATGGTATTGTTGGAGTATGCCCTAGAGGCCAGTTGTGTATTGGCATTACTTGTTTATATTATATCATGATATTTATTTTATATACGAGGCATTTCATTTATTGTGTTGTTTGTTGTGACTAAATGAACATAATAAAGTCATTAGAATAGTAGGTTCAATACCATGGGATATCAAGTGCATGCCTTGAGTGTGAGATCCTTTTAGTTGTAATCAGAACACTATTCTTAAATGTCCCTAGTCAAGTATTATTGTGAATTATGACAACAATTATACATAGAAACTAGTATGTGCGTAGACTGATGACCATATCTCATGGGTCATGGATATAAGATATCAAGTCTTCACATGGATACATATTAGAGTAATAATTTACTGTACTGACCCACCATAAAAATACCGCATACATCGTTACATGAGTGTCATAAGTGGTTCTCACAGTGACCATAGTGTATGTAGTCCTTTGACTTGAAGTCACTACGGTTCCCTACATGAGAAGTTGTATGTTTTAATATTGTCAAACGTTTGTCTGTAATAAGATAATTATAAAGTCGACTATTGGATATACTACAAATCATGCGGAGAGAAGTGAGTGACTTAGATAGCATTTATCCTTCTTACATAACAGGAGTGATATCTATGGGCCCCTTGATTGAGTGAGATTGCAAAATGCATGACCGTGCTCAAATGAGTCAATATGAGATATTGAGCTCATTTGTTTTAGTAAGTGTACTCGGACATCAAGAAACCAAATATTGAACTACACAAAGGTGACACGCTCTATGCCTGGTGGTCAATTAAGATATCTGGATAAAGGAACTAGACTACATGGTAACATTGGTCACGAATAGATTATGTCAAATCACTGACATTCCCGTCACTTGAGAAGCAGTGATGTATTGCTAGATACCGTTCACTATTTGTAATACTAGAATATGATTTAGTATTATTGTCAACGTAATAGGAATCTACAGGGTCGCACACTTAGAATGGATCAAAATTGAGATTTAAGTTCATAAGATGAATTTAATTGGGGATCCAAGTAAGACTTGGACTCCTGATAAATGTTGGACATTTAATTAGATTAAATGGGCTGACTAAAGTTCAAAGGTCCACACACGAATCTGACCTAGGTCAGATTATGAGCCCAACAACCTCATTCCACTCTTAGGGTTGATTTTCTGCACCTATATATATGATACGTATCTGTGAAAAAGTTACACATGAAAAAATCCTAGCCGTTATAGAAATTGTGAGAGAGAGATCGTAAGGAACATCCCCTTCACGCAGCTAGCACCACGGCGTGAGGGAAAGCTTGATTTGATCTGTTCGTGTGGATACTGTAGATGCACTGCAATATTGTAATGCGGTGATCGGCATACTGTGAAAATGGTAGAACCATCTTCAAGGTATAACTTCTAAACACTATTTATGGTTTTCGTATTGATCCATGGCTAGGTTTCGATATTTTTGTAATTTTTTCAATGTGTATTTAATCTGAGATTAACCTCGAAACCTAATAGGTATCAAGGTGACGATCAAACTGCTGTTGTGTCATTGCCTTAGTGAAAGGATATGCTGTGTTGTTTGCCGTATCGACTCGTTCGATACTAACATCACCCATCCCAATGATATCCCTGATGAGGTGATATCGCCGAAGGATGTGCTTGGATCTTTGATGAGATCTAGGTTCCTTTGCTTGAGCAACAGCTCTAGTGTTGTCGCAATATAGAGGAATCAGCTGATTTACCTCAAAAATCACTCCCAATTCTGTGATGAACTTCTTTATCCACACCGCTTCTTTAGAACCTTTGCTTGCGGCAATATACTCTGTGTCGGTGACTGAATCAGCTATAGTCTGCTGCTTGGAACTCTTCCAACTTACAGTGACACCATTCAGGGTAAACACAAACCCTGAAATGGAATTAATATCATCTAGATCTGACAAAAAATTGGAATCGGTATAACCCTCCATTTTCAAGTTAGACCCACCATATATAAGAAAAATATTTCTCGTCCTTCTCAAGTACTTGAGAATGTTTTTCACCGCTGTCCAATGTTCCTCTCAAGGGTCTGACTGGAACATGCTTACAATGCCGAAAGTATTAGGATTGTGGCTTCAAATACACTTAGGCACGGAGTATTTGAAGTTGGAGAAGAAGAGGAGACAAAGACAGCAAGAGAAGACAACAGCAAGTAGAAAATGTGTAGTCTGGAGAGTTACGGTCGACCGACCGGGTGTGCGGTTGGCCGACCTAAGTTGTTAAGAGTTCTTCGAGTGTACAGGGTTCAACAGAGAAGGAGACGGTCGACCGTGCAATCGACCGAACATATCTCGGGTGTGGGCTTTACACGTTGCGGTCGACCGACCTGGGGGTGCGGCGATCGACAGCAACGTTATGTGTTATTTGGGCTGACGAGTTTAAGGCCCAATAAGCTGGACTTGTGTTCATCTTTTAGGGTTTACTTGGGGGCTATATATATGGCTGTACACTCTAGGGTTTGTATAACTGATTAGAGAGAATTGGTGAGCCTTATCATTGTTCAACTTCAAGAAGGGATTGTGTCGAGTGTTTCAAAGGTGAGGGAGAGAGATTGAGAGTTGTAATCTCTTTTGTAATCTTTGTATTTCTTAGGGAATAAGAAGTATTGGTTATCTCTGCATATTGAATGCGTTCTTGTAAGATCTTGCATATATCGTGGTGACATGTTCTTGGTTCATCTAAGTCTTGATAGTTTCTATTGCTTGTGGTGTAATTCCGCTATTAGCACTACAAGTTGTGGTAGATTCTTTGAAAAGTGGTATCAGAGCACTAGGTTCGAGATGGTTGATAGCAAGTCGAAGATTGAGAGGTTCGATGGGAGTGACTTCACGATGTGTAAGATTCAGATGATTGCATATCTTCAACAGAAAGATCTTGATGGTCCATTATTTGATGAGAAGCCGGTAGGTGCAGACAAGGATGCGAAGGTCTTGGCGGAATGGAATCGTTTGGATCAGAAGGCGCTAGGGCAGATTTAGTTGGGGCTGAGTAGGAAGGCGTTATTTCATATCTCGAAGGCAAAGACAACAAAAAAGGCTATGGAGATTCTCACGAATATGTATGAGGAACCGTCGGCATCTAATCAAATTCTTCATCTAAAGAAATTGGTTAATATGAAGTTGAGGGAAGAGGTTTCAGTAGCAGAGCATGTGAACAATTACTGTATGGTTTATAACCAGATAGAAACTGTAGGTTTGAAGTTTTCAGAGATGAGGCAGTCATTGTTACTTCTATCTACTTTACCCGATAGTTATGGTACGGTGGAACAGACTTTTATAGGCACTATGACAAATTTGATGACTCTACAGAATGTGGTGTGTAACACCCCGTAATTTTCAAAAATAGATAATAATATATAATATACTGAGATTTGGTAGCTTGCCACATAGATATTCATATGGGGGGGTTGCATGGGCTGTTAAGGTCAGTGGGGCCCAGGTGGTGCTGCAGCAGGTTGTTGCTGACGCCAACATGCGTCATCACGTGGGGGGGGGCACGTTGCAGAGGAGCAGTTGTTGCCCTGTGCTGAGTGACGTGGCATAGGTAGGGGGCCCACCTTGCTATTGACTTCTCTCAAGAGAGGAGACCGGAATGTGATTGGGAATTTGTCCCATATAGGGAATTAGCAAGAATTAATTAACTATACATAATAATGCCTATGATCAAGAGTCACCAATTCGATTAACCACCTTTTATGAGGCATCCTGTGGTGGGCAGTTGTACTAATAAATAAATAATTTGCCTAATAAATTGTATAAATTGTCTGAGTTTAGGCAGAGGCGTTTCAAATGGTATCAGAGCCGACTTTCAACACCGAGTGTGGAGAATGTCTAGATAGTCTGACGGTGGACTCTAGGACTATGGGCTCAGTTTGAAGGTGGACTCCGAATCTGTGGTTGCTTGTTATGATTAGTCTGACGGTGGACTCCAGGACTATATACATAGTTTGACGGTGGACTCCGGAACTGTGGTTGCCCAGAGACTATGATGGGTTTGACGGTGGACTCCGGGATCATGAATAGTCGAGCGGATAGAAAAGTAGATGCTCCCCATCGGCTGAAAAGAAGATCCTGTACTAGATTGTGCATACCTCGTGCTCAGCGAGGATGCTAATTTCTAAAGGGGGTGTGTGTGTAACACCCCGTAATTTTCAAAAATAGATAATAATATATAATATACTGAGATTTGGTAGCTTGCCCCATAGATATTCGTATGGGGGGGTTGCATGGGCTGTTATGGTCAGTGGGGCCCAGGTGCTACTGCTGCAGCAGGTTGCTGCTAATGCCAGCATGCGTGATCACGTGGGGGGCCCACGTTGTAGAGGAGCAGTTGCTGCCTTGTGCTGGGAGACGTGGCATAGGTAGGGGGCCCACTTTGCTGTTGACTTCTCTCAAGAGAGAAAGAGACGAGAATGTGATTGAGAATTTATCCCATATCGGGAATTAGCAAGAATTAATTAACTATAAATAATAATGTCTATGATCAAGAGTCACCAATCCGGTTAACCACCTTTTGAGAGGCAGCCTATGGTGGGCAGTTATACTAATAAATAAATAACTTGTCGGATAAATTATATAAATTGTCTGAGTTTGGGGCAGGGGCGTTACATGGTGAGTAGCATTCTGAACGAGGAAGTGAGAAGGGTGAGAAACGGGGGATATCCATCATCTTCTAGAGATTCCACAATGTCTGTTGAGATGTGACGTAGGAGATCTAAGAGCAATCGAAGAAGAAAGGATCAGAGTAGTTCACGGAATTCTTCGTTTTTCGTGATTGAACTATTTTGTTGATCCTATTTTCTTCTATCTAATTGTGGGTATTTTTATTTAAACCCTAATAGATTTTGATCTATCTCTTAATTGAACCATAAAACCGAATTTAATTTGTTCTTGACCCAAAACCGCTATTATTGAACCCTAAACCACAAACCCAGTACCCTAATTGTATCCTATAAATACAAATCTACTGCAAATCCTAATTTTTGCACAATTTTGAAATCCTAGAGCCGTCTAATCCCTCTCCTAGTTTCTCTCCCCTCTCTCCTCCATGTTCTCTCTCTCCCCAACCACAGACTTTCCTGCCCAATCTCTGTAGACCCCTTCCGACCGTCTTCCCTAGCCACCCTCGGCGTTGCCCTCCCGTCGCCACCTCCCTTCTGGTCGGTGCCGCCTCTCCGCACCACCAGACAACCCCCCGATCTCCCCCTGCCTCCCTTCCTGTTCCCGAACGCCAGAACCCAAACCTATACCCTGAGCACTTTCCCTGTTCGACCAACGATGCCACTAGCGCCGCCCTCTGTTCCGCTCGACGCGATCGACCGCGTCGCGCCGCCACCTGGTCGCCGCCTCCGCTGGCCATGGCCATTGCTGAAGTTTTTTGCTGTCTCTTTGCTAGTGTTGTTGCAGTCTCTTTGTGTGGTGGTTTCTTTGAGTGCACGTATATTGCACATATTATTGGTGGGTTGAACTAGTTCGTGGGTTCGTTGCTTCGGGATCCTTATCCCGTTATTCTTGGTATTCAAATTCACCGTTTATAAGGCAAGTTACCGTCCTCTTGAATTGCTAATTGTATCAAATTCAAGTGTTATTGAATTTCTTGCAAATGGATCTCTTTGTTATCGTATTATCCATTGTTTATCTCTTTCGTTGGGTTTATTGAGGGTTTAAACGAGCTAACCCCAATACTCTTGACATCGTGCCATTTTGACTCCAAAAATATTGAATCTTGCATACATCAATTAGTATGGACAATTGTAGAACCCCGTATTTTCAAATATTATTTTTATATTTGAAAATGAATTTAAATTTATTTTTGGAGATTTAATGAATATTTTCAGAAAAATTTATCCCGAACACGTGCAAAACACGTGCAAATATTTTTTGAGAAGTTGGAAAAATTAAGTTTTCTTCGTGAAAAATCATTATTTAATATTTGAGATTTAATTAGTATTTTTCCAGATTTTTCTGAAATTAATTGGAACTATTTGCAAATTTTGAGAAAAGAAGGACTTTTTTGCAAATTTGACATTTTTAGGGGTTAAAGTGCAAAATGTAATTTCTGGACGTTTTGAACAGTATTAACTGAGATTTAGAATGTATATATTCTTTTGAATCCTAATTTAAATAAGTTTTGATGGAATTTCCAGAGAATGATCTATATATGTAAATTGTATTTTTGGGAAGGATTGTTTTGCAAAAGTGTGGGTAAAACCCTAATAATCAATCCGGCATATTTAAGAGATTTTTCTCCCAGCCGTCATTGTTGAAAAATACAGAATTTTTGGAGATTCTTTTGGTGGAGAAAGGAGTCTTTGGATCTAGCAAAGGAGGATTCTTTTCGTTGACTTTTCTCAAATCTAAGGTGAGATATATAAAAATTGTTTTGTTGTTTGATGTATGTTTTGTTGTTTGATTTGATGTTTTGCATGAAAGAAATTTGTCTTGTTGTTGATCTATGTGTGCAAGTATTATTGATATATTGATTTGATGTTGTGAACGATTTAGATCTTGTAATGTGGTATGAAACATGTGAATAATTGTGGATGGAATAGTAGATCCTTATTATTAAAATTGTTTGCTAAAAGCATGTTGAGATTTGTGTATGAACACCTGGACATTAGATTCATAATTCAGATTGATTTAGATTTGTGAAAGAAATTTAGATCTTGAAAACCCTAAAGAAAGGATTTGTGATTTAGAACATGAGAACGTAGATCTTGACATGATGATTAAGAAAGAAGAAAGAAAGCAAAAAACAAATTTAGTTAGTGCCATGAAATGTGTTGACTTATGTATATTGCCATGTTGTATTGAAAATATAAATTCTTGTATAAAAGAGGTTTTTGTGAGATTCTCATGATTGAAAGACATGTTGGTGTTGTCACAAATTTCTTAATTTGTATAATTGAGAACCTAAACTAGTTTTAATGAATAAAATTCTTAAATTCAAGTTTTGAGAAAAATACAAGTCTATGTCTGAAATGGGAAGAGGAATTATTTAAAAATAGAATTATATGTTTTTAAATGAATTTGAAATTAGTTGTTTACTATTTTAAAAATTCATTCTCAGTCAAAAGAAAAGTTTATTTCAATATCCTAAAAGATTGGATCATTGGATAAACGAGTTTTTGCGAAAAAGAACCAATTTCAAAATAGTATGAACAAAAGTATATTGATGTTTTGAGTGATATATACATATACCTGATGAAGATTCGTTGAGATTTATTATTTTCCTGAATACGAACTATTTTCATAAACATTGATCATTAGAAAGTTTCAGAATTTGATTTTGTAATCAGACCTAATTTTGAAATCTGTAGACCGACAGTCGACTGGCCTACTGTGCAGTCGACTGGTACGAGCCTGACACTTTACTTTAGAATCTTTGAAAAAGTTGTTCTGGACAGTCGACCTAGCTCATAGGCAGTCGACTGGTCCACTGAAGGAAATTATTTTTGTATAAATTATTAGTCCTTTCTGGACAGTCGACCTATAACCCTTTAAGTCGACTCATATACTTAGAATATATTTTGAGAAGATTAGTGGAATTTACCTCGGATAAGTCGACTGACACTCTTCTTAAGTCGACTGTTAAATGACTTAGTTTATTTTTGTAAAATTTTGAATTTGGTCCTCTGGACAGTCGACTTATCATCAGTATGAGTCGACTAATACTGAAGGATATTTGTAAACTTTAGTGTTAATTCGAATGATTGGTTTCTCAGATAATTTAGTACATACTTGTCATTCAGTTCAGTATATGATTAAGCAATTGACTTTGAGATATTCAGATAAGTATTTCATTTGAGACATTTAGTTGAGTCACTTGGTTTAGTGGAACCTTGTTTGGATATTTGAGTTGAGTCTCTAGAGGCGTATGACCCTAGTGTACTGGTGTTGAGTTAATTGTTGAGGCCCAGTGAGGCATTTCAGTTATTTGGATTTGAATTTAGGCCGGCAGGGTATTCCACTCTAGGAGATTCGTTAAGTAATTAATTAACCCAAAATACTAAGGACATGCACTAGTGGTGATATGATGAACGGGAACATGAGTCAAGAACCTCAGTATGGCTTTCGGTGTGGGATTTAATCTCCGGAATTATCACAGTAGATTATTAGTGGTGTGGGATGTCTCCGGAATTATCACAGTCTTGTGGTGTGGGACAATCTCCGGAATTATCACAGTAACTATTTGTGGTGTGGGATTGATCTCCGGAATTATCGGAGTCGAGGTGAAGCACATGTGGTATATTGTGGTGACGTGTCAATGTTTCGGTGTGGGAGGATCTCCGGAATTATTCAAGTGAAATATCTTGGGTGTGGGATCCATCTCCGGAATTATCGGGCATGAGATACTATCCATGGTTTATCTTTATCTCGTAGTAGTCATCGTGTTAGGATTAGTTCATAACCGGGGATTGAACCCTATGAAGTGACGACGTTAAGGACTTGCACCGAACCTATGCAGAATGGGATGCATAGACTTCGACAAGTACGCATTAGAGAGTCTGCATATAGAACTTGTGTTTTCTTGACTTGGTTTTATGCACGTGATTTTCTTGTTTTCTACACATGACACTTAGCATAGTATCACTTGATGTTTTATGTTATCTGTCATTTCGTACTTCCCATATTCCTTTAGTATCTGTTGTTTAAGAATTATGAGTTATGATCTTTATGTTGTTTGTTTGTTTATTTTTATATTTCTCACACCATTTATAGCTGACCCCTTTAGTTTGGGGGTTAGGGATTCTCTCTAGCCTCACATGTTGCAGGTAGTTGCCTAGTGATGGAGATTTGGATGCTAGAGACATATTTGAGATAAATTGATTCTTAAGTGTTTGTGTAAAATTGTAATAACAGTTTGAGATAAATTTGTAGTTGAGATATTTGAATTCCGCTGTGCAATGTAAGGTTTTGTTGTAATAAATGTTTTGAAAATTTTTAGTGGTGTTGGTTATGTTTAATATTGTATTGAAGTGGATCACTGGGAATGTGCCACGTATTTTCTAAGATATCATATTAGAAATTCGGGGCGCTACAACAATAGAGTTACACATACTGTCACGACACAAATAAAATTTTGTAGAGACAATCGATAGGTTATATGTTGTTTGAACGATTGATGATTGATTGATGATAAATTGATGTATGAGCGTGTTCTAGTTTTATTTATCATGTTTTGACACCCATCATGCTGATTATACAATTTATTGACTAAAGAATCGATACTCGTATAGTTTAATTAATTTATTTTCATGAAAATACCCCCAAAACCTTGTATATGCTAGCTAACCTGAATATTGACCGCTATTTTCGAACCATTAAACGACCTTAAAATGAAATACTTTCTGAATATGAATTGTAGCTTTATCTTTCTAGTTTCCAGAACATTTTGAATTTTTGAATTCCAAATTTTGTAGCAAAAGTTATGCCCGTTTTACTACAGCTGTGTTTTTACTTTCAGATTTTCATATTCTCGTACCTTTCATGTTTAAACAGTAAAACGGCTGATCAAATAATAAAATTTTACTATGAAAATTTCCATATTGTTTCTTAACATGTTTAGGAGTTCAGAAAATATTTTTACTGAATTTAATATTGAGTTTTGCTGATTCTAAAATCAAAACAACAAGATGTCGAAATTCTGTCTGAACATAAAACCTGTAAAGAACCATGTGTTTGACGGAGCTACTGTTGTCGGAATTTGAACTTTAAATATGCGTTGGAACCGTATGGAAGTCTAGTTTCCAGATATTCTGACGGATTAAACTTTCAATTTCTGAGTCAGCAGGAAACTGCATTTTTGTGCAGACTGCGCTTGCTGTTCAGAATTTTAGATTACACTTTTTAATGAATTAATTGTTCCTATATCGTATTATTGCATGAATTAATGTATGTGTGTTTCATTGCATGATCCTAGTGTCTTATTGTTATCATTCTAATTGTCCTATCTAAGTTATCGCCCTATTGTTCCCCTAATGATACTATTGTTCATCTCAAGTCTCTTAATTGCATATTGTATTGTTGCATTAATAAATAGTTAACAAATCGGGGTTTAAGGGAATGACTTGAGTAGTAAATAATATAGTGACTGTGTTGGTCAGTATTTATCGATTGATTGTGGAGCGCTGACTACGGCACCCCAATCTTTCGTGTCGTGAACTCGTGAACCTGTGAACCCGTGAACTCGTGAATCAGTATATCAGTGTATCATTATAATGAATTGTGCAACATTATTGTATCGTATCAGTGATTACCGTACCTACACATGATCTATAGAATTCACCACTCAGTCTAAACGAAATTGGTTGTATGCATCGAACCTGTAGTATGAGATGCAGTAGTACATGCATTAGTTAGGGTTAAAATGATTAATAGACATAAGAATTGACACATCACCGATTTTGCATATTGTTCATCGTTGTTCCTATTTGTATCCAATATTGTCTAAGTATTATTGCTATTAGCCGTTGTTTACCGTTACCGAATATTGAACCATTGTTACACTGTTGCATCGATTACCATGTTATTGATTATTACTATCTGTTATATTATTGACTCCTATTGATCCATTGATTCATTGTTATACCGTTATTCTATTGTTCTTTGCTTTCTCTACTTGCTGTCCATAACTTGCTCTATGGACAATTTTTCACCTCTTTTTAGATGAAGTGTTTACAGGTGTTGATGAAGAATTGCCCGATGGATTGGGAGAACAACATTGGTGAAAGAATTGATAGCATCGCCGCTTAATAAATTATTGCTTTATTATGAAGACTTAATTATTAGACTATTGTTATTTCATTGTATTGAGACTTATTACTATTATGTTTGAGATTTATTATTGTATTGGGCTTATGTCCTGGCCTTTTATTATTGTTTCCAGACATTGGATTAATGTACTTGGATATTATATATTGCTTCTTTTCAAGTATTTTGTTCATGAGATTATCATTATTGCTTGCGCAATTGTTCTGTATTGATTATATTGTTGAGTTGATCGGATAAACAGCTTATGGGTGACGTTAGTCATTCGCTGGGCCAATGTCATGTACTCGTATTCCGTATTTTTGGAAAGTGGGGCGTGACAGATCATAACCAAGGGACTCGACAACCTGAAGCTCTGTTACCAGTTGTTGGGATTGGGGCATCAACGAACGTCCATTATCGCAACAGAACTAAATATATCAATGAGGAAGTCAAAGTAGACGAGACAAATAAATTGAGCAAGCAAGTAGATCCACCAATCTAACACAAACACAACGATGATTTATCCGAGTTAGCTTTCGTTTAATCCGGGGAAAATTATAGGGAGATCTGATATTCAACTAGAAGAGATTTCAAGGAGTTACTAATTCACTCAATACAAGATCTTAAACTCACTGACCAAGAACTATCTCTCTCAAGCCTCTCTTTGCAATGTGAAAAATATCAATGAAGTACTCTACTCTCATATTAGAGGATTTTACAATATATATAGAAGAATAGAGAGCACCTTAGGTTTAATCTTGATTCTCAGTCGTCCGATATAACTTGTAGGAGAAGTAACTGAATAGGAGCCGTACGATCTAACTTGGAGTTGAAGATTGGGCTGAAACGACCTAACAAATTGAGATCCAAAACGAACACAGCGCCGCGGTCGGTCGGCCGTCCTCCTCTCGGCCAAACCCTGTGCAACTGCGGTCAGGTGTGCGGTCGGGGGGTGCGGTTGACCGTCTCCCAGGACAGTCGACCGCAACTCTGTTGCACCTTGCTACTACTGTTTTTCCTTCTACTCTTCGACGCTTCGACCTCCGTACTTCATCTTACCTTCTTCTAATCTGAACCACGAGTATTCAAGGCTCATTCCTAACAAGAATTTAGTTTATTAGTGATAAGATGGGTATGTATGATATATATGCAGCAACTTGAGGAGGAAAATTAGAATAAGCGTTAGTTTAATCCATATCTAACAGAATAATTGGTTGACTTCTATCCCCTCCTATATATTGAAGACTTTGTATTCTGTTAAATTTTATTCATCCAATAAAGTATTTTTTTTCTATAATATAGTGGAGTTAATTATCACAAACAAAGAAACAAACTTTGGGCTAAGATAATGGAGTTAATTATCTCAACTCCAAAATTGGCTTCAAACAGCCCGAAGTTATAGCTTATCTCTACTATTATAATGGGAGGAGGGCTTAGTGTCATCTGTCATTGTTGTCATTTTGTCAACACGTGCAGCGCACGTGTTGACAAAATGACTCACTTTGGTAAATATTTTCGAAAGTGGACCAGTTTAATAAATATTTTCGGAAGTGGATCAGTTTGGAAATTATTTTCTTTTTATCCTTTTCATTATCCCTTCATTCCCCTCCACATTTTCCACACGTACGGAAAAAAACACGTGCAGCGCACGTGTTGGTAGGGTTTTTTTTGTCTTTTTCCTTCTTCCTCCACGTGCATCGCACGTGCATGATACTAGTCTCTAATATTATAATGAGAGAAGGCCTTAGTGTCATTTGTCATTTTGTCATTCTACCAACAAGTGCAACGCACGTAAATAACTAATGTAAAGAAGATTTCAGGTTCAAATCCTCCTTACGTCAGAGTTTTTATTTTTATTTTTGAAATTATTAAAACGTGCATCGCACGTGTAAATTACTAGTGTAAGATAACTCCACATAACTCCGGTTGTTATAACTAAACTCCATTCTCAAACAACGCGAAATGTGCACTAACTTTGACAGTTCTATTTAGAATAATTGAAGAACCTAGTATATTAGCATGTATACGATAACTTGAAAAGAAAAAAGTATATGTTAACTTAAAGGAGATCGTATGGAAAAAACTCAACAATCATACACATAAAGAAAATAAAAAAAATCAATATCCTAGTACTCACTTGGGTTCTACTTTGGACGGTAGTGACCCCGCACTATTGTCAAAGGCGGATTCAAATTCAAGCCCATATGGATGGTATAATGCTCCTTTGGTAGCCCCTTCATAGCTTACAGATGAAGAAGATGCAGAATCGGTATCCGGGTTCATACCAGCTAACTGCATGATGTTCTCGATCTCCTTCACCACCTTGCTCATTGTAGGCCGGTCAACCCCAAATTCTGCCACACATTTCACTGCTAAGTCAACGAATTTCTCAAACCCAACAAGTGTAGAGCCTCCCACAATTGTTGGATCAAGAAGCCCGTGAAGACCGTAGAGATCCTTCGTTTCGTCCATTTTACTCCTCACCTCTCTTACAATGTAGCGCCCTCTCTCTATAGGTTTCTTTGCAGTTAGCAGCTCGAGCAATAAGATACCAAAACTATATACATCACTCTTCTCGGTTAGTAGCTGAGTCATGTAATATTCAGGATCTAAGTATCCCTGCAGTCAGAACACCAAGCGACTATGTTATTCTTCTAGAAACAGAATTCATACTGCAAGGATCCTCTAAGTAGAAAGTATGGGATGAAAAGTTCTGGCTGCGATTTGTTTGGAATACATCTGTCGCAACTAGTGACCTAGACATCTTGTTTGAGGATTCTAGCTATGTTTTTTTCTAGTTTGTATGTTCATGTATTGGGTATCTTTATAAATTTCGTAGTGAAACATCTCAGTCTTCTTCACTCATGGTTTGTCTAGAAAAAAAGTAAGACTTTATAATACCTCAAACACGCAAATTATAGTTTCCAGCTTTTCAATATAAAAAATATGTTGTATGTAGTTGAATTTGTTACTTACCATGGTTCCTTTAACTTGAGTGGTAACATGAGTCCCATCGACATTTTCCATGAGCTTAGAGAGACCAAAGTCAGAAACTTTTGCATTCAACCTATCGTCGAGAAGAATGTTGCCTGACTTGATGTCTCTATGTATAATAGGAGGGTTTGCAAGCTCATGCAGATAAGCAAGACCTCTAGCTGTACCAAGGGCAATTTTTAGTCTCCTTTTCCAGTCTAAATGAATTCCAGATTTTCCTGCATGTGAAGTTAAGAAACAGAAACCACCATCTGGTATATGAATATATGATACTGGAATAACTGACTGATATATGAAAAAAAACAAACATATTTGCTAGCAATGCTTCAAAGACAATATTTTGTATTAGTTATTTATACTTCAAAGTTAAGACTAATGCCATGAGATGTACATGATGAATAAAATGGAAATACCTGATAGACTATCTTTCAGTGAACCATTTGGAATATACTCATAAACAAGCATTTGTTCGCCTTGATCGAAGCAAAAACCAACAAGACTAACAAGATTCTTATGGTGGACCCTACTTAGTAGTTCAATCTCAGTTTTAAATTCAAGGCCTCCTTGAATGGATCCCTGCTGAGCTCTTTTAACAGCAACCAACTGCCGATTTGTAAGTACTCCTCTGTAAACCTGCCAAGATGTGATCCTCATTGTTTTCATTTCATAAGGTTGTAATATGTTCTTGCCCATCCATTTTCAACCAGAAAGACAAGTTTACTACTTAACTATTGTATCACACAGAAACAAATGGTTGAATGTTTATTATTGATCTCCACATGTATTATCAATTATGAAAATAAATAGGACCAAAAAAGTTTCATTTGACTCAAAAAACGGCACCCTGATAAGACTTTTTTATATTTAACATGTTCTACTTGAACTTAAATATATTTTCTTAAAAGTTTATTAATCAATAATTTGTAGGCAGAGGATTTAAAAGAAATCAAAACTTGCAATTTGGAATGCTTTGATTTATATCTAAGATACGGAGAGTCAAGTAGAAACTCAATTTCAAACAAGGTGCTTTTTTTTAACAAATTTCTCGAAGCATTACCTTTCCATAGCCACCACCTCCAATGCCATTTACTTCTGAAAAGTTATTGGTGCATTTCTTTATTTCATCAAAAGAAAACAATCTTGCTCCTTTTAACTGAGGTGCACTACCGATTGATCTCGTGGATTGCCAGGAATCTAGAAGGAAAAGTTATAGAGTTGATTAAGTGAATAGGCAAGGGGAACTTGGAAGACAAAAGTAGCTCATACCACTAAAAGAAAATCTGAATTCCATTATGTCTTACCAAAAGGCTGACTTTGTTCTCCAACTTTTTCACGCTTTTTCTTTCTTCGCATAAAAAAATAAGCAAGCACTCCTAATATTAATACTAGAACTACACCACCAGCTGCAGCTCCAATTATCACAGTGACATTTGAATTTTTAGAACCGGAGGAAGTTGCTGCATCAGAAGATATGCACGAAAGAAGAAATAGCCAGTAAAAATTGTTAGAATTTTAGCAGTTTGAATGAAAATGAGTGATAAAGATATGTGTACACAACAACTAACTCTTCCTATTCTAGATTGCCAAACAAATAATACTCACAATACTCAACCTCTTCATATTCCAACTCTTACCCTTCCTATTCTTTACCCTATTCTTCCTGTAATGTGGATAAATTCATCTTGATTGAACTAAATGAAGTGTGCCATAATTTCTCTTTCTATTATTCTCTTTATGACATCAAATGTATATAATTTGTATAATCTTATTATGCTCTATATTGAGTAGCATTACCCTGGGAAAAATCATATGGTTCTGCTAAGAAATAGAAGGGCCCAAAAGCTTTGGGAGGCTTGAAAATTTGCTTGCTAAGAATATCACCAATTTGAGAAACATCTGATTGATCAAAACGAATTTTGCCAGCTGGAAAGACATGCAGAGTGATTTGTAAGTAGTCGTTGGCATCAGTAACTGGATTGTGAAGGGATACAACATCTACAGGAAGTTTATTCTTCTGAAAGGAATAAACTAGTGCTGCCTCCAGAACTTGATAGTATTTGATGTTCCTGAGAGCTGAAAAGTAAGGAGCTCTGAAATATAGAGTGCCAGTGTATGGATATGCACAATTGCACTTAGGACTGAGATTTTGATCTGAAGGACAAGCAATAGGCACACAATTTGAGGGAGTGGAATATGGATGGAGTGTGGGAAGCGGAGTCTTGCAGTATGGAAAATTTGTTATGCTCTCAGTACAGACTGGATTACCCTCAAGTCTGCAAGCAAAACCAAAATGAAAATTGACAGACATCAGATAGAAATGAAGGTCAAAATCAAAGAATGTAATACTTGCATCATATTTTTGAGCTCCTCATATCTCTCATACTTGATATTGAACCAAAGGATACAAGATTTTGTTTCATTTGTTAGGATTTGGAGCAAGGAATTTAAAGATTCTTACAGTAGTAAATCTGTTGGGGATCCTCGTCCAAGTGTGACCTGATCAATGGAATTGTTCCGTATATCAACAAGCTGAAGCTGACTGCTGAAGCCAGAGGCAATGTTCAGAGTGCCATTGAAATTGTTATATCTTAAGTTTCTGCAAATAATCATTTAACAAAAAAACATTATATAGTAGAACAACACATGCATGCTGTCATCAGATTTTTTTTTCTTCATATTTCGGTGTCATAGTTCAAAAGTTGCCACTTTTAAACCTGAGTATATTTATTTTGGCATTGTAAGGAACTGAATGTTTCAGATTACCACTCACACAGTCTCTAACTGTGAAGAACTGAATAAACCGGCTGGGACTTCCCCTCCAATCTCTAAATTTTCTAAATACCTGCAATTAAAATAGATACCAAAGTTAAACAAAGAAATTAAGATATGGACATATATAACTGTAGGAAGATCTATTCAAAAAATAAAAATAAGGCTAAATTTGATGGAAAAAAACCCTTGAACTATCCCTTTTATGCAGAAACTTTTTTTTGCGCAGAAAACCACACTTAAGTATGGTTGCCTGAAGTATATTTTCAGAAAACCACATCTAACTTTTCTGTTTGTATTAGATAACCCCATTCATCTTTGCAAGTTGGTTCAGAAAATATCATGCATCTTTCTCATTATTTTCGAAAAACCTCACTCAACTTTAGCAGAAAGCTCATGCTGTTAGAGTGGGTTTTTTGCAACTATACTTGAGTGTAGTTTTCTGCACAAAAAAAAAGTAAAGAGGATAGTTCAAGGAGTTTTTTTTTTTCAAATTTAGCCTAAAAATAATTGTAATAATAAATAAATAAAATTGAAAGGTATCTCAAAATTTTAATTGAATCCTGTTTTGGATGATCCTCAATATAAACACTAATATTGGAGGGAGAGAGAGAATTACAATGTTGTCAAGGATGGCAGTGAGGCGAACCATGTAGGAGCATCAGATGGCTCAAAGGAGTTGTTGCTCATGTCCCTGTGCAGGTTAGTTTCTGGTTAGTAGGCAGCCAATATGACAATATGACATTGTTAAGTTATAATTTGGTTGAACATATACTGCTTTCTCAGTGGTGGCAATCGGCCGTGAACAGTATGATGGCATACACGACATGTCCTGATGGAACAACTGACCCCAACAGGACATGGTACGATTTGCTGACATGACTGGTTAATTACTAAGATACAAGGTTTGGATGCAATGCAGCTCTCAACCATGACACCATGGATAATTATAGGGTAGGAAAGTAGTAAAGATTACACTCAACTAATACTTCCATAGTTTTGCCATGTATTTATAGGAAATAGGAGGTTTGGTTGCATCTACAATTTTACTTGAGCCTACACTCAACTCCTCTTCCATAGTTTGCCCACATTGAAAAATGGGGTACAACAGTCAATTTTTAGAACATAAACCTGGCAGGAAGCACGCCATGACACGAGAAAAAATTGTGCCATGTCACTGCCAACCCGCCACTGCATTTTGAAAAAAAAGTTTACAACACTTCAACCTGCTCCTTTACAATTAAAGATCACAAAAAAATCTTATGACTTCAACCTGGATGAGTTATAACATTTAATTTCTCTAGCACTTATGATACTCACACGAAACTGAGAGTACTCATTCCAGTTACGTTTGGCAAAGGACCAGTCAATTTATTGTTGGATAAATTCCTGTACATAAACATAGGCAGTACATCAGATATCATTCTAAAATACAATGTGGATGCCGTAAAATAGTACAAGTTGAGTTGCTATTCTGAACATAATACTTACAGCACAAAAACGCCTGGAAGGTTATTGATGTTGGAAGGAACAGTCCCAGTCAAAGAATTCCTGTCAAACCGGCTGTTCAAAAATATATGTAAGCCAATGTGATAACAATGCACAATTCAAATTGAATATCAACCTTAAGTAATGACTTAGATATACTTACACAACCTCCAGCGTATTCACCAGTCCAACTGTTGGAGGGATGCTTCCGATCAGATTATTATTATCAAATAGCCTGACAAATTGAAAAATCTCACTAAATGAAATAGAATAAAGTAAAGCATTTGTTACTTTATTAAAGAAATTATAGATTATTAAAATAAGAAATTTGGTTTTCCAAAACTTACAGATATTTAACTCCAAAAAAATACTTACAGATGTATCAGCTGCATATTTGAGCTGAAAAGCTGGCTTGGGATGGTACCCGAAAGCTGATTCATACCGAAATGGCTGAAATTAAATACCAGATAAGTCACTACAATTCCTTTTAGAGCATGGGATATCTGAATTGAACCGAAATTAGGAAAATGGGGCATACAAGTGTTTGGCATTGGTCAACATATCAAGACCAGGAGTTGGACCATTAGAGACAGGGATGGTTCCACTAAGCTTGTTGTCAGCCAAGTCTAGCCAATAAAGTTGTGATAGTAAGCCAAAAGTTTCGGGTATGCTTCCAGTAAAGTTATTAGAGTTCAAAGCTCTGCAGGCACAGAAGTCAGATGCTTAGTAAATCAGAGAGAAAGGGGTATTATAGAAAGCAAGATTATGCTTTTATATCCTTCTTCCTTTAAACTAATATATCCTAGTCCACAAAGGGGGAATTCATTTAAAACTAACCAAGAAAGGTTGCTTTATAATAAGGAAACTATAAGAGGATTGACATGGGATAAGTCATCTTCAAGGTCAGTGAAAGAAAAGTTCCTGCCAAAACGATAGGAACTGGTTGGGTTTTCCACGTTTACTCACAAAACAAAAACACAAATAAGATTGTATAAACTTCCTGCTAGTCCTCCAACGTCCTGATTTCCTGGACGTTCTCTCTCCTCTCCTCTCCCTTACCATACGAAACCCTTCCATGGCCAACCCCCTCAACCACGTCGTATCCTCCACCTCCAACACCTCCTAGACAGCCTCCCCCTCTGCCATCCCTTCCCCTTTCTTGCTCTAACTTTTTAGCCACCCTGTTTCAAATCTTCGTAGCCACCCATAAACTAAAAGCACCCTTCCTACCTACCTCATCAACTGTTTGTCTCTCTTCTTTACATAACCACCATGAACTTTCCCTCCTTCTCAGTCTCATTCTCCACCTCCTAATCTACCATTCCCTTTCTCTCGCCCTGTTTCTCATACTTCATTTACGCCTGTTTCTACTGCCCTCCCTTCTTCCAAAAAGATCCCCGAGGAGAGTTGAGAATCCTAAGGTGGATGGCCTACCACCTAAGCTGTCTTCCTGGTCCCTTGCGCTTTCACAGAGAGGCTACCACGACGGAACGGCAGTCGTCCAAGGCTCTCCCTACAGACCTGTCTATCAAGGTCCAAGCTAGAGTTGGGTCAGAGAGTCGCGAACGAACGACGTATGATCACCATTTCTAGTGAGATTTCCTGACCTACAACTGATTTGGGTCTTGAAGGAAAGACTTAGGGGTTCGTCGAAGACTCCGACATGGAAAGCCCTGCATCCATTCCGCCTCCGAATTGCGATCCCAAAGTGAGGGGAAAACTGGTCTTCGTCGAGAAATACGGGTGGAAAACCCAAATGAGAGTCCCCAGTCCCAAACTCAAGGGGCCGAAATTGGACTCCAACATTGTGCCTAAGGGCTTCAGACAGTTGGAGAGCGGTGCTCTCGAACCAATATGTTATAATTGTGGTAAATGGGGACACTGGAAGAACGATTGCAAAGAGGCGACGAAATGTTTCCTGTGCAAGAGAAGGGGCCATGTATCATCTGAGTGTAGGCGTCGGAGTTCTCTAAGTGAAGATGAGGTGTCCATGGGCAGTGGTACCGGACCTGATAAATTTTCAATTGCGCAGTTGCCGATTGATGTTACCGTTCAAAGGCCAAATGCTTGGGCAGAGAGGGCGCCGAAGACGTCGGAGCTGAAGGAAGGAGCTAGGGCTATAATTGCCTCCAATGTTGACAGAGTTGTTACTGCGCCCACGGTTGATATGGAGGAGTTGGGGAACCGACTGCGCTTTAGTGTCATTGTGTCAATTGCGTTCGGCCATCCCAACGAAGGCGTCATTAAGAAGGAGTTCCCGTCTAGGTGGCCGAGGACCTACGATTGGGATTGGACCATCAAACGGCTTAGAGACAACGCTTTTATCATACCGTGTTTGACGGAAGCTAGAGTGCAGATGGTTCTAAGAAATAAGTCATTCTTCGGTGAGGGGTTCACCGTGGTGTTCTCGCGGTGGAGTTTGGACTTCGGAGAGTTTAGGAGAGACAAGCTCGAGTAGAGTTGGTTGTTAATTTCCAATCTCCCATCGGAGTGTTGGAATAAGGAGGGGTTTCAGTCGTTGGTGTAGTCATTTGGGTGGGTCAAAGAGATGGATCAGGCCACAAAATTCCTTAATAAATTCGACCTCACTCGTATTAGGGTGAGTTTTATACTGGGTACGAATATCCCTACATCCATTCTTACTTCCTGTAAAGGCCACTCTTACATGGTTCAAATCGCAATAGAGGTGAAGAGGTTTGTGCCATGTCGTGCATAAGTATATGTGGAAGAGAAAGCCATGGCGAAGGGTGCTAGGGCAAAAGTTATGAACAATATTCAGTTTAGGTGGGAGGTTGAAGACGAACTCCAACCGTCTGATGTGCTCAATCCAACGGACGATTTAAATTTCAAAAGTTTTTTAAAGCTCACGTGAGCAGGAGAACCGAGGTGAAAGGGCATACGTTTGACGTGGAAGAGAAAAATAGGGGGAGGATAACTGCTGACGTAGTCGAGAGAGGGAGAGAGTGGCAGTGTACTGAAAGTTTATTGGCTCAAGATAAGGAAAAGGACCCCACAGTCTGCCTCGCTAGCTCCATCACCGTACGCCCATCTATCAATCCTACAGCGCCGCTCAACTTTGTCACAAACAAAACAAGGCTCGAAGCTCCTAAGAGAACCGCTGTCAAGGGGTTGATGTCAGCTATGGAGAGAGTGCATGTTGAAGGGTCTGCTACTTCTATACTTGAAGATCTGCAAATTTCTATGCAGACTGCTTTTGTTCAATTTTTGAGAGGTAATGTGAGTTCCTTATCTAGAGATCAATTGGATTCTTGAGGAAGTCTTCTTAGAGCATATTCACAAGGTCCATCCAAGCCCATTCGTCATCAAATGATTGACGGAGCGGCCAATTCGAGAGACTTACAGTTAGATTTGGTATATCCGACTTCAGAGGAGCCTACTTTATCGGAATCTGTTAGAAAGGCTAATCTTGGAGATCTGCTCCAGTCTGGTTCCAGAAAAAGGATTTATCAGAGGGAAGAGGAAGTAGAGGAAGTAAAGTCTAGTCGAGTGTCCGATAGATTCGTCCCTCTAGCTAAATGTGATTCCCCTAATGACGACGATCTTATCGATGCATTGAAGAACATTGATAAGAATTCACCCCTGATGACTGCTGCCAAGATGTGGGATATTAAGAGAGACAATAAAGTTGAGGATTCTACCCCCGGCGACAGTCAATTTTTCTAGTAAAGGAAAAGGAAAGGACTTGGCTTTAGAGGACCTCAAGCGAAGTTCCAGGCAGAAAGAAAAGCACAGGGATCGACCAATTTCAAAAGATGAACTAATTGCTTCCACAGCAAAAAAGAATGTTCCCGTCTTGGCTTTGGTAGGTGAGTCTTTTAATAATCATGCAATTATTGATTTTATTCCTAATTCTTTGTTAATTAGTTTAGCCAAGGTTTGTAGAGTGGAGTGACGAGGGGTTCTCGCAAGTAGAACGAGCCAAGAGGTTGCGAGAGTGGGTCAAGTGTTATAACGGTTCATTAGACGTTCTAATTTAGAGTTCTCCATATTGTTTATCAATGGTGTACGCCTTTTGGAATGTTAGAGGGTTGAATTGTAGCACGAAATGTAGGAAAGTTAAGCATACATTGTCCTACCTCCATTTGTCCGTCTTAGGACTCTGTGAGACTAAGTTGGTAAGTCCGTCGTCCGGTTTGCTTGACAATTTGTTCCCCAGAGGGAACTGGGAGTGGTGTTCTAAACCTGCGGTTGGCCAGTCTAGTGGTATCAGTGTCGGATACAATGTAGAGAGTTTTCACTGTATAGATGTCATGATTGGAGACTTTTCTGTATCGGTGAGACTTAGACCTAAGAGTGAGGAGTTCTTCCAAGTGTTCTCGATGGTCTATGGTCCAAGCAATGTAGTGGACCGGACTAGGTTCTGGGATGAGCTTTTTGAGATTAGGCTCAAATGGGGAGATGCTTGGATTATTGGGGGCGATTTCAATATTACTCGATTCTCAGACGAACATTTAAGAAGATGATGTAGTGCTAATGAGAGATCTATCTTTAATCAGGTTATCAGTTACTTAGAGTTGCGGGAAACTAATTTTTCTAGCCAGAAATTCACTTGGTCCAATATGCAGGACCGTCCCATTCTTGCTAAATTGGATCGTATTCTAGTGTCGCAGGATTGGGAATCTCATTTCCCTCTTGCTGCGGTCAGAGCTGCCCCTCGGGATACCTCTGATCATGTTCCGTTGATTCTTACCCCGAACAGGGCGTCTAGTTGCAGAGTCAATTTTTTTTGTTTCGAAAAAGCTTGGCTAAGGAACGGTTCTTTACGTCCTTTAGTTACTTCATCTTGAAATACCCCTATTCAGAGGAGGGATGGTATTCTAGGGGATGAGATTTCAATATGGAATGCTAAGATTCGTAGACTTAGAGGAGTCCTGAGGCATTGGGCAGGTGAAGAGAGAAGACAGACCCAAGTGGTTAAGAAAAGACTGGTGGAACGTATTCATGGTCTGGAGATCATCGAAGAAGAAAGAGAGCTCAATAAAGAAGAAATAGTAGAACTTCAGAAGGCGAGAGTGAATTTGGACATTATCTTCCATACCGAAGATGGTTATTGGCGGCAAAGGTCATGCATCAATTGGCTCCAAGAGGGGGACGCTAATTGTAATATCCCAAATTTCATTTTAATAAAAATACTATTTTCTTATTTCCACGTGTTGTGCACGTGCAAATTTCATGTGCATGTTATTTATTTATTTTTCTATGAACAATTATTTTCCTCTATTTTTCTAAAAATCTAAAACACTAATTAATTGTTTTAGCCCACTTCATTTTAATTATTAATTTGTTGTCTTAGCCCACAAACCTAAGCCCACTATTTATGGAGCCCACCAATTTAATAAATTAATTAAATGGCCACACTTGTCATGTAGAGACAAAATATGAACAAATTGATTTATTAAAATTGTACAACTTTTAAATATGGGTACTAGGTGGTACGTGGATGCACGTAGTGTGCATTACACACTCTTTGGGCCGGTTTTGTGCTTGGAGATTGGGAGAGTGGATGAGTGTGCATGGGTAGTTATTTTATGTGTAGGTGGTTGCCATAACTCCTACCCCCATCCTAACCCTCCATTCTATAACCATCCATTAAATCCTAGCCTTCCAATCTACTTCAAAACCAGTATAAATACCCCTCCCATTTATTTACATTCTACACTAGTAATCTATTGAAAGAAGAGAAAATTTTATAAAAGATATACATATTAGTAGAGTTGAGTGTGTTCCCTTTGGAGGCCGGCTACCATTTCCCCCACACTTGGAGCTTTCGTTTCAGCAAGAAGGCAAGGAGGAGAAGTTCGTAGAGTGCAATCTAGGAAGCTCTAGAGGATTTCTCATTTATTTTCTTCAAAAAAAGGTGGGTGTTTCTCATGACTTCTAAATTAGATACCATGTTAGGTTTTGTGCTCATTGTGCAAGAATACATAAGTAACATTATTTTGCTCCTTGTTAATACCATGATTAAGGTAAAAAATGGAACCCAAGTGAAATTGCATGAAATAAATGGGTGAACTTGATTGAATGATATGATTGATGTTATTACATTTTTTTAATTTTATCTAGCATGCTAAAATTGGAATAAATGTTTATTTCTGTAGAAAAATGATGATTATGGGAAAAATACTATTTTTTAGAAGTCGTGGTTGTATGGAAAAATACTAATCGTAAGAATCCCTACATTATTTAATAAACTATGCTTGTTGTGATGGTAATTAAATAAAGTTGCATGTTAGTTTCGAGAAATGGACATATTGTAGTTAAACTAAAACGTTGTGTATCATTCGAAAAGAAAGGGAAAACGATTCTATATTTCAAAGTTTTATACTGATCAGTCGACCGAATAGGTGTAGCAGTCGACTAACCTGATTATTAAATCCTTCGAGTTGAAAACCCTGCAGAACAGCCGACTGGTCTGAGTAACAGTCGACTATCCTGAACCTTTTGAGTTTTTAAATCTTTTCAGAACAGCCGACTGGTCATGTTTAACAGTTGACTATTCTGACCATTTTTTTGAGTCTTTTAATTTTCTAATGAACAACCGACCGGCTATGTTTGAGAGTCGACTGTCCAGATTCTTTTTCAACATCTCAGATTTCTAAATTTGCTTCATGATAAAAATAAATATATATATATCCTGTTGAAAGAAATTGATAATGGAAAGAATGAAGATTGGATGTAATAAATGAGAAATGTGAATTGTTATTGTCTTTACATGAAAATATACATGAAGTGAAGTGAAATATTCTGTTGAATTTATGAGAGGCTTTACGATTATGAATACTATGAACATGAAAAAGGAAATCTGCTGTTAATCATGAAAAATGAACTTATGAGCTTGAAAGGCTCAATTCTTGTGCAATCGTGAATTGAAATTAAGAACTAGAGGGTAGCTAAGCCTCATATCGGCAATTGAAAGAAATGGATTGAAATGAAATTTTGAAATGAAAAGACCAAGATTTGGGTCATGTTGAATGAATGGTTAAGACCGGTATAGTGGAAAGGCTAACTCTAGAGAGTTGATTTTGTTCATGATTCTAATAAACTAAGGACTGGATACATAGTGAAGATGTGATGAAAGTAAGAGAAAAACACGAGTATGAGGGCCATCAGATTGGTGGTGTGAGAGTGATTCACAGACTGCCTGCTTGATGCGTCATGACATCGCGTGAGCATTACTCCAGAATTATCGTCCCGGTGGCGATGCTTGTGGGGTGTTTTGGTGGCTACGGGTGGTACCATTGTTCCATGGCGGAGGCTGAATTGTCCATAGTCTGTCTGCTTGATGTGTCATGTCAGTGTGTGGGATTCCCCTCCAGACTGCCTGGACATGGGCTCGTAGATCATAGAACATCTAGGATACTTACCGTAGTTACCGTAGTAGTTTAAGTCATGGCGAGGGATTGAACCCTACAAGATGAAGAACGATTAAGGGCTTGCCCTCGGACCGATGTAGTATGGGATGCATAGAATCCGAACAAGTGCGCATTAGTGTCATATAACATAATAACTGCATTAAGGACTAAGTGCACAACCACAACATGACATCAATAGGATAGTCCCTTTAGCTTTGTTTGTGAACAAGTTTGTGATTGTTAAGAAATGAGAATCGTTATACTATTTTCGGCATAGAGAGGATGGCTGTGTATAATTTTCGTCGGTTGAATAAACTGACGTACCCACAGTTTTGTATGCAGGGTAAATGGCTTGATAAAGATTAAAGGAGAACTGATGCTTAGAGATTATTCATTGTTGTACCTTTGTATAAATTTTGTAAATTGCTTTCGCTGTCATTTCATATAATTTATTGTAATATTGCTTCCGCTGTGATAATGCAAAAGTGAAATGTAACTCTGATGTAAGAAAAGTTTTAAATTCCTTATAAAATTGTACGAAAGAAGCGTAAAGATCCTGTGGAATCTCGAATTCAGTTGTATTTTTGGAATTCGGGGTGTTACACTAATACTGCATACTTCCATAGAATCTCTAATGGTTGGAGAAGATCTAAACTTCATTTTAGGACTTCAGATTGGGGACCGGTGGGTCTCTGAGGAGCAGCTCGTTCGAGTCCATATCGAGAATCATTTTAGAAAGATTCTTAGGAGATTCTAGAGAGAAGTTTTGTTCTCTTAATGATACCTTCTGGTCTCAGTCGACAGTGCAGGGACTAGAAGCCCTTGAGTCTCCCTTTGTGATGAGTGAAATTTTTTGTGCCGTCAAAGATCTGGGACAGGACAAAGCTCTAGGTCCTGACGGGGATCCTATATTTTTCTTCACACATTTCTGGAATGTCATTAAAGAGGATCTGTTTCGTATCTTTGAGGAGTTGTTTGAGAACCAGGTTCAAATCGACAGGCTCAATTATGCGACTATCGTGTTAATCCCTAAATCTGAAACTGTGAAAGAGGTTGGAAATCTCAGGCCCATTATCCTCTTGAATTCATCCTTTAAGATCATAACTAAGGTTCTCGCTAACAGGTTGACTCCGTGGATGACGACCTTCATTCATTCGGCACAAAGTGGATTTATCCGAGGAAGAGAGATCCTTGATAGCATTGTTACTGCTCATGAGACCATCTTTCAGAGTGACAGGGATAGAGAAGAGGGGTTTATGCTCAAACTTGACTTTGAAAAACCATATATGACACTGTGAAATGAGATTGTGTTATTTAGGCCTTGCATAATAGAGGCTTTGGTGCCAGATGTACAGGATGGATAAATTTGTACATTAAAGGTGGTAAATCGGCGGTGTTGATTAATGGGATCCCGAGCAATCTCATCATGTGTAAGGGACGTCTTAGACAGGGAGATCCGCTATCTCCTTTGTTATTCACCTTTGTCGCGGACGTATTGTCGGAAATGATTTTGTATTTCTCCAACCAGCATCTTCTTCGCAGTATCGAATATTTGGATGGCATTCGTGGTATTCCTATTTTGCAATATGCTGATGATACATTGGTTTTTGGGAGGAACGACACTAATGAGGTGCTTATTTTCAAAGGTATTTTAATGTTCTATGAGGCTTGGAGTGGTCTAAGGGTCAATTATGATAAAAGCTATCTCATTTGGTTGAGGAGATGTGACGAGACCTCATAGCTCTTTTGGCCAATATTCTAGACTGCAAAATAGAGAAATTTCCTATTAAATATCTAGGAGTTCCGTTGCGCCCCGGGAGGATCAATCATAGTGACTGGAATGTCCTTTTTGAGCGCATTGAGAAACGTCTCCCCGGGTGGAAGAAGAATCACTTATCGTTGGGAGGTAGAATTACCCTGGTTAATTCGGTCCTATCTAATGTGCCCATTTATTGGATGTCCATTTATGAGTTCCCGTCCTGGGTAATCAATAAGATTGATAAAATCCGTAGAGACTTTTTATGGAAGGGGAGTGAAGAAGATGGCAAGGGACTGCCCCTAGTGAAGTGGAACCTGGTTTGTAGAAGAAAAGAATTCGGGGGTTTGGGTATCCTTAACCCTCGTTAGATGAACCGTGCCTTATTATGCAAATGGTGGTAGAAAATTCATTCCCGCTTTTCTAGCGATCAAGGCTTCGCTTGGGCTCGCTATCGAGGACGTAGACATTTCAGATTCGGGGAAGGCTACCAACGATGATGCATTTCTCCAGTTTGGAAAGGGATTGATAGACTGGGAGATCTTTTTCATGCTTTTGCACCTAGAATAGTAGGTTACGGAGCTAATACTCATTTTTGGTTAGATTCGTGGGTAGGGTCTAATTCGTTGGCTTCTCTGTTCCCAGAGGTTTTTTAGGCTACCCGTAAGAAATTTGCCTTGGTAGCCGATTATTGGGTCAATAGGTTGTGGCATATCCATTTGTCTACTCCCACTCTACTTAATGATCAGAGTTTGTGTGCCCCACTTCTTACACTTTTAGAGACTTCGATTGTTATCGATTCCAACTCTCAGGAGAGAAGTTGAAGACTTGCGTCCAACGGCCAGTTTTCGGTAAATTCCTTGTATCGGGCTCTTTTCGATGGAGGTATGAGATTCGCAGAAAGTAGAGTAATTTGGAGGTTGAGTGCACCGCATAAAGTTCAGGCTTTCCTCTGGCTTGTTTCCAAAAATGCGATTTTAACTAGAGATAATCTTCTTAAGAAATGTCTGATTACAATGGCTTTGTGCCCAAGATGTAGTTTCCATGTGGAATCTATTCGTCATCTGTTTCTGGAATGGCTTTGTGTCCGTATATGGGATTTCATCCTATTTGGCTTTGGTTGCAATAGATTCCCTCTTACTGTTTCCCAGCGAGAATTTAGAGAAGTTGAGGTGGGCCCGGGGAGATGGAGGGATTGGGATTGTGTGGTTGCGGCGTCTTTATGGGTCATTTGGCAAGATAGAAATGATTTATGGTTCAGAAATTAGTCTTCAACTTTTAGACATTTGATTTATAGTATCTTTTTTCTCACTACATCTTGGATCTCCTTTCCAGGTGTCAGGAAAAAAGCTCGAGTGGGTCCTCTGTTTCCTACAGAGGGTGGTAACAGTTGATCGGGAGTGATCAGTTAGGGTGCTGGCAAGGAGCGCATTTCGGGATAGTGGATGGTGTTCATACCGTTTTTTGGGGTATTATTTATTCCGAACCCTTGTGTATTTTGAGTTTTCTAGTTCTTTTTGAGTTTACTACAACACTTATGTGTGGTGTTGTATTTTGGATGTAACTGTGGATCCTTTTATATATGAGTCGGATGGCACTTCTCATGCCATCTCTTGTTTCAAAAACAAAACTTCCTGCTAGTATTCAAACTACACTAAAATCAAGCTTAAATCACCCAAAGTCAGCAATTTTACCAAGTTCAATATACAAGAGGAAGCTAAACCAAACTCATAAAGCTTAATTAGTAAATGAAGCATTTTGGATTTGGTGTCAGAATTCTGTATAACAGAATAATTACCAAAATAACTGGCATATTTGAAAATACAAAAGTATAGTAATCCCAGGCACCCATTAATACCTGAAGGAAATCTTCTAGGTAAGCAAACAACAATAAAAAAATGTATAGAACTCAAGGGTACAATGGATCTTACAGAAATGTAAGATTATGTAGAGATCCTAGTTCAGGTGGTAAATGGCCAGAAAAACTGCAACCAACGAGGACCCTGGTGGAAAAGACCGATATAATCAGCTCTAGGATTTGCAAAGGAAGGATTCAAAAAATTGGCATATATCTCAGTAACCAGTTGCAGCTTACAAGTTTTCCAGCTTACTCAGACTCCCAATTGCTGCTGGCAACCCTCCAGTTAATCCTTTGTTATTGGACAGGTCCCTGCATGAATCAGAATTATCTGATAAAGGCCACAAAATGAATGATATTACTTCCTGAATTAGCAAGTATATTATGTATACATAATACATACAGAGCCTGCAACTCAGAGAATGACTTGATGTCTCCAGTAAGTGTCCCTAAAAGCTTCATGCTCACTAGTTTTCTGGAATATATTAATCAGAATCAAACAGTTGTGAGAAACACAGATACAACATGGTTAAGGTCAGAAACACCCTTAGATTTTAGATCCAAGAGCTCACATAGAAGTCACACGGGAGTCGGTGCAGCTAATTCCGACCCAGTTGCCACCACAAGGATCTGAACCAACCCAGTTGGTTGGTGTGTTCTGCCATACGTCCCTCAGGGAGAATAGAGCAGCCGCTAATTAGGGAGAAAAGAGGGAAGAATGCATTAGAACAGCAGCAGGTTGTCATTTATTTTCATTTGTTCTCTACCATGTAAATTAGATGATCATACGATTTAATTGATAATTGAATAGCAAAAATAAGATCGTAAAATCAAAATGAAGAACTGAGCAAGCATACCATCCATAGAGTTTGTATCGGCTGAAATGACCATAATCTGGAGTAGAAGGTTCAGCAAGCACAAGCAACATACTTGCCTCAATATCCGGATCCAATTGTAATGACACCGATTAAGCACCTCCCCCATAATTCGAACAGAACTTCAAAGGTTTGATGAGGCTTCTTCGTGAATAGAAACACACTTACTGTATCTACTTGATTGAGACATTAAAAGTCACAAGCCAAATAATTACCAGAGTTCATCCTATGAAATCAAATTCCTAGAATCAAGGAAAAAACAGGTTTTACCAAATTATTCCCAATATAGTAGAAACTTTTTTGAAGTTGCAAACAGAAGCTCTTCCTTTTTGCAAAAAGCTGACCATCAACGTGGCTTCCTTCAAAACGAAAAACTTATAGAAGGGCACCAAAATGTATGTGATCCTCCTTCTCTGCTACACAAAGTCAACTATCTTAAAAAATTCTTGAAAAGAGAAGACTTGATTAAATCAGCCTTAAAAATTCAGAGATGAAATGAACAAGTCAGATGATGAGGTTTACGCAATGAAGGGACATATATATTTGTATCCATGATTTTCCATTTTCTATATTCTATCTGTTACATCCTTCCTACCTCTATTCCAACAAAATTCAAAATATGCTGTAAGGTTTTAGGTGTGATTGTTTCCCCCATCCCCTTCAACTACTTGTCTTATATTAATGCCACCGCCAGCAACTCAACAACTACGACAAAGCAAGAACAGTTAAGACTCACTTACTGATAAGGCATTTAAAATTTTAAATGTAATGCAGAATGTAATTTCCTATAAATCAGTCCACCACTAAAAGAATATAATTTCCTATAGCATATAAGCAATGAATTTTTCTAACTAAATCCCGCTACAAAAGATTTCAAGGAAATTTAAGAAAAAATACAAAAAAATGATTATTCATTGCATTGAGAAAAATTAACAGATACTGCATTCACATAAAAAATGTCTCTGTGCAGTCCTTCGTCTCCAAATAAATTAAAATAACTAAAATTCAACAGAATTTTCTAGTAACCACTAGCAGCTGTAGCAATCATCTAATGTTGCAGCCAATATAAAATCCCAAATAAAAGAAATGAATAAGACTTGGCGTCTGGAATTCATTTCTAAGAGCTCAGTAGTTTCATGGTCACACAAATATCAGAAATCAGATATGTTGAGTATAAGAGTAAAGAGTTACGAGTCAAACAGGTACAAGAACAAAATTATCCAATACAAGTTGGAGATTATTTGCCAGTTAGTAAATGGATCAGTAACTGTTATAGGTTAGTAAACAGTAGCCATCGAAATGGATAATATCAGATGCATCATGATTTTATTTATTTTACAGAAGTCAATCAACCTTTAACTTATTGAACTGATCTTCCATGTGCAACAAAAACATTATCCATAGTATCTAATTTGTCTTCTAAATTGTATAAATTGTCCAAGCCCGGGGCAGGGCGTTACAAATGGTATCAGAGCTTTTTAACTAAAAATTGTAAACTCTTTTCTTTTCTTTTCTTTCTTTGTCTTTTCTCACTCTTAAGTGTAGTTCCGAGGACGGAACTATTCTAAGGAGAGAGTGCTGTAACATCCAGTATTTTTATTTTAATTAAAAAAAATACATTTTTCAATTTTTGCACATATGATGCACGTGCTAACTTTTCTATCTCTATTTTTCTTACTCTCATTTCTTATTTTAGCATGCATGAGTATTTTATTTAGCCTTTCATTCAACCCATAGGCCTAAGAATAGTTCTAGCCCACTATACCAATTAAATTAATTAATTAAAAAGCAAGCCCACAAGACAAGCCCATTAATTAAATCCTATTTTTGGTTGTGCATGGACTCATGCATGACATGTAACAACTTTTAATACACATATTAGAATTATAGGAGTTTTATTTATTTTGTGTATGTGTGTGCACTAGTGCACAGCACGTGCACGTGCTTAGGAGAGAAGTGGGAGATCGGTTAAGGGAGAGAGAGAGTTGGCCGGATGGTGGGGAGTTAGAGAGATGAAGAGATGGAGAGTGGAGAAGTGGGAGAGTGGATAATTAAGTGGATAATTATTAGGTGGGTGAAATTTGCATTTTAGCCCTTCTTTTGTCCTATAAATACCCTTGCTTTTCTTCTCATTTCACACCAAAATAAAAACAAACCAAGTTAGAGAGAGGAAAAAGAAAGAGAGTTAGAGTGTTCTTGTTGCTTATTGGAGTGCTCTTGCTAGGAGGATAAGGACTAGGAGTGCTTGTTGGAGCTAGGAGTGGGGTCTCATCTTCTTAGGTTGCAAATTCTTCATTAGAGGTGGGTGGTCTTTATACTTTCAATTCATAGGTTGAGCATGCTAGAATATGACATTAGTAATATAGATCAAATTGATGTGATGTGGGAAATCTTGTGTTTTCTAAATATAAGACATGCATGCTAGAAATGATTAGTATAGATTAAATTTGAACAAATCCATGCTATGATGCTGTGCCATGAAATTTTGTTATGAAATTAATTATCATCATGTTAGAAATGAACAAATATGAACCATTTTAAATGATTGCAAGAGATAAACAAATTGCTAGTTTGATTAAATTGAAGGCAGACAATTCATGTTCATAAAAGAGAATAAATAAATTTGAAATTTAGATGTTTTGTCTAGAATATGAATTATAAAATTGTGAGTTACTGTTGGAAAAGTAAACTCAGTATAGATGAACAAATTACAGTCTAATGAAAGATTAGATCAAATGAAAAATCGAGTTTGTGAAGATAATTGAAAAACAGAAAGATTGAACAAAAGCCTATTAATATAACTCTGTATCAGTAATCGCACTTTGGTTTCTTGGTTAGTCGGTGCACCATAAGACTATTACTGTAGCTGTGGGTTAGTTGGTTCTGGGTTCGAAACTTGGCACCCCTTTTTATTTTGTTTGATTTTTTCTAAATAACCCCTGAACCGAAGTATAGAATGTATTACTTTCGGCCTACCTTTATAACACCAAGTCCATATGGACTTATTAGCTAGCGGGTTAAGTCTTGGGCCTTTACTGTAGCTGGCGAGGGGAGTTGGGTTCGAAACCTGATGGTTTTAAACATTTTTTTGGGTTTTGTTGTAATCAAAATGAGAAGTTTAAGTGCACAAAAAATTTGGGGAAAATTCTAATATTTCTCTAAAAAGATTTAGAGTTTATTAAAATTAGTTTCATAATTTTTCATGTATATTTGAGAAATTAAAAGAGGATTTGAGATAGAAAATGAATTGATAACTACAAAATTATTCATTTAAGAGTGTGACATTTATTTCTTTTAAAAGAAGAGTAAAATATTGTTATGTAAATGAATTTTTTTCTTGATGAAAATTATACACTTATTTCGGTGTAAGAAATACTTGATATGGGATGAGATATGAAATTTGCTATATGAGCTTAAATTGCTAATGGGACTTAGAGAATGAATCTATGTTCATGAAAAGAAGTATTGTTTCATTTTGAATTGTGAATGAATAAAAGAATCATGAGTAGTGCTAAAATAAGATATTGAGAATAAGTTGAAGATGAGAATATTTAAGTTTGATACATGATTATTGAATTGTATGAGTACCTAGGAATTCTTGTACATGAAAGGTTGTGATTTAGAGTTAGTAAGACCTCGGGTACCGACATTGTTGAAATAAAAAGAATTGAGTTATATTTTTGAGATATGGCCATGGAGCTGTCTCGGTAATTGTGGTTAAGTCCGGTAGGGGGTAAAACTAACTCTAGGTATGATAATTTATTCATGTGTTGAACTTAAGAACTAGGCACATAAGTGAAGATGTAGTAAAACTTGGGCAAACGTAAGCGGGGCACTCTATATAGTCGGGAGGTGGATTCCGGGACTATAGAACCATTCGGGCGGTGGATTTCGGGACTGTGGTTGCTTCGTGGGAGACGAGATTTTATTTTAAATCCAGGACTATGCGTAGTTGGGCAGATAGTTTGCCGTACTCCAATGTATATACGTATACCGGGGCGATAGGGGCACTTGCGGGATATTTGCACGACGAGGAGTCTGTTATAACATTCGGGCGATGGACTCCGAGACTGGGATCCGTACTCGTGGAATGATCTAAACCTTGCTTTATTACTGGGTAGTTTTCATGGCAAGGAATCGAACCCTTTAATGTGGAGTACGTAGGTGCTTGCCTTGGACCTATGTAGTATGGGATGCATAGAATCCGAACAAGTATGCATTAGTGTCATCTTAGTATAACTATAACACCCCGAATTCCAAAATACAACTGAATTCGAGATTCCACAGGATTTTTACACTTCTTTCGTACAATTTTACAAGGAATTTAAAACTTTTCACTTTACATCAGAGTTACAAGAAATCTTTACACTTTACATTTTACAGCGGAAGCAAAATTTACAACATTTACATAAAAGTACAACAACATTTGAATAATCTCTAAGCATCAGTTCTCCTTTAATCTTTATCATGCCATTATCCTGCATACAAAACTGTGGGTACGTCAGTTTATTCAACCGACGAACATTATACACGGCCATCCTCTCTATGTCGAAAACAGTATAATTGATTTTCCATATTTAACAAACACAAACTTGTTCACATATCAAACGAAGGGGAATACCATATTGATGTCGTGTTGTGATTGTGCACTTAGTCCTTAATGCAGTTATTTGCATTACATGACACTAATGCACACTTGTTCGAATTCTATGCATCCCATAATGCATAGGTCCGAGGGCAAGCCTCTTAATCGTTCTTCATCTTGTAGGGTTCAATCTCTCGTCATGACTTAATCTACTACTGTAACTACGGTAAGTATATCCTAGATGTCCTATGAGTACGAGCTCAAGTACAGAAACACTGGAGGGGAATCCCACGTCATGTCACGACGCATCGTGAAGACTATCTATGGACAATTCAGCCTCCTTTATGGCACACGATCCTCTCGCAATCAACAAACACCCCACAAGCACCGCCAAGATCCCGATAATTCTGGAGTAGTGCCCACGTCATGTCACGACCCATCGTGAAGACAAACTGTGAATCACACCTACATCGTAGACTCGAGGCCCTCATACTTGTGTTTTTCTCTCACTTTCATCACCTCTTCACTATGTACTAATCCTTAATTTTAATGAAATCATGAACAAAATCAATCTCTTAGAGTTAGCCCTCTCACTACTATCGGTCTTATTTCTTTCATTTCACAATGACCCAAACTTAGTCTTTTCAATTTCAATAATCATATCTCATCACTTTTCACTTGCCGGTGTGAGTTTTGGCTACACCCTAATTTTCAATTTCAATTCACAAATTCACAATCTGAGTTGTCTAACTCAAGAACATTTTTCTTTTTCAATCACATGATTTTCCAATCTTTTCATGAGTCAATAATCATACATGGAGTTCAATTATCCATCATGCATTTCATAGCTAACATGCATTTCCACATTAAAATCATATCACAAAATATCTAGTCAAAGTGAATATTCACAAACTCACTATTGTCACATTATTCTTTAATAAGAATAACTCATATAAAACTTCACATTTATACTTTCTTCCTTACAATTTTCCTTTTCTAACACTTATCTCAATTTCTTCGTCAAAACACTTTTTTATGAAATTACATGATGTAAAACTATAGTTCCAATTACACTTTTACTTTCAAAAATGCACTTTATTTCATACTAATAACTCCCAATAAATTTTCATAAGTCACACATGATTTTAGAATAATAATAGTATTTTTTTCGGAATTTTTAAACTTTAAGAAAACCCAAAAATTACATTTTTAAACAAAAATAACATTCTGGCCGCACCAAGAATCGAACCCGCAACCTAGGAGAAGACAGCCGCACGTGCTAGCCAACTGGCTATTTGTGCTCAGCGATATAGAAGAGAGCCAGAGAGTTTTACGCTCTCTGCTCGGATCTGTTTCGATTTTTAAAAACGCAAACAAAAGAATGGTGGACACAGGTATCGAACCAGCAACCTCAACACACACACACCCGCGCTACTGTAGTGCCAAAGGGCTCACCGACCACTTGAGCTATAGGCTCAAGTTGTCTCAACTACAACTCGAATTTCATTTAATTAAACTCTCTGATCATTAGAACATTTCGCTGTTCAAAAGCTCTTATTTTTGTTTTGCTTTCACTAAAATTCCTGTAAATTTCCAGAAAGTCTATTTTAACATAATTCAACACTCCAATATTTTAAAATAATTTTTTTCAGTAATTAAACACACATTTTTCATACAATTAATTTAAATTGTATACTACTATTTTCATAAATGATTTTGACATTCCTCAAACAACTTTGTATTAAAATTTCCTACATCAATTCCCTGTTTTCCCCCCTTTCACAAGCCCAAAAGCATATTATAATTTATTCATTCCAACAATATCACGAAGGTCCATCTAAGCGCATAAAGCAACAATTTCATCTACTAGCATTTTGTACTTAGTTTTTGATATTAACAACAATTCTAATTCATATATTCCATCACTACAAAACGATTCGCATACAACTTAAGATTCATGACAAGATAACATCCAATCTTTCAAGCAATCAATTTAATCAACTAGCAAGTCCTTCTTCCAATTAAGCGTATTCTTATTAGTTTCTTTCATGCATTATCATTTCAATCACCCCTAACATGGTATCTAATTAGAAATATAGAAAAACAACCCACCTTATTTGGAGAGAATAATTCAGAACACCTCCTAAACGAAAGAGTCCTTCTCGAGCTTGCCAAATGAGCGCTCCTTCTTCTCCTTGATGTGCAACCCGAGCCTTCCAAGTGCAACCCGAGCCTTCCAATAGCCGGCCTCCTTGATGCAAGCACACACAAAACTCTCTCTCTCAATCTTTTATTCTCACTTTCTACTAATAACTCATTACTAATAATTGTATTTTCTTACTATAGGATTGGAGAATAAAGAGTGCAAGAATAACTAGGCTGGGGGGGGGGGGGGTATTTATACTAAAATTTGGGACAAATAAAGGGCTAGGATTAATCTAGGAGTTAAGGACCAAAGGCTAGGATTTAAGGGGAAGTTGTAGTAACCAACCATAATCCCAAAACTACCTCCCACAACTCCACTTCTCTTTTCCTTTCCCTCCTATTCAAAACCGGCCAAGGTGGAGTGCACACTACACGTGTACGTGCAATGCACGTGCATTCAATAGTCCCCTATTTTAAAAGTTGTACATTTTATTCTTTATGAAAAAATAATCTAAATAAAAATTGTCTACATTACAAGTTGTATTTAAAAGAGAAAATAAATTCATGGGCCTTTATTTAATGGGCCAAATTATTTTACAAAAATAAATTAAATTGGGCTATAAAAGAAACTTATGTTCATTAAATAAAAATGGGCTTTAATAAAAACCAATGGAGGAGACCTATATATATATATATATACTCATTTGTTTATGAAATGAAAATAATTATAAAATTTGATACTGCAAAATTGCACGTGCACAATACGTACAAAAATAAAAAATAATAATTTTCATAAATGAAAAATCAGGGTATTACAACACTCCCTCCTTAGAATAGTTCCGTCCCCGAAATTACGGTCAAGAGCGAGAAACAAAACACTCACAACAAGCAAAAGAAAAAGACAAAATACAAATCAAACAAAAAGCTCAGGATAATCCCTCAACATCCTCTACTCAGACTCCCAAGTAGCCTCTTCAACCAGATGGTTTCTCCAGACTACCTTGACCATCGGTATCGTCTTTATTCTCAAGACTTTCTCTCGACAGAAGACTCGATGTAATTGAGATCCAATTGCAAACCTTCCAGCACTTCAGGCAAATGATGACTCGGATATGGAATATAACCTCTTAGCATAGACACATGAAAGACATTGTGCACCTGAGATAACTCTTCCGGTAATTCAAGCTGGTAAGCAGTTTTTCCGATCCTTTTCAATATCTTATACGGGCCTATAAACCTCGGGGCTAACTTCCCGCCTTTGCTAAATCGAATCACACCTTTACTGGGCGATACTTTCAGAAAGACAAAGTCACCTTCCTCAAACTCAAGGTCCCTTCTCCGGTTGTCTGTATAGCTTTTCTGCCTGCTCTGAGCCTCTACCAACCTCTTCCTGATCTGAACAATCTTTTCATAGGTTTGCTGCACAAGCTCAGGCCCAAACAACCGACGCTCCCCAACTTCAAACCAACAAACAGGCGTTCTGCACTTCCTGCCATACAAAGCTTCGTACGGCGCCATCCCGATGCTAGTCTGAAAACTGTTGTTGTAGGCAAACTCTACCAAAGGTAAATGCCTTTCCTAACTGCCTCCCAAGTCTAGTACACAACACCGAAGCATATCCTCAAGAATGCGGTTGACTCTCTCGGTCTGCCCATCAGTTTGCGGATGAAAAGCAGTGCTGAAATCCATCTTGGTACCCAAAGCTGTCGAAGACTCCTCCAGAAATGCGAAGAAAACCGCGCATCTCGATCAGACACAATAGTTGACGGAACACCATGGAGCCTGACAATCTCGCCAACATACAATTCGGCTAACTTGTCCATCGAAGCAGTGAGTTTCATTGCCAAAAAGTGAGCAGACTTGGTTAGTCGATTGACTATAACCCAAATTGCATCATTGCCTTTAGGACTCTTGGGCAATCCCGTGATGAAATCCATACTGATGTTATCCCACTTCCATTCCGGAATAGGTAACGGCTGTAATAGACCTCCGGATCTCTGATTCTCGGCTTTGACTTGCTGACAAACCTCACACTTCGACACAAATTCAGCCACATCCCGCTTCAAACCTGACCACCAAAAATGCGGTTTGATGTCTTTGTACATCTTAGTACTCCCAAGATGTACCGACAAAAGAGTAGCATGCGCCTCCTGAAGAATACTGTCTTTTAGGTCCGCCTGATTTGGAACGCACAGTCTATCTCCGAACCACAGCACTCCATCCCTGATTTGAAAACCAAGCAACCTACCAGCACTAACCTGCTCCTTCATCTCCAAGATCACAGCATCAACCTCTTGACTTGCAATAATCCTTCCATTCAAAGTAGGCTGAAGTCTCAACTGAGCTAAAGATGCTTCCAATCCTTGCAAAACAACTTCAATACCAGCTCGATCCAATTCCTCCATCAGATGCTTCTGAGTTGTAATCAAACTGGATAAACTGCTCTTGCGACTAAGTGCATCAGCAACAACATTAGCTTTTCCAGGATGATACTTGGTCTCAGGTCGCATTTCCTCAAGCACTTCCAACCATCTCTGCTGCCTCAGATTTAGATCCTTCTGCTAGTATATGTACTTCAAACTCTTGTGGTCCGTGTACATGTTCAATTTCTCACCGTACACGTAGTGTCTCCATTGCTTCAAAGCAAAGATAATCGCAGCCAACTCCAGATCATGTGTCGGATAATTCTTCTCATGCGATCATAGTTGCCTAGACCCATAAGCGATCACCCTTCCTTCTTGCATTATGACACAACCAAGCCCACGATGTGAAGCATCGCTGTAGACATCATACTCAACACCTGCTCTAGGCAAAGCCAAAATAGGTACAGTAGTCAGCTTCTCTTTCAACTCCTAAAAGCTTGCCTCACATTGCTCAGTCCACTTGAAGTTCACATTCTTCTTGGTCAAACTAGTGAGCGGTCTGGCTAACTGAGCATAACCTTGAATGAATCTCCTGTAATATCCAGTCAATCCAAGAAAACTCCTGACTTCCTTCACTGTAGTAGGCCTTGCCCAATCTCGCACTGCCTCTATCTTCTGAGGGTCAATTGCCACTCCCTCCTTAGAAAGGATGTGACCTAGAAATGCCACTTCAGATTTCCAGAAATCGCACTTGGATAGCTTGGCATACAACTCTTGCTCTTCCAGCTTCCTCAAAACTGCTGCCAGATACTCGGTGTGCTCCTCTTCTGACTTGGAGTACACGAGAATATCGTCGATAAACACCACGATGAAAGAATCAATGAACGACCTCAGAACTTTGTTCATCATGTCCACGAAGATTGCGGGCTCATTCGTCACTCCAAATGGCATAACTAAGAATTTGTGATGCCCATGTCGAGTTCTAAATGCAGTTTTGTGCACATCTTCAGCTTTCACTCGAACTTGATGATATCCTGATCGAAGATCTATTTTGGAGAAAACAGCAGCTCCTTGTAGATGATCGAACAAATCATCAATTCGGAGAATATGATACTTATTCTGAACAGTGACCTTATTCAGCTCTCGGTAATCGATACACATTCTCATCGTTCCATCATTCTTCTTTACCAAAAGCACTGGTGCTCTCCAAGGTGACGCACTAGTTTGAATAAAGCCTTTTTCCAACAGTTCCTCAATATGTCGTTTCACCTCATCCTGCTCCACAGGAGCCATCCTATACGGTGCCTTAGAAATGGATGCATTTCCCGGTTGAATAGTGATGCTGAACTCTACATCACGTTGCGGGGGTAACCCAGGCAAATCATCTAAGAACACAGTCGGATAGTCCCGAACCACAGGAATCCTTTGCACTTCCCCAGGAATCTCTTCCTTGCAGATAGCTGCCACCAGCTTGGAACACTTCTTTTTCCCTTAGAAAGTGACTTCAAGTCCACCTGGAGCCTTCACTGTTACCGTCTTGGTCTTGCACTCGATGCTTGCACTGTACACCGACATCCAATCAATGCCAATGATAACATCGACTCCCAAGATAGTCAACTCGATTAGATCAATCCCAAAGATTCTGTCCCCAATCACAATCTCGCAATCAGCATAGTACTGATCAGTGGTTAAAGTCTTCCCTGATGGAGTAGCTACTGCTAAGATTTTGCCTGGAAAAATCTTCGGTTCAACTCCCAACACTTTAGCAAATTTAGGAGACACAAAAGTATGAGAGGATTCAGTATCGAACAAAACAACAGCTTTCATTCCATATTCTAATGCAAAAGATCCGTTAAATTTGAAGCATGGAACATGAACTTTTAAGTCAATATTTCCATTTCATTGAATTTCAAACTTTATACATTCGAATTTAAAACATTTTTGACATCAAAATGAAAGCAGTAGACGATACAATGGTCTAACTCCTACGGTTCCTCTTGACTTCACGAAGCTCTCCCCGTAGTTCTTCAACTTCTTCCTTCAGTACATCGGTCATGTTTTTCCTCTTCTCGAGTTCCCATACACGATGACTGAGAACTGCAAAATCATCCTTACGCTTTGCCAACTGAGCCTCCAATAGTCCGACTCTCTCCCGCAGTCTTTCTACCTGCCTCTGAAGAGATATCACAAGACTACTTGGAACTGGTTCCTCTTCGTCAGAAGAGTCATCAGATGAGTCCGGAGGTGGGGTGATTTCTCGGGACTCAGGACATTCCTCTCCGTCAGAGTCTGCTTGCCCTGGATAGTACTCTTCCTCAGAATCTGCTTGTCCAGAATAGTAATCTTCCTCTATGATATGCCAATTGTCGTCTCCAGCAGGGTCGAAGTGATCAGCCATCTTAGAAAAAGGGAGGAAGAAGCATAAGTCATAGAGCAATACAAATGTAAGTAACTTACATTTAAATCTCTAGACTCAACACACACTCTAATGTCCACTTCTAGGGTGTCGTTCATTATAAACTTGTACTAGTGTGAAGCGTGGCTCTGATACCACTCTGTAACACCCCGAATTCCAAAATACAACTGAATTCGAGATTCCACAGGATCTTTACACTTCTTTCGTACAATTTTACAAGGAATTTAAAACTTTTCACTTTACATCAGAATTACAAGAAATCTTTACACTTTACATTTTACAGTGGAAGCAAAATTTACAACATTTACATAAAAGTACAACAACATTTGAATAATCTCTAAGCATCAGTTCTCCTTTAATCTTAATCATGCCATTATCCTGCATCCAAAACTATGGGTACGTCATTTTATTCAACCGACGAACATTATACACGGCCATCCTCTCTATGCCGGAAACAGTATAATTGATTTTCCATATTTAACAAACACAAACTTGTTCACATATCAAACTAAGGGGAATACCATATTGATGTCGTGTTGTGATTGTGCACTTAGTCCTTAATGCAGTTATTTACATTACATGACACTAATGCACACTTGTTCGGATTCTATGCATCCCATACTACATAGGTCCGAGGGCAAGCCTCTTAATCGTTCTTCATCTTGTAGGGTTCAATCCCTCGTCATGACTTAATCTACTACTGTAACTACGGTAAGTATCCTAGATGTCCTATGAGTACGAGCTCATGTACAGAAATACTGGAGGGGAATCCCACGTCATGTCACGACGCATCGTGAAGACTATCTATGGACAATTCAGCCTCCTTCATGGCACACGATCCTCTCGCAGTCACCAAACACCCCACAAGCGTCGCCAAGATCCCGATAATTCTGGAGTAGTGCCCACGTCATGTCACGACGCATCGTGAAGACAAACTGTGAATCACACCCACATCGTAGACTCGAGGCCCTCATACTTGTGTTTTTCTCTCACTTTCATCACCTTTTCACTATGTACTAATCCTTAATTTTAATGAAATCATGAACAAAATCAATCTCTTAGAGTTAGCCCTCTCACTACTACCGGTTTTATTTCTTTCATTTCGCAATGACCCAAACTTGGTCTTTTCAATTTCAATAATCATATCTCATCACTTTTCATTTGCCGGTGTGAGTTTTGGCTACACCCTAATTTTCAATTTCAATTCACAAATTTGCAATCTGAGTTGTCAAACTCAAGAACATTTTTCTTTTTCAATCACATGATTTTTCAATCTTTTCATGAGTCAATAATCATACATGGAGTTCAATTATCCATCATGCATTTCATAGCTAACATGTATTTTCACATTAAAATCATATCACAAAATATCTAGTCAAAGTGAATATTCACAAACTCACTATTGTCACATTATTCTTTAATAAGAATAACTCATAAAACTTCACATTTATACTTTCTTCCTTTCAGTTTTTCTTTTCTAACACTTATCTCAATTTATTCATCAAAACACATTTTTATGAAATTACACGAGTGTAAAACTATAGTTCCAATTACACTTTTACTTTCAAAAATGCACTTTATTTCATACTAATAACTCCCAATAAATTTTCATAAGTCACACATGATTTTAGAATAACAAAAGTATTTTTTTCGGAATTTTTAAACTTCAAGAAAACCCAAAAATCACATTTTTAAACAAAAATAACATTCTGGCCGCACCAAGAATCGAACCCGCAACCTAGGAGAAGACAGCAGCACGCGCTAGCCAACTGGCTATTTGCACTCAGCGATATAGAAGAGAGCCAGAGAGTTTTATGCTCTCTGCTCGGATCTGTTTCAATTTTTAAAAACGCAAACAAAAGAATGGTGGACACAGGTATCGAACCAGCGACCTCCACACACACACACTCGCGCTACTGTAGCGCCAAAGGGCTCACCGACCACTTGAGCTATAGGCTCAAGTTGTCTCAACTACAACTCGAATTTCATTTAATTAAACTCTCCGTTCATTAGAACATTTCGCTGTTCAAAAGCTCTTATTTTTGTTTTGCTTTCACTAAAATTCCTGTAAATTTCCAGAAAATCTATTTTAACATAATTCAACACTCTGGTATTTTAAAATAATTTTTTTCAGTAATTAAACACACATTTCTCATACAATTAATTTAAATTGCATACTACTATTTTCATAAATGATTTTGACATTCCTCAAACAACTTTGTATTAAAATTTCCTACATCAATTCCCGGTTTTTCCCCCTTTCGTAAGCCCAAAAGCATATTATAATTTATGCATTCCAACAATATCACGAAGGTCCATCTAAGCGCATAAAGCAACAATTTCATCTACTAGCATTTTGTACTTAGTTTTTGATATTAACAACAATTCTAATTCATATATTCCATCATTACAAAACGATTTGCATACAACTTAAGATTCATGACAAGATAACATGCAATCTATCAAGCAATCAATTTAATCAACTAGCAAGTCCTTTTTCCAATTAAGCGTATTCTTATTAGTTTCTTTCATGCATTATCATTTCAATCATCCCTAACATGGTATCTAATTAGTAATATAGAAAAACAACCCACCTTATTTGGAGAGAAAAATTCACAACACCTCCTAAACGAAAGAGTCCTTCTCGAGCTTGCCAAACGAGCGCTCCTTCTCCTCCTTGATGTGCAACCCGAGCCTTCCAAGTGCAACCCGAGCCTTCCAATAGCCGGCCTCCTTGATGCAAGCACACACAAAACTCTCTCTCTCAATCTTTTATTCTCACTTCCTACTAATAACTCACTACTAATAATTGTATTTTCTTACTATAAGTTTGGAGAATAAAGAGTAAAAAAATAACTAGGCTAGGGGGGGGTATTTATACTAAAATTTGGGACAGATAAAGGGCTAGGATTAATCTAGGAGTTAAGGACCAAAGGCTAGGATTTAAGGAAAAGTTGTAGTAACCAACCATAATCCCAAAACTACCTCCCACAACTCCACTTCTCTTTTCCTTTCCCTCCCATTCAAAACTGGCCAAGGTGGAGTGCACACTACACGTTTACGTGCAATGCACGTGCATTCAATAGTCCCCTATTTTAAAAGTTGTATATTTTATTCTTTATAAAAAACTAATCTAAAAAAAATTGTCTACATTACAAGTTATATTTAAAAGAGAAAATAAATTCATGGGCCTTTATTTAATGGGCCAAATTAGTTTACAAAAATAAATTAAATTGGGATATAAAAGAAACTTATGTTCATTAAAGAAAAATGGTCTTTAATAAAAACCAATGGAGGAGACCTATATATATATATATATATATATATATATACTCATTTGTTTATGAAATGAAAATAATTATAAAATTTTATACTGCAAAATTGCACGTGCACAATACGTACAAAAATAAAAAATAATAATTTTCATAAATGAAAAATCAGGGTATTACAATAACATATCTGCATTAAGCATTAAGGCATTGTATACACTTACATGTTTAGAGTAGTCGCATTTAACACTTTATTTGCATTCAAGTTTGTGGTTTGTTAAAGTAATGAGATCGTTATATTTCGGCATAGAGAGGATGGCCGTGTATAACATTTTCGTCGGTTGTAAGCAATTGACGTGCCCACAGTTTTATATGCAGGAATTAAATTATTCATGAAGATATAAAGTTGATATGATGTTGTTGATTTATTTAAAAGTTAAAGATGTTGCAATTGTATAATTTTTCATTATTATACTTCATTTTACCTTCCGCTGTGTAACTATTTGTAAAGAACTTTGTTGTATTATGAAAGTTTAAATTTTCTTGTAAAATTGTACGAAGTGAAGTGTAAAGATCCTATGGAACTTCGAATTCGGTCTTATTTGAAATTCGGGGTGTTACAGTTCATCTGAGAGTGAGTCTGATGACAGCGATGAGGGACATGGGTCTGAGTGCAAGAGAGGTCACATGATACATAGTTACAAGGCTAATATGAAGAGGAAGCAGGAGAAGCCAAAGAGAGATATCCCAAAGGAAGCTCAAGTGAGGCTTGTTGAAGAGTTATGCTTATCAGCTCGGGAGGAGTTGGGCACTCAAGATTGGTGTATTGATTTGTGAGCTTCTTTTCATTGCACTCTGAGGAGAGAGGTGTTTGATGACTACAAGGAGGGTTCTTTTGGAGATGTGATCATGGGGAATGGTCACCGGTGTCCTGTACGTGGGGTTGATCTGTTCGCGTGAAAGCTAATGATGATCAGAGTGTTGTCTTGTGGGAAACAAGACATGTTCTAGACTTGAAAGAAAATTTCATCTCGATTGGAAGGCTAGACAAAGAGGGTATATCTACTACAGTAGGTAGTAGAGAGTGACGTATAGCTGCAGGTTCAAGGGTGATTGCAAAAGTCAAGCATGAAGGAACGTTGTATTTGCTTAGAGACGTGAGGGGCATTTCTCTTGTAGTTAACTCTTAACCGGAATCGAGTAATAGGTTGTGTGGGGTGCAGCCAAGTTCTTTCAGTTATGGAGGGGAGATTACTAATTTAGTGAGAGCTGCTGGCCATGGAAGTGATCCTAGAGGGCAAGACATTTCTGCGATGAGGGAACTTTGTGATATGGCAGACGAAGCTTCAAGTCGCTCTTGTGAGGTAGATAGCACTGGTGTTGATATGCGGGGTGATGTCGATGAGGGTAACCAAAATGGGACTGTAGGGGTTGAACAGTCTACGGATTTTGTGGAGGTGTCGTCCATGGAGACTTCTAGTGCAGAGGGTGCATTGAAAGGCTTTGAACCATGTCCGGTGTTGATGAAGATTCTGCGAGTTGGAAAGTCTTGTAACTTGGAATCCGACACCGGAGGTTGTTTCACCGGTATTTGTGCTCTATGCGATTGGTGGTGCACATCCTTCATGAGGCGATGAGGGGTGGTTGGTGCACTCCAAGTGGTGGAGTGGCGGAGGTGCTCTTCTTGAGAGTGGGGTGTACTTGAGTCTTCCATGAAAGTGGGAGATTGACAAAGACTATGGAGGTAAAAATTACAATAACTTTGAAGCATTGTGTATTTGGTCCAAGTGAAAGATTGTTAGGATTGTGGCCACAAATACACTTAGGCACAGAGTACTTGAAGTTGGAGAAGAAGAGGAGGAGACAAAGACAGCAAGAGAAGACAACAGCAAGTATAAGAAGTGTGGATGAAAAGTTGCGGTCAACCGACCGGATGTGCAGTCGATCGGCCTAAGCTGCTGAGAGTTCTACGAGTGTACAGGGTTCAACAGAGAAGGAGAAGGTCAACCGTGCAGTCGACCGGTCATGTCTCGGGTGTGGGTTTTACACGTTGCGGTCAATCGACCTGGGGGTACGATCGACCGACAGTGGCCCTATGTGATATTTGGGTTGACGAGTTTAAGACCCAATATGCTGGATTTGTGTTTATCCTTTAGGGTTTACTTGAGGGCTATATATATGGCTGTAGACTCTAGGGTTTGAATCTTTTAGATCATAACTGATTAGAGAGAATTAGTGAGCTGTTATCATTGTTCAACTTCAAGAGGGGATTGTGCAGAGTGTTTCAAAGGTAAGGGAGATAGATTGAGAGTTATAATCTCTTTTGTAATCTTTGTATTTCTTGGGGAATAAGAAGTATTGATTATCTCTGCATATTGACTGTATTCTTGTGAGATCGTGCATATATCGTGGTGGCTTGTCTTGGTTCATCTAAGTCTTGGTAGTTTCTATTGCTTGTGGTGTACTTACATTATTAGCACTACGAGTTGTGGTAGATTCTTCAACGGAAAGAATTGTCCTTATTATTGTGGTCTTATTAAGTATACCAACATATATGATGTCGATTCACGAGATACTAAAATGGGTAGTGCGAAGGATTGACAAAATACAAACTGGTTTCCTGTGGAAAGGATGGGATAGACAATGCTAAGGGTCTATCGTTAGTTCATTGGGCGGGTATGCAAGAAAAAAGAATTTTGTGGCCTAGGAATTACACACACAGGGAGGTGCATTATGGAGACAATTCTTCCAATTTTATCGAAAATGGAAAAAAGTCAGGTTCGATGACACCGTTAAGACACGTCATTGTTCTAAACTGTGGAAGGGGATGCCAAGTAATATTGGTAAAAAAATTGCAACAAATTAGGTCCGTACGATTTGGTTATGCATCTCAAAGCTTCCAAGAGCAGAACGATAATTTATAGCAACTGCAGGCCCATTAGAGTAACATGGGCCACCTCCAGGCCTATCAGCTCACCAGGCCAGCAAATAAGGCTTACATGTAGCCCAAGCAAGAGTGGATTTCCAGCTGATTAGGGTTGTTAGTCAAATCCACCCTTGAGCAATTAACTCAATCTTTTCAGTAAAGGAAGAGCAACCAACTCTATCCCTTCAACAAGGAGAATAACTAACTAGACCCTTTCACCATGTGAATTTGGAGTTTAATCTCAAAGATGCCTTCTTAAGTCTATCTTTGAGAGCTAACTCCTAGGCTATAAATACCCTCCTCCGCCATTGTGATCAAGTAATAAATCCTTTGCAACCAAAAATCTACTGAGTTACCGACTTGAGCATCGGAGGGTCTTTCGCCGGAGCCAACCTCGGTGCTTGTGCAGGTTCGTCAGACGCCTTTAGCCAACCAAATTTAGAGCAGATTGACGGTTAAAAAACTATAATTTTTTCCCTCAAAATCCGAATTCATCATTTGAATACTCCTACACCGAAAAAAGTAGCAACATATTGACGTCGTCTATAGGAAAAACACACAAATATGCCTCTCTGATCAAATCTTGGCACTCAAAATCCGAATTCATCATTTGATTACTCCTACACCGATAAAAGTAGCAACATATTGACATCATCTATGGGAAAAACACATAAATATGCCTCTCTGATCAAATCTTACCAACAAGCAACCCCTAACAACCATGCCTCCCATGGGGAAGAAGGTGGCGGCCACCATCCATCAACCTGAAGTTCATTTTCCTCCACCTCTGCGACAACCTCCATGAGTTAGGAACTCGCTGCTTGCGACAACCGATCACTAAGAACAAACCACCAAGCAATAGTAGATCAAACCAAACACACAAAGCTTACAATTTTGTCCTGGTTTTGGCGAACCCTAATCCGGGGGAGAAATAACGATGATATTATTCAACTTGAGAAGATAGAAGAGTTACAAACACTCTCACTAAGAATCTATCTATCTTTCAAGCCTCACTAGAAGATAATCTGTTGTTTACAATGAAGTACTTTTCTCTCTTTTGATTTTTTACATGCTCTTGCCTCTCAAAGGAAGTCGTTATAATTATATATAAAGATCTAGAGAAATCCTAAGTTGTAGTCTTAATACAACAGCCGTCTGATATACCCTAAAGAGAAAGCTACATGATAAGAACCGTACGATCTAACCTGGAGAAGAAGATGAGTTCAAAACAGATCACCCATACAAGACCCGTTTGTTGCTTCCAACCGTTGTCGGTCGACTGCCCCCTTAAGGCGTCGACTACAATGCGCTTGACCCAGTTGACTATCAATTGCTTGCTTGTTGTTGTTGCTATTTCTTCTTTTATCTGTGAAGCTTCAAACCTCTTCTCGCTTCAACGTCTTCTCTTCACATCAAACCATAGTATGCAAGACATAATCCCAATAATCTCCACCATGGATTGCATACTCATGAATCCATACTTGTGTGACTAATTGCCTATAAACTTCTTCCATTCTCTTCTTGTAAACGAACCCGGTTAAGCGGCTTCTTCTGCTAGTTGAATCTATTCCCACATTTATTTCTCCAATAGTAAGCCTCCTTCAGGGGCATACCCCAGTAGGCTTTATCATGGAGTTGTCACCCTCCGCACAAACTGCCCCCGAGACACTGATGTGTCTAATTTTTATACAAATATTTGTACTCATTTACCCATTAAAATTACTTGTATTCATCTATCTTGTCAATAATTTATCTTATTTTCATAGATTTCAGTTAACTAATTATTTTTGAAGGAATAATATTTTTGATGCAAAAAGTGAAGATTTTTGGTAAAAATCAACAAACAAAACAAACATAATGATTTATTTATTTTATTGATTTGTTGAATTTAAATTTTACAATTTGGCCATGAGAAAAATAAAATATAAATTTTAATTTGCCAATTGAGCTGAAAGTGCAATAAACAATTTTAAAAGGGTTTAAATGACCTAATATGATTTTTAGTTAGTTTAATTAATTTAAACTAATTAATTTTGATTTTTTTATTTTTTAAATCCTAATTTCTGATTTATTTTGTTTGTGTGCAGCACGTGTTTCAAGAAAAAGAAGCAAGAAATAAAGATCGAATTAAAGAAGGAAACAAATAATTAAAGAATTGAGGTTTTTCTGCAAAATTAAACCCTAATCTCCGTGCCTATAAACAGAAGAGCAAACAAGAGAAGGAGGCTACACGCTTAACGAGGGGAAGAGCGATGGCTAACCCCTATTATTATTATATTAAAAAAAAAGTAAACATCAGAAGAAGAAACGGAAAGAGACAGCAGTGCGTCATGCACTTCGAGACGAAACAGAGGCTCAGAGACAATGACGTGGGCACTGTTGGCACGATGACGTCAGCAGAGGACGAAGCGACGAGTGGGCGTGTGCTGGTTCGCGATTCAACGCAAAAGAGAGAGAAAGAAAGACGAAGTTACTTTAGGAACATAAATCAATACTTCGGTTTGCAAATTTTTTTTATAAAGCTGTTTTTTTTCTGTCTATCTTTTCTTCCTCTAAATTTTATTGTTCAATCTAAGACAATATTTGTTAGTTACAATTTTATTATGAACTAATTTATTTTTCTAGGGTTTCGATGTAGCATAGTTTTGAGAACACAATTTTTAATTCCATATTATTTTTCTATTTTTCATTGGTTGTGTGTTTGATTTTTTATCTTAATGCTTACAATTGGTTGACTGACTTTTGTATGATCCATTAAATCATGGAGAGACGGAGAGGTAATTTGTGATTTTGAATTTATAGAATTAAACACCATTGATGGAGCGAAATTAGAGATGATTTACCGCGATTGATGTGGTCATTAAGAAATCCACAGAACTTAATGAGTCTTCATTAATTAAATTTGTGCATGAACTATGACAAACTGTTAGTTGAAGATATTTTTGATGTTGTTCGAGGGAAAGCATTGAATACTTAGGGGATTTTGGTCTACAACTTGGAAAAATAAATTCTTTATTCATATGGAGTTATAAATTATGTGGGATTAACTAGGTGAAATCAAATGCCCTAGAATTAATTTTGCAATTAATAAACAATATAAATTCATATTCCGTCTCTTCTCATTAATTTAGTTATTATTGAGATTAATTTAATTTAGTTGCTTTCTTTATTAAATTTCGATTCTCCAAATAGTAAGTCATCTAGTAAATTTTGGTACTTAGTAAAATAATTAGTCCCTATGGGTTCGACACTCTTTTCACTTAACTATACTACATGTTGCGATTTTGTACACTTGCAAATAATTCACATCAGGCACTCTCCACCTATCGACGATATTCGAACGTCCCGATCTTGCTTTGGTGATTCTAGTGACGGCATACTAAATAATTCTTTAGGAACATTGGGCTTCAAAACACTTAGATGAGCTTTTCCGTTCCCACAAAGTTTGTAGAGGTTTTGCTTAACACCCTTCATTTCATTCATCACCTTACGACGACCTTCCCAAACTAATAGAACTTCACCTTGAACCGTGAACCTACAGCCCTGTGCTTCGAGAGTTTCCAAGGATATCAGATTCTGTTTAAGCAAATGAAGATGCATGATGTTCTCTAGTGTGTACCCCTTGCGGTCTAACATCTCCAACTGGACTGTTCTCTCACCTATTACTTCACAAATCTCACCAACCACTGTTCTCACACAATGATCTCCTGTAGACTTGTAAGTAGAAAATATCTCTCAGAGCAAATATGAGAATAACTACCCTTATCAAGATAAGTCAGGATACACATCTAAAGAATTTGACACAAGAGTACAATCTAAGCTATCACCTGATTTAACGCCACTAGCAATGTTGGTGCTCTTCTGATTCAACCACTTGAGATGATCCATTTTCTTGTGCCCAATCCTTCTGCAATGGTTGCAATAGATCATACTCTTACAGGCATTTTCCCTTCCACTTGAAGTATCATGCACCCTGATGAAACTCCTAGAAGTAGACGCCGATTATTGGGTCTCCCTCCTAAGTGCTTCCTCCTAAAAGCCATCAATCACACCTGCTACTGAAAACTTATCCTTGGTAGACTCGTTGTCAAGAATGGTGGTTATCAAATGCTTGTATGGATTGGTAGTGAATCTATCATGTTAAAAGATTTTAGATCATCTATGTTATATCGCTCTCAATTCAGATGGCTCCGAATTGGCTTTCTCTATATGATCTAGAAGAGCGATACTTTTCTTCATTGAGAAATTGAATAATTTTCTATTCTAGTACATCTGATCATGTAATGACGATTCCAAGTAGTCAGTTCTGAGTCTTGCACACAGACTCGTCACGCTTCTACACCTGATATCGTTTGCCAATAAATCTGGATCAAACCCAAGGCTCCTGAAAAAATCTCTTCCCAATTCTCCTATTTCTTGTCGATTTGTCTTCACTTATCTCCTTCTAGGCAAGCCATGTTGAACCGATGTGTCGTGCATGTCCTCCTTCAAGAGATTAAAGTTGATTTTCCTGTCGAACTACTTGATCTTCATGAAACTCCGATCCGCCATCTTCTCCATGGAACTCGACCAACTCATGAACTGTGGAAATTTACAACTTGAAGCTCTGTTACCAATTATTAGGAATTCGCTGTGAGTTTAGAACAATAGTATAAAACCAATTATTACCAATCATTAGGAAGCTCTGTTACCAATTATTACCAATTAACCGATCACTACGAATAAACTACCAAGCAATAGTATATCAAACCAAACACACAAGACACACAATTTTGTTCCGGTATGGGCGAACCCTAATCTGGGGGAGAAATAACCTTGATATTATTCAACTATAGAAGATACAAGAGTTGCAAATACTCTCACCAAGAACCATGTCTATCTCTCAAGGCTACTAGAAGATAATCTGCTGCTTACAATAGAGAACTCTCAATGAAGTACTTCTCTCTTTTCTGCTCTTTACATGCTCTTGCCTCTGAAAGGAAGCCATTACAATCATATATAAAGATCTAAAAAATCCTAGGTTGTGGTCATGATACAATAACCGTCTGATATATCATGAAGAGAAAACTACAAGATAAGAACCGTACAATCTAACCTGGGCACTGTTTGGTTGGAGGGGAATGGAGGGGAGGGGAGGGGAGGGGAGGGGAGGGTTTTTTTTTAAAAACTTTTCTTGTTTGGTTCATTTTTTAGGAGGGAATGGGAGGGAAATGAAGGGGTGCAAAACCCCTCTTGAGCCAATTTTGGCTCCCCTCCAATATTGGGGGGATTTGGAGGGGAGAGAAAGTAGATCTAATTTTTTAATATGATTGGACTAAATGGCCCTTTTAAATCTAAATCCTAATAATAAAAAACCTAAAACTATCTCACGACTGTCTCTCGCAGATTTTATCTCTGTGCCCTTTCTCATAACACTATGTGCCTCTTTCTTTCAGGTTTACAGGTTATCTATCTGTAGTTATCAGTAGTTATCTATCTGTTTATCTGTCTGTTTGTTTTCAGGTTATCTATCTATTTCTCATAACATATTTCAGTAGTTATCTATCTGTTTTCAGGTTTTTTTCATTTGGACACTATGTGCCTCTTTCTATCAGATAATATTTCAATGAGCTGGGTTATTTTTATATTTACCTAACATTTATCTATCTGTGAGGAATTTCTTATATTTACCTAACATTTCTTAAGAACTAGGTTATTTTTAACAATTGTTAACTTTAAATTGGCAGTTCTTATTAATTGCTGTATCTGAACAGGGTTTTAACTACTTTGAGATTGACTTGGATATACATCAGTTTAGTTACATATCAAGAAAGGGACTTGAAGCTTTTCGAGAATGCTTGAAACATGGAATTCTTGATATGGGCTTGACTATCTAGGAATTCATTCTCACGACTGTGCTCATTTATTTGACTTATATATTGCTTGTAATTTTTATGAGGTAATAAATTCGTTAAGTTGCTTATCAACAACTAGCAGGACGTAAACTCAAGAACCCCAATCCATGAGCCTGAATTAGGAACCTAAATTGTGTTGGAAGCTACTTTTGTACCGCTTAGAAGTACCCATGTGAAGCCTACAAATGTTTGTAGCGTCCTATACTTCTATCATTGTAGTACCAAATTATGTACAAAATTACAAAGTACAATGTATTGCTCGATATCAAATCATAGTAGCATTGCCATCTATAGGATACTTGCCCTCGGCGACCAATTTGTAGAACTCAGTATGATCCAGCTTATGTTCGGCTACATCAAACATAAGCATATAAGATTCGTACTCAGCCAGACTGGAGTATAGCTCTTGCTATATAGCCCAAGTATACCTGCATATATAGTTAGTATTTCAATAGGCCACTATGGTATAAAATTTTACACATCAGGAGAATAAGTTGTTTAACTATGTTAATATCTTCAAGCTTTCATCTGAGTATTGTTACTGCTAAGTCCCCGATTGGTTCGAAGTTGTTATGATGTCAGGCTCAGCAGCAGGAGGAATTACCGGAGCGCGTGCTATGCTGCCTGAGATTAAACAAGATAGATTTTGCTATTATCAGAGGAAATGTGTCACGCCCCACTTCCCGGTATATAGGAACACAGGCTCGTAACTGAGGCTCAGCGAATGATATAAGTACGCCAACTCATATCATCCATAAGCTGTACCAGTCTTAGCTCAACAATATAAGAAAAATAAATCACAACCACGCAGGAAACATAATCACATAAACGAGAATGAAATTCAATAACCAAATCTGGAATATAAAGACTTACCAAATAACTCGAGACTCCTGCTCCAATTGTAGAAGATCTGCTCATCAATGCCTCCTAGAAATTCTCTTTGACTCACCTGTACTTGATTATCTAAAAAGAAAGAATAATTTGTCATTAGAGCAAGTACAGACAGCAAGTAGTGAAAACAGAGAGTAAGGGAACAGGTTACATGAAGGAATATGAATCAAGATCAAGTTGGCAAGGGCAATAATGGTACTAATAGCAATGGTCTTTATCAAGTATATATATACATGTCAACTAGGTCTATTATCAGGTTGTTCTCCTATTTAGTGCACGTACTACTGCATCCCATACTACAGGTTCGGTGCACGCACAACAGTGTTCGTTTTAGACTTCGTGGTGGGGTCTACAGAGCGTGTACTCGGGTATATCACGACAACAAGATAACAAGATAACAAGTTCACGTCTCCACAAGTATTCTCCACCTTCCATGTAACAAGTCCATGTAACAAGAGGGCCCTACCGAGTACATTTTCTGAGACTGTCCACTACTAGGTCAACCCTTAGAAACCCCGGCTTGTTTAGTATTTTATTACTAAATTATACATGTACATGCAAGTGGTTATAGGAATGTCAAGGGAATAGTAATAATGCAGCAATATGATGCATTGCACAATAATATACACGAAGTAATGAATCTGAAAACAACAATTCTCTTTATATTATTTTAACTGGTTCCTGATAAAACTGGGTCGAAACCTCAGTACAAGACAGACAAGACAGTATCACATAAATGTTCATAAAGTGGGCAATTATCGGGTTATTGTATCATATATGTGGTAAGAATAATTTACAGCAAGTCGTGTGAATTTTCCCGGTAAACAAGTCCAGTGAATTTTCCCAGTAACAAGTCAAGTGAATTTTGTCAAGTTCAAGTCACAAAATCTCATGTAAATAACATATATTTAATCACGGCATGTTTTCCTCATGTACAAGTTTATTTATTTATTCATGTCAAATATATATCTAGGCTTAGGTTTGAGTCGATGGATAATAATAAGAGGTCAAGAGTACGTCGGGTTAGCTCGTGTAAACTCTAGATACTCCGAACGGAAGGGACACAAGGCAGAGTTAACGATAAATAAATCGGCACTACTTGCATAAGAGGTAAATTAATCTTGAACTAGAATAAATAAAATAGTTCAAGTGGACTTGCCTTTTTCGTAGTAGTCGATTCAATAAAATAAGAATAACGGGATCAGAATCCCGGGGAACAATCCCAAGAGCACGTGCAAAATGCATGCGAGAACTCAACAGCAACAAACAGCAACAGTAGCTATTCTCCCCCACACCCGATCAGCAAAACAGCAAGCAGCGGTGTGGGATTCGGTGCGGGAAGAACAGCAAACAGCGACGGCAGCGAATCAGAAGGCTTCCACGCAGCGGATCTGTCCCCCAACAGGAAACAGCCAACAGCGGATCAGGGGGTCGAACACGGGACAGCGAATCTGGCGAATCGCCGTTCGTCTCCTTCCTTTGATCGAAAAGAGAGAATGGGCGAACGGCGCGACGACTGCTTCCGACGGCGACGAGCGGCAGCTGGTCGGGAAGCGACTCAACCACGAGCTACGGCGGAAGTGATGGCGGCGACAAAACTCCAGCGAAGGAAGGAGCTCTGTTTCGCGCTCGAAAAACAGGGGAGAGCAGCGACGACTTCGGCGGACTTGGACGGCGCTGGCGAGGCTGTGGAGAGCTCGCTGTGATGTCGCGAAGATGATCGAGGTGCTTGGGAGTGGGCAACGGCAGAAGGAATGGCGAGGAGTGGAGCTCAGGGGTTCTTCGGAGGTTGAGGGACGGCGCAGGCGGGAGAACGGTGGTGGAGCTTGGGGCGTCAAGAGTGGGGATGCGAGGGAGACGACAACGCTGACAGGGGAGCTCGAGGTTGAAGATGACGCGGCGGAGGGGTGAGCCCAGGGGAGCTGCGAACAGAGGATGCTGGTGCGATGACGGAGGTTTCGGTGGGCGAAGCTCGATGGCAATGGCGGAAGAGATGGGCGGTTGAGTTTGTAATGGCGCTGGTGATTTCGACTGTGGGGGATTCGAGCGGCGTCGACGAGTACAGGGGGAGGCTTCGGAGGATGAAGACGACGCGACTGAGTGGCGAGAGTAGAAGTCGAGCGGGAGCTTCGACGGGGTCTAGCGACAGCGGAGCTGGTGGAGCGGCTCACAGGATAAGGCGCCGGCACAGTGACGGCGAGGAGCTCGACGACGGAGCTCGTGGCTGGCGCGGTTGAATCTTGTGGAGAAGATGAGTGGAAGAAGGGAGAGTTTGGGTTTGATCTGTTTTGTTTGGTTTCTCTGTTTGGTAGAGAAACAGAGAGGAAGAGAGAGAGATTGAAGACGGAGAGATAGAGTATGGGGGAGAGATAATAGGGGTAGTTACGAGGAGTGGGGAAGATTTGCAGGCAAAGTGGGGGAAGTTGGAGTACGGGATACAAAAGTGGGGTGTGGAGAAATATGTTGTATAGGAGTAGGTGTAGGATAAAACTGTACAATATATGGGTTCTGGATTTGGGCTTGGTTCTTGGGCTCAAAAATTAATTGAAACAATTAGGACATTGGGCTAAAAATATTTTGGGCTCAAATTAATTTAATTAAAATCGAATACGAAATTGGGCTTCAAAGTGAAATAAATAAAAGAAGAGAGACAAATTCTAGTATGGAATATAAATTTGGATTTCAATAGGAGATTCAAAATGATATAAATGCATTGGGATGATTTATACGGAATTTGAAATACAAGAATACATGAAAATCCGTATAATCGGAAATAGGGGTTACAAAATGGTAGATCATGTCATCGAGCAATATGCTATTATCAGAGGTATGCATATTTCATATCAAGCTGCACTTTCTTATTGTATGTAAAAGGGTATAAAAGTAATTTTATTATAAAAGCCATTCCCTCCCCTTGTGAACCAAACATAAAGATAATTATTTTTCCTTCCCCACCCTCCTTGGAACCAAACAGAGTCTTCATTAAATCCCTCCCCTCCCCTCCCTTCCATTAAAATCCCTCCCCTCCCCTCCCCTCCTTTGAACCAAACAGACCCTAGAAAGGAAGATGTGCTTAAAGATGATCACCCAGACCTGGCCCGTTTGCTGCTTCCAGAGGTTTCCTTGCTCTCAAAAGAATTAAATCCTCATATACATAAGATTCAAATGGATTGCTAGGTAACCTTCTGATTGAAAATATATATATATTTTTAAAAAAAAACTATTTCACAAATTGTGAATCTGGATGCAAAACAAACTATATTTAGGATAAGTATAAATACCTAGTGTTGCTGCTTATTTTGGTGTGGGAGCAAACATATAGTGAGTTAATATTTGATGGAAACTACTAAAAATCTGTCCTTCGATCTTTGTCGTGAAATGCGGTTAGTATTCCTAAGATTAAATCTGGATCGTTGATTGAACATAGTGTGACACCCTGAATTTTCATATACTTAAATATAAATTTTTCATTTAATTTCACGTGTTTCGCACGTGCAAATCAATGTGTGTTTTGGCTCTAAAATTATTTTTTTATGTCATGAACAAATATTTCTCTTTTTCTTTTTGAAAAGCCTTTTATTAAATCCTAGACCTAATAACTTAATTCTAGCCCGCCTTAAAATTAATTAATTAATTAAAAGCCCAATAGGTTTTAGCCCACTAATTAATTCTATTATTAATTAAAACAACTTGTATGGTAGACTTGTCTTGTAACCAATTCGTGTAATAAATAAATGAGTAAACGTAATTGTAGTGTGCATGTAGAGGCACGTGCACTGCACATGCACGTGAAAATTGAATAAGAAGAGGAGGCCGGCCATACACATGGGGAGATGGGGAGAGTGGAGGAGTGGAGAAGTGGTTATGTGAAAGTGGGTGGTTCTTCTAACTCCCAATTGTATCCTAACCCTAATCCAAACTCATCTCAACCCTTCATTGGTTCATGAGTTGTGTATAAATAACCCCCTTGGTCATTCATTACTCTTTACACTTAGAAATTTTAAAGAGAAAAGATATATTTGTGTGAGAAAAGATAGAGTTGTGTGAGGAAATGATTGAGTTGAGTGTGTGTGCATGTGCTCTTGCATATTGGAGGCCGGCTATCAATCAAGGAGGAGAAGGAATCCGGTCGGGTACTAGCAAGGACGAGAGGCTCGGTGTGTGCACTAGCTTGGAGGAGAAGGCTTACAACTAAGGGAAGGCAATCATGTTTTCAAGGAGTTTCTTTGAGAATTCTTAATTTTTTCTTCAAAGAGATGGGCGATTTCTCTACTTCTAATGTAGTTACCATGCTAGGAAATTAAGTTCATGAATATGCTAGAGAAACAAGTAAAATTGACCATGTGATTGCTTTAAAAAAAAAGAGGGGGGAGGGGGGGGGGGGGGGGGGGGGGGGGGGGGGGGGGGGTAATAGGAAAAAAGAGAAAAATCTTGGTTGAGATTAGTGATTAAAATTTATCATGGTGCTTTATTAAATTCATGCTAGAATATCCATTTTAATGGACCATGCTAGTTTGATGATTTTGTTTAAATGAATGGCTTAGTTGTAGATTGAGATGAATGGATATTGTTATGTTTAATTGTTAAATAGATAAATTGTTGTTCTACAATGTGGATGTGATAATAGAATAATTGCTAGACTCTTGTAGAATTGAAAGAAAACAAGAACATACTTTTAGTGGATTTATATTGGTGTTTTTGAGAAATAACTATAGTTTTCTTTAAAGTCGATAAGGTATTCTTTAAATTTAAATTGTAAAGAAAACTTATTTTAATGTCAAAAATAAGAGTTTTAGATTGCTGTTTTACTGTATTTTCTTTTAGAAAATATTCTGGAAAAAAAAAGTTTGATTTTGAAAGATACAAATTTATAGAGAAATTGAATTTTGTAAAGGAGAACTTATTTCAATGTCAAAAATAAGAGATTTAGATTGCTGTTAACTGTATTTTCTTTTAGAAAATATTCTGGAAAAAAAAGTTTGATTTTGAAAGATACAAATTTATTGAGAAATTGAATTTTGTAAAGGAGACTTACAAATAGACAGTAGGTATAAAGCTATTTCGACTCCTCTTTATTACAGAAAATTGGTTTGGGAAAATTGGCTTTCGGTGTGAGTGTAGGGCGCTGTGTACAGTATATAGGGTCTCGGGTTTGAGTCTTGAAGAGGCTCTGTTTTTATTAAAATTCATTTTTTCTCAAAATACAGCATAGTCTATACAAAAAGTATTTAACCGAACTCATATCGGTTAGTCACTTGGACTTCTTGGCCTTCGGGTGCGCTTTGGGTCTGTTACTGTAGCTTTGCGGAAGGTTTGGTCTTGGGTTCGAATTCGACCTCTGACACTTTTTATTTGGTTTTGATATTTTTTTTAATGAATTTCGATTTTTTTTGAGTATTCTTGAGTTTTAAAGAGTAAAAAAATGGGAAAATTCTAATATTCTTCTAAAATTATTTAGACTTTATAAAAATTATTTCTACAATATTTTGACATATTTTAGTGAGATTTGGAAGTGATTCTTTTTTAGATGAAGAACTTGGTAAATCTTCTTAAAAATATGAATTTGGTATAAGTAAAGAAAGAAGAAAAAAAAAAAGAAATTTGTGTGGAGATTAAATTATGAGATATGGTAAGTTAAATAAGTAATTGATGTTTTGTACATATAATTATGCTTGAAAAATGAAACAAAAAATATCATGATGGATTATAGAAATTTATGAGTATGAACACTCAACTTTGGTGAACATGAAAAGAGGTTAAGAACTAGAGTGTAGCTAAGTCCTTATACCGGCATGAATGAATTCTTAAAAATAAATGTTGCAGAAAAAAGACCAAGATTGGGTCGTTGTTATCAATTGATGCTTAAGACCGGTGTAGAGGAAAGACTAACTCTAGGGTGTTAATTTTATTCATGATTCAAATATCTAAGGACTATACTATAGTGAAGATGTGATGAAAGTAAGAGAAAAATACAGGTATGAGGGTCTCGGATCTACAGTATAAGAGTGTTCACAGGATGTCTACATGATGCGTCATGTCATGACGTGAATACATCTCCAGAATTATCGGGACCGTGGCGACGCTTGTGGGAAGCTTGGTGACTATGTAGTGCCAGCGTTCCATGGCGGAGACGAATTGTCCATAGGATGTTTGCATGATGCATCATGTCATGACATGAGATTTCCCTCCAAGATGTCTGGACATGGGCTCGTAACTCATAGAGCATCTAAGATACTTATCGTAGTTACCGTAGTAGTTAAACTCATAGCGAGGGAACCAACCCTACAAGATGAAGTACGATTAAGGGCTTGCCCTCGGATTTATGTAGAATGGGATGCATAAGTTCGAACAAGTGTGCATTAGTGTCATTTAGGGTTGAAATTCGGGTCGACCGGGCCGGGTCGGGTCGGACCCACCCGGGTTGAAGGTTGACTTGGTCGGGTTCGGGTCGGGTCGGAGGCTTAACTGGGTTGGGCCGGGCCGGGTCGAAGAGCTGAATTCGCGACCTGCCCAACCCGTGAACCCATTCAGGTCCAACCCGGGTCGGTTCGGGTCGGGTCGCGAGTTGGCCCGGTTAGAGAGTTAACTTTTTTTTTTACTTAAAAAAATAATTTTAATAATAAACATTAAAAATCGTAATAATAATAATAAGATTGAAAGAGTGAAATTGCCAAAAAAAAATGATATATTATTTATATGATTTCAAGTTATACAAGTTTCACAATTTGTAATAAGAAATAAAGATTTCACAAATTTGTTTTATACACTAACAAATTTCTTATATACAATTTCAATTTACTTCAATTTTCCTAATTTGAAATAACAAGCAATGATTTAATACAATTTTTTATCTATTTACAATTGTCTTCAATTTGATGGCCTTCAATTTGTTGTTGTTGGTATCGAATTCTTCATTTTGGTTGCTATTGTTGTTGTTGTTGTTGTTCTTCTGGCGAGTTGCTCCCACTTGTGGACGTAGATAATGCTTTTCCTTGTGTCCTATCTTCAGCCTTCAGTCAGTCTTCTGTGCAAACGAGCATCTCTAACGATTGAGGCTTCAAGCGATTCCTGTAATCAGTTAGAACCCTGCCACTTGAAGAAAATGCACTTTCAGAAGCAACTGTAAAGACAGAAGGAGTTAGTAGATCTTTAGCCATATATTTAAGAATACTATAAGTGCGTTCATGGTCTTTCCACCATTGTAAAATATCTAGTGAAGAAACAGAAGACTCAGAATCTTGTTGGTTATACCAATTTAATTCATTTGGTTGATTAGTCCTAGGTTTTTTGGATTGAATTTTTGCAAGTAAATTAAATGTTCTATCATCAAATTTACTCTTACCCTTACCTTTAGAAGTAGCAGAAGAAGAACTAACTATAGAAGTTGTACTTCTAGATCATAATAATCATACAAGTTATTTAATGTAGATTCAAATTTAACTAAAAAAGAAGGGCAATCAATTTCAGTTTCTTCATCCCCAAGTAAATTAAAAAAACATTTCAATCAAACTCTTCGTATCTTCTAATTTGATACGAGGATCCATAACGGTAGCAACACAAAACAACATAGGAGGAGGATTAAAATACTTCAAAATTTTTGTGTATGCAGGTTTGACAATATCACCAACAAAAGCATCATTTAACATTTCGTTAAAAGTTTGCATCATAGTTACTATTGAAATAAAAATTCTACTAGAAGTAGATTCATATAATTTTGAAAAAATTAAAGTTGCGGTTTTAAAAGGTTCTAAAAATTTCAACAAAGATTCGACAAAATACCAATCGGGGGGAGTCATTTCAAAATTTGGCATATTTTTTGCGATACAAAAATCATTTATACATGCTTTATATTCGGTAACAACATGTAGTATATCAAAAGTAAAGTTCCATCGGTGTTTAACATCCTTTGAAAATTTTCTAAAAGGTACATTTGAAATCCTATACCAATTTTTCCATTCTTGAAATATGGTGCCACTTAATGCAATAAAATATACACAATTTTTAATTTTAAGTATATATGGATCGACTATTTTTAATGCATCTTGAATACATAAATTTAAAATATGACATGCACATCTTAACATGAAAAATATTGTCAGATGGAGGGTTTAATACTAATTGATGCATTGTTGTTAGATACATTATCAAAACTAATACACATAATTTTATCACGAATATGAAAAACATTACAAATTTCTAAAATACGGTTTGCTATTTCAACGCCACTATGGGGATAGGACAACGCGGCAAGTGATATGATTTTTTTTTTTGAAGAATCCAATCATTGTCGAACCAATGACAGGTTATTCCCATCATTGGAATATTGTTGCAACCCGTCCAACAATCCGAAGTTAAACTCCATAAAATTGCAATCAAAGCGTCCTTCATTTCATTGTACATTTTAAAACAATCCGATTTGCAAGTATTTCTAGGGATTCTTCTAAAATGAGGGTTTAAGGCGGTTTGATTAAAATTTTCCAAGTCCCTACTTTCGGGATAAGAAAATGGTAACTCTTCCTTTATTACTACAAGTCCCTACGCTCGGCGGGCTCATTATGTGAGACAATTGGTGGCCCATGGGAAGTGCCGATGGAATCTTGCCCACTTTGGCTACGACCGCTACCGCGTGATCTAGACATGTTTATATGTAGTAGTGTATGTAAAAAAAACTACACAATGTAGGAGCGATAATTTATATAAAAAAATTTAGTAAACAAGAGGGTTGTGAGAGAGAAGATAAAAAAACCAACAAACAAACAAGATACCAAAAATTATAACTACAAAAATAATAAAAATTGAAGATGAGGGATATGAAATTTTGATACCGTTCACCGTAGATACTCGTATATAAAATAACGCGTGAAAATAAGGATAGAAGTAGAAGTAGAAATCCGGAATCGAAGACTCGAGGAGAGCTTGGAGGAGAGTTGAAGACTTGAAGACGTTGTTGAATTTTGAGTTCGATTCGATCGGAATTTGATCGTGTATATGTCTTGCTACCTTGTTTGTTCAATTGTTCACAAATTGAAATAAATTGAGTAATAATAGTAGAGAGAGTAAGAGAGTAAGGTGTGAATTTTTTGTTTGAGTTTTGGGGGTATTTATAGGGTTAAAATTAAAAAAAAACAAAAAACCACAAAAAACGGCTAGAAGAGCCGTTGCTAACGGCTCTGGTGAACAGTAGCGGGTTGCGACCGTTGGACCCGCGGGTCAACGGTCGACCCAGAGCGGGTCGAACGTTTGACCCGTATGGGTCAAATGGTTTGCAAACCCACGGGTCGACCCGCGGGTTGGCAGGCGGGTTGGCCTCTTTTTTGCGGTTTACCCGGCCGGGTTATACAGGTTGGATTCGATAATTTCGCGATCCGGGTCGACCCGTTAACGTTAACGGGTTCGACCCGAACCCGAACCGGGATTTCGCGAGCGAGGTTAAATGGGCGGGTCACGGGCGGTTCGTGGGTCGACCCGACCCGTTTGCCATCCCTAGTGTCATTAAATATAAATCACCACATTAAGGATTAAATACATAGCACCCACGACATCAATAGGATAGTCCCCCTTAGCTTTGTTTGTGAACAAGTGTGTGCTTTCCAAATAAGAGAAATTGATGTATTATATCCTAGCATCAGTTGAATGCAACTGACGTGCCCACAGTTTCTATGCAGGATAAAATGAATGAAAGGACTAAAGAAGGAATATTGCTTAAAGATTTGTTTCAAGTGTTATTTTATTCATGTATTATGTTGTAATACGCTTCCGCTGTGTTGATGTAAACATTGTTGTATAAAAGTTTTAAATTCCTTGTAAAATTGTACGAAGTGAAGTGTAAAGATCCTGTGAAACTTCGAATTCAGACTTATTTGGAATTCGGAGTGTTACACATAGTGACCTGGATCCGATGGTTGCTGACGCGGTCGATGGACTTGCAAAAAGCCTGAAACACCGGTGGTTGGCCCCGACGACAGACCTTCCGACACTCAAGTCAGAATCAGAGAGCAAAAGAGAGTTTGAGAGAGAAATTGTTCATTACCTTCTGACTGAAGAGGGGGAAAGGTATTTATAGGCCTGAGAAGCAGTACAGGAGATTGATATGAATCTGTTAGATCGACTATGAATTTCTTATCTCCAATTCGAATCTCCCCCTCAAAAGACAAGCTCTCTTGTTTGGGGATAAGAGATTTGACTAACAGCTATCATGGGTTGGATCTCTCTTAGTGGGCATAATCAGTCACTTTTTATGGGCTTGAAAGATGTCCATGTCTTGTAGAGGAGTCTAGAGAAGGCCCGGACCTGTTAAAGAGGTCCGCTATGACTAATCTGCTTGAAGAAGCTTTGAGATCTGTGCTGGAATCGTAGGGCCCTAATTTTGTTGTGACTTTTACCATTATCATAAGCCCCCCACTCCCGGAAGACAACTTTCTTCGCTTTCGGGGAGTAGTACACCTTATTTTTGCATTCTGAAATACAATCATAGCTTTTAGGGTGCTTGGAGATACCTGTGACTGATCAGTGGCTTCTGAAGGCGGCGAATATTTTCCTAGAATTTTCCATATTGTTTTGGATTATTCCAAAATTTTCTGTATTTTTTAATAATTTCCCCAATTTAAAAATCATTTTTTTGAATTTTATAATCAATAAACCCAATTTTAAATTATTTTTCGGAAATTTTAATGAATTTTCCGAATTTAAATAATTATTTTGGGATTTTTATAATAATTTTCCCAATTTTAAAAGTCACTTTTTCGAATTTTATAATTAGTATACCCAATTTTAAATTATTTTTCGGAAATTAACTTTCCGGATTTAAATAAATGTTTTTTTGTTTCTTTAATTAATTTTTGAATTTTTAAATGACTTTTTGGGATTTTTTATGAATTATCAAACCTGGTCACACTTTTTAAAGCGATCTGCAGCGATGATCATGAGGAGCTCGCCTGCTGAGTGATTTCAACGCTCGTGATCTCTTTAAGCGACGTGGCATGATCGGGGTGCGTTGATCATGCGCTTGCGAGCGTTTCAACACAATCTGGCGGTTGTAAACTAAAGAAGAAAGGGGAACACGATTGATCTCATCCACCTCGTTGATCAAGCTTGAGCGCAAATTTTTGAGTGATCCGAAGGCTATTGTACGCTTTCGGAGCCCCTTAGCTCGGTCAATGATTTCTCCAAGCTACGGGCCTTTGAACTTGGCTGAGCTATGGCTTCTCACCTTCGTCGAGCTACCATGGCTTCGAGTTATGCGCTTTGGGCGAGCTACGACTTCGGTGACCACCGTTTGGGCGACTTGAGCTCTCGTCGATATCGCTTTCGGCATTGTTGAGCTATGGGGCATGCATGTCGCCATCGAGCTACGAGATCCTATCGAGCTATAAAGCTCTTCAGGTCATCGAGCTACGGAGCCCGTCGAGCCATGGAGCCGTCGAGCTATGGCTCTCGTTTGGCGAGCATGGTGGCAACGCGGAGACAGGGAAGAGCTCGCAGTCTTTGGGTTTCTAAAGATGAAGATTTGAAGGAGTTTTGAAGGAGAAAAAGAATGAGGGTCGAGATTGAAGTGGATTCAGGTCTAGATCCATACCCGTTTACCTGAAACGAGGGTTTTGTTTGTGGGTTTTGATGGCAACCCAACCCGAATCTTACTCTTAATACCCGCTTCCTCATCTTCTTTGGATTTTTGAGAATTTGTTGGAGTTTTTGAGATTTTTGAAGTTATCGCATCTCCTTTTATTTGGAGTTTGGAGTTACAAGGAGCTCGTGTGTAGTCGGGGTAGGAGATATCTTCTTGATTTGAGCTAAGTAGCAAGAATTTGTTCACCTCTCCCTTTGAAGCTTTGAGTTTTTTGTTTATTGTACTTGTCGATCAAACATCTTGTCACTTATTTTGGTGAACCACTCTTTTGTCGACCAAGCGTTGTGTTGTTGGCTTGTTCCGTCAATCGAGTGTTTCATCATTGGACGAGCATCTTGTTAGTCTAGGAGTAGAGTGCTTTGATCGTTAGATCTTGTCTATATAACTGACCTAAAAGAGTTGTAGCAGACTTGCTGTTTTATCCTAGCAAGTTTGTTAAGGCGATTCTAAGGCGGAGTTGAATGTTTGAACATACCGTTTACGCCCAACAAGTTTTGTAGAGACAACCCTGTGACGGGGCTGACGTTTGGACTCGCTGTTTGTGCCCAGCAAGTTTAATAGAGGAAACTCTGAGACAGAGTCAAACGTTGAATTTGCTGTTTGATCCCAGCAAGTTTATATGGGCAACTCTTTAATCGAGTTGATGTAGAGCCTGCTGTTTGCACTCAGCAAGCTTGTAGAAAGCTCTGTGAAAGAGTTAGATGTTCGAACTTGCTGTTTGCACCCATCAAGTTTTGCAGAGGCAACTCTGTGATGGATTCGAACGTTTGAACTTGTTGTTTTCTCCCGGCAAGTTTTGTAGAGGCAACTCTCAGACGGAGTGGGTCAGTCAAACTTGTAGTTTGTGCCCAGCAGGTTTGTAGAGGCAACTGTCAGCAGAGTTGAACATTTGAACTCATTGTTTGTTCCCAACAAGTCTGTAGGGGCAACTCTAGTTGGAGTTGAACGTTGAACTAGTTGTTCGGTACAAGCGAGTTACAGAGGCAACTAAGAGACAAAGTTGGTTATTTGAACTTGCTATTTGCGCACAACAGGTTTTGAAGAGACAACTCAAAGATGGAGTTGGATGTTGAACTTGTTGTTCGATCCTAGCAAGTCTGTAGGGAAAACTCTTTGATCGAGTTGATGTAGAACTTATTGTTTGATCCTGGCAAGTTTGTGGAGATAACTCAGCGGCGGAGTTGAACATAGAGCTTGCCATTTGAACCCAGCAAGTTTAGTGGAGACAACTCTAAGATAGAGTTAATGTAGAGCTTGTTTGTTTGATCCCAGCAAGTTTATAGAGGCTACTCTTTGATTGTGTTGATGTAGAGCTTATCGTTTGTGCCCAGCAAGCTTGTAGAGACTACCTGTGATGGAGTTGATGTTTGGACTCCCTGTTTGCACCCAGCAAGTTTGTAGAGACTACTCTAGGCCAATGTTGGATGTCGAGCCTATTGCATGAAGTTGTGGGGTTGTTGGAAGGACTCGACCAATGAGCGGGGCACCGAACTCATTGCTTAGTGTCAGTGAGTTGTTAATGAAGCTCAAGCAATGAGCAGAGCATAGGACTCGTTGTTTTAAGCCAACAAGTTTTTTATGGATCCTGAGCGGAGCACAAGGCATCGAACTTGTTGTTTGGAGTTGATGAGTTGTTGATGAAGCTCAAGTGGTGATCGTAGCGTTGAACCCGTTGTTTGGATTCAATGAGTTGTTTGATGGAGCTCGAGCAGAATGCAGAGCATTGAACTCGTTGTTTGGAGCCAACAAATTGTTGATGAGCCTGAGTGCAGCGCAAGGCATCGAACTCGTTGTTCGGAGTTGACAAGTTATTGATGGAGCTTGAGCGGTGAGCAGAGCGTTGAACTCGTTGTTTGGGGCCAACAAGTTATTGATGGAGCTTGAGCAGAAACGGAGCGTTGCACTCATTGTTTGGAGTCAACAAGTTGTTGATGGAGCTCGGGTAGTGAGCAGGGTATTGAACTCGATGTTTGGAGCCAACGAGTTGTGGATGGAGCTCGCGTGCTGAGAGGATCATTGAACTCGTTTTTTTGGAGCCAACAAGTTGTTGATGTAGTCTGAGCGAAGAGCAAGGCGTTGAAGTCTTTGTTTGGAGCCAACGAGTTGTGGATGAGCTCGCGCGGTGAGCGGAGCATTGAACTCATTGTTTGGAACCGATGAGTTGTTGATAGAGCTCGAGCGGTGACCGGAGCGTTGAACTTGTTGTTTGGAGCCAACGAGTTGTTAACGGAGCTCGTGCGGAGATCAGAATGTTGAACTCGTTATTTGGAGTGAACGAGTTGTTTGATGGGCTCGAGCGGAGTGTAAAGCATTGAACTCGTTGTTTGGAGGCAAGGAGTTGCTGGTGGAGCTCGAGCGGTGGGCAAGGCGTTGAACTCATTGTTTGGAGTTGACAGTTGTTGGACGGAAGAACTCAAGTGACGTGAGGAGCGCCGAACTCATTTTTAGTGCGAATGAGTTGTGGGTGTTCTAAATCTTAATATTGAAGTGAAGTCACTTGTGTTTATTCAGTGTTGAGGTTATTTAATTCTTCTCTTTACTGACAAGTAGTTGTGTCCATCGAATGAGGTCCTCTAGACATTGAGCTTGCTTTTCTTCCCAATACGCAGTGCTTGACGGAGTTCAAACCCGTCTATTTGCACCATGCTGTATGTGGGACAGAATTGAAGCTTGCTCAGGTGAAGATGGTAGGGAAGACTTGGAGCTTGCCTGCCTAAGGGAGGCTTGTCTTGAAATTTATTGTCAAGAGTTAAGGCGACCCTAGGAAGCTGCTAACTAGCGGGAGGTCTGTGAAGAGGTTTGTATCTCTTAGGCGAAGCATTCCTTTATTATGTAGCTGGAAGAATGCCTAGCAGGACAGTTTGCTGTACAGTGTTTGCAAGACTTTTGTAATGATTCTTACGCATGAAACGTAGGCTCATTGTAATTCTGCAGTTGTAATGAGACTTGTTGTTACGCGGGATCTGATTGCATAGATTTGTGATAGTTCCGTGATTTGAAGAATTCTTTTCATATGCTTGATTCTTGTTGTGCAACTTGTCGTTGAGATTGATGGGTCATCGACTGGGTTCTTTGTAGCTAAATAACAGGGCCTCAAGTCTGTTTTGTATAGCTAACAAACTGTCGACGATGTGCGACGGAGTTTAGAACTTATCTGCCTTGTACTCTGCTAGTTGCAGGAGCAACTCTGAGGGAGAGTTGTTTTCCAAACATGCTGTATGGGTCCTCCAACAAATTGTGAGAGTAACATCGAGTGGCGAGTTGAACTCCAAATGTTGCTTCTGTAAGTTTTATTGGAGTAACTACAATCCACGATTTTGGACCTCTAATCTGTCTTTAAGGAATTTTAACTAGTTTCATGAACAGGTATAATGGCGAGTAGAACTCTGAACGTGCTTGGTTGCTGGTTGCTAAAGTAACTTGAGCCATGGGTACGGATTCAGAACTTATTAGTTAAAGTATTAATAGGTTGCAAGAGCAAATCGAATGGCGAGTTGAATTCCGGACTTATTTTGTTGCAAGCTGCTAAAGTAACATCGAGCCATGGGTATGGACTCTGAACTTGTCGTCAAGGCACTAACGGATTGCAGGAGCAGATCGAATGGTGAAGCGAACTCTGAATTTGCTTTATTGCAAATTGCTAAAGTAACTTCGAGCCATGGGTATGGACTCCGAATCTGTCTTATAGGGAGCTTTTAACGAGTTTTTGGCACCATTTTTTGTGTAAGTTGGGCGTTTAACTCATCGTTTGCTCTAATAAAATTGAACAAGATGTTTAGAAATTAACTAGCTAATTTTATTGAAACATAAACTAAGGAGCTGCTCTAATAGCTGACCTTTATTACATGCATGACCGGTAGGGAAAGCAGTCTTTATTGGAAGTAAAAGTAAATGGTTGCTCTAGTGGCTGACATTTATTACAAGTTTTAAAAGTTCTACTGTTAAAAGAGGGCGTTTTAGACACTCTCATTATACTTCATAAGGTGCTCGGCATTCCAAGTTCTCGGTTTCTTCTTCTCCCCTAGGTCTTCATGTCAATATGACCCCGGGTGAATCACTTGAGAGACCTTGTACGGCCTCTCCCAGTTGGGAGAGATCTTTCCTTTTCTTCATGGGTTCGAGATTTCGAGTTTACGCAAGACGAGGTCCCATCTTCAAGATTGGTGGGGCGGACTCTCTTGTTATAAAACTTCTCGACCATTTGTTGATAAATGCTCCTCAGTATGATCGACCTTTTCCATACCTCTTCAACGATGTCCAGGTTGGCTCGTAGATTGTTGGAATTTTGCTTTTCATTGAAGGAAGGAAGACGGGGAGATGGCAATCCAACCTCCAAAGAGATAAGTGCTTCCGAGCCATAGGCGAGGTTGAAAGGCGACTCCCCTATTTGTATCCGCTTCATGGTTCTGTAAGACCACAAAATACTTGGCAGCTCTTCAACCCACAGACCTCTTGCAGATTCAAATGGATTGCGAGGTAACCTTCTAATTGGGGAGGGAAAAAAACTATTTCACAAATTGTGAATCTGGATGCAAAACAAACTATATTCAGGATAAGTACAGATACCTCCGAAGTTATGATGTAATTCAGACGCTATGCGAGATTCACAACCTTGCCTACTTGATATTTATGTTTTGTTGTATGGTAGCCACATCTCATCCTACTTCTTTACTTCATTACTATAATAATCAGAATTTTAGAGTTTGACGAATAAAATTGGATGATCATAGGAAAAAATGTCCAGCTAACATATATAGGAACTATGTTTTTTTGGCAAGTTAAAGTTGCAGAATGACTACTGTTCATAGTATCAAACTACTGAGACAGGGCACAATATTGCATGGTTCAGATAATTTCCTTTACATTGAATTGGTTAGAAAGAGAATCATTTTGTCAGGAGAGCGACAAATAAAGAAAATTGGGTAATGGGTTGGACTGTTCGATGTATACATTAGTAAGCCAAAAGAATAATCCTTGAAGAATTATAGCTACATCTGGCCATTTAGTGACCACGGATTTAAAGAACCAACAAGCTTTTAGTCATTGTTGGAAATAGTTTTTGAAATTTTTTTCCGGGCCGGATTCCAGTGGGCTCCGGCCACCGGCAGCGCCAGAAGTTGATTGGATTACGTTCCTCTCGTCGAGTACTATTCCGTAATGTATTCACTTGCCAAAAACGGTTTCCGGAATGAAAAATGTAGGTCCAAAGTTGGGTACTTGAAATGTACTAACTTGGGCTGTTGGATTGGATAGTCCCACATCGGAAGATGGGAAAGATTTTCTCTAGTATATATGTCACGCCCCGCTTCCCAAAAATACGGAATACGAGCACGTAACAAAAGCCCAGCGAATGATTTTCATTATCCATAAGCTGTTCAAGAAATCTTTACAACATATCACAATATAATCAGAGTCGGAAGTCAGAAAAGTCAACCACATGCACATATGAACCAAATACCAACAAGAATACTTGAAATAAAAATATATTAATCTCAAATAGTCATGATCTGAAATACACCAATAATCCTGGGTCACATTGCCCAAATACAAGAATAAATCCAAGTCTCAAAATACAACTATTGTCCAAAATAAGCAACAAGAATAATAATAGCAAAATTTCAGCATCTAGTACATCATGTCATCAATACCGTCTGGAACCCATCCTCCAAAATCTGCAATACAACTAATGCAGGAAAAAGAAAAAGAGAAAACACAAGTACCCGTCAATTACAAGTCGCGGGTCACAAATAATGTAGGATACAAGCACATGAGAAAATTAACTAGCAACAAGGTATACTAACAGGTACAGTTAACATGTGTCAAGTGTCAAGTAAATAAGTAAACAGGTAAACATGTATCAGGTATCAGGTAATCAGGTGATCAAGTAAATATGTATCAAGTATCAGGTAATCAGGTAACAAGTAATCAGGTGACAGGATAATCAGGTAACAGGTATACAGGTAACAGGTAATCATGTATCAGGTAAACAGGTATCAGGTTATGTCAAGTCTAATCTTGTTATTATTACTATCTAGGTAGCACTTCATGCCGCCCACACCACATGGTTGCTACAACAAACAGTTCCGCTTAGCAAGATTTCATAGTGGACCATAGAGGGCAGTATACTCCGGAACAAGTCAAGTAACAAGTATCAAGCACGAGTCACGTAATCGTGAACAAGTGGCAACAAGTATCAAGCACTAGTCACGTAATCGTGAACAAGTGGCAGCAAGTATCAAGCACGAGTCATGTAGTCATGATCACGTGGCAACAAGTAGTAACAAGCACGAGTCATGTAGTCATGATCACGTGGCAACAAGTAATATCTAGCATGAATCATGTAGTCATGAAACATGGTGGCATATAGTATAACAAGCATGAATCATGTAATCATGAAACATGGCAACAAGAAATAGGAAACACGGACCCCCTTCCGAGTACACGTTTCTGAATTATCCACTATTCAATCTTTTCCTTAAACCCCGGCTTAGTTACTTTTATTATGGTTATCAAACATGCATGAATGTATACGAAATAAGTTCAAACTAACATGGTATAATCAGATTTGGATTCAGGGAAACAAATCAGCATGCATAGATAATATACAGTCACATAATCGAGCAAAACAGTGCATGTTTATAATCAGGACAGCAAGACCAATCAGTACTAAAACCGGGATTCTAAGAGCTACAGAGATGCAAATCAAGATCCGTCAAAGGATCTGGAAAATAGACATCCACACGCATCCAGTGAGTACAATAAAGTCATATACTAGTTCACAACATCTCAGCTCAAAACTGATTTGAACACAGATTTTAGGTTCAGCCAGAAAACAGGGGAACAACTTCAAAAGCATGAAAATAGCACGAAAACACATCAAATAATTCAACGAAAAATCTGGGGTATTCCCCTATAGGTATAGACTCAAAATCAAAAGTTTCATAATATTTCTGTAAGTATAGATAAGCCATAAAAAATAAGTAGCACCACGAAAACATAGTTTGAAGAATCTGGAATTTCTCAATACTGCTGTACGAAAACTAGGATATCTCGCAATCAGTGAATCGAAATCCAATTCTGCCAAAACACCATGAAAATAGATAGATTTTACTAACTTTCATATTTCACAAGGAATTTTCATACAGTATAAAGCAATATAGTGAAAACAGGGTGCTATACTGAACAGCGCGCAATTTACAGCATAAGTAGATTTTAGAAAGGAACATGAAACACCACACAAAACTTATCTTTAAAATTCATCAAAAATCTGGGTAGTCTCTAATATCATAAGAAAACACTGAGCAAAATATTATACCAAGATATTATGTATAGAATAGTTCTTGAAAATAATTTGTTAACAAAATTGACTCAAAACAGAATCTGGAATTGTTCGACACGTCTGTACCAAAACACACATAACTCAGTCATACGAAATCCAAATCAAGTAAAACCAGTGTGGTTTGAAAATAGACAAAATTATCTAAAATCCCTCTTTTATTTTGGAATTCAAATTCGGACTGTAGTATGGACGAAAACAGCAAATGAAATAGAACAAGCTGTAAATACAGATTTCATATCTCTAGACAAAAACATCATAACTTCCACAATATTGCTCCAAACACAACCAAATTTGAAATACAACCTACCAAACATCTAAACATCATGTTTTAGGAATTCTAACATGTCCAAGCCTATTAATTTCACATGGGTAATCAGTCAAACCCATAGCATGCAATTTATCACATACACGAACAAAATCGAATTTTGGGTATAACCTAGGACATTATCCTATCAAGCTTGGTGTCATAAGTCATCTATGGCCAATTATCACAATAGAGACAAAATCCATCAAGGAGAACACAAATTTTGGTTGTCTCTAGACCCAACTACACTAGATGTGAACTTTTTGACTTGTATCAACCTAAGGAATTGTAGTACAAGTTACTTGCCTTATTATGGAGATGAACGCGATGCAAATTGTCCTAGAAGCAAAACCCACGAGCGAATTTCTTTCCAAGCGCGAATCCAAGCAAACCCACGAACAAAACTCCCACACGAACAATCTCCTTAATGCAACGCGCGAAGTGGAGAATACCCTCTTCAAGAAACCCAAGGAGAAGAGATTTGTGATGTTTTTGATGTGGATGGTGGTGTTTGTGGTAGCCGGCCAACAAGGGCGGAGTAGGGTTTGTAGGGTTTTGATGTATGGAGATGGGAGGTGGAGAAGTGGCCGGAGTTAGGGAGGTTTGTATGGTCGGATTGGAGTCTAGGAGGGGCCGGTTTGGGGTGTTGGGAGCAGCCGGGAGGGGAGAGGAAAAGGAGGCCGGGACTGATTTTGGAGAGGGAGAGAGAGTAATTAGGGATTAGGGTTAGGGTTTAAGGATTAGGGGTATTTATATAGGAGTTTAAAGTGGGTTAATGGGTTGTGGGTATGAATATATAGTAATAGGTATACAAATGGGTAATGGGTATTGGGTAGATTTCAATTGGGGATACAATTTATAGTAAATTCTATGGCTCCTAAAAATCTCATTAGGGGTAAAAAATCATAGGTTTGAGAAAACACCACCAAAATCCATCACATCACCAAAATATAAAATAAAAATGAACGAGGCCAAGAAAATGAGAAAAAGAACCCAAAATGGTGAAAACGAACAAAACGATGAACAAACGACACAAGGAGCTCAAAATGAAAGAAAAAGAATATATATTGAAATAATCTAATATACGGTTCCGAAAAAATACAAGAGAAGTAAAAATACATAAAAAAAAAAGAAAAATACGCTCCAAAATACATAAAATGAAAAACAGGGGTTACAATATAAGCTTAAAAATGGACTAAAGGGTGTAGCCCTGGGATTACCACTAACATATAGTGGAAAGAGGACCTAGCCAAAATAACAAGCACACCCGCCCCGCCCCGGCTTGGCTTAGCTTTTTTTTGCCCTGCGGTAATGGACCATTACTCTGCTGTTACAGAGTAATGAACCTCTCAATTACTCCTCTTCTCCTGTAAGACCAGTATTTTTTCTCTGCCAGTATACAGTGTCATTCAACATTCCAAATCTCATTCTTCTTCTTCTTCTTCCTCTGAGTCGGAGTCTGAGAGTACAACACCGCTACCAGTTCGCTGAGATCTCTGAAGCTAGGGTGCTGCTCTTCAGGGAAAGGTAATACAGTTGTATCCTGGGAGGCAATTCGTCAACCACCGTCACACTACGGGGCAAATTTTGCTTTAAGGACAAAAATCTTAATCTTGACTCTATATTAAAGTTCTGGTTTGGTATTTTATTTCCTGTAATTGTGTTTCTGCACAAATATTGTTAGCAATTTCATTCTTTATGAAATTCAAGTTCTAACAATCTTAAAGCAAAATTTTCCCTCTATTTTAACAGTTTTTGTGAAGATTATTTATAGGTACTGTTATCATTTCGAAAAAATAAAATAACTAACAATTCTATTTCAACTGTTTCAGAATATGGAAAACACACAAAACGATAATGTCAGTGGACTTATCAGTGAACAAACACCAGTGACCCAAATTGTGACTGCACAATCGGTTGCGGCACAAATGGTCGTTCTGCCCACACATATAACTGTGGGAGAAAAAACAGAGAAGTTCAATGGAACTGGATTCAATAAGTGGCAAGGAAAGATGCAGTTCTACCTGACCACCTTGAAGCTGGACAGGTTTCTTACTGAAACTGCCCCTATGATGGCACCTATGGATGCGCACTCCGTTGCTGCAGTAGATGCATGGACTCAGGGTGATTATTTCTGCAGAAACTACATCCTGAACGGCTTGGTAGACTCACTGTACAATGTCTACTGTGTCTTCAAGACTTCCAAACTTTTGTGGGGGTCTTTGGAGAAGAAGTACAAAACAGAAGACGCCGGCTCCAAGAAGTTTGTAGTTGGCAAATTTCTGGACAACAAGATGGTTGACTCCAAGACAGTTATGAGTCAAATTCAGGAACTGCAGGTGATAATGCACGAAATCGCTGCAGAGAACATGACGCTGTGTGAACCATTCCAGGTTACAGCATTCATCGAGAAGCTTCCACCTGGATGGAAAGACTTCAAGAACTACCTCAACAAAGTAGATGTCTCTTGAAGACCTCATTGTCAGGTTGCGGATCGAAGAGGAGAATCGTAAGGCTGACAGGTCCTATGGAAATCAGTCCATAGAAAAGGCCAACATGGTGGAGCACGAACAGAAAGGCAAACAGAGAAAGTTCTTACCACAGGCCTCGAACAAAAAACCTGCAGCAAAGAGGTTTGCTGGAAAATGCCACAAGTGTGGTTAGCTTGTAACCCCTATTTCCCCAAATACGTATTTTCTGAATATTTTTCGTATTTTGATTAATTATAAATTCAGTATTATTTTAAACTCGATTTGGGCCTCCTATTAAAATCTTTTCGAACCGGAAATTGTATTTTCTTCGAATAATGGTATATTCTAACTTTGATTTTTATTTTCTAAGTGATCGACTATTTGTATCTTATTTTATTACTATTTAGATTTTAATAAACTTGTTTATCGCAAATCTCATTTTGATATGTATATCAAAATTATTATTGTTGTTATTAATATTATTATTATATTTGATTGTTGAATCGAAAATCTATTTCTATTGTATTTAGTAGTATTTGAGTATTAATTTGATGCACACAAATTTATTTATTTTGTTACTATATTATTATTCATCTATTTATTTATTCATTTATTTTCTCTAATTGTATATCTTTCTTATTGGATTTTCTTAACCCAATACACATTAAGATCCCAAATTTCCTAATGGATCCAATACCCTATAATCTAAACCCATTTTAATCCTATACCCAAAACGCTATAACCCTATTTATATAAACACCCTATACCCTAAAACCTAACCCTAGCCCCCCTAACCCCTACCTACTGTGCACACCCGCCGCCAACCTTACTCTTGTGCAGACCCCCCTTTCTCCTTCCTCCCGCTCTCTCTCTCAGAACCCATGTCGCCTCCATCTTTCGCTCGTCTCTTGTAATGCCCCGCCCCAATACTCAGACAATTTTAATATTTTTAGAAGACAAATTAGATACTATGAAGCACAACTGCCCACCACAGGCTACCTCTCAAAAGGTGGTTAACCAATTAGGTGACTCTTGATCATAGGCAATTATATTTATACTCAAACTATTTTTTGTATATTTCCAATATGGGACTATTATTCCCAATATCCCTTTACAAATCACACTTAATCCTTATATTCTGAAATCAAACCAATCCATTTAAACCCTTTCAATCAAACCGGCCCACAAATCCCCCCCCCCCTCCATGTCATCGTGAGGGGGAAACCAATTCTTAACAAATCCATCAACAACAACAGCATTCAATCCCGTGGGCCACAATTCTTAACAACCGGATTTCATGAAACCAACCTATAGAATATTCTATAGGACAACCCCTCAAATTCATTATACTTTCAAATCATATATATATATTTTTCAGAAATACGAGGTATTACATACACCCCACCTTAGAAATCAGCGTCCTCGCTGAGTACGGGACACACATCTAGTGCAGGATCTGCCTTTCTAGCCGATGTGGCGTCGTCCTCGATCCCGGAGATCAATCACTCTCAACACCGCAGATCGGATACTCGGCTATCAATCACTCTCAACACCGCAGATCATACCCGATCCCGGAGATCAGTGACTCTCAATACCGCAGAATATACCCGACCTCGGAGATCAATGACTCTCAACACCGCGGATCATACTGAGGCCCTCTTCCACACATGGTGTCGAAAGTCGGCTCTGATACCATTTGTAACGTCTCGCCTCAATACTCAGACAATTTTAATATTTTTAGAAGACAAATTAGATACTATGTAGTACAACTGCCCACCACAGGCTGCCTCTCAAAAGGTGGTTAACCAATTAGGTGACTCTTGATCATAGGCAATTATATTTATACTCAAACTATTTTTTGTATATTTCCAATATGGGATTATTATTCCCAATATCCCTTTACAAATCACACTTAATCCTTATATTCCAAAATCAAACAGCCCACAAATCCCCCCCTCCACATCATCGTGAGGGGGAAACCAATTCTTAACAAATCCATCAACAACAACAGCATTCAATCCCGTGGGTCACAATTCTTAACAACCGGATTTCATGAAACCATCCTATAGAATATTCTATAGGACAACCCCTCAAATTCATTATACTTTCAAATCATATATATATATATATATATATATATATATATATATATATATATATATATATATATATAAGAAATATGGGGTATTACATCTCTCCCTCCCATCCTCCTCCTATACTCGATCCCTGCCCTCACCCTGCACCCTCGTCGCCACCCCATCCTCCGAGCCTTCCCCCCCTGCTCGGCGACTCGCCCTGGCCTCCCCAGTCGCACCTCGGCCTCCCCCTGGCTACTGACACCGCACCGCCTATTCCCTGTCGTCCTCTTCTCCTCTGTCGCAGCTACCTACTACTACAACACCGTCGCGACCCCACTGTACTCCGCCTCTCGCCGCACCTCCCGTGCACCGCCGCCGCAGACAGCACCCCTGTAACCCCTATCGCTCCTAGTCTCCTCTGCCCTGCATCGCGCCACCCCGGCGTTCCTTGACTTCTCGACGCGAGCAGCCGACCACCATTCTAGTGCCACCCTGAGTGCCTCCTGCCTCGTCGGTGCTGCCCCTGTGCGCCGTCCACCGACCACCGCCAGGCCAGCCATCGCAGCCATGCCAAGAACCAATGATCGGGTTACTGTTTGTTGAGTTTGGGTCTTCTTTGAATCTGGGCCGTCCAATCTACATCTTGATCATCGCGATCGTGATCGCCTCTTGATCCGTCGATCGTGGCCATTGAATTTGCATTGATCATCACCATCATCATCATCATCATCATCAAGATCTTAATCTCGACCTTCGGATCTCTTTTGATCATCGCGATCGTGATCTTGATCTTGATCTTCGATCTCAGCCGTCCGATCGACCGATCACACTTGATCTCGGCCCTTGATCGTCTCGTTCGTCTTCTACTTGGTGAGTTAAACATTGGATCCACTTTTTTCGTATTCATCAATTGTCAATCATAGTATAGTTACTCTTTTGGTACTCTTCTAATTCTTATATGTTTTATTTTTGATATCGACCGTTGGATTTGCTTGATCTTCATCTCGATCTTGATCATTATCGAGATCCGTGCCGATCGTGCTCGTTGCCCAGGATCCATTCCCGTTATTCCTTCTTCTGATTCATCGTCTATACCCCCAAGGCAAGTATTCTTCTTGTACAAATTATTGTTCTAGTACAAGCGTTTAATTGAAAATACTGTAAATAGATAGTAGTTTGTGACTCCTTCTTGTCTCATCGTTTATTGATCTTAAATTATTTCTCATCGATTCCATAATCTTAAGAGTCACAACCCTTCGTTGATATATTTACAAAAACTAGTTGGACCATTTTTATCTCCTAATTACTTGAACATGAACCCCTTGACGTGTAGACGTGTGTTGTATGATGTATTGTGTTGATCTTACGTTCTTATGAGTTGAGAAATACATGTGGCTTGCTGATTTGATCCCCAATGCATCCGTATTTGTATCACACACTAATCTAGACTCATAATAGTCATTTATCATGCAACTTGTATATAAAAGAAATTCACACTTGCTGCTGTCCTTGTCTTTACTTGCTGTTTCGACCCCGATAAAACCAAAATCTGAACTTGAGCCCTGAATATGAAATGTAGCCCTAAGTGTCTAGTTATCAATAACATCCAGAATTTTCGAATTCCGAGTTACGGTCTAGGAGATATCGTAGTTTTACTGCTGCTATGTCGGTAGTCGCAGATTCATAAAAACTGCTACACCTCTTTGGTTTATAATTATTTTAACTATGCTACCAGTAACTAAATGACTTAAAATTTTTTATGCTGATACTGGACACCCTAGAGAAAATTTCCTAATTTTCTCAGAATTAATTAATCAAGGTTAAACCCTGTTTCATATGTATAAACTCAGTTTTACAAATTCTGGTTGAACACAAATGCTGTATAGTTTGCAGTTTTGACACATGTTACCACAACTTTTATGTACCTTAATTATATGCATTGAAACCCGGCAGGAGTCTAGTTTCTAAACCTTCTGACGAATCCACATTTACTATCTTGTAGCAACGGAAATCACAATTTTGGTACAGTAACGTCATGCTGTCCAGAATTGAGATTTTCGTTGTTGTTTTGACCCTCGAATATGTATCCTACTTAATCTAGACTTGTTCCATATTCTTAATTATGTTTACTTGACTTGTATCGCACACTTTCATGCTTGCTTGACGATAAAAATAAATAATAAGCCGGGGTTTAAGGGAAAGATCATAGTAGTGGACAATATAGGTAAGTGTACTCGGAAGGGGGCCCGTGTTTCTCAATACTTGGTTCATGAACTTGTTGTATCTTGATGGATTCATGGAGCCATTACTTGGCTCATGAACTTGTTGGATTCTTGAACCCACTGTGTGGTTCTTGAACTTAGTGGATTCACGAACTTGTTATTTATTTTTCGATTCATGAACCATGCTTGCTTGATACTTGATGCCTGAGTACACCGGCCTATAAAATCCACCACTAGACCTAAAGAAAATTGCATTGACTGTAGCAACCATATGATAAAAGGATGGCACATGAAGTGCTACCTAGATAGTGATAACTACAAGACTTGATACATGATACTCGAACATGATATATGCTTACTTGATACTTGATTACATGATACATGAGACTTGATACTTGGACATAATACTTGACACCTGCTACTTGATACTTTTACTTGACAACTTGACACTTGAGACTTGTTACTTATCACTTAATGCTTGATACCATTACATGCTCACTAGCCACTTGTTCTACTACTAGTATTTGTTACCCATTCTTATCACTCGAGTTGTCTTTCTTGCTAGCTAATTTCTTGAATCCCCATTACTTGTTACATCCCTATTACATTCTTGACTCCAAATCTTGTTCCATACTTCTTGTACTTGTTTTACTATTTGCAGTCCTAACTTGCACTAAGAGCGTTTATCTTGTTTTCCATATTTTTTTCCCTTTTTATATTTATATATACAGACTTTGGAGACGAGTCGCCTGCTGGAATTGGTGAGCAAACGTTTTAGGCTTCGCTTGGGAAAACTGGTTTAATTATTTTCTTGTATTTGAGTTATTTATAATTGTTGCTACTTGAAGCTTGTAACGGGCTTATGTTCCTGAGTTTTATCTTTTGTTTCAGATTTGAAAACTATTGGGATATTATTATTTTGTTTCAATTTTTTTCTGTTGTTTAATAAATTATTCATGCATGCGTGGTTGTGTACATTTTGGTATATTCTTGTTATGATGCTGAGTCGATCCTACAGCTCATGAATGATGAAAATCATTCACTGGGCTTTGTTACGCCCTCGTATTCCATATTTTTGGAAAGCGGGGCGTGACAAAGCTGGGCCACAAAATTTCCGACTGCCACAGCAAGGACAACAACCGTGCTAGAACTGGACAGACAAAAGGGAATGAAAATCCCTTGCACACATAACTGAGAACTTGTCCACCGGTCTCTCTGACCTGGACCTATGTGCTGTTGTATCAGAGGTGAATCTGGTGGGGAGCAATTCTCATGAGTGGTGGTACGACATTGGGGCCACCAAGCACATCTGCTCGGACAAGGAAATGTTCAGTTCATACCAGAAGTGCAACAAGGATGAACAGTTATTCATGGGGAATTCTTCCACCTCCAAAATTACAGGAACAGGGAAGATAGTGCTGAAGATGACTTCAGGCAAGGAACTAACACTAACAAATGTGTTGCACGTTCCAGATATTAGAAAGAACTTGGTATCAGGACCTTTTCTAAGCAAGAATGGATTTATGGTTGTTCTTGCTTCTGATAATTTTGTATTGTCTAAGAATATGGTGTACTTAGGTAAAGGATATGTAAAGGATGGACTGTTCAAATTTAATGTAATGACAATCATCCCTAAATCTATTGTTCCTATTGTTCCCAAAGTTAATAAAATTACTCCTGTTGCTTATGTTGTTGAGTCTTCTTCTGTTTGGCATGAAAGACTAGGCCATGTTAATTTCAATTCAATGCGTAGATTAATTAACATGAATTTGCTATCAAAATTTAAGCTAGACAACTGCGGAAATGTGAAGTTTGCACAGAGGCCAAACTCACTAAAACTTCATCACATTCTGTAGAAAGAAACATAGAAATGCTAGGTCTAATTCACACGGATCTGTGTTATTTAAAATACGTGCATACCAGAGACGGCAAAAAGTACTTTGTGACATTCATAGACGATTGCACAAAATTCTGTTATGTATACTTGTTACATAGCAAAAATGAGGTTTTGAATAAATTCAAGAAATATAAGCTTGAGGTTGAGAATCAACTTGGCAAAATGATTAAAATCGTTAGGAGTGATAGAGGAGGGGACCATTTAATATGTTCTGCTCTAAACATGGAATAGTTCATCAGACAACTGCTCCTTACTCACCTGAATCAAACGGTACTGCCGAGCGCAAGAACCGAACTCTAAAGGAGATGATGAATGCCTTGTTGTTGAATTCTGGGTTATCCCAAAACATGTGGGGGGAAGCGTTGTTGACTACCAACTACATTCTCAATAAAATAGCTCACAAGAAAACTGGCAAGACACCATACGAACTGTGGAAAGGTAATGTACCTTCGTATAAATACCTCAAAGTGTGGGGGTGTCTAGCAAAAATGGCAGTACCTAATCCAAAACTGGTCACAATAGGACCTAAGACTATTGATTGCATATTCATAGGCTATACACACAACAGTAGTGCATATCGGTTCTAGGTATATAAATCAGATATACCGGACATTCATGTGAATACAATAATGAAATCAAGGAATGCTTCCTTCTTTGAACACGTGTTTCCGTGCAAGGATGCTACGCATCCCAAACGTATCCGTGAATAAGGGGATGCAAGCACTTCGGTTGATGAACCAGGATATGATAATGATGAGCATAGACGAAGTAAACGGGCTAGAACATCAAAGTCATTTGGTCCTGACTTTGTAACGGCCTTTCTGTTAGAAAATGATTATTCATTTGCGCCGCCGATGGTTCGTTGCGCAACAGAAAAACCAGTTGTCTTGTCGGAGTGGGGTGACCCAGAACATTCAAAGAAGTCATGTCTACGCCTGATGCTCCTATGTGGAAGGAAGCAAAAAAAAGTGAAATAGAATGCAAAATCAAACATGGGAGTTGGTCGATTTGCCTTCTAGGTGTAAAGCTTTAGGAAGTACCATAACGGAATAGAAGCCAGTGTCAACACCTCTTTGGGGGGTTCTCTGTGTTGACCATAAACCCAAGGGGGTAAACTGCATGGACTTACAAATATAGGGGGGTTCTACATTTTACCCTTTTATGTATGGGTTAATGCTACACCTACTACCAAATCTACTACTTTTCTCTTTACTATCTTAGGTGGCACACTACTATTGGATGTCTCTGCCACCTACTCTACAATAATCTCCACTAATAGTGTACTACCTAAGATGGTAAAGAGAAAAGTAGTAGATTTGGTAGTAGGTGTAGCATTACCCTTTATGTATTATATATTTGTACAAAATGTTAACCTTGTACAAAGAGTTTGTAATCATTTTTATGTATTGACAACCTTGAGCTACTTTTTGTAGTTTTAAAAGAGATGCATTGTACGCACTTTACATGTTCTACGATACGCATAAGTTGAAAAAAATCTCTCCAGAAAGTTGGTTAGTTTGGTTGTATGCAACACGAGGTAATTTTTAGAATTCAAAGTTTTCCTTGTAAGATAAGGAATTTAGCTATTCATTTTCATGTTGGTTTGTAATAGACACTGGAACAAAAAAACCCTTGTTTGACAAAATTTATAATAAAGTAAAGAAAGAAAACTAAAAATTAATTAAAAAAATCAAAATTTAGATCTAACCATGAGGAAGTGATAGAGAGGTGAGAAATGTATGTATATCCTAGTTTATAGTGATCTTCCTCTGAAATTAGAGCTTTTTGAGCAAAAAAAGGAGATCCTCCAAACTTTTAGGTCACCCAAGCGTGATGATATCATATTTGGAATTGATGAATTTTAAACGTGTAAACAAAAATCCCAATATTGTTTTTTAGTTATCCAGTGGCCTCAAACTAAATCTATCGTGTGGGCATTAGGGATAAGTTGTTTGTTATATATATTATTTATATCTCTATTTATATTTGTTTTTATAAATCTCCAGCCCTCTATGAAGCAAATGGACATCAGTAGGTTCTAATGATGTCATCATCGAAGGTGGATCATTCAAATGCACACCGAATAGGTATGAAATGCAAGGAAATAGACACTCGACAGTAAAAGAAAAAGAACAACAATGGGCAAACTGAAATGAAAACAATAACTGTACCATCAAAAAAATGATGACGGTGACTTATAATCCAGGATGTAAACACGAACTTAAAGGACGACAATAACTTTAAACTCAACACAAGCCAACGACTTGCAATTAAGGAGGTGACATAGGATAAATGAAGTGGCACAATCTGGGCTATCTGATCTTTTCTGGACCCTCCCTCCTGTGATCATCAAGCCAGCTACAGTCCAATGGGCCACAGCCAGCTCAGGCCAATGGACAAACAGGTCCAACCCAACCCGCTAGGGCTCCAGACCCGTTTACCTCTGCCTATAAATACCCAACCCCCTCCTTACTTTGGCAGGTAATCAATCTTTCCCCACCTGAACCTTAACTGTCCAGTCTATTTTCCAGTGACTGTTCGTCGGAGGGAAATCGCAGGGACTTCTCCCGGTGTTTCTAGATAGTGTGCAGGTACAGAAGATCCGAGCCGAGCCGAGCTACTACATCCGAGCCGAGCACCCAGCATCTACCTCTCCGCTTCTACTTCCGAACCGCTCCCGCTCCCCGGGGTCGGACCGATGCCAGTACTATGGTTTCCCTCTCACAAATTACAAGAACTCACACCTGCTGCCCCCATACCCCAAAAACAAACAGCATCAGGTTGGCACCGTCGATGGAAACTTTCTCTTGGTACTGTCGCCAGACCGAGCCCGACCAGGAACGTCACCTCGTGTCCGAGCTCCTCCTTGGCTCCCAAAGCCAGAAGGGCTGTCACCTCGGCGAGACATCCAGACCCTCCACATTCCAGCCGCGCGGATGCCCATGGTTCTAACCAACCTCAGGTAAACGGCGCGGTCAGACCTTCGAATGCGACTGACCTACGCCGCGTCATCTCAGATCGGCAGGCCAGCCGGACTAGGAGAGAGGCCGCTTCCAACTCGGCCTCGAACCATCACCGACGGTCGTCCTAGGTGCGCGATCCAGAACAAAGCCGCTCGCCCCGTGGACCTACTGGGCAAGCCCACATCATAAGGATCGAGTTCCAAAATTTCTGGGATGAGATCCTCAGAGCCATCCGAGGCGGCCAGACCACCGAGGTCCACAACAGCTCCGACCCACGGTTTGGAGCATGAGGCGGCGAATCCCGCGGATCGGCCCGCCCCCAGGAACAGGTAGACACCGTCCTTCGCCGTTTGGAGGAGATCGAAAACCGCCTTGCCCATCTAGGTGAGGGCAGAGCAGTACCCGATCGCGGTCATAGGTAGATTGGACCCCCTTTCTCCCCCCCAAATCCTAGAAGCCGAGATCCCTCAGAATTTCAGGCCTCCTCAATTCGAGACCTACAATGGCGAGGGCGATCCCGCTGATCACATGGAGGGATTTAAGATCCTCATGATGATTCATAGCAATGCGGATCCCCTCCTCTACCGTGCCTTCCCTGCTACCCTTTGCGGTCCAGCTCGGGAATGGTTCTCCAAACTTACCTCTGACTCGGTCTTCTCTTTCGAACAACTAGAGGCGGGCTTCCTAGTCCACTTCGTGACCAGCAGGAAGGTCGAGAAGACGAGCTCTTCCCTTATGGACCTCAAACAGAAGGAGGGAGAATCCCTCCGTGAGTACGTTCAGTGATTCACCACCGAAGCGAGGCCAATTTCCTCCCTCGATGCAGGGGTTGCCTCCGCAGCCTTCCGACACATTGTCTGCCACAGCCAGCTCAAGGCTTCCTTAGCCAAGAAGCCACCTGTGGACTTCCCTGACCTACTCAATAGGGTCGAGAAGTATATTCAGGCTGAGGAGGCCCTCAATCTCGAGGGCACCAATGAAGCCACTGCTAAGGGGAAGCGTAGGGTCGATGATGTTGAACCCTTCAAGAGACCCGTGAAAGAAACCACTAGCCCCAAGAGGGTCCCCCGATCCTTCGATTCAAAAGGTATACGCCCCTGACTCAGAACGTATCGGCAATTCTAATGGAGATCGAGGAAAAGGGGATCGTCCGATTCCCTCCCCGACCAAGCAACAATGGCAAGAAACGAGACCAGAGGTTCTACTGCCGCTTCCACCTAGACACCAGGCACGATATAGATCATTACCGAGCCCTCAAGGATGAGATCGAAGCCTTCATCCAACGAGGTTACCTGAGGAAATTCGCCTGGGCCAATCCCAAAGATCGAAGAGAGTCGAGGAGCCCAAGGCCTTTGCCTCCTCCCCGGATAACCAATCGGCGGCCCGAGCGAGACCCAGAACCTGAGGAAACAGGGGGACCCGACTATCCTGTACTGTGTCCACGGTGGACCCATGGGATGGGAATCTAATACTTCTCGCAAAGCCTTTATCCAAGAGGTCAACTCTGTTCTAGACCATCCCTCCCCTCGGGTCCAGCAGTGGGCAGTTTCCTTCTCAGGAGAAGACCTCGAAGGCGTCCGGCTTCTGTACTGCGACGCACTCGTCATCAGCCTTGTAATGGCCAACTTTGAGGTCTGCCAAATCCTGGTGAATAGCGACAACTCGGTTAATATCCTTCTCTTAAAAGCATTTGAGAACCTCAAACTCCCCCGAGAAAAGCTGAAGCCAGCCGGTTACACCCTTGATGGATTTTCGGGCATCCCAGTACAAATTGAGGGGATCATGATGCTAGACGTAACTGCAGGCACGACCCCTATCCTCCGAATCGAGTCGATGGATTTCATGGTCGTCAACGTCAAGGCGGCCGACAACGCCATCCTCGACCGACCCGGGCTCTGTTAGTTCCAGGCCGTCCCCTCAGCCTACCATCTGAAACTGAAGTTCCCCACTGACCTCGGGGTCGGGGTCGTCCGGGGCAATCAGGAGTCGGCACGATCGTGCTACATGACCACGGTAGGGGCGGGGTATTCCCCCTCGATGCTGTTGAACTCCCGCCTGAAAGGAGCCAGCCCGAGTCTGGACCTGTGGACGAGTTTGAGGAGGTCTCCTTTGAAGTAGAAGACAAGTCCAAATGGTTCTGCGTGAGCAGAACCCTTTCTGTCGACCTGAAGCCAGGTCTGATTGATTGCGTCCGCCGAAATATCGACCTCTTTGCTTGGACACCGTCCGACATGATCGGGATTTCCGAAGACTTAATCATGCACCAGCTAAGCGTCGCCCCAGGCTCCAAACCGATCCAGCAGAAGCGCCGCAAGTTCTCCCCAGAAAGGCAACAGGTAGTAAGAGTGGAGGTGGATAAACTGATGTTCGCCCGGTTCATCCAAGAAGTCAGCTACCCCGAGTGGCTGGCTAATGTCGTAATGGTGAAAAAGGCTAGCAGAACCTGGAGGATCTGCATTGATTTTACCGACTTCAACAAGATGTGCCCCAAGGATCCTTTTCCCCTCCCCAGCATCGACGCTCTGATCGACACAACATCGGGTCACGAGCTCCTAACCTTCATGGATGCCTTTTCGGGCTATAATCAGATCCAGATGTTTTCTTCGGACATCACCAAAACGTCCTTCATTACCGACCAGGGCCTTTACTGCTACCGGGTCATGCCCTTCGGGCTCAAGACCGCCGGGGCCACCTACAAGAGGCTTGTCAACAAAGTCTTTAAAGATCAGATTGGTCGGAACAAGGAGGTATACATCGATGACATACTTGTCAAAAGCCGACGAGGGCAGGATCATGTTGCCGACCTCAAGGAAGCCTTTGACGTCCTCCGGTCTCACAACATGATGCTCAACCCCTCGAAATGCGCCTTCGGCGTCTCCTCTGGAAAATTCCTGGGGTTCGTCGTTAGCCAGTGCGGCATAGAAGCCAACCCGGAGAAGATCCAGGCCATAATCGACATGGCCCCTCCCATAAACTTCAAGGAGGTTCAGCGGCTTACGGGAAGACTGGCAGCCATCGGCCGCTTCCTCTCCAAATCAGGGGAGAAGTCCCTTCCCTTCTTCAAGGCCCTGTGGGGGGCGAAAGGATTCGAATGGGGCATTTCACAGCAACAGGTGTTCGACCAATTGAAGTCCTACCTCACCAACCCCCCGCTCCTAAGCAAACCCATACCCGGCAAACCCCTCTTCCTATACCTCTCAGCCTCGAAAAGCGCGCTCAGCACCGTGCTCGTCCGAGAAGAAGACAGTGTTCAGAAGCCCCTATACTATGTGAGCAAAGTTTTGCTCTCAGCCGAGACCAGATATGCAAGGATGGAGAAAATGCCGTACACACTGATAATGGCCGTACGGAAGCTCCGTCCCTACTTCCAGACCCACTCTATTTAGGTCTTCACAGACCAGCCTCTGAAGACCGTCCTCCACAAACCCGAGAACTCTGGTCGCTTTGTCAAGTGGTCGATCGAGCTGAGCCAATACGACATCAGCTACCAGCCCAGGACGACCATCAAAGGGCAGGCCCTCGCTGAATTCATCACGGAATGCACTATTTTCGAGCCGTCTGACATCCAGGAAACCAACCCGATGTGGGAGGTTTATGTCAACGGCTCGTCTTGCGAGGGAGGGAGCAGAGCAGGCGTCATTTTGAAGGGTCCCAATAACTTCGTCCTCTAGTATTCTCTCCTTCTGAATTTCCCGACTTCAAACAACGAAGTAGAATATGAAGCTATGATCGCTGGGCTCACCCTAGCACACAAGGCCAGATCCAGACACATCAAGGCCTTTAGCGACTCCCAGCTCGTAGTCAACCAGATCACTGGGGAGTACGAGGCTCGTGACGCTCGAATGGTGCAGTACCTAGCGATAGTCCATCGCCTCTTGGTATCCTTCGACCACCACTCGGTGGAACGGATCCCCAGGGAACAGAACGCCCAGGCAGATTTGTTGTCCAAGCTCACCTCGTCATACTTCGAAGGGCTCGACCGCACCGTTCTGATCAAAGTCCTTCTCAAGCCCAGCATCGAGCTCCCTGCATCCTCTTGCCTCACCACAGATCTCCAACCAGACAACTGGACGATGCCCATTCGAAAATTCCTCTCGGATGGCGAGCTTCCTCAAAACCGGGCCAAGGCAACGGAGCTCGTCACTCTATGCCGACCCCTAAGCCTCGACACCTAACGGTGAACTCGAGCACATGGGTAGCTTTCTCAAGCTAAGGAAACGGAGCTCGCCACTCTACGCCGACCCTTAAGCCGCGACACCTAACAGTGAACTTGAGCACATGGGTAGCTTTCTCAAGCTAAGGCAATGGAGCTGCCGCTCTACACCAACCCTTAAGCCTCGACACCGAACGGTGATCTCGAGCAACTGGGTAGATTTCTCAAGCTAAGGCAACGGAGCTCGTCGCTCTACGCCGACCATTAAGCCTCGACATCGAACGGTGAACTCGAGCACATAGGTAGCTTTCTCAAGTTAAGGCAACGGAGCTCGCCGCTCTATGCCAACCCTTAAGCCTCGACACCGAACGGTGATCTCGAGCAACTGGGTAGCTTTCTCAAGCTAAGACAACTGAGCTCGTCGCTCTACGCTGACCCTTAAGCCTCGACACCGAACGGTGAACTCGAGTGCATGGGTAACTTTCTCTGGAGCTCAATGCTCGGTGCCGTCCCAAATAACAGTAAGGGGTGTACTCCTGGTAGGAATATCATTCATCAAGTCAAATCTTTATAGAGGGTAAAAAGATATGCAGCGGCCTTAAGTCATTCTGTGTACAATCGTTACTGCCATTTTCTATGCAACCTTTTTGGGCCGAACCCCAAGCCTCGGCACCACGCGGCCCTCGCGGGCATGGGATGGCCTTCAACCCCCATATCCTCGTGACTGGGCTCAGACTCCGAGTACCAAAGACGGTTCCATCGAGACAGTCAGTCTCAAACCTTCTGTAGGGATGTGAGCTAGCCCCTTACAAAAAAAAATTCATTAAGATTTAGAGCGCTCGCCATCGACGAGCGCCACGAACCCCGAACCGGTGATCGAACCACCTCTCACTCGCTGGAAACTTGGGATAAACAGCACTTGTAGCCTTTACCCCAAATTGTCAGAGGGTGGTAGGAGAGCCACCGACCCAGGGCTCTCGACCCAGAAGATCATTCAGAACACTCGCCTTCGGCAAGCTCCCCGAGCCCCCTATCTGGGATTAACCCTCCTCTCACCCCTTGGCAACTCGAGATAAACAACGCTCGTAGCTGCTACCCCAAATTGTCAGAGGGTCAGGAGAGACACCGTTCTAGGACTCCCAAGCAAAAATTTCTGTTATGGCATTCGCCTTCGGCGAGCACCCCGAGCATCGTCTCCGGCATCGACCCCTCTTTCACCCGCTGGCAACTTAGGATAAACAGCGCTCATAACCGTTACCCCAAATTGTCAGATGGTGGAAGGAAAGCCACCGGCGACGACAACTCACGATGAAGTGAGGAGAATTCTGGTGATGGGGGGAGGATTATATAGCCCCCAGAGTAACCGCATTTAATACATGGGGAGTCGAATCGTCGGAAGGTGAAACGTCCCCCATTAATGGTGTGGAAAGGCAAAACGTCCCCCAGTAATGGTGTTGGAAGGCGAAACGTCCTTTATTGAAGGACTCTCAGGATTCCTCTCCCTCGCCGTCACCCTGTCGCTCGGGTACGATCACCGGCCCAGCCATCGTGGTCCCGTCACCAGAAAGCGGAAGCCCCCAATCCCTCAGAGACCGGAAGAGCCAGGCGCCGGACCTGGACCGAGCCTTCCTCGACCCCGCATCATCACCTCTCAGTGAGATTTCTCCACCTCACAAGTCTCTGACCATCAGCTCGGCCCCAAAACCAAGCGAGGGCCCAAACTCAAGCCCTCAACATTTTCTTAAAAACAAATTCAGAGGGGTCGAAAAGCTTATTCTTTTTTATAACGCCCTGGAGGGCCACAATACAATAAGATTTATTACAAAAACTATCACCTCGACCTAAACTATCCTCAGAACCCCTCCGGGCTCACGCGGGTTAGCTCAAATCCCACCGAGCGACTCGGTTCCGCAGCCTACCTTACAGAACCCCTAGGATCGACCAAGGAAGACACGCCGGCTATAGAGCTCTGAGCATCGCTCGGCCTCACGTATTCCAACTGCCAAATTGGGGACGGCCCACACCGCGAGGAGCGCCCAACCACTGAGGGGACCGACCTCCCCAACATCGTCTTATAACGCTGGATTTCGATCTCTTTCTCCATAATAACCTCACGGAGAAGCGATTCCGAGGTAGGCCTCAGCACCGAGGCACTGGACATGGAAAATCTGAGGCCCGTAACTCCGAGGTCGCGGTCGGCTATCGCCTTCTTCAATTGAGCCGATTCTGCGGTCAGTTCCTTCGACTTGTTTCGAAAATGGTGGAAAGCGGCGTCGTGATCACGGGCTTCCTTCCGATATTGGTCAAGGATGGACTCCAATACCCTAATCTTGCTTCGAAGCCATGTCACCTCAGACCGTCGAGGATCAGCCTCGGCGAGGGAGGCCAACATCTGATAGAAGCAAAATAAAAGATCATTTCGAGGCCATAAATTCACAATAAACAATCTCGAAACATTACACAAGTCAAAAAAGGTTGGACACGCTCAGATGGTCAACCCAAAATCAAGGCAAAAGTCGAGGTTAAAACACTTGGCCAACCAAAAATTCTTTGCCATAAATTAGAATATGTTTACAAAATGCTGCGGTGGCCAGTCCGCCTTCGGCAAATACAACATCAAAAACAAGAAGAAAAGAAAAGAGCAACTACGGCGTAGGGTCAACCTCTCCCTCGGGTCCGATGGAGGCCACGAGGTCGACAACAGGCTCAGCACCGGCCCCTCCGGCTCCATCTTCCCCTTCACCAAGCACATCGCCCCTAGGGGTCCTCGGCGGCCCCTCGATCACCATGTCGTAGTCGAAGCCCGTCAGGTCCAGGGTCGGGTAGAAGTGCCTCACATGGCTCAGCGCCTTGTCGTACACCTCATTCTGAGCCTCGATGATTATGTCCTGGACCTTCAAGGTCAACACCCCCTTCTCCACTTTGAACGCCTTCTTCAGCTCTGCCTCCTTCTTCACCCCATCATCGGCCATCGAGGCCAGGTCGGCCTTCAGGGCCTGCTCTCGCTTCATCGAAGCATCCAGGGCGGTCTTCAAGTCCATCATCTCACGTTTGTAGCGATTGGTCTGGCTCCGTTCATACTTCAGCTCCAGCTTATGGATCCACATCACCTGATTGCCAGACATGCAAGCCTACAGCCGAGGTAAAAACACTTGAATAAAAACAAAGTTCTAAGGGACAAATACGGAAGAATGAAATGCAAGGCCTCAGAATTTACCTACACGCTTGCCTGAGCCCACCTCATGTAGGCTGACTCAAAGGTATCGGCACCCATACTCTGCCGATCCCGAGGCGTGGCCATCTTGTCCACGAACTCCATGGAGATGGGACCCTCAGTCATAGTGTCCCCCTGACGGATGGCCCAATTGGGAGCCCAGGGCTAGAGCCCCTCTTCCCCAACCATAGCCTTGGCATTGGCGCGAAGGGGCGGGACACCCCCTTGCACGACCTCCGACACCTTGGAGGCTTTAGAGCTCAGCACGAGGGCTGTCTCCTTCAATTGAATTGTCTTCGGCCTCTTTGCCTTCAGCTCGGACGGAGCCTCGGAAGCTACCTTGGAAGGGCCACCGCCTGCTTCCCCTTCTCGGACTGCTCCGCCTTTTGCTTTTTCAGGGCGAGCTTCCTCTCCTTGATCGCTTCGAGGTCCATCTCTGCAAAAAAGTGCATTAACAAACGATGAGCACAAAAGAGAATAACAAAAAGAAAAACGAATGAAAAACATACGGGGAGGGGGCGGGGCTCGGTTCGGCTCGGACCATGTGACTCTCCGTCACTTTCGGCCAACTTATGTTATGGCTCTTGCGGAGATGCTCCACGAAGGCCCATTCCTCGGCCAAAAGATCACCCTTCTTGGGTCCCTTGAAATTCGGCTTGTAGAAGTTCCACTTCATCGGGATATCCCATTGCTCCTTACTCCGGATGACGAAGTACTTCCTTTTCCATTCCTTTATCGAGTCGGGGTGGCCATGGACGACCTTACCCCCGCTCCGAGGCGAGACATAATAGATCCCCTCGAACTCTCATGACGAGCTGACCCCCAGCATGGCTCGGAAAATGCGCAGCCTCAGTGGCACCTTCCTCTCTTCGCATAACAAGATTAAGCTCACCATTTGCTTCCAAGAGTTCAGCCGAACTGCATCGGACACAACGAAGACCAATTTAGAACTTCACGGATGAAAGGATGGATGGGTAGACTCAGCCTCGAGGAGAATGCATCTGTAGGGAAGATGCAGTACAAGGGTGCCAGAGGGTTGGTGGGCCTCAGACCAGTGCTAGGGACCATCAGCTCAAACTCTCTCCCGATGAAGTAGCTTGCATGGATCATCGAGAGGTCCTCCCCCTTCAAAACTGATGGAGTACCGTCCATCTTAATCCTCACCCGACTCGGCGATGAGGGCTGTACCCCATAAAAGGACCAAATCCCTGATGTCATCTCGGTACTTCCTGATCGACCTAGGCTGCGGCAGGAAGGGGACTCCTAACTGCCGAGGAGCAACTATCCTATCCGTACTGCTTGGCATAGTCCACTTCACCCTCTTCTTTCGGACCTTAGGAGCCTTCTCGGGCGACGGGGTCGCCAACGGCTCAAGGGCGGGGGCCCTCGAGGGGGAGCCCGTTCCTTCGGCCTGATCACCCTCAGTTCTGGCCTCTTCGGCAGGCGGCACCCCCTCGGCAAGGGACCCCTCGGGAGATTCCTCCTCTTCGTCCTCTTCATCAGTATCCTCCTCACCCGAGTTGCTGCTCTCCACCACAAACGGCTTGCAGGCGCGCAGCGGCTCAATGGCAAGCACTTCATCTTCCGTGTCCCAAGAAGATGAAGGATCCGAAGGAGTTGAAGAATCCAATAGGCCCGTATGAACAACACTATCGGAAGTAGAGGCGGAGGAGCTGGACTGAGCCCTAAACATGATAAAAGTTCTAACCTGAGTAAAGCTTAAACGGAAGATCGCCGGAAATTTCGTCGACGGTGACAGAGAACTAGAGAGAGAAGCTCTGGATTCTAGAGAGAGAGAGTAAAAGTGAGAATTGAGAAAGGGAAAGTAGGTTGTGCCTATATAGAGGATTTACTGTGACTCCTAGATTCTGGCAAAAAACGGTTGATGTGACTCCTCAATTCTCGCAAAAGGGGTAGCTTCCACAAAGCCAAGTCTCTTGGGCTCACTCGTCTTGCTGACCCCAATAAGCCTCGACGGTCGACCTAGATCTCGAGCACAGGGGTAGCTTCCACAAGCCAAGTCTCTTGGGCGCGCTCATCTTGCCGACCCACATAAGCCTCGACAGTCGACCTAGATCTCGAGCACAGAGGTAGCTTCCACAAGCCAAGTCACTTGGGCTCGCTTGTCTTACCGACCCCTATAAGCCTCGACGGTCAACCTAAATCTCGAGCACAGGGGTAGCTTTCACAAGCCAAGTAACTTGGGCTCTCCACTACTTGCCGACCCACATAAGCCTCGACGGTCGACCTAGATCTCGAGCACAGAGGTAGCTTTCACAAGCCAAGTCACTTGGGCTCGCTCGTCCTACTGACCCCCATAAGTCTCAACGGTCGACATATATCTCGAGCACAGGGATAGCTTCCACAAGGCCAGGTCTCTTGGGCTCGCTCGTCTTGTCGACCCCCATAAGCCTCGACAGTCGACCTAAATCTCGAGCACAGGGGTAGCTTCCACAAGCCAAGTCACTTGGGCTCGCTCGTCTTGTCGACCCCCATAAGCCTCGACGGTCGACCTTGATCTCGAGCACAGCGGTAGCTTCCACAAGCCAAGTCACTTGGGCTCGCTCGTCTTACCGACCCCCATAAGCCTCGACGGTCGACCTAGATCTCGAGCACAGGGGTAGCTTCCACAAGCCAAGTAACTTGGGCTCGCCACTCTTTGCTGACCCCCCATAAGCCTCGACGGTCGACCTAGATCTCGAGCACAGGGGTAGCTTCCACAAGCCAAGTCACTTGGGCTCGCTCATCTTACCGACCCCCATAAGCCTCAACAGTCGACCAATATCTTGACCATAGGGGTAGCTTCCACAAAGCCAAGTCTCTTGGGCTCACTCGTCTTGCCGACCCCAATAAGCTTCGACGGTCGACCTAGATCTCGAGCACAGGAGTAGCTTCCACAAGCCGAGTCACTTAGGCTCGCTCGTCTTGCTGACCCCCATAAGCCTCGACGGTTGACCTAGATCTCGAGCACAGAGGTAGCTTCCACAAGCCAAGTCACTTGGGCTCGATCGTCTTACCGACCTCCATAAGCCTCGACGGTCGACCTATATCTCGAGCACAGGGGTAGCTTCCACAAAGCCAAGTCTCTTGGGCTCACTCGTCTTGCCGACCCCCATAAGCCTCGACGGTCGACCTAGATCTCGAGCACAGGGGTAGCTTCCACAAGCCAAGTCACTTGGGCCCGCTCGTCTTGCCTATTTCCCCATAAGCCTCGACGGTCGACCTAGACCTCGAGCACAGGGGTAGCTTCCACATGCCAAGTCACTTGGGCTCGCTCGTCTTACCGACCCCCATAAGCATCGACGGTCGACCAAGATCTCGAGCACAGGGGTAGCTTCTACAAGCCAAGTCACTTGGGCTCGCTCGTCTTACCGACCCCCATAAGCCTTGACGATCGACCTATATCTCGAGCACAGAGGTAGCTTCCACAAAGCCAAGTCTCTTGAGCTCGCTCGTCTTGCCGACCCCCATAAGCCTCGACGGTCGACCTAGATCTCGAGCACAAAGGTAGCTTCCACAAACCGGAACTCCTTGGCTCGACACTCCGAGCCAACCCCATTCAGCATTATGGACGAAGGGGATCACCAAGACATGTTCAAAAATGCTCGACAGCAGACCCCCATGCTCGGCTACCGAGGCCCTTATGCTCGGCCACGGGGGACCCTAACCAGCCCGATGCCGACCCTAACCAACCCAAGCTATAGGAACTCTCTTCCCGGTCTTCTTCATGGAACCCGACTACTCCTCCACGACTGACCAGGCACAGCCCCGCAGGAGTGGGGGGCTTGTGACATAAGATAAATGAAGTGGCACAATCTGGGCCTTCTGATCTCCTCTGGACCCTCCCCCCTGTGATCATCAAGTTAGCTACAGTCCAATGGGCCACAGCCAGCTCCGGCCCATGGGCAAACGGGTCCAACCCGGCCCGTTAGGGCTCCAGACCCGTTTATCCCTGCCTATAAATACCCAAACCCCTCCTCACTTTGGCAGGTAATCAGTCTTTCCCCACCTGAACCCTAATTGCCCAGTCTTTTTTTCAGTAACTGACTAGATTGTCGGAGGGCCTGTCACCGGGACTTCTCCCTGTGTTTCTAGGCAGTGTGCAGGTACAGAAGATTTGAGCCGAGCCGAGCTACTACATTCGAGCCGAGCACCCAGCATCTACCTCTCCGCTCCTACTTCCGAGCCGCTCCCGCTCCCCGAGGTCGGACCGACGCCAGTACTACGGTTTCCCTCTCACAAATTACAAAAACTCACACTTGCTGCCCCCACACCCCAAAAACAAACAGCATCAGGAGGTATACTTGCAATTAAGGAGGTATACGAGTCGCATAATATGGTCGTAAATATCAATTAGATATTTGTTCTGTGTTTGTCTATAACAAAATTGCAATATAAGCAACTCCACACAATTCAGCAATGCAGCAAGCATTGCCAAAAAAACAGAAACATAATCAGCTTACAAACCGCTTCAGAAAGTTATTGCACTAATGTCATGGCTCCTTATGGCTTTTGTCAGATTAGCAACAGAATCCGTCCAACCTAAACGATACTATACATCAGCATTGTCAAAGATTTATCCCATCTCTAACACTGTTTTCCCCTTGCCAACAAACTGTACATGTACAAACAAACAACCACCTTCTCTGTACAAACTCTAAGAAGGAAAGGTTGGGCAAAACAAAAACTACTTTTGAAACAAGTATTGAAACATAAGAACAAGCAGCAAGCAGCAAAAGAAAACCGCCCAAACCATAACGATACGATAAGCTCGTTTAGTCAGTCAAGGTCAGATTCCATCAGCGCACGATTTTCTACAAGAGTTTCTGCAGATTGTCTCTGTCCCGGCTGTAGTACATAAAATTAGGGGCAGTAGCTTCAGTTCATCTTGTAGGCCCAGCCATGATCACTCAGGAACGATCAGACTGCCTCTTTGATGGCCAGATTTGGCACCAGCTGATGCCTTTCAAGAGGCTCTCTCGTAATTGGGTCAAAGTTTCCCACCTGCAAAGGTTGTTGACAACATTGAGGATGTTTGGAAACCACATTGCACAGCATGATTCCAAAAAATAGAACAATCATTCCCAACAATTGTGGTTGCAGTTGTTTGTTAGGATGCAAGTATACTAAAATCTTCTCTCTCTAAACTCTTATTTTAAATCTTCCAATCAAAATTTTATATTCAGTATGTAGCATTCATTTACCATTAAGATGTATAACTTTGTTGAATTTCACATTACTGATATGCTAATAGCTGCAAGTTAAAATCCATAAATTGCAATACATCTTCTCTTTTGCAAATACAGTTGCAGCAAACCAGAACCTGCAAGCTTGCAAGACTACTCAATCACCACATCTGTGTGCAACTATGAGCAACCAAACCACCACCCTAAACTGAACTAACAGTAGACCGTCTTCCAATGCCACCGACATGGAAAATACAATGTAACAAGGCAATGTTTGATATTGTTTTTGAAAAGCCAAAAGCACTGTAAATCTAAATACACTTGGGCAATGCCACCTTCGTAAATGCAACTCAAAAGTAGGTTGCAACCATTTGCAAAGGGGAGGTGACTTGTAGCCTCCAACTTGAAGTTGTTTTGGGTGCAAGGGAGATTGGATGGTGAAATTTTGACCTGCCTAGCACTTGCAGCCATATTTGCACAACCTGCCCCAGGTTGCAAGGTAACTAGGTTACAACTGTAGTTGCAAGTAGCCAAGTAGTTGGAATGCAAAACGAGGATACCTAAGGCAGTAAACTGTGTTGGCCCAAAACATGGTTCAAAAACTCATGATTCAGTGCCGTCCTTCTACCTTTGGTGTCAATTTCAGCATTCTGAACATACCGACCTGTATCGGCTTTTTTGGCTTATTACTCCCAATTTGAAATTTGTATTTTCTTATTGAGTACTTTTATAGTTTCCTATTTTTATACTATATTTTGCACTAAATAATGTTGATAATTTTGTTAAATTAGAATAAGTGGTAATAGTTGCCGACCCCAGCTAGTTGGAAAAAAGGCTTTGTTGTTGTAGAATAAGTGATAATAGTTATTGTGTTTGTTTACAAAAATGTTGTCAATTTTTTTTCTTTTTCTAAGGTATACCACAGAAATAGAAAATTATAGAAGTACACTATTCGAAAATATAAACTTCATGTTATATATATATATACTAGATTTGTCTGTGGCTAGGCACGTCTTTAGAACGATACAACATATGAAAAGCCTGTAAACAGTAAATCAACAATTATGTAGCTGAAGTTTGAATAGTATGACAATAATTAGTTGTAAATAAAAGTCCATGTTTCCATTAGTATATGGTGAAAAATTATTATAAATTGGGGTATAAAAGTCCATGTTTCCATATATATATATATATATATATATATATAGGGAAAAAGGGGTATGAGCAACTTGCTCATTTAGTAATTTGTAAATAAGCAATTGATGATGTGGCATACATGTGATTGGAAAATTATTAAAAGGGTTAGTTGTCCAATGTATCACATGCATGCCACATAATCAATTGCTCATTTACTAAATGAGCAAGTTGCTCATATCCCTTTTACCCATATAAATATATATAGGGTAAAAGGGATATGAGCAACTTGCTCATTTAGTAAATGAGCAATTGATTATGTGGCATGCATGTGATACATTGGACAACTAACCCTTTAAAGACTTATCCAACCACATGTATGCCACATCATCAATTGCTTATTTACTAAATGAGCAGGTTGCTCATACCCCTTTTCCCCATATTGATGCAGTTTGTTTTTGGGAGACGTGTGGATGCACCAGGTGTGAGTTCGGACTCGATTTGTATTGAAGGAGAAAGCTGCTTGTCTACCGACCCTCGGTTGACCGGGCGGTACCTGCGACGGGCTCGGAATGAGGTGGATGTCTGGGCTCGGATCAGAGGGTTCGGATCCGAGGTCTTGTGTACCTGCAGACGGTCCTGAAACACCGGGGTTTATCCCGGTGGCGGACCCTCAGACGATCTAGTTAGTCTCTGTGAGAGAGTAGCAATAACTAGGTGAATTTAAGTGGCAAAAGATTGGTTACTTGAAAAGGTGGGTGAGGGTCTAGTATTTATAGAGAATTCCAACCGGGTTTGGATCCGCTTGGGGGCCGGGTCTGAACCCGAAAGCCCATGGGCCTGACGTGGCAGAAGGCCCAGGGGGTTTAGGGCTGACGTGGCAGTACCAGGAGTGGTATAGGGCTGTCGTGGCAAAGCCCTTGGTGGTATTTGGAGCTGACATGGCGGATCATGGGGCTCCTGTGCTCCTGGGAGAATCTGGTGGCCTAGGTTGTGCCAGGTCATCTTCATTCTACACCAGGATGGGCGGACGGCCCGGAGGGCTGCCGTGGATCGGAGGCTGAGGGCCATCGATGCTCGTCGGATACGAGGTGACCAGTTCTGCGGGGGTGAACTTGAGGTTCGGCGCCGATCCTGTCTGGCTCGAAGCCGAGCCAGATTATTGTTTTTCCTGTTTTTGAGTGAGAGCTGTACTGGGCCCAGGTTGGGCCCCAAGCCATTTTTACCCTACCACACAAGCCCCCCACTCCTGCGGGGGTGCGGGAGCTAGCCGTGGAGGAGTGTTTATGGTTGTAGAAATGGGATAGCGAATCGCTGGGCCTTCATGAGGGGGTTGCCCTGATGTTGGAGTGAGCCTCGAGCCGGTGAGGGTTGATTGCCCTGATGTTAGAGCGAGCCTCGAGCCGGCGAGGGATGGTTGCCCTGATGTTTAGAGCGAGCCTCGAGCTGGCGAGGGTTTAAGGGTCGGCAAGGGTAATGGCGAGCCGTTGACACTTCCTGAGAAGATTACCCTGGTGCTAGACCGGACCTCGAGTTTTCGAGGGATTATGGGTCAGCAAGGGCGATGGCGAGCCGTTGAGTCTTCCGGAGAAGACTACCCTGGTGCTAGACCGGTCCTCGAGCCGGCGAGGGTGATGGCGAGCCGTTGAGCCTTCTTGTGAAGACAACCCTGGTGCTAGACCGAACCTCGAGCTTTCGAGGGATTACGGATCGGCAAGGGTGATGGCGAGCCGTTGAGTCTTCCGGAGAAGATAACCCTTGTGCCAGACCGAACCTCGAGCTTTCGAGGGATTACAAGTCGGCAAGGGTGATGGCGAGCCGTTGAGCCTTCCTGAGAAGACAACCCTGGTGCTGACCGAACCTCGAGTTTTCGAGGGATTATGGGTCGGCAATGGTGATGGCGAGCCGATGAGTCTTCCGGAGAAGATTACCCTGGTGCTAGACCGAACCTTGAGCTTTCGAGGGATTACAAGTCGGCAAGGGTGATGGCGAGCCGTTGAGCCTTCCTGAGAAGACAACCCTGGTGCCAGACCGAACCTCGAGCTTTCGAGGGATTATGGGCCGGCAAGGGTGATGGCGAGCCGTGGTGCTTTAGAAGGTTTGAGCGGAGTGGCCCGCCGTCTTTGCGGAGTATTGAAGGCGCTCCGGAATCTATGCGATGTTCCAATTTCCTAGGGGCATTAATGGTGCCGCCTAATAAATGCATGGCGCATGGGCTTCCGTCGTTTGGCTTTCCCAACGCCATAGTGGCAGGTCTATGGTGGAGGTTATAAATACCTAACTCCCCCCTGCGGATTTGATCACAGCAAGGGTGGTCCATTGGCCACCAAAGGTGTCTGCTTCGGCGGACGTCTCTTTCTTGCAAAATTTTATCCCTGAGTGTCGGAGAGGTGGTTACACTGTCGCCCGGATCTTCTCTTGGATCTGATGGCCCCGATACGGTAGTCAGATCTGGGAGAGATCAGGGCGAGAGGGATAACGACCGAAATCCGGACCGGGGAATAAGGAGCCTCGGATTGGTGGTGACTCTGCCGTTCGGATCCTTTTTCGGGTCAGACGGCCCTCACACGGTTGTTTGGCCCGAGAGAGATTAGGACGGGAGGGGTACCCACTGTATTCCGGACCTGAGGCTGAAGAGCCTCGGATATGCGGGTCGATCTGCTTTCTGTTAGGGTTCTAGGCGATGGTGGCTTTCCTCCCACCCTCGAACAATTCGGGGTTTCGGCTGACGAGGCCGTAAGCCCCGAGCTGCTCGCGGGTGAGAGGGGAGCCGACCGAGCCCTAGAGCCCGGGGCGCAGGCGATGGTGGCTTTTCTGCCACCCGGGAACAATTTGGGGTTTCGGCTACCGAGGCTGTAAGCCCCAAGTTGTTAGCAGGTGAGAGGGAGCCGACCGAGCCCTGTAGCCTTAAATCTTTAAAAAAGAAATTTTTCCGCCGAGCACTTCATCCGAACCGACCCCTGTGTCTGGCTGCCAGCCTGGCACTGGATGACGTCAGCAGCCCACATTTCGAGGACGTGGCGCGATTTTCCAGGCGGCAGTTACACGTCAATCGGTGAACAGTAATTGCAGAAATCGAGGAGTCGCTTTCGTCCTCTATAAATGTTCCCCCCTCTCCTCCTATCGCCCACTTCTTTCTCGCTTCTTACTTTTCAAAAAATCTTCCAACTCTTCAGCGCTCGTCCCTTCAGTTTGTTGCAGCAGGCTCGTTCTTCCGAAGCGGCCCCAGGTTAGTTGGTAAGTTTGTTTAGCTTAGGCACAGATGGACATGGCTCAGTCTGGCTCGTCAGCATCGACGTCTGGGGGGGAAGTGAAACCCGCCTCCAAATCAACTTCGTGGGAGGAGCCGGCAGGCGAGGAGGAGGTGGTACACAATGTGAAGCCGTTGCGATCTCGGAGGCATTTTGTGGTGGAGAGTAGCGAATCTGAGGAGGGGGGTGGTAGTTCAGACGAAGTCCAGATTCTAGGGTTGGCTTCCGGAGAGGAGGGTGGTCTCGAAGGGGGTGAAGCCGAAGGGCTTCGGAATCCGACCGGTCTGGGGCGATTATCTACCCCCTCGCCGGAACGAGCTAAGAAGAAGAGGGCTCCGAAGAAGAAGGGATCGAGGACCGGTGGCTCGAGTCAGGCGCCTGTTTATCGTAACTTGATGACAGGGTCGCCCGTACAACCCGACGATCTCTCCGATAAGGAGCTTTTTGGGGTCCAGCCGTCGTCACCGAGCCGAAAGAGGGTGAAGATGGACACACTCCCGACCATTCTGAAGGCAGGTGACTTGGAGGCTTTGCAGTTGGCATACCACATAGGGTCCAGCTACGAGCTTATGCTGCCGAGCTCTACTCTTCGGCCGACCGACCCCCTGCCGGATAGGTATTGCGTCCTCCCTGTGGACACCTTCATCTCTGGATTGAGGCTGCCAGTCCACCCATTCGTTCGGGAGGTGCTGAATTGGGCGTCCTTGGCGCCGATGCAGTTTGGGCCGAACTCCTGGAAGCAGATCATCTGCTTCGTGCTGATGTGCGAGGAGCAGAAGGTACCCCTTCGGCTGAATGTGTTCCGAGCGATGTTGATGATCAGCTCGTCGGCAGAGGGTGTATACTACATCTCGCCTCGGGGTAAGGGAAAGGTGGTCCACGGTCACCCAGATTCTATCAAGGATTGGAAGAAGAAATATTTGGTGATCCGGAGTGAGGATCCTTGGGATATTCCTACTCGATGGAACCACTCTAAGCCGAGCTACAAAATGCCGAGGCCGAGGGACCTGACGGCTGAGGAGTGGAGGTTTGTTGAGCGCCTCCATCTGTCGTACAGCATCAATTGGACGAAGGTGACAGAGGCCCACCTGGCGAGCGTCGGACTGAGCCCGGCCGTGCTTAGTATGTAGTTGTTTCTTTTCTCTCGATCTTCTTGTACTTTCTTGCTCATTGTTCTTAATGGATCTCTTTACAGATATAGATGAAGAATCGATTAAGGCACTGAGGTTCGCCATGAAGAAGAAGAAGGCCGAGAAGAAGGGGGACGCGGTGAAGACGACCGAGTTGTCCCAGGCGGTCTCCGAGGCCCCAATTCAGCCGAGGGCCAAGAGGACTCGCTCGGAGACAGGCAGGGACGTGGTGGTTCAGGGGGGCTTGGATCAGGGCAAGGCTGCTGACCTTGATAAGGGGAAGGATCCCCTGGTGGATCCCGGGATAGAGGAGAGACTTCGGCGACCGTGGGTGCCGAATTGGTCGATCCGCGAGGGTGACTTCCTGACCCGAGGGCGCCAGGCCGTGGAGGTTGCAGATAAGCTGGCGACCCCCCGGGACCGCTCGGAGATGAAGGCCGAGACCCTGGACGAGGCGTACGTGCGCCTTGCGCAGGCTAATGTGCCGGTAAGTCAACCGAACCCACTTGTCTTGAGATTATGTTGCAAAGAAGGCTTTCTTAGTAGTGTCTGGCTACTGCAGGCGACCGTGCAGGGGGCCCACGTGAGAGGCCTTTATGAGGCGGCTCTGCAGCGAGAGCGAGACCGGGCTGATAAGGCCGTGCAGGAGGTGAAGGAGTTGAAGGTAGAGCTCGAAGGCTCGCATAGGAGGGAGACGGAGATGAAGACGGCCTTCGACAAGGAGAAGGAGGAATGGGCGAAGACGATGGCAGCTCAGAAGAAGATGTCTGCGAAGGAGAAGGATGAGTTGATGGAGGCGTGTCAGCTCCTGGTGATCAAAGCCCAGGACGACTGTTATGCAAAGGCCCTCAGCCATGTGAGGCACTTCTATCTGACCTCGACCTGTCCAACTTCGAGTTTGACATGGAGATCGAGGGGACACCGAAGACCCCTGGCAAACAAGAGCCCGATGATGACCCGGCTGCCGACCCCCCTGGGAACTCGGCCGACACTGAGGTGGGAAAACAAGCTGTATAATTTTGTTCTTCTTTTTCCATCCCTCGATTGTATTTGCCTCCCGCGGACTGGCCACCGCATCTTTTGTATGGAGCAACTAAATTTATAAAAAAAGAGGGTTTTTGACTGGCCAAGTGTTTTGACCTCGGATATTTCCGAACCTCCTTGCTTATATGTTTTGAGTGGGCTGGTTCTTTTGTAGGTTATGGTTCCCCCTCCTGAGGCGGACCCCCGTCGTTTCGACGTGGCGTGGCTCCGGAGCAAGGTTGAGGCCCTGGAGGCCACTTTGGTTCGGTACCGTAAGGGGACCCGTGACACTGATGCGGCCTTCAATTATTACAGGAACAAGTCTGAGGCCCTTAGTGAGGAGGCAAGCCGGCTGAGGAGGGCGATGGTGGATCGGGAGCTCGGGGGCATCGGTCTCGGATATACTATGTCTAGTCCCTCGGTGCAGAGGCCCTCCTCTGAGAAGCTACTTCGTGATGTGATAGTAGAGAAGGAGATGGAGATACACCGTTATAGGACGATATTGGGCGTCTCGACATCTTCCTCGGGGGGTCGGCGAGCGGAGGGAGTTCCCTCTGCGTTGCTGCTGATGGAGCGTATGCGACCCGTTGATGCCCAGAGCTCCATGGCCGGTGCGTCGACTGTGGCTGAGCCGAAGGACCATCATGACAAAGAGAGAGTTCCAAGTCGTTCGGTCGGAGTGACCCCACCCTTCGTCAGACCCGAGGGGCCCTAAGGTGGTGGTTTCCTCCAGCTTGAGATGAGTGGAGTGGTCCTGTAACGGTCCTTGTTTGTTTTCCCAGAACAAAATAAAAGAGTATGAATAAAGAATTCTTTTCCTTCTTTGCTCTGGTTAGTAGTGTAGTGAATGGCGGCGGAGGCGAGGTTTGGCTCTGTCGATTCGTGAGGGATCGACGCGGGGTATTAGGAAGATTCCCTGGTCCGAAGCTGGGCCGAACCTACCGAGACGTTTGGGGACGATACCAGAGTGAGAACTCGGGTGCCGATCCCATTGTCCGGTATTAGGTCGGGGCTGCCGAGGCATTTGGAGTTTGACAAAAAGAGACTTCTTTTATACAAGATAGGGAGGGTCGCTTAAGTGGCCCTTTACACATGAAAGCTTACAAAAGATTTAAATTACTTTAGCCAAGCTAGAACCTAGGTTCGCTCTTCCAGGAACTTCATTAGGTGCTCGGCGTTCCAGGGTCGGCTGATGGGCCGGTCGTCCATATCTGCCAGTCGGTATGTACCAGGGCGTACAGCCTCGACTACACTGTACGGGCCTTCCCAGTTGGGAGCCAATTTCCTCTTCTTGGTTGGATCAGAGACAGATAGTTTTCGTAATACGAGGTCCCCTGCCTTGATGTTTGTGGGGCGGACCTTCTTGTTGTAAAACCTCTCGATCCGTTGTTGGTAGATGCTTCTCCGGATTGAAGACTTCTCTCGCACCTCGGCGACGAGGTCCAGGTTGGCCCTCAGGCCGGACGCGTTGTCAGCTTCATCGAAGGCTATGATCCGGGGAGAAGGTATTTCGACCTCAATGGGGATGACTGCCTCTGTCCCATAGGTCAGACTGAACGGCGTCTCCCCCGTGGGGATCCTCTTGGTGGTTTGGTGTGCCCATAGCACGCTAGGCAGTTCCTCGACCCACAGCCCTTTGGGGGAACTGTCGAGGCGCTTTTTGAGGCCGTCGAGGATTTGCCTGTTCGCGTTCTCCGCTTAGCCGTTGGACTGAGGGTGGCAAATGGTGGAGAAACGTTGTTGGATGCCGATGTCCGCGCAGAAGGTTTGGAAGTTCTGACCTTGGAACTGGGTTCCGTTGTCTGTGACGAGGACCCGAGGGATTCCGAAATGGCAAATGATGTTCTTCCAAAAGAACTGTTGTACTTGGCGCTCGGTGATGCTGGACAGTGGTTCGGCTTCGATCCACTTGGTGAAGTAGTCGATGGCGACTATCAGGAATTTCTTTTGTCCTACCGCTGGGGGGAAGGGCCCCACAAGGTCCATACCCCACATGGCGAACGGCGCAGGGCTCGCCAGGGATCGGAGATTGGCCTGAGGAAGCCTCTTGATAGGGGAGAATCTTTGGCAGGGGCCGCACCTCTTGACTAAGTCTTGCGAGTCTTGGAGCATGGTCGGCCAATAGTACCCCTGATTCAGGGCTTTTCGAGCAAGTGTCCTGCTCCCCATGTGGCATCCGCCGATCCCCTCATGTAGGTCTTTGAGGGCGTAGCTGGCCTCGTCGCTGGTGAGACAGCGGAGGTATGGTTTGCCGTCGGCCAAGGTGTATGAGCATTTGAAGAGGATGTCACCAATCACGACAAACCTTTCAGCTCGGACTCTGACTCGTCTGGCCTCGGCCCTGTCTTCAGGAAGCTCGGCACTGATCAAGAATCTTCGGATGGGAGTGGTCCAGTCGTCTGGGCTGGTACCACCTTGCACACACATCGCCTCCGGCTCTGGGTCACTGATACTTGGTTTCAGGAGGACTTCTATGAGCACCGTCTGATCGAGACCCTCGAAGGAGGAAGAGGCGAGTTTGGACAACGCATCTGCTTGAGTGTTCTGTTCCCTCTGATAACCGTGGCGCAGCTGAAGGACGCCAGGAGTCGTCGGACTGCCGCCAAATACCTCACCATGCGATCATCGCGGGCTTCATATTCTCCGGTGATCTGATTGACCACGAGCTGAGAATCGCTGAAGGCCTGGATTTGCTTGGCTCCGGCTCGACGGGCGAGGGTCAATCCGGCGATCATGGCCTCGTATTCTGCCTCGTTGTTGGAGGCTGGAAAGTTGAGGCGGAGGGAGTATTGAAGTAGGAATTGGTCGGGGCCACGAAGGATGATGCCAGCCCCACTCCCCGTTTCGCATGATGAGCCGTCGACAAAGATCTCCCAGGTCGGATCCGAACCCTCGATGTTGGGCTGCTCGGAGACGGTGCACTCAGTTATAAACTCGGCGAGGGCCTATCCTTTAATGGCCACCCTCGGCTGATAGCTGATGTTGAACTGACTCAGCTCAATTGACCACTTGACTAGACGGCCGGAGTTTTCGGGCTTGTGAAGGACAGCCTTTAGTGGCTGGTCGGTCAGTACTTGGACAAGTGGGCCTGGAAGTAAGGACGAAGCTTCCGGGCTGCCATGACCAAGGCATAGGCCACCTTCTCTATCTTTGCGTACCTCGTCTCGGCTGGGAGTAGTACTTTGCTCACATAATACAATGGCCTTTGAACTCCTTCCTCTTCTCGGACGAGGACGGCGCTGAGGGCGCTATCCGAGGCGGATAGGTAGAGCCAAAGCGGTTCGCCTGGCTCGGGCTTGCTGAGGAGAGGCGAGTTGGCGAGGTATCGCTTCAGCTGTTCGAAGGCTTCTTGTTGATGGGTACCCCACTCGAAGCCCCCTTTTCCGCGCAAGGCCTTGAAGAAGGGGAGAGACTTCTCCCCTGACTTGGAGAGGAAACGGCCGATTGCCGCCAATCGGCCCGTAAGCCTCTGAACCTCCTTGACATTCCGAGGCGGGGACATGTCAATAATGGCTTGGATTTTCTCGGGGTTTGCCTCAATGCCGTGTTGGCTGACGATGAACCCCAAGAATTTCCCAGTGGAGACGCCGAAGGCGCAATTAGCCGGGTTGAGTCTCATGTTGTGACGTCGGAGGACACCGAAGGCTTCCTCGAGGTCGACGACGTGGTCCGGCCCAGCCCGGCTCTTGACGAGCATGTCGTCGACGTAGACTTCTACGTTGCGGCCGATCAAATCTTTGAAGATTCTGTTGACGAGCTGCTGGTACGTGGCTCCGGCGTTTTTCAGCCCGAAGGGCATAACGCGGTAACAATAAAGACCCTGGTCGGTGACGAACGAGGTCTTGGAGATGTCCGGTGGAAACATCCGGATCTGATTGTACCCTGAGAATGCGTCCATGAAGGACAGTAGCTCAGGCCCCGAGGTTGCGTCGATTAAAGCGTCGATGCGGGGGAGGGGGAAAGGATCTTTCGGACATGCTTTATTAAGATCCGTGAAGTCGATGCAGATCCTCCAACCCCCTGTTGCCTTCTTTACCATGACGACATTGGCCAACCACTCGGGGTAGCTGACTTCCTGAATGAATCGAGCGGACAAGAGCTTGTCCACTTCTGTCTTCACAATTTGTTGCCTCTCCGGGGCAACTTTGCACCTCTTTTGGACGACCGGCTTAGAGTCAGGGATTACGCTCAGCCGATGCATAATCAAGTCTTCGGAGATCCCGGGCATGTCGGAGGGCTTCCAAGCGAAGAGATCAACGTTGCGACGGACGCAGGCGATGATGCCTGTCTTCAAGTCCTTGGTGAGCGAGCGGCTCATCCGGAACCACTTTGATTCATCCTCGACATCGAACAGGACCTCTTCTAGTTCGTCGACAGGCTCGGGAGCTGGGTCGTCCCTCTCGGGTTCGAGTTCAACGGCGTCGAGGGGGAATACACCCCCTTCGACGGCGGTTATGTAGCACGACCGTGCTGCTTCGTGGCTACCTCGGACGATGCCAACCCCTTGGGGGTGGGAAATTTAAGTTTCAGATGGTAGGCCGAAGGTACCGCTTGGAGGGAGCTCAGATCGGGTCGGCCGAGAATGGCGTTGTAAGCTGCCTTGATGTTGACAATCATGAAATCCATGGGCTCGGTCCTCTTGACAGGAGCCGATCCTGCGGTAACGTCGAGGGTAACAACCCCTTCTATTACGACAGGGGCGCCGGAGAATTCATGCAACGTGTATCCGGCTGGCTTGAGCTTCCCTCTGGGTAACTTGAGGTTCTCGAAGGCCTTGAGGAAAAGAATATTTACCGAGCTGCCGTTGTCGACGAGGATTCGGCGAACCTCACAATTAGCCATGTGGAGGCTAATGACGAGGGCATCGCAGTGGGGTAGGTGAACGCCTTCGAGGTCCTCTCCTGAGAAGGAGACTGGCCTTGGTTGTAGCTTGGGCGAGGGGTCATCTTGGACAGTATTCACCTCTCGGATGAAGGCTTTTTGGGACGTATTTGATTCTCCTCCCATGGGCCCCCCGTGGACACAGTGCAAGATGAATGGCGTATCCGCGGCTCCCTTGGACTCGAGATCCCGACCCTGGATGCGGTTCGAAGTAGGGTTCGGAGGCAAAAGCCCCCGGTTCCTAGCATCTCACCGATCCCGTCGGCCTCCTCGGGTGAATTCTCGGAGGTACCCTCGTGAGACGAGTTCCTCAATTTCGTCTTTCAGTGCCCGACATTCGTCGGTTTCGTGCCCATGATCTCTGTGGAAGCGGCAGTAGAAGCGCTGATCTCGATTTTTGTTGTTATTAGGTCGGGGAGGTAGTCGGACGATGCCTTTGTCTTCGATTTCTAAGAGGATGGCTGTAACCCCTGTTTCTCGAAATACATATTTTCTGAGAATTTTCGATAAATAAATTATTTATAAGTTCGTTATTATTTTTAAACTCGACTTGGACCTTCTAATAAAATCTTTTCGAACCAGAAGTTCTATTTTCTTCGAATAGTAGTGTATTCTAACTTCAATGATTATTTTCGAAGTGATCAACTATTTGTATTTTATTTTATTACAAATTGGATTTTATATACTATTGAATTTATGTGTGCCATGATTTTATTAATTTATTGTTATTTATTATTTTAATTTAGAACTCTATTTTTCCTTATTGGATAATCCATCTAAACCCACTTTGTATCCTGTAATCCCCCTAATCTCTATCCCTAATTATGAGCCTATTGATCCCCCTCATTGTGTAATCTCCCGTAACTCCCTCCCTAAAATCACTCTATACCTTACTTTTATATTATTTCTATAATTGATTATATCTCTCTCTCCTTCTCTGTTAAGAACCAAACAAACAAAAACAAACAGACCAAAACAAATCAAAACCAAACGAATCAGAACAAACCCAACATCCATCTTCTCCTTCTCCCGCTCACCCCCACCTCCGAGCTTCCCACTCTCCCTTCCCCGTTCACCTCCGAGAACCCATCGACAACACCTCGAGCCCCGCCATTGCCGCTCCACCGCTCGACCTCCGAGACCCATTTTCGCCATCTCCGACCTTCTTCAACCTCGCACCCCATCCCCGCCATTACCCATCAACCAAGCTCTCGACCCTTCATCACCGTCTCGCCTCACCACCCCCATCACCGAACCCAAACCCACTCCTCTCCATTGCCGTCGCCACCATCTCCATCGCTCGTCGTCATCCCTACCATCGAACCCATCTTCCATCATCGTCCCCAACTCCATCCATCGAAACTCCGAAACCCATTTCACCATCTCCGTTCGCCTTCGCCTTCCTCTCGTCTTCACCACCAAGACCTTCCACATCGCCGCCCCTAACCTCCACCATCCTCGTCGCCAACATCCGAAACCGTCCCCGCTCTCATCCTCCCCCTGTTCTCTGAACGAGAACAGAGCTTCGCTCGCCCTCGCGACAGTGCAGCTCCTCTGCGCCGTCGACCGCCACCCGAGCGCCGCCTGTCGCAGCCAGCCGCGCCAGACGTTGCCTCGTCGCCCCGTTGCATCGCCACGCCGATGGACCGCCGGCGCTACCCTCTCTCTCTCTCTCTCTCCCCGTCGCATTAAAGAAGAAGGAAGCAGTAGGCGCGATTTAATCTCAACCATTGATCGCATCAAGATTCGTGCAACTCAAGGCCATTCTGATCGCTGTCCCGTGTTTTGCCACACCGGATCCCGAAGTGCTGTTCCGTGTTCTGGCCCAGATCCGGTGCGAGGAGCGCTCTGATTCGCTGAGATCCGCTGTTTGCTGTTTTGCCGCGCCGGATCGAAAGTTACTGTTTGCTGTTCGGGAGAATCTGGTGTGGGAAATTTCGATCCAATTTTTCTTCGACAATCGGTCTATTCGTCTTCAATAAAAGGCAAGTCACTTCTATCGAATATTTTTTGTTTGTATCATATTCGATAAATATTGTTGAAATTCCGCAAGTGGATCTTATTTAAAAATCATAAAATATTGTTGTATCAATCGTCGAGATGCCACGGATTTACACGAGCGAATCCAAGTGGTAGTCTCGACATCGTGCCATCTTTTTGCCTCTAAAGTATAGAGATGTTCATACACCATATAGTTATAGGTATTGATTATAAAAATAGGGAATTGTAGACACATTTCATATCATGAAATTGAATGACAAATAGCTATGGTAGATTGTAGAAATTGTTGATCGTTAATGTGATTGTTATTGCTAAATTGTTGAATTGTGATTATTAAAATGTTAGACATCACCTATATTGACACCATACTCACCTAAGGTTGATTCGCTGAGATTAGGATTAATTAAACCCTAATTTACTATTATTAAATTTTATTTTTATTTTACTTAAAGTGGACATATAGACTATTCAGAAAATTACGCTAATCTGAACCTTAACATGCTGTTTAGACCTAGAACACTTCATTAAAATCAGAAACTCCCTGAAAGTAAATCGTAGCCCTATCTGTCTAGATGTCGATAGACACCAAAACTTTCGAATTCGGAGTTATACTGCTCTAGTTATGAACCTTTTACCACAGCTGCGCTGCAATTCCAGATTCACGTATATAACAACTTAGGCTAATGAATTAAGTGAACTATTAATCATATATGTCCAAGATAAATTCCAGTTTTGAAAATAACATGTTTAGGGTGTTAAAAGTTATTTTTACTGATTTTTATAATATTTATTTACTGCCTTTATAATTAAAATTAGACACCATCTACACCCAGCCAGAGACTAAAACCTATAAAGAACACCGAATTTCACTTAGCTACCGTCGTCGGATTATAGACTTTAAGTATGTGTTGGAACCGGGCGGGTGTCTAGTTTCTAGACCACCTGACGGATCCATAGTTGCTGTCCTGTAGCAACGGGAATACTAGTTTTGGTACAACAACCTACTGCTGTCCAAAATCGGGACCCTATGCTTTATAATGTACAATTGTGTTTATAATGTTATATTTAGTGTATTTAATTGTATATAGTATATTGCATGATCTTAGGATTGTTTTGACACTTTCTCTAGCGTCCCTTATTAATTGCATTATTGTATGATAATTGAGTAAAGAAAGTAAAGCAAGCCGGGGTAAGGGTTGATTAGGGTAGTTGACAATATAGTAAGTGTACTCGGATGATGGCCAGTGTTTTATCGTTATCGGCATCGTGTAAGAAATTACACATGTCCCGTGTTTTATCGTTATCGGCATCGTGTAAGAAATTACACATGTCCCGTGTTTATCGCTATCGTCATCATTCCTAGTACATGAACTATAGAATCTACCACCTTAATCTAAACGAAATTGATTGTATGCATCGAACCTGTGGTACGGCACACATGAGACACAGTAGTACGTGCATTAGTTAGGAAAAAAAAATTGAATAATAGACATAAGGCTCTCATTGCATTATCATTGCATATTGTTATCTTAATGAACAGTGTTATCATTATTATTGCCCTTATTGGTATCGTTTATCGTTATCATGGTAAATCGTATTTAATGCATATTATACTGTTATCTCTTTTACACTGTTCAATTCTATCGACTTCATTGTTTATTTGAATTCATTGCTATGCCACAATTTCCATTGTTTCACTGTTTCTCCACTTGCATGTCCACGACTTGCTCTAAGGACAAATTATTCTTTCTTTTTAGATGAACAAGTACAGGTGTACAAGGAGAATTTTCAGAAGGCATTGGTGAGCAGTTCTCTACGATTGGAGCTGGAGCCTATCGAGCTATTTGGTAAGTTCTTGTATTTCAGATTTGGTTATTGAATTTCATTATCGTTTATGTGATTATTAATTCCTGCGTGGTTGTGATTAATTTTTTTTATATTGTTGAGTTAAGACTGGTACAGCTTATGGATGATATGAGTTGGCGTACTTATATCATTCGCTGGGCCTCAGTTACGTGCCTGCGTTTCCGTATTTCGGGAAGCGGGCCGTGACAATGGTGGATACGTTATGTGTCAAGGGAGTGTACCTCTCGAAGCGGGGGACCGGCGGGACCTTCTTCATGGCTCTCGCGTCCCTCGGAGCTTTCTTTGTTGGTTCGACTTCTTCAGCCTTCCGTTTTCCCTTCCCGGTGGCCTCCCCGGCATCTTCGGGGTTAAGGGCCTCTTCTGCCCTAATGTATTTCTCGACCCTGTTGAGGAGGTCGGGAAAGTCGACGGGGGGTTTCTTCGCCAGTGAAGCCTTCAGCTGTCCATGACGGACGTTGTGCCGAAATGCCGCGGGAGGCGACGCCTGGATCAAGGGAGGAGACCGACCTTGCCTCTGCGGTAAACCTCCGGACGAACACTCTGAGTGACTCCCCCTCTATCTGTCTAAGCCCAAGTAAAGAGGCGCTGGTCCTTTCGGCCTTCCGACTGGTGACAAAGTGGGCAAGAAAATTGCCCTCTAGTTGGTCGAAGGAGTAAATGGAGCCGGGGGTGAGCTTCGAGAACCATTCACGAGCCGGACCCCGAAGGGTGGCAGGGAAGGCTCGGCACAGCAGGGGATCCGAGGCGCTGTGAATCATCATGAGGGTTTTAAAACCTTCCATGTGATCAGCAGGATCTCCCTCGCCGTCGTAGGCCTCGAATTGAGGTGGTCGGAAATTCCTGGGCATTTCCGCTTGGAGGATGGGGGCGGAGAAGGGAGGACGGACAGGTCTGTACCCCTGAGCCGCTCGTTGGCCGCCGTCTCCTATGTGATCGAGGCGATCCTCCATTTCTTGGAGGCGCCTTAGGAGTACGCCATCATCCTCTGGCTGGATTGTTGATGGGCGGGACACGCTGGCCTCGGTGTCCGACCCGGTTTGGGAATGGAGGGCTTCCTCCCTAGGGGCCCGTCGGAGAGCCCCAAGAATTTCTCTTCGGAAGTCCTGGAACTCCTTGTGAGTGACGGGGGCTCCCTCGACCCTGTTTGGTCGGTCTGAAGGTTGCCTTCCGACGCGGCTGAGCGCTGGCCTCCGTCCCTCGGGCGGCGGTCTTGGATGGTTCGGGACCGGGTTGGAAGCGGCCCTTCCCTTGCTGCGGCTAACCTGTCGGTTGACGATTATCCCCCGTAGGTCGGGCTGGACTTGACGGGTGACGCTCCTTTGGGACCCCTGATGGGGAGCCCTGTGTTTTGAAATGCGTGGCCCGGCGTTAGCAGATGGTGGGGGCGAGTCCCGTCGGTTGACGGAGGAAGCAGCCCCCTTGCCCTTGGAGGCCATGAGAGTTCGGCTGTCGAGGTCCCTTGATGGTCGGGCTCGGGTCGGCTTCTGAAGCAGTGTTCCCACAGAAGGCACCAACCTGATGCGGTTTGTTTCTGGGAGACGTGTGGATGCACCAGGTGTGAGTTCGGACTCGATTTGTATTGAAGGAGAAAGCTGCTTGTCTGCCGACCCTCGATTGACCGGGCGGTACCTGCGACGGGCTCGGAATGAGGTGGATGTCTGGGCTCGGATCAGAGGGTTCGGATCCGAGGTCTTGTGTACCTGCAGACGGTCCTGAAACACCGGGGTTTATCCCGGTGGCGGACCCTCCGACGATCTAGTCAGTCTCTGTGAGAGAGTAGCAATAACTAGGTGAATTTAAGTGGCAAAAGATTGGTTACCTGAAAAGGTGGGTGAGGGTCTAGTATTTATAGAGAATTCCAACCGGGTTTGGATCCGCTTGGGGGCCGGGTCTGAACCCGAAAGCCCATGGGCGTGACGTGGCAGAAGGCCCAGGGGGTTTAGGGCTGACGTGGCAGTACCAGGAGTGGTATAGGGCTGTCGTGGCAAAGCCCTTGGTGGTATTTGGAGCTGACATGGCGGATCATGGGGCTCCTGTGCTCCTGGGAGAATCTGGTGGCCTAGGTTGTGCCAGGTCATCTTCATTCTACACCAGGATGGGCGGACGGCCCGGAGGGCTGCCGTGGATCGGAGGCTGAGGGCCATCGATGCTCGTCGGATACGAGGAGACCAGTTCTGCGGGGGTGAACTTGAGGTTCGGCGCCGATCCTGTCTGGCTCGAAGCCGAGCCAGATTGTTGCTTTTCCTGTTTTTGAGTGAGAGCTGTACTGGGCCCAGGTTGGGCCCCAAGCCATTTTTACCCTACCACACACACACACACACACACACACACACACACACACACACACATATATATATATATATATACATACAGGGAAATGCTTAGTTGAAAACGCAAATATCTATGAAAATGTGGAAAACCACTTAGGCCGTTGTTGAAAACAACGGCCGAGGTTATAATGCATTATAACCTAGGCCGTTGTTTCCAACAATGGCCTAGGCTTGTTTTCACGTTTTCCATAATATTTGCGTTTTCAATGGAGCATTTCCCATATATATATATATATATATATATATATATATATATATATATATAGAATTAAATAAATAAATGAGTTATTTTTTGTTTTTTTTTTTTGGGGGGGGGGGGGGGGGGGGAGGAGAATGTGTTTTGTGAGGTTAGATCTGGACCTTTAATTTTATGGAGATTGAAGGAGAGCCACTTGATAGATTTCTTTGTGTTTTATTATATATATCTAAATAAGAAAATTTTCCATTGTGTATCACCCCTCCTGTGCACTCGTGTGCACTCGGCCTTCCTGCCTTCGTATCGACAATCCGAACCGTTCACATTGATCTACACATCTAAATTAGTTTAAATATGTAAAATCAAATCATTTGAAATTTATTTACCCATCCATCATGTGACTATAAAAACAATGATTTTCAGCCAAACGATTTTGTAACACTTCAATGAATGGACAAATGAATTTTAAATGATTTGATTTGACATATTTAGACTAATTTAGATGTGTAGATCAATGTGAACGGTTCAGATCGTCGATACGAAGGTGGGAAGGTCGAGTGCACACACCGTGTGCACCATAGGTGGTGCACAATGAAAGACTTCCCTATATATATATATATATATATAGGAAAATCTTCCATTGTGCACCACCCCTCCGTGTGCACTCGGCCTTCCTGCCTTCGTATCGACGATCCGAACTGTTTACATTGATCTACACATCTAAATTAGTTTAAATATGTAAAATCAAATTATTTGAAATTTATTTGCCCATCCATCATGTGACTATAAAAAATAATAATTTTCAGCCATACAATTTTGTAACACTTCAATGGATGGACAACTAAATTTTAAATGATTTGATTTCACATATTTAGACTAATTTAGATGTGTAGATTAATGTGAACGGTTTGGATCGTCGATATGAAGGCGGAAAGGCCGAGTGCACACGCCGTGTGCACCATAGGTGGTGCACAACGGAAGACTTCCCTATATATATATATATATATATATATATATATATATAGAGAGAGAGAGAGAGAGAGAGAGAGAGTCTCCTTCTATTGTGCATTAGCCATGGTGTGCACTCGACCTTCGGGTCTTCGTATTGACGATCCGAACCGTTCACATCGATCTACACATCTAAATTACTCTAAATATATATAATCAAGTCATTTAAAATTTATTTGCCCATGTATTGAAATGTTACAAAATTGTATGGCTGAATATTATTTGTTTATAATGACATGATGGATGGACAAATGAGTTTCAAATGACTTGATTTTATATATTTAGACTAATTTAAACGTGTAGATTAATGTAAATGATTCGGATGGTCGATATGAAGGCCCGAAGGTCGAGTGCACACGGAGTGCACACCATGGCTAGTGCACAGAGGAAGGTTTGTTTATATATATATATATATATATATATATATATATATATATATATATATATATTAATTTATTTATTTATTTATTTGTTGCAAAGGATATGCTATAAATATATTTAAAATATTCCTAGTTGTGCTTGCTCGATATATATATATATATATATATATATATATATATATATATATATATATATATATATATATATATATATATATATATATATATATATTTTAATTTATTTATTTATTTATTTGTTGCAAAGGATATGCTATAAATATATTTAAAATATTCCTAGTTGCGCTTGCTCGATATGTTGTCTCTCTCAAACCCTCGCTTGTACATGGTTGGGCCAAGTGCATACTCATCATTAACGGTGCCAATAAATATGTTCTTTAGTCTTAGGTTACAATTGCTTATTACCTAATTATTTTATTTTATTTTACCTTACTAACAAACAAGCTAACAGATATTGGAAACCAGGACTACTTGGAGTATCAACCCGGTCACCACCTACGTATATACTACATACCATGGTTCAACATCAATTTGAGGTTTTTCTCTCTTTCTTCACCACGACACGAGGTATTTCGTATTTTTCAAAGTATCATCAGAAAAGAAAATCTTATTGATATGGATCAGGAATAACGTGGTCCGTCCTGGGCCACAGGATACGCGCTCTTTCTGATCCTCCGGATCCGCCACGTCCGCGTCGGAAAACCGCCCGTACCTCTACCACGTCAGCCCGGAAACCGCCCCGGCGTCTGCCATGTCAGCCCTATACCGCCCGGTTTTCCACCGCTTCAGCCACTCGGACAACCAGGTCCAGACCCGGCCCCAAACGGGCCCAGACCCTGTTGGCATCCCCTATAAATACCAGACCCTCCCCCTTGGATTCAGGTAATCAAAACTTTTCCACTCAAACCCTAGTTACTGTTACTCTCCCTTAGTGACTGACTAGATCGTCGGAGGGTCTGCCACCGGGACCAACCCCGGTGTTCCGAGACCGTCTGCAGGTACACGAGACCATCGGATCCGAGCCCCAAAGATCCGAGCCGAGCATCAGCCTCCACCTCAATACCGCCTACCCCAGTACCGTTTGTCCAGTCGAGGGTCGTCTGGATAGGAGTCTCCTCCTTCAATACAAATCGAGCACGAACTCATACCTGGTGCATCCACATGCCTCCCAAAAACAAACCGCATCAGGATGGCGCCGTCTGTGGGAAACTATCTATCGTAGACGTCAACCCGAGCCTCGCTTCCAACGGTACCCTCGTAGACGCCGACCCGAGCTCTGCCCCCGTCGGCACCCCCGTCGACCCAAGCTCACATGGCGCCCAAGGCCGCAAAAGCTGTTACCTCCGCACGCCGACAGGACGTGCCTCCATAAGGCATCGCGGCCGATGCTCAGGGACCAAACAACAAAGGGGTCAGTCACGGGCCCCAGCCAAACGCCTCCCGTCCGGTCCAGAGCGACATGCGGGGGGTAATCTTGAACCGACAGGCCAGCCGTGGCAGGGGAGGAGCCGTTTCCAACTCGGCTCCGAACCATCCCAGACCCCCGTCCCAAGGGCGGGAGCTCGTGCTCAGCCGGGTCGGTCGGCGACAGTCCGCCCAACCAAACCTGGCCGAAGGAGCCCCGATTACCCACCAGGAGTACCAGGACTTCCGAAGGGAAATCTTGGGTTCCATCCGAGGGGTTCCCATCAATGAGAACGCCCGCTGTTCCCACACACGGTCAGAGGCCGAGGCTAGCGTGTCTCGCCCCTCAACAATCCTCCCAGAGTATGATGGCGACATTTTGAAGCGCCTCCAAGAAATGGAGGAGCGCCTTGACCACTTTGGTAACGGCGACCCAAGAGCAGCTCAGGGGTACAGGCCGGTTCGTCCTCCTTTCTCTGCCCTCATCCTGCAGGCGGAGATACCCCGCAGTTTCCGTCCGCCTCAGTTCGAGACATATGACAGCGAGGGCGATCCTGCTGATCACATGGAGGGCTTCAAAACCCTCATGATGATTCACAGCGCATCGGATCCCCTCCTGTGCCGAGCCTTCCCCGCAACACTCCGGGGTCCGGCTCGGGAATGGTTCTCCAAGCTCACCCCCGGCTCCATCTATTCTTTCGACCAGCTAGAAGGCAGCTTCCTCGCCCACTTCGTAACCAGTCGAAAGGCCGAAAGAACGAGTGCGTCCCTACTTGGACTCCGGCAAAAGGAGGGGGAGCCACTCCGAGTGTTCGTCCGAAGGTTCACCGCCGAGGCGAGGTCAGTCTCATCCCTCGACCCCGGCGTTGCCTCGGCAGCCTTCTGCCACAACGTCCGACATGGACAGCTGAAGGCCTCCCTGGCAAAGAAGCCGCCAATAGACTTTCCCGACCTCCTCAACCGGGTCGAAAAATATATTCGAGCCGAAGAGGCCCTCAATCCAGAAGACCAGAAGGAAGTTCCCGGGAAGGGGAAGCGCAAGGCCGACGAGGTTGAGCCCGCGAAAAAAGCTCCATGAGACGGGGGCTCCGCAAAGAAGGTTCCGCCGATCCCCCGCTTCGAGAGGTACACTCCGCTGACGCAGAACGTGTCGACAATCCTCTTAGCGATTGAAGATAGCGACCTCGTCCAGTACCCCCCTCGACCATCCAACAACACCAGTAAGAAGAGGGATCAGCGGTTCTATTGCCGTTTTCACCGGGACAACAGGCACGACACAGATCACTGTCGCGCCTTGAAGGACGAAATTGAGGCCCTCATCCAATGAGGGCACCTCCGAGAATTCAAACGGGAAGGCACCTGGGAACAGAGGGACAACAGAAACAGGAGGGATTCCCCTCCTCCTCGAGGGCATCGACAGCGTCCCGAGCGGGATCCGAAGCCCGAGGAGCCTGAGGGTCAGGCAATCCTGCATTGCATCCATGGAGGGCCCATGGGAGGGGAATCCAACACTTCCCGCAAGGCCTTCATCCGGGATGTCAACACCATCCAGGGCCTTCTCTTCCCCCAGGTCCAGCAACTCCTTGTCTCCTTCTCAGGAGAGGATCTGGAAGGGGTCTGGCTCCCTCATTGCGACGCACTTGTCATCAACCTCAGCATGGCGAACTTCGAGGTCCGGATAATCCTCGTGGACAACGGGAGCTCGGTCAACATTCTGTTCCTGGAAGCATTCGAGAACCTAAAGCTCTTCCGTGAGAAACTAAAGCTAGTCGGGTATACCCTGCATGGATTCTCCGGCGTCCCCGTGACTATAGAGGGGATCGTCACCCTATATGTCATGGCAGGCACGACCCCGAACAGAAGGACCGAGTCCATGGATTTCATGGTTGTGAATGTAAAGGCAACCTACAATGCCATCCTCGGCCGTTCGGGGCTCTGCTCCCTCCAGGCGGTTCCCTCGGCCTACCATCAGAAAATGAAATTCCCTACCAACACTGGCGTCGGAGTTGTCCGAGGGAATCAGGAAGCAGCACGTTCGTGCTACATGACGGTGATCGGAAGCGGGGTGTTTCCCCTCGATGCCGTCGAGCTGGAGCCCGAAAGAACCCAGCCAGAACCGGAGCCAGCGGACGAGCTGCAGGATGTCCCGTTCGAGACAGGGGAGGCGTCGAAGCACTTCCGAGTAAGTTGATCCCTCGCCCCCGACCTCAAGTCTGCCCTAATCGCCTGCATTCGGCGCAATGTCGACCTCTTTGCCTGGAAGCCCTCTGACATGCTCGGTATCTCCAAAGATCTCATCATGCACAAACTCAGCGTGATTCCCGGGTCGAAACCAGTCGTCCAAAAGCGGCACAAGTTCGCTCCTGAGCGACAACAGGCAGTAAACACAGAAGTGGACAAGCTCTTGTCCGCATGTTTTGTACAAGAGGTCAGCTATCCCGAGTGGCTGGCGAACGTCGTCATGGTGAAGAAGGCGAGCGAGAGTTGGAGGATCTGCATAGATTTTATCGACCTCAATAAGACATGCCCCAAGGATCCGTTCCCTCTCCCCAGCATTGATGCCCTGATCGATGCTACCTCGGGTCACGGGCTCCTTTCCTTCATGGATGCCTTCTCAGGCGATAACCAAATCTGGATGTTTCCTCCGGACATCGCCAAGACGTCCTTCGTCACAGACCAGGGACTGTATTGCTACCGGGTCATGCCCTTCGGGCTGAAGAACGCCGGTGCCACCTACCAGAGGCTCGTAAACCAAGTCTTTAAAGATCAAATCGGGCGTAATATGGAGGTATACGTCAACGACATGCTCGTCAAAAATCAACAAGGACAGCACCACATCACCGACCTGGAAGAAGCCTTTGGGGTCCTTCGAACCCACAACATGAGGCTCAACCCGGCGAAGTGCGCCTTCGGCGTCTCCTCGGGGAAGTTCTTAGGGTTCATCGTCAGCTAGAGCGGCATCGAGGTGAACCTCGAAAAAATCCAGGCCATCATAGACATGGCCCCTCCCAGGAATGTCAAAGAAGTCCAGAGGCTAACGGGTAGACTGGCGGCCATCGGTCGTTTCCTCTCCAAGTCTGGAGAGAAGTCCCTTCCGTTCTTCAAGGCGCTGCACGGCACTGGAAGGTTCGAGTGGGGTGCTCAACAGCAAGAGGCCTTCACACAGTTGAAAGAGTACCTCGCCAACCCTCCTCTCCTCAGCAAGCCCGAACCAGGGGAGCCACTCTGGCTCTACCTTTCCGCTTCGGAGAACGTGCTCAGTGCCATCCTCGTCCGAGAAGAGGAAGGTGTTCAAAAGCAGCTCTATTATGTGAGTAAGGTCCTGCTCGACACCGAGACCTGGTATTCCAGGATGGAGAAGGTGGCGTACGCCTTGGTCATAGCCGCGCGAAAGCTCCGCCCTTACTTTCAGGCGCATTCAATCCAAGTACTCACGGATCAACCCTTGAAGGCCGTGCTCTACAAACCCGAGAGCTCCGGACGACTAGTCAAATGGTCGATCGAACTCAGCCAGTACGATATCGGCTATCAACCAAGAACGCCCATCAAAGGGCAGGCCCTCGCCGAATTCATTACAGAATGCACCGTCTCCGAGCAACCCGCGAGCAAAGAAGCGGACCAGATGTGGGAAGTTTACGTCGACGGCTCCTCTTGCAAAATGGGGAGTGGTGTGGGCATCATTCTTCAAGGTCCGAATGGTTTCCTCCTCCAGTATTGTCTCTGCCTCAACTTCCCGGCCTCTAACAACGAGGCTGAATACGAGGCGATGATCGCTGGGCTCAACCTGGCTCATCAAGCCGGTGCCAGACAGATCAGGGTCTTTAGCGACTCTCAGCTGGTGGTCAACCAGATCACCGGGGACTATGAGGCCCGTGACGGTCGGATGATCAAGTACCGGGCCATGGTCCAACGCCTATTATCATCCTTCGACGAATCGGCTGTCTTAAGGATCCCCCGGGAGCTGAACGCCCAGGCCGACGCCCTGTCAAGATTGGCTTCCTCATCCTTTGAAGGCCTCGACCGCACGGTCCTGATTGAAGTCCTGTTGAAACCAAGTACAGACTCCCCAGAGGTTCTGTACGTCGAAGACAGAGCCCCTCCTGACGACTGGACCACTCTTATCAAAAAATTTCTAGTCAAGGGAGAGCTCCCCGAAGATCGAGCTGAAGCAAGGCGGATCAGGGTCCGATCTGAAAGATTCACGGTCATCAATGCCACCCTCTTCAAAAAATCCTATACAACAACCGATGGCGGACCCTACCTCTGCTGCCTAATCCCAGACGAAGCCAAGTACGCCCTCAAGGAGCTGCACGAGGGGATCAGCGGATGTCACATGGGAAGCCGTTCACTAGCACGGAAGGCGCTAAATCACGGGTACTACTGACCCACTATGCTGCAAGACGCCCTCGCCCTAGTGAAGAAGTGTGGTCCCTGCCAACGGTTCTCCCCCATGAAGAGGGCTCCTCAGGCGAACCTCCGGTCCATGGCCAGTCCGACCTCCTTTGCAATGTGGGGGATGGATTTGGTAGACCCATTTTCAAAAGCAACGGGCCAGCGAAAGTTTCTCATTGTGGCGATCGACTATTTCACTAAGTGGATCGAGGCCGAGCCATTAGCAACGATCACCGAGCGACAAACTCAGCAGTTTCTCTGGAAACACATCGTCTGTCAGTTCGGGATTCCGCAGGTACTCATCACAGACAATGGGACTCAATTCGCGGGTAAGCATTTTTGCAAGTTCTGCAAAGATCTCAGGATCCAGCAGCGCTTCTCCTCAGTGTGCCACCCCCAATCTAACGGTCAGGCCGAGAACGCGAACCGCCAAATCCTCGACGGCCTCAAGAAACGACTCGATAACTCTTCCAAGGGATTATGGGTCGACGAACTACCCAGCGTTCTCTGGGCCCACCGAACAACAAAGAGAATCCCCACGGGAGAATCCCCTTTCAATCTGACATACGGTACAGAGGCTGTCATTCCCTTGGAGATCGGGATCCTTTCACCCCGAATCATGGCTTTTGACGAGGCCGCCAACTCCCAATAGCTGTGAGCCGACCTGGACCTCATAGACGAGGTTAGGGAAAAGTCCGCCATTAGAAGAAGTATCTACCAGCAAAGAATTGAGAAGTTCTACAACAAGAAGGTGCGCCCAACTGACATCAAACTCAGAGATTTTGTCCTCCGAAAGCTGGCGGTATCCAATCCCGGCCAGAAGAGAAAGTTGGCACCAAATTGGGAGGGCCCCTACAAAGTATCCGAAGTCGTGTGCCCAGGCACGTACCGCCTGACCAGTGCCGAAGGCAAGCCCATCAAGAGGCCCTAGAACGCGGAACACCTAATCAAGTTCTTAGGAGGAGGGTAGCCTCCATGTAAATTATCACGATTGTAATCGGCACGTCGTGCCTGGTCTTTTGTAAAGTTCAAATATATTATAAATATGCCAGCTTTCTTAAAACAAGCCTACGGCTTCCTATTTTGTTACAAATAAAGAACATATCTCGAGCTCGGTGCTCGGATAACAGCGCGAGCCAGAAAAGCTTCCCTTACAAGCTTGGGGCTCGGTGCTCGGATAACAGTGCGAGCCTGAAAAGCTTCCCTTACAAGCTTGGGGCTTGGTGCTCGGATAACAGCGCAAGCCAGAAAAGCTTCCCTTACGAGCTTGGGGCTTGGTGCTCGGATAACAGCGCGAGCCAGAAAAGCATTCCTTACAAGCTTGGGGCTCGGTGCTCGGATAACAGCGCGAGCTTGAAAAGCTTCCCTTACAAGCTTGGGGCTCGGCACTCGGATAACAGCGCGAGCCTGAAAAGCTTCCTTTACAAGCTTGGGGCTCGGTGCTCGGATAACAGCGCGAGCCAGAAAAGCTTCCCTTACAAGCTTGGGGCTCGATGCTCGGATAATAGCGCGAGCCTGAAAAGCTTCCCTTACAAGCTTGGGGCTCGGTGCTCGGATAACAGTGCGAGCCTGAAAAGCTTCCCTTACAAGCTTGGGGCTCGGCGCTCGGATAACAGTGCGAGCCTGAAAAGCTTTCCTTACAAGCTTGGGGCTCGGTGCTCGGATAACAGCGCGAGCCAGAAAAGCTTCCCTTACGAGCTTGGGCCTCGGTGCTCGGATAACAGCGCGAGCCAGAAAAGCTTCCCTTACAAGCTTGGGGCTCGGCGCTCGGATAACAGCGCGAGCCTGAAAATCTTCCTTTACAAGCTTGGGGCTCGGTGCTCGGATAACAACGCGAGCCAGAAAAGCTTCCCTTACAAGCTTGGGGCTCGGTGCTTGGATAACAGCGCGAGCCAGAAAAGCTTCCCTTACGAGCTTGGGGCTCGGTGCTCGGATAACAGCGCAAGCCAGAAAAGCTTCCCTTACAAGCTTGAGGCTCGGTGCTCGGATAAAAGCGCGAGCCTGAAAAGCTTCCTTTACAAGCTTGGGGCTCGGTGCTTGGATAACAGCGCGAGCCAGAAAAGCTTTCCTTACAAGCTTGGGGCTCGGTGCTTGGATAACAGCGCGAACCTGAAGAGCTTCCCTTACAAGCTTGGGGCTCGGCGCTCGGATAACAGCGCGAGCCTGAAAAGCTTCCCTTACAAGCTTGGGGCTCGGTGCTCGGATAACAGCGCGAGCCTGAAAAGCTTCCCTTACAAGCTTGGGGCTCGGCGCCCGGATAACAGTGCGAGCCTGAAAAGCTTCCCTTACAAGCTTGGGGCTCGGTGCTCGGCGGCGACCCTCTGCTACGCCTGCAACTGTCTTTCTCACCGGTATGGGGGCTCGGCATCCGTCCCTCGCTCAGTTTGGGCTTCTTCAAGCTCATCAACCTATGTACGAGACGACATCCGCCAGCCACGCCCGCACCATCTCTCCCTGAGAACAACTGCAGGAGCTCGGCGTCTGCCCCGAGCAAGGCGGGTGCCTTCTTCAAGGCACCGCGACCTTGACGCTCGGCGGCGACCTTCTGCTACGCTTACAACTGTCTTTCTCACCGGTATGGGGGCTCGGCATCCGTCCCTCGCTCGGTTTGGGCTTCTTCAGGCTCATCAACCTATGTACGAGGCGACATCCGTCAGCCACGCCCGCACCGTCTCTCCCTGAGAACAACTACGGGAGCTCGCCGTTGGCCCCGAGCAAGGCGAGTGCCTTCTTCAAGGCACCGTGACCTTGATGCTCGGCGGCGACCCTCTGCTACGCCTGCAACTGTCTTTCTCACCGGTATGGGGGCTCGGCATCCGTCCCTCGCTCGGTTTGGGCTTCTTCAAGCTCATCAACCTATGTACGAGGCGACATCCGCCATCCACGCCCGCACCGTCTCTCCCTGAGAACAACTACGGGAGCTCGCCATCGGCCCCGAGCAAGGCGGGTGCCTTCTTCAAGGCACCGACGTTGACGCTCGGCGGCGACCCTCTGCTACTCCTGCAACTATCTTTCTCACCGGTATGGGGATCGGCATCCGTCCCTTGCTCGGTTTGGGCTTCTTCAAGCTCATCAACCTATGTACGAGGCGATATCCGCTAGCCACGCCCGCACCGTATCTCCCTGAGAACAACTACGGGAGCTCGGCGTCGGCCTCGAGCAAGGCGGGTGCCTTCTTCAAGATACCGCGACCTTGACGCTCGGCGGCGACCTTCTGCTACGCCTGCAACTGTCTTTCTCACCAGTATGGGGGCTCGGCATCCGTCCTTCGCTCGGTTTGGGCTTCTTCAAGCTCATCAACCTATGTACGAGGCGACATCCGCCAGCCACGCCCGCACCGTATCTCCCTGAGAACAACTGCGGGAGCTCGGCGTCGACCCCGAGCAAGGCGGGTGCCTTCTTCAAGGCACCGACCTTGACGCTCGGTGGCGACCCTCTGCTATGCCTGCAACTGTCTTTCTCACCGGTATGGGGGCTCGGCATCCGTCCCTCGCTCGGTTTGGGCTTCTTCACGCTCATCAACCTATGTACGAGGCGACATCCACCAGCTACGCCCGCACCGTCTCTCCCTGAGAACAACTGCAGGAGCTCGGCGTTGGCCCCGAGCAAGGTGGGTGCCTTCTTCAAGGCACCGACCTTGACGCTCGGTGGCGACCCTCTGCTATGCCTGCAATTATCTTTCTCACCGGTATGGGGGCTCGGCATCCGTCCCTCGCTCGGTTTGGGCTTCTTCAAGCTTATCAACCTATGTACGAGGCGACATCCGCCAGCCACGCCCGCACCGTCTCTCCCTGAGAACAACTGCAGGAGCTCGGCATCGGCCCCGAGCAAGGTGGGTGCGATCTTCAAGGCACCGCGACCTTGACGCTCAGCGGCGACCCTCTGCTACGCCTGCAACTGTCTTTCTCACCCACATGGGGGCTCGGTTACGACCTACTACCAGGTATTAACAAAAAAAAATTCAAGGTTTAGAGCGTCCACCTTCAACAGACGCCCCGAGCTTTGAGTCGATTTGTTGACCACACTCTCACCCGCGAACAACTCGGGGTTTACGGCTTTCACCAGCCCAAACCCCGAATTGTTCGAAGGTGGCAGGAGGCCATTGACCCTCTGCTCTCTCCGTCCCGAGCCAAATGCTCTGAGCCTTCGAGCCGTCAAGCTGGCCCTTCTCTCGACCACGAACAACCCGGGCTTTACGGCTCTTACAAGCCCGAAACCTCGAACTGTTCGAGGACGGTAGGAGAGCCACCACGCTTTGGCTCTATCCGAACCCCCGAACCGATCAGTCGGCCCACCGCTCACCAACGAACAACCCGGGGTCTCATGGCTCTAACGGCCTGAACCCCGAATAGTCCGAGGGTGATCGGTGTGCCTCCGATCCGGAGTATACGGAAATATTGTGTTCTCTGGGCGCCCGCCTTCTGCAGGCACCCAAATCAAGCGACTCACTGCCTGACAACCAACAAGGGGAGTGAGGATTATATAGCCCCCTGAGGCCCACATTTATTGCATCTGGGAATATGAAATGACGGAAGGCGAAACGTCACCATAAATACTCATGGGAATGCGAAATGTCGCCATTAGTGACGCAGTCGCGTCAGTGGCAACCCTTCGTAGCAGACACATCGGCCACCCTCTGCAACCGAGACAATCAAGGTTCGAGAAAACGAATGCTATTATTATTACTCATTGCTTACAACTCAATGAACGTCGGTATAAATACAAAGAACAACTCACAAACTCACTCGCACTTGGCCTGAAATTCAAACTCGGCACCTCCTTCGGGGCTCTTCCCACGCTCGGTTGGATCGGCCCGGGAAGATACTCCCGCCACCGAGCTTCCTGCATCACCGGGCTGGGCCTCATCCAACAGAAATGTCGGAGACTGCCCCGGGGTCGAGTTGCTGGCCTCTTCCATCAGACCCGCGCCTAACACCAGCTTCAGCCTGCGAATCTCCAGCTCTTTCTCAACCACGGCCTCACGAAGGAAAGACTCCGAAGCCGACCGCCCGCTCGAGGCATCCGATAGGGACCAGTCCATCTCGATTACCCACCAGTCCCGATCGGCTGTGGCCTTCTTCAGGCGCACCACCTCCAGACCGAGCTCTCTAGATCTGTTCAGAAAATAATTCTTAGTGGCCGCTCGGTCCCGAGCCTATTTTCGTTGGCCAGCCAAAACTGCCTCCCAAGCCTCCTTCCCCACTCGAGTCAGAGGTACATCGGCAGAAACGGGGTCGGCGATCCGGGTCCCATGCATCTACCAAAAGATGAAAGCAAATATCACAAAAACACAAGTCTGGAAGGATCGGCCCAAAAAAGTAAATTTCATTTCTTTCAAAAGTTTGATACAAAAGTCGCGGTGGCCAGTCCGCTTAAGGCAGTTACATAAAAAATGAAAAAAGAAACAAAAGCTAGTCTATTCTTGAGGGGGGGTGGCACCTCTTCGTCGCCCTGGACTCCCCCCGTCTCGTCACCACCAGGGGTCAGCGGCAGGTCTGCCTGCCATCCATAGCAGAGGTGGTCCACGCTCTGCTCGGGATAGATCTGCTTAAAATGGGACTTGGCCTGTTCGTACGCCTCGTCCTGTGCCAGCATCAGAGTCTCCCCTAAGGCTGACTCCAACTCCTCCAGGGCCTTCTTCCCCTTCTCCGCCTCGGCCGCGATCTTCGCCTAAAGATCCTCTGGGTCCTGCTTGTGGATTTTGCAGAGCGACTCTATCTGGGCCTCGTGGACGGCCACCATGGTCCGGGCCTCTTTCAGCTCATCCGTGGCCTTGTTCAGTTCGCAGAGGTACTTCTCCGCATTCCACCTCTCGATGTATATATCCCTCTCCAAGCACTTGTGGAAGTGCTGACCATGGAGCATCGCCTGTCCGAAGAGAGAAAGATCAGAAAAACTCCAAGTTAATGAGAAAAGTGGAGCCAAGCCAACTTACCGAGAGGTGTGCCTGAGACCACCGCATGTAGGCCTGGTCCGCCGTCTGCGCCGCCAGGGCCATCAAATCGCGCTCAGTGGTGGCCTTCGAGATGAACTCGACCGACATAGGCCCATCGAGCAGAGAATCCCCCCGCACGATCGACCAATCAGGGGCCAAGGGCAGCGTACCCTGCTTGCCCACCATCTCCACGGCGATCGGCCGTATAGGGGGAAGCCCTTTTTTCGGGGCATCCACTGTCTTACCCGAACCACCCCCAGCGTCCTGAGCCGCCCTCGACGAATGGGAGTGGTGGGAGTGGTGCCTCTTGACCCTCTTCACCGGGGAAGGCTCCTCGGCTACCGGGACCGGCCCCTTGGAGGACCCTCCGGCCTGCGCAGCCAGCTTCTGCTTCTCGGCCGCTATCCTCTCCTGCTCGGCCTTCTTCTTCTTCTCTGTCCTCGCCTTCTCGGCGACAGCAAGCAATATCTTCTTAGTGTCCGCCTGTTGAATTGTCATCCCTACAAAAACAGAAAGGAGAAGAGCTAACGTTAACACGAAGGCAGGAAAATGAACAAATTCGGAAAGAAACGTACTAGGGTCGACAGGACTCAATCCGGCCCGGGCGAGGTGTATCTCGATCACTCGAGGCCATGCGATACTGTGCCCCCCGACTATCTTCTCCACATTCTTCCACTCCTTGGTGGTCAAGTCACTCCGCTTCGAAGGCTTGTGGTTCGGCTTGACGAAGTTCCACCTGGTCGGAATTTCCCAAGACCCCTCAATCCGAACCACAAAATACTTTTCTTTCCACCTCTTTATGGAGTCCGGATGAGCGTGCATGACCTTCTTATGCGACCTCGGTGAAAAGTAAAAAATCCCCTCCTGATCTCCGAGCGAGCCGATCCCAAGAACGGCTCGGAAATACGTCAGCCTCGGCGTCACTCCCTTCTCTTGGCACTTCAGTATAAAGCAGACTAGATGCTTTCAAGAGTTCGGACCATACTGCATAGGGCACAGCCTCACCCAGTTCAGAACCCTCTTAACAAAAGGATGCAGAGGCAGCCTCAGCCCCGAGAGAAAGGCGTCCTCGGGGAACATACAGTAACCCGGCGCCAGAGCCGTGGTGGGCCGAATACCTGGGCTCGGAATGAAGATCTCGAACTCCCGCGGAATATAGTAGGCGACCCTAAGAATGTTAAGATATTCCGACTTCAAAATGCTCGGGAAGCTATCAGCGCGAATCTTCACCCGAGTGTCTTCGCCCGGCACTGGAGGGATCGGTTCGATATCCTTAATATCGTCGGGATACATCCAAATCGACCCTAGATTCTTGAAGGAGACCTGGGAAAACTCGAGACCCGATCTCGGTGCGTACTCATCTGGTGAGGAAGGGCTGTGTGGGATGGTCAAGACTTTCTTCTTCCGACGAGGGCGAGCCTTCCGCTCGGGAGACGGCGTCGACAAAGGGGGAAGGGGTGGAAGATCTTCTCCGACCCCGATCGGCCTTCCCATCGTGCCCTGGCCAGCGTCTCTTTGGGCAGCCTCCCGAGTCGACCTCATCCTCCTCGTCGTAAACATCCTGGACCTCGGGATACTGACCCTCCTCGTCTTCCTCCTCACCCTCGGCACCCTGCTCCTCCTCGTCTTCCTCCTCGCCCTCGGTGCCTTCCCCCTCCTCTTCCTCATCGCCCTCCTCCTGATCCTGCTCCTCCTCGTCCTCGCCGTCCCCCTCATCCTCTTCCTCCTCTTCGCCCTCGCCCATGGGCTCCTTTCTCGGCCTTCTGGACCTCAGCGGGGACACCACGAAGACTACGTCGTCCCCATCGTCCGACCCAGGGTCGATCAGAACCTCCTCCTTCACCTTATACTTGCTCAAAGACGAGGATGTCTCCTGCTCGGATTCATCTGCGGAACGGCCTGACGAGCTAGCCTCGGATCCGGACTGAGTTCGCGACATTACTAAAAAGAAAGTACTAACCTGGAGCGTAGGAATTTACAGTCACCGGAAAGTATCGCCGATGGCAAGTAAGAATCCCGCTCTTGTTAAAATTGGAAAGTGAGTAATAAAGTGAAGAAGAAATGAGGGAGGGGGAGGGGGTTTTAAAGGGGAAAGCGACTCCTCGATTTCCGCAAAAAAGATCTGGCTGTTGGATCTTAACTACCAAGATCCAGCGGCCACCAAGATCTGGAAACGCTTTGATCTTTGAGCCCATGACGTCAGCAATAGGCGTAAAATTACCCCACTACCCCTCCACTTTTTCTCTCCAAACAGGCTTTTTCGACAAGTCAGAAGGGTCGTCGCTCGGATAGTATCGCGAGCCAATAATTCCTCTTCTATTTCACAGAAGGGTCGACGCTCGGATAGTACCGCGAGTTAATAATTCCTCTTCTATTTCACAGAAGGGTCGACGCTCAGATAGTATCGCGAGCCAATAATTCCTCTTCTATTTTCACAGAAGGGTCGACGCTCGGATAGTATCGCGAGCCAATAATTCCTCTTCTATTTCACAGAACGGACGACGCTCGGATAGCACCGCGAGCCAATAATTCATCTTCTATTTCACAGAAGGGTCGACGCTCGGATAGTACCGCGAGCCAATAATTCCTCTTCTATTTCACAGAAGGGTCGACGCTCGGATAGTATCGCGAGCCAATAATTCCTCTTCTATTTCACAGAAGGGTCGACGCTCGGATAGCACCGTGAGCCAATAATTCCTCTTCTATTTCACAGAAGGGTCGACGCTCGGATAGTATTGCGAGCCAATAATTCCTCTTCTATTCCACAGAAGGGTCGACGCTCGGATAGCATCGCGAGCCAATAATTCCTCTTCTATTTTACAGAAGGGTCGATGATCGGATAGAACCGCGAGCCCCAACTGCCCTCCTTTGTTCAGAGGGGCTCGGAGCTCGGATGGCACTGCGAGCCCCAACTACCCTCCTTTGATTCAGAGGGGCTCGGAGCTCGGATAGCACCGCGAGCCCCAACTGCCCTCCTTTGTTCGGAAGGGCTCGGAGCTCGGATAGCACCGCGAGCCCCAACTACCCTCCTTTGATTCAGAGGGGCTCGGAGCTCGGATAGCACCGTGAGCCCCAACTGCTCTCCTTTGTTCAGAAGGGCTTGGAGCTCGGATAGCACCGCGAGCCCCATCTACCCTCCTTTGTTCAGAGGGGCTCGGAGCTCGGATGGCACCGCGAGCCCCAACTACCCTCCTTTGATTCAGAGGGGCTCAGAGCTCGGATAACACCGCGAGCCCCAACTGCCCTCCTTTGTTCAGAAGGGCTCGGAGCTCGGATAGCACCGCGAGCCCCATCTACCCTCCTTTGATTCAGAGGGGCTCGGAGCACGGATAGCACCGCGAGCCCCAACTACCCTCCTTTGTTCAGAAGGGCTCGGAGCTCGGATAGCACCGCGTGCCCCATCTACCCTCCTTTGATTCAGAAGGGCTCGGAGCTCGGATGACACTGCGAGCCCCATGAGCCCTCCTCTTGTCATGAGGGACTCGTCTGCCGACCCCTAGTGCTCGACAAACCGAGCCCCTGAAGAAGACCTCGCCTCCTCCTCGCTCTTCCAACTAGCGAGGAGATCGTCCACCGACCCTCGGAGCTCGGCCACCGACCCTTGGTACTCAACAAAACGGGCCCCAACGAGAGACCTCGGCGTCCCCTCGCTCTTCCAACTAGCGAGGGGATCGCCTACCGACCCTTGGAGCTGGTCCGCCGATCCCTAGGGCTCGTCTACCGACCCCAAGCCACGGCAACCGTCGCTCTGGCTCTCCCCTCTCCCAGACTTGGCCTCCCGCGCAAAATCCAATGAGGGGTCCCTTCCTCCTACCTCCTGGCCTCTTCAGGAAATAGCAGATCCTACCTTTTACCCCAACATCCACCCTGCTCTTCCCACAGAGGCGAAGAATCACTCCTACACGGCTAGTTCACCCAGCCCTACAGGAGTGTGGGGCTTGTGATATGGGTCAGGAATAACGTGGCCCGTCCTGGGCCACAGGATCCCCTCAGGATACGCGCTCTTCCTGATCCTCCGGATCTGTCACGTCAGCGTCGGAAAACCGCCCGGACCTCTGCCACGTCAGCCCGAAAACTGCCCTGGCGTCTACCACGTCAGCGCTATACCGCCCGGTTTTCCACCGCTTCAGCCACTCGGGCAACCGGGTCCAGACCCGGCCCCAAACGGGCCCAGACCCGGTTGGCATCCCCTATAAATACCAGACCCTCCCCCCTGGATTCAGGTAATCAAAACTTTTCCACTCAAACCCTAGTTACTGTTACTCTCCCTTAGTGACTGACCAGATCATCGGAGGGTCTGCCACCGGGACCAACCCCGGTGTTCCGAGACCGTCTGCAGGTACACGAGACCATCGGATCCGAGCCCCAAAGATCCGAGCCGAGCATCAGCCTCCACCTCAATACCGCCTACCCCAGTACCGTTCGTCTAGTCGAGGGTCATCTGCATAGGAGTCTCCTCCTTCAATACAAATCGAGCACGAACTCACGCCTGGTGCATCCACACGCCTCCCAGAAACAAACCGCATCACTTATTTAATTCATTTCCCCTACACATCACTTTCAGTCAAAACACTCTTCGTTCAGAACAGCACAAAACAGAGCCCAACCTACCGAAGATGGTCGAGAAACACTGCCCTCTCATATGTAATAATTGTGGGACGAAAAATCATCTATCGTTTGTCGATTTTTTAAAATCAAGACCTAAAATTCCTATTCCTATATGCCAAATACCCAAAGTTTGAGATTGAACGACTACAGATGCTCTAAGAATCCAATAAAGTATTCATTTCTATCCCTAAATCTAACAGACAGATTGGTAACTAACGGGGAACAGACACAGCAGCACTAACTGTAGAACCCCGTATTTTCAAATATTATTTTAATTATTTGAAAATGAATTTTAAATGATTTTGAGTATTTGATAAATATTTTTCTAAAGATTTATCTTTTGTACACGTGCAAAACACGTGCAAATGACTTTTTAGAAGTTTGGAAAATTAAGTTTTCTTTATGAAAAATCATTATTTATTATTTGAGAATTATTTAGTATTTTTCCAGATTTTTCTGAAATTAATTATGCGTATTTGCAATTTTTGAGAAAAGAAGGACTTATTTGCAAAATTGACAATTTCAAGGGTTAAAATGCAAATTATAATTTCTGGGCATTCCGATCAGTATTTGTTGAAGTTTAGAAACATATTTTTCTATTAGACCCTAATTTAAATTATATTTGATTTAGTTTTCAAGGATACAATTATATATGTAAGATGTACTCTTAAAAGGATTATTTTGCAAATTGGGTGAAAACCCTAATATTTTAATCCGGCATATATAAGGGAAATCCCTTTCCCAGCCGTCATTCACAATATTTAGAATATTGAGATTTCTTTGAGGAACAAGAGGAGAATTCTTGGATCTAGCAAGGAGAAAGTTTGTGGATTTTTTCTTCAAATCAGGTGAGTTGGTTTGTTTGTTTTGTTTTGTCTTGTTTGTTTTGATTGGAAGATGACGTGAGATCTTTGTTATGTTTGTTTGTGATCATTATACCATTCTTTGTTAGTCCCATTGTATGTAGGACATGGATCTTTAATTCAATATGGATGATGAGAACTTTTATTTGATATTTGGACCATGATGAGAAAAGATTTAGATTTGTTGAGGATATGTTGATTTATGAGATCATGTTGTTAGAAAGCAAATTTAGAACTGATTATGTTAAGCTTGGATATTAAACATCTGGACCTAGTGATTGCAAACCAATTTTGATTATGTGTTGAGGAAGACATTTAGTTAGGTTGAGAAAACCCTAATGGGAGAATTGAGAATTTAGATCATGAGAATATGAGATTGGAGATATTGATTGATTGAGTAATGTAACCATGATAGAGATTGTTGAGAATTGTTCAGTTACCCGAATATAAATTAACTTTATGATCAGTAATTCTTTAGAAAACTTCAAGATGATTTTGTGTTCAGATCTGTAGCCGTCAGTCGACTGATCTGATGTGCAGTCGACTGGTACGAGCCTACTGTGTATTTTAAGTCTTGAGATTTGTTCGGGACAGTCGACCTAGACTAAGGTCAGTCGACTGGTCCTCTGTTTGTGATTTTGTTCAGTTCTTTCGGGACAGTCGGCTGATGACTTGTCAGGTCGACTGGTTATGCCTTAGATTATTTTTTGAAAAATGTTGGATTATGTCCCCTGGACAGTCGACTGGTCCATTGTACAGTCGACTGGTCCTGTAGGATCTTTGTATTTGATTTGAGATATTTTGTTTAGTGTTTGATTTTGAGACATTTGTTTAGTACTTGATTCTGAGATATTGTTCAGTATTTGATGTTGAGATATTTGTTCAGTGTTCGATTTTAAGATGTTCAGTTAAGTATTGGTTTTTGAGATGTTCGATTAAGAACATGATTTTGGAAATATTTTGTTGAGCCACTTGTTAAGTGGAATTTGTTCAGATATTTGTTTTGAGTCTCTAGAGGTACGTGGCCCTAGTATACCGGTATTTGTTCAGTCATTTGTTGAGGCCCTTTGAGGCGAATTTTCAGTTATTCAGATTTTTAGTCCGGTAGGGTACACTACTCTAGGAGATTTGTTCAGCAACCCAAACTAATAAGGACAGGCATTAGTAGTGTCATGACGAATGAGAACTTGAGTTATGCACCTCAGTATGACTTTTGATGTAGGATTAGTCTCCGGAATTATCCAAGTAATTATCTTGAGATGTGGGATTGAACTACGGAATGATCGGAGTCGAGGCGACGCTTTTGGGGTATTCTTGTGATTATGAGTCTATGTTTAGATGTGGGATGATCTCCTGAATTATCCAGGGAAAATACCTGTGATGTGGGATCAATCTCCGGAATGATCAAGCATGGGCAAATTATCATAGTTTATCTTCATCTCTGAGTAGTCATCGTTGTCAGCATGTATTCATGATGTTTTCTTGAATCACTTTTATGCATTTGGATTTCCTGTTTTCGGCACACACTTGGCTTTTGGTTTTGGTATCACCCCTTATCCTTTGTTGTTACTTCATACTTTAGTGTTGATTATTATTTGTTGGATATTATGTTTTATGTTCATTTATGTTATTTGTTTGATTAGTTGCCACTCACACCATTTTTATGGCTGACCCCTTTAGTTTGGGGGTTAGGGTTCAACTCTAGCCTCACTTGTTGCAGGTTACTGCTTAGAGTGGGAGGTTGGATGCTTAATGTTGCATTTTAGACTATTTGGACTATTTAGTTTTGTGTAAAATTTGTAAAGACATATTGTGTGGTTATTGAGTTGTAAATGTAAAGAAATATTTGGGTCGAGATGTTTAGACTTCCGCTGTGATTTGTAATAATTGTTGTAATAAAGAAAGAAAATGTTAGTGGTGTTGTTGGTGTTTATTGTTCTATTGAAGTGGATTGCTGGGATTTCGCCACTTATTTTCTAAGCTCTCATATTAGAAATTTGGGGCGCTACAGAGATTGGTATCAGAGCTCCGCTTCAATGTAATAATAGACTTAGTATGGCAACCAACCTAGGTGTGGACACTAGAGAGTGAGTACCTAGGTGTGGACATCAGAGTGTGAGTATCACATAGAATTAAATTATGATGTTTGGTTTGAAATTATGGTTTGGGGTATGGTTATGACTTTGCCATAGGGTAATGATTTGAGTTTGAATTGTATGTGTACTCTAACTTTACCCTCGTTTTGCAGTAATCACAATGGTTGCACCCAGAGGTAGAAATGGTGGCAACAATGAGGATGGATCAGGTAGTTCTCGAGGAGCGGGAATTGACCTAGAGGCCGAGTTTGCTAAGGTTTATCAGACCTTGAACACATTGATGGCATTCAATGTGGCGCAGCAGCAAGCGCAGCAGCAGAATCCGCCGCCGAATCATGGAGCTGGACATGGATTGGTGAATGCCGACCCCATCAAGCAGATTGAATCCTTTAAGAGGATGAGGCCGCCAGTCTTTGAGGGGCAAGCTGATCCAACAGCAGCAGACGATTGGATTCGGAAGATGGAGACGATCTTCGAAGTATCGGAGACTCCAGCAGCCAGTAAGGTGAAGTTGGCTTCTATGCAACTTGAGAAAGACGCTGGTGTCTGGTGGGAGTCACTGAAGAGGACTCTGGGAGATCAGCCTTTGACGTGGGAAGCTTTTCTGGAGGAGTTCAGAGATCGCTTCTTTCCTCTTGATGTTCAGGAGAAGAAGGCGACTGAGTTCATGAACCTTCAGCAGGGGAGCATGACTGTTCGGGAGTATGAGACGAAGTTCGCTCAACTTTCGAGGTATGCACCAGAATTGGTCATGGATGAAGCAAAGAAGGCCAAAAAGTTCGAGCAGGGCTTGAGGCCGAACTTGAGGTCAAGGATGGTTCCGTTGGGCATCCGAAGATTCGAGAAGCTGGTCAGGAGGGCCGCAATGACTGAAGAAGATATGGAACTGTCTCAGAAGAAGCAGGAATCATGGAACCGGAACAAGAGGCCAGCATCAGGCCAGAGTGGGAAGGGATTCCCCGTGAAGCAGGCGAAGTTCAGTGGACCGGTGCAGAAGGCATCTGGAGCTCAGGGAGTGACCTGTTACTACTGCAAGGAAGTAGGACATTACAGGTCAGCATGTCCGAAGTTGGCAGAGCATGTTTGTTCTCAGTGTGGGCAGACTGGACACTCAAAGCCCCATTGTCCACAACTGAAGAAAGATGGTTCGGGTGGAAGCAAATTCCCGAAGAGGCAAGGGCGAGTATTTGCATTGACCGAGGAGGATGCGAGGAACTCGGAAGATGTAATACAGGGTATGCAGGAATTTTGATTTCTTTCATTTTGAATCAGTGTAATGAATAAAAGCTTTTATTTCAGAATAATTTAAGATTGAGTATCATTCTTATTGTAACAGGAGTTGTTTTAATAAATGGAATAAAAGCAAAGGTTTTGTTTAACACTGGTTCATCGCATACATTTGTATCGCCAAGTTTTGCAAAGGGCTTAGGTTTGGAACCTAAGTTATTTCCAGGCAGAGTTTTGTCGGTGGCAACGCCGTCAGGTGAAGAGCTAGTAGCGGATCGATATTACGAGGGTTGTGATATCGAGATTGGTGGAAGGATGTTCGGCATCGACTTGATCGAGCTACAAGTGTTGGGAGTGGATGTCATTGTAGGCATCGATTGGATGGCTATATATGATGCCACGATTGATTGCAAGCAGAAGGAGGTGTTGGTGAAAGCACCAGGTGGACCTGCAGTAACTTTTCAAGGGAAGAAGAAGATCCCGCAGGTGGCTGCAATGGTATCTAAGAAGTCTATTGCAGATGAAGTCAAGGGCATTCCGGTGGTTCGAAAGTTTCCTCAGGTGTTCTTGGATGATTTTCCAGGATTACCGCCGCAAAGAGATGTGGAGTTTTGCATCAATGTTCAGCCGGGAAGTGCGCCGATTTCCAAGGCTCCGTACAGGATGGCACCTGTAGAGCAAGATGAGGTGAAGAAGCAGATTGAAGAGCTTTTGAGCAAGGGGCTTATCAGACCGAGTTCATCTCCGTGGGGAGCGCCAGTGTTGTTGGTCAAGAAGAAGGATGGGTCGATGAGGATGTGCATTGACTACAGGGAGTTGAATAGGGTGACTATTCAGAACAAGTACCCACTGCCGCGGATAGATGATTTGTTCGACAGACTTCGAGGAGCAGCGGTATTTTCGAAGATTGATCTGAGGTCAGGGTATCATCAGGTACGAGTCAAAGAGGAAGATGTGAGTAAGACAGCTTTCAGGACTCGTCATGGGTTGTATGAATTTTTGGTGATGCCATTCGGGTTGACGAATGCGCCAGCAGTTTTCATGGACATGATGAATCGGGTGTTGAGGCCATTCATTGATTCCTTCGTGGTGGTCTTCATCGATGATATCTTGGTGTATTCGAAGTCGGAGGAGGATCATTCTAAGCACTTGACAGCGGTATTACAGACATTGCAAGAGCACAGTTTGTATGCCAAATTGTCGAAGTGTGAATTTTGGAAATCTGAGGTAGCTTTTCTTGGTCACATTCTTTCTAAGGAGGGAGTGGCTACTGACCCTCAGAAAGTGGAAGCAGTGAAGGATTGGCCCAGGCCGACGTCAGTGAAGGAAGTGAGAAGCTTCTTGGGATTAGCTGGTTACTACAGGAGGTTTATTCAGGGGTATTCTCAGATTGCAGTGCCATTGACAGGTTTGACCCGGAAGAGTGTGGCATTTGTGTGGACAGACAAGTGCGAGGAGAGTTTCCTTGAGTTAAAGGAAAGGTTGACTACCGCACCTATATTAGCATTGCCGCAAGCTGGGAAGGATTTTGATATCTACAGTGATGCATCTCTCAGAGGTTTGGGATGTGTCTTGATGCAGGAAGGCAAGGTCATTGCTTATGGTTCAAGGCAGTTGCGTCCGCATGAGAAGAATTATCCGACGCATGATTTGGAGTTAGCAGCTATCATTTATGCCTTGAAGCTATGGAGGCATTATGTCTATGGTGAGAAGGTTAGCATGTTCACTGACCACAAGAGCCTGAAGTATATCTATCAGCAGAGGGATTTGAACCTTCGTCAGAGAAGATGGTTGGAGGTATTGGAAGACATTCGTCCAGAGATCAAGTATCATCCGGGCAAGGCGAATGTAGTGGCTGATGGACTTAGCAGAAAGGGTAGTTTGGCAAGGTTGATCACTACTCGAAGAGAGTTGGCAGCAGAGATCGATCAGGCAGGTATCGAGGTTGTACTGCGAGGTTTAGGGGCATCTTTGGCTCAGTTGAGGCTGCAGCCGTCCTTGAGAGAGAAGATTGTGGAAGGTCAGAGATCAGATTCAGAGATCCAGAAGATGTTGCAGCAGGTTGCAGAAGGCAAGTTATCAGAATTTCGTGTCCAAGATGGAGTTCTTTGGTTGGGTGAGAGGTTGTGTGTCCCAGATGACGCAGAGTTGAGGGGGAGTATCTTGCAGGAAGCACACAGTACCTTATTGTCAGTTCATCCAGGAGGTACGAAGATGTACAGGGACATCAAACCACATTTTTGGTGGTCTGGCATGAAGCGAGATGTAGCAGATTTTGTGGCAAGGTGTCTGACTTGTCAGCAGATCAAGGCAGAGAATCAGAGACCTGGAGGTTTGTTACAGCCTTTACCCATTCCGGAGTGGAAGTGGGAGAATATCAGCATGGACTTTATTACGGGTTTGCCGAGGAGTTCGAAGGGCAATGACTCGATTTGGGTTGTTGTGGACCGATTGACTAAGTCGGCACATTTTCTAGCCATGAAGATTTCTTGGTCGATGGAGAAATTGGCTGAGTTGTATATTGGAGAGATTGTGAGACTTCATGGAGTTCCTGTTTCGATTGTGTCTGACAGAGACGCAAGGTTTACTTCGAGGTTTTGGAGAAGTTTACAAACAGCTTTGGGCACCAGGACTGATTTCAGTACAGCGTTTCATCCGCAGACAGATGGTCAGACGGAGAGGGTGAATCGAGTGCTGGAAGATATGTTGAGAGCTTGTGTTATGGACTTTGGTGGTAGTTGGGAGAGATACTTGGCATTGGTTGAGTTTGCCTATAACAATAGTTACCATGCAAGTATTGGGATGGCACCGTATGAGGCTTTGTACGGGCGGAGGTGCAGGACACCTGTTTGTTGGTATGAGGTTGGCGAGAGGCAGATGTATGGTCCTGAGATCGTGCAGCAGACATCAGAGCAGATTGAGCTGATTCGCAAGAGATTAGTTGAGGCTCAGAGTCGGCAGAAGAGTTATGCTGACACTCGACGAAGAGATTTGGAATTTGAGGTTGGGGATGCAGTTTTTCTCAAGGTTTCTCCGACCAAAGGAGTGATCAGATTTGGTAAGGGTGGCAAGTTGGCGCCAAGGTACATTGGGCCGTACAAGATCGTGGAGAGGATTGGCAAGACCGCATACAGATTGAAACTTCCAGAGGAGTTGGCTCAGGTGCATGATGTGTTTCATGTATCATTGCTGAGGAAGTATGTGGCCGATCAGAGGCACCAGTTGGTGGAAGTTCCCGAAGATCTACAGGTGAACCTGAGTTACAAGGAACAGCCTGTTGAGATCGTTGATCGTAGGGAGAAAGTCCTTAGGAGCAAGGTGATACCTATGGTCAAGGTATTGTGGAGGAATCAGCAGTTCGAGGAGGCTACTTGGGAGCCAGAGGATCGCATGCTGAAGGATTTTCCTGAATTGTTTGTATGAATGTACTTCTTGTATGTGAATGGAATTCTTTGGATGATTGTATTGTTGATTGACAAATGATGTATTCCTTTATTTTGATTGTGATGTTATATGAAATTGTTTAGGTGATGATCTATTTATGAAGTGATGTTTCCTTTTGTTGGTATGTGTTTGAACTCATTAGTAGTAGTTCTGAGGACAGAACTCTTCTAAGGAGGGAGTGATGTAGAACCCCGTATTTTCAAATATTATTTTAATTATTTGAAAATGAATTTTAAATGATTTTGAGTATTTGATAAATATTTTTCTAAAGATTTATCTTTTGTACACGTGCAAAACACGTGCAAATGACTTTTTAGAATTTTGGAAAATTAAGTTTTCTTTATGAAAAATCATTATTTATTATTTGAGAATTATTTAGTATTTTTCCAGATTTTTCTGAAATTAATTATGCGTATTTGCAATTTTTGAGAAAAGAAGGACTTATTTGCAAAATTGACAATTTCAAGGGTTAAAATGCAAATTATAATTTCTGGGCATTCCGATCAGTATTTGTTGAAGTTTAGAAACATATTTTTCTATTAGACCCTAATTTAAATTATATTTGATTTAGTTTTCAAGGATACAATTATATATGTAAGATGTACTCTTAAAAGGATTATTTTGCAAATTGGGTGAAAACCCTAATATTTTAATCCGGCATATATAAGGGAAATCCCTTTCCCAGCCGTCATTCACAATATTTAGAATATTGAGATTTCTTTGAGGAACAAGAGGAGAATTCTTGGATCTAGCAAGGAGAAAGTTTGTGGATCTTTTCTTCAAATCAGGTGAGTTGGTTTGTTTGTTTTGTTTTGTCTTGTTTGTTTTGATTGGAAGATGACGTGAGATCTTTGTTATGTTTGTTTGTGATCATTATACCATTCTTTGTTAGTCCCATTGTATGTAGGACATGGATCTTTAATTCAATATGGATGATGAGAACTTTTATTTGATATTTGGACCATGATGAGAAAAGATTTAGATTTGTTGAGGATATGTTGATTTATGAGATCATGTTGTTAGAAAGCAAATTTAGAACTGATTATGTTAAGCTTGGATATTAAACATCTGGACCTAGTGATTGCAAACCAATTTTGATTATGTGTTGAGGAAGACATTTAGTTAGGTTGAGAAAACCCTAATGGGAGAATTGAGAATTTAGATCATGAGAATATGAGATTGGAGATATTGATTGATTGAGTAATGTAACCATGATAGAGATTGTTGAGAATTGTTCAGTTACCCGAATATAAATTAACTTTATGATCAGTAATTCTTTAGAAAACTTCAAGATGATTTTGTGTTCAGATCTGTAGCCGTCAGTCGACTGATCTGATGTGCAGTCGACTGGTACGAGCCTACTGTGTATTTTAAGTCTTGAGATTTGTTCGGGACAGTCGACCTAGACTAAGGTCAGTCGACTGGTCCTCTGTTTGTGATTTTGTTCAGTTCTTTCGGGACAGTCGGCTGATGACTTGTCAGGTCGACTGGTTATGCCTTAGATTATTTTTTGAAAAATGTTGGATTATGTCCCCTGGACAGTCGACTGGTCCATTGTACAGTCGACTGGTCCTGTAGGATCTTTGTATTTGATTTGAGATATTTTGTTTAGTGTTTGATTTTGAGACATTTGTTTAGTACTTGATTCTGAGATATTGTTCAGTATTTGATGTTGAGATATTTGTTCAGTGTTCGATTTTAAGATGTTCAGTTAAGTATTGGTTTTTGAGATGTTCGATTAAGAACATGATTTTGGAAATATTTTGTTGAGCCACTTGTTAAGTGGAATTTGTTCAGATATTTGTTTTGAGTCTCTAGAGGTACGTGGCCCTAGTATACCGGTATTTGTTCAGTCATTTGTTGAGGCCCTTTGAGGCGAATTTTCAGTTATTCAGATTTTTAGTCCGGTAGGGTACACTACTCTAGGAGATTTGTTCAGCAACCCAAACTAATAAGGACAGGCATTAGTAGTGTCATGACGAATGAGAACTTGAGTTATGCACCTCAGTATGACTTTTGATGTAGGATTAGTCTCCGGAATTATCCAAGTAATTATCTTGAGATGTGGGATTGAACTACGGAATGATCGGAGTCGAGGCGACGCTTTTGGGGTATTCTTGTGATTATGAGTCTATGTTTAGATGTGGGATGATCTCCTGAATTATCCAGGGAAAATACCTGTGATGTGGGATCAATCTCCGGAATGATCAAGCATGGGCAAATTATCATAGTTTATCTTCATCTCTGAGTAGTCATCGTTGTCAGCATGTATTCATGATGTTTTCTTGAATCACTTTTATGCATTTGGATTTCCTGTTTTCGGCACACACTTGGCTTTTGGTTTTGGTATCACCCCTTATCCTTTGTTGTTACTTCATACTTTAGTGTTGATTATTATTTGTTGGATATTATGTTTTATGTTCATTTATGTTATTTGTTTGATTAGTTGCCACTCACACCATTTTTATGGCTGACCCCTTTAGTTTGGGGGTTAGGGTTCAACTCTAGCCTCACTTGTTGCAGGTTACTGCTTAGAGTGGGAGGTTGGATGCTTAATGTTGCATTTTAGACTATTTGGACTATTTAGTTTTGTGTAAAATTTGTAAAGACATATTGTGTGGTTATTGAGTTGTAAATGTAAAGAAATATTTGGGTCGAGATGTTTAGACTTCCGCTGTGATTTGTAATAATTGTTGTAATAAAGAAAGAAAATGTTAGTGGTGTTGTTGGTGTTTATTGTTCTATTGAAGTGGATTGCTGGGATTTCGCCACTTATTTTCTAAGCTCTCATATTAGAAATTTGGGGCGCTACACTAACACAGCAGTAACTCATAAATCACAACTCGGAATTCGATTCCGCAAAAATGGAAAGTGAACTAGACACTCGGGGCTACAATTTATGTTCAGCAAGTTTTTATTAATTCTGACTATAACTAGGTCAAACATTCTAATCTTTACAGGTTAACTGTTCTGGCAGCAACTTACAGTTAAAATTTATGGGCAGAAACTAAGTGTAAAATCAATATAAAAATCTACAAAAATTAGAAATGGATCCTAAACATGTATACTAAGTTTCTGGAGAGTTTCATGGCATTATACTACTATTATCATGGTGTTTCAACTGAAAATTGTATCGATGTTTCATTAATTTGCAATCTTGAAAGTACAGACCAGCAGTGACTAAAACTGCAATATCCACAGCTCACAAATCAGAATCAAGATCCGTCAATTGGTCTGGAAACTAGATTCATTAGGCTACAATTCTCTTTTATATTGTTTTAACTGATTCCTATTGTAACTGGGTCGAAACCTCATACAAAACAGAAAAGGCAGCAAGGCATAACAAGAATCATCGCATAAATTCATCAAAGTAACTAATCAACATGTTTTAGTTATCATACAATACATTATCTTTAATGCACAGCAAGTTGAGGTAAAATTCTATTGTATATAAAGCAAGATTATAATGTCACGATTCAATTTTTGAGATCTCAATCAATCAACATGTATCCATAACATTTTATATATCTCATATGCAATTTCTAGTCAATTTGTTCTTGTCGTGTGTGCATATAAGTTTGGGTTTGAATCAATGGATATTGGCACGAGTCAAGGATACTTCGGGTTAGCTCGTGTAAACCCTAGATATCCCCAACGAAAAGTATACAAAGTAAAGTTAAGATAATCGAAGTGGAACTACTTGCGGAAGAAGTCAAAAATCTTGAACTAGAAAATAAACCAAGTTCAAGTGAACTTGCCTTTTGTGTGAGAAATCCGAATAACTAGAATAACGGGATCGGAATCCCGGGCGACAAACCAAAGCACGGGCGAGACACGTGCAAAGTACCAACAACAAGAGCAAAACCCAACAGCAACTCCAACTCTTCTCTTCTATCCGAACAGCAAACAACAAATGCCAGATCAGCTACCCCAAAACACCACACACCAAAACAACCAATCCCCTCTCTCCTTCTTCCTTTCGACAGAGAGAGAGAGAGAGATGGCAGGAGAGGGAACGACGGCGAAGGCTGGCGATGCTGGCAGCGAGGGCGACTGGTCGCTGGCGGTCGGGAAGCGACGCAACGACCAGGGCTGACGGCGAGTGAGCGGGAAATGCAGCCGGCAATGGTGGTTCGGGGTGGAGCAAGGCGGCGGGTGAGCAGGATGAAGATGAGGGGGTGCAGGGGTTGCAGGGGAGAGCTTGAAGAGCGGCAATGGCAAGCAAGACAGGGAGGGAGATGAGCGGGGCTCGAGCGGCGTTGGGTTTCGACGCCACACAGCGAAGAGGAGGAAGACGATGGGTGAGGTGATTCGGAGCTTCGAGCGTCGTTGGGTTGAGCGACGGGGTGAATGACTGGGGCTCGGAGGAAGATGACGAGTCGAGCTCGTCGAGGAAGATGAAGGGGGGGCGGTTGTTCTCTGTTTGGTTTGGGTTTTCTGAAGCTAGAGGAGAATATGGGTTTGTGGGTTTGGGTAGACTAGGATTTGGTTTTAGGATCCAATAAGGAGATGGGTTTGGATAGACAATAATATGGGTTTGCAAATGGATTGGGCTAATAAAATATAACAATAATAATACTAGAATAATAAGTTGTAATAGAAGGCCCACAACAAGTCCAAGACCCAAAATACATTAAAATAGAAAAGAGAACACTACAAAAATACAAGAAAAATTCGTACAACCGGAAACAGGGGTTACACATAATTTCACTTTCTATTATTCTCTTTATGACATCAAATGTATATAATTTGTATAATCTTATTATGCTCTATATTGAGTAGCATTACCCTGGGAAAAATCATATGGTTCTGCTAAGAAATAGAAGGGCCCAAAAGCTTTGGGAGGCTTGAAAATTTGCTTGCTAAGAATATCACCAATTTGAGAAACATCTGATTGATCAAAACGAATTTTGCCAGCTGGAAAGACTTGCAGAGTGATTTGTAGGTACTCTTTGGCATCAGTAACTGGATTGTGAAGGGATACAATATCTACAGGAAGTTTATTCTTCTGAAAGGAATAAACTAGTGCTGCCTCCAGAGCTTGATAGTATTTGATGTTCCTGAGAGCTGAAAAGTAAGGAGCTCTGAAATATAGAGTGCCAGTGTATGGATATGCACAATTGCACTTAGGACTGAGATTTTGATCTGAAGGACAAGCAATAGGCACACAAGTTGAGGGAGTGGAATATGGACGGAGTGTGGGAAGCAGAGTCTTGCAGTATGGAAAATTTGTTATGCTCTCAGTACAGACTGGATTACCCTCAAGTCTGCAAGCAAAACCAAAATGAAAATTGACAGACATCAGATAGAAATGAAGGTCAAAATCAAAGAATGTAATACTTGCATCATATTTTTGAGCTCCTCATATCTCTCATACTTGATATTGAACCAAAGGATACAAGATTTTGTTTCATTTGTTAGGATTTGGAGCAAGGAATTTAAAGATTCTTACAGTAGTAAATCTGTTGGGGATCCTCGTCCAAGTGTGACCTGATCAATGGAATTGTTCCGTATATCAACAAGCTGAAGCTGACTGCTGAAGCCAGAGGAAATGTTCAGAGTGCCATTGAAATTGTTATATCTTAAGTTTCTGCAAATAATCAGTTGACAAAAAAACATTATATAGTAGAACAACACATATGCATGCTGTCATCAGTTTTTTTTTTCATATTTCGGGGTCATAGTTCAGTATAAAGTTGCCACTTTTAAACCTGAGTATATTTATTTTGGCATTGTAAGGAACTGAATGTTTCAGATTACCACTCACACTGTCTGTAACTGTGAAGAACTGAATAAACCGGCTGGGACTTCCCCTCCAATCTCTAAATTTTCTAAATACCTGCAATTAAAATAGATACCAAAGTTAAACAAAGAAATTTAGATATGGACATATATAACTGTAGGAAGATCTATTCAAAAAATAAAAATAAGGCTAAATTTGAAGAAAAAAAACCCTTGAGCTATTTCCTTTATGCAGAAAATCTCACTGAACTTTTTTTTGCAGAGAAAACCACACTTAAGTATGGTTGCAAAAAAATCCCTGAAGTATATTTTAAAAAAACCACATCTAACTTTTCTGTTTGCATTAGATAATCTCATTCATCTTTGCAAGTTGGTTCAGAAAACATCATGCATCTTTCTCATTATTTTCAAAAAACCTCACTCAATTTTAGCAGAAAGCTCATGCTGTTAGAGTGGGTTTTTTGGCACTATACTTGAGTGTAGTTTTCTGCGGAAAAAAAAGTTCAGTGAGATTTTCTGCATAAAGAGGATAGTTCAAGGGGTTTTTTTCAAATTTAGCCTAAAAAATAATAGTAATAACAAATAAATAAAATTGAAAGGTATCTCAAAATTTTTATTGAATCCTGTTTTGGATGATCCTCAATATAAACACTAATATTGGAGGGAAAGAGAGAGAATTACAATGTTGTCAAGGATGGCAATGAGGCGAACCATGTAGGAGCATCAGATGGCTCAAAGGAGTTGTTGCTCATGTCCCTGTGCAGGTTATTTTCTGGTTAGTAGGCAGCCAATATGACAATATGACATTGTTAAGTTATAATTTGGTTGAACATATACTGCTTTCTCAGTGGTGGCAATCGGCCGTGAACAGTATATGATGGCATACACGACATGTCCGGATCGAACAACCAACCCCAACAGGACATGGCACGATTTGCTGACATGACTAGTTAATTACTAAGATACAAGGTTTGGATGCAATGCAGCTCTCAACCATGACACCATGGATTAATTATAGGGTAGGAAAGTAGTAAAGATTACACTCAACTAATACTTCCATAGTTTTGCCATGTATTTATAGGAAATAGGAGGTTTGGTTGCATCTACAATTTTACTTGAGCCTACACTCAACTCCTCTTCCATAGTTTGCCCACATTGAAAAATGGGGTACAGCAATCAATTTTTAGAACATAAACCTGGCAGGAAGCACGCCATGACACGAGAAAAAATTGTGCCATGTCACTCTGCATTTTGAAAAAAAAGTTTACAACAGTTCAACCTGCTCCTTTACAATTAAAGGTCACAAAAAAAATCTTATGACTTCAACCTGGATGAGTTATAACATTTAATTTCTTTAGCACTTATGATACTCACACGAAACTGAGTGTACTCATTCCAGTTACGTTTGGCAAAGGACCAGTCAATTTATTGTTGGATAAATTCCTGTGTAGAAACATAGGCAGTACATCAGATATCATTCTAAAATACAATGTGGATGCCGTAAAATAGTACAAGTTGAGTTGCTATATATTCTGAACATAATACTTACAGCACCGAAACGCTTGTAAGGTTATTGATGTTGGAAGGAACAGTCCCAGTCAAAGAATTCCTGTCAAACCGGCTGTTCAAAAATATATGTAAGCCAATGTGATGACAATGCACAATTCAAATTGAATATCAACCTTAAGTAATGAGTTAGATATACTTACACAACCTCCAGCATATTCACCAGTCCAACTGTTCGAGGGATGCTTCCGATCAGATTATTACTATCAAATAGCCTGACAAATTGAAAAATCTCACTAAATGAAACAGAATAAAGTAAAGCATTTGTTACTTTATTAAAGAAATTATAGATTGTTAAAATAAGAAATTTGGTTTTCCATAACTTACAGATATTTAACTCCAAAAAAATACTTACAGATGTATCAGCTGCATATTTGAGCTGAAAAGCTGGCTGGGGATGGTACCCGAAAGCTGATTCATACCGAAATGGCTGAAATTAAATACCAGATAAGTCACTACAATTTATTTTAGAGCATGGGATATCTGAATTGAACCGAAATTAGGAAAATGGGGCATACAAGTGTTTGGCATTGGTCAGCATATCCAGACCAGGAGTTGGACCATTAGAGACAGGGATGGTTCCACTAAGCTTGTTGTCAGCCAAGTCTAGCCAATAAAGTTGTGATAGTAAGCCAAAAGTTTCGGGTATGCTTCCAGTAAAGTTATTAGAGTTCAAAGCTCTGCAGGCACAGAAGTCAGATGCTTTAGTAAATCAGAGAGAAAGGGACATTATAGAAAGCAAGATTATGCTTTTATCCTTCTTCCTTTAAACTAATATCCTAGTCCACAAAGGGGGAATTCATTTAAAACTAACCAAGAAAGGTTGCTTAATAATAAGGGAACTATAAGAGGATTGACATGGGATAAGTCATCTTCAAGGCCAGTGAAAGAAACAGAGTTCCTGCCAAAACGATAGGAACTGGTTGGGTTTTCCACGTTTACTCACAAAACAAAAACACAAATAAGAATGTATAAACTTCCTGCTAGTCCTCCAACGTCCTGATTTCCTGGACGTTCTCTCTCCTCTCTTGATGCGGTTTGTTTTTGGGAGGTGGCTACACCAGGTGTGAGTTCTTCTCTATTTGTATTTTTGCGGAAGCTTCGTACGGACGGTACGCCCGACCCTCAGCCAGAGGGGACGGCTCGAGAGTAGAGGCGGAAGCGAGGAGGAGTTCGGATGCTTGGCTCAGATCTGGAGGCTCGGCTCGGATCCAGAAGTCTCGTGTACCTGCACTCGGCCTAGGAACACTAGGGTTGGTCCCGGTGGCAGGCCCTCCGACGATCTAGTCAGTCACTAAAGAATAACTAAAACTAGGGTTTTGAGAGGGGAAAGATTGATTACCTGTTAAAGGGGTAGAGGGCCTGGTATTTATAGACAGTGCCAACCGGGTCTGGACCCGTTTAGGGCCGGGTCTGAACCCGGTTGTCCGTGGGTCTGACGTGACGGAGACCCAAGCGGTTTAGGGCTAACGTGGCGGAAGCTCAGGCGATTTAGGGCTGACGTGGAGGAAACCCAGGAGGTTTTTAAGGCTGAGGTGGCAATTCTGATGATCGGGGGTGAACGGTTTTTTAGGGGATCCTGTAGCCCAGGAGGGACCACGTCATCTGACCCATATCAGGAGCCTCCCACTCCTGGAGGGCTGGGTAATCCAGCCGTGTATAACTGGTTTTTTGCCTCTGTAGGAAGAGCGGGTTGGTGTGTACGGCGAAGAATGGGATCCGTATCTTCCAGAAGTGGTCAGTGGGGCAGGAGGAAGGGATCCCCTCTTGGAGTCACGCGGGGTGTCGGAGCTCGGATGGCCGAGCATCGACGGTCGGCGGACGAGCCCCTTTACTGGTTGGAAAAGCAAGGGGGGTGTCGAGACCCGTGGAACAAGACTTCTTTCCCCTTATTGTTGGGGGATAATTTTGGGGCTCACGGTGATATCCGAGCATCGACTCTTGGGTAGAAGAGCCGAGTGTAGTGGTCAGCTGACGAGCCCCCTCACTTGTTGAAAAAACAAGAGGGCATAGGAGTCTGAGGAGCAGTGGTCATCCTGCCGAGCGTCGAGGGTTGGCAGGCAAGCCCCTCACTGTTGGGGGATAATTTTAGGGCTCACGGTGATATCTGAGCGTCGACCCCTTGGGTAGATGAGCCGAGTGTAGAGGTCGGCTGACGAGCCCGGGCGTAGGAATCTGGGGGGCAGCGACCATCTTGCCGAGCGTCGACCCCGAAGCCGTTGGGAGAAACTTTTTGGGCTCGCAGTGACATCCGAGCATCGAGGTCCAAGCAGTTTGGGAGAAAATTTTTGGGCTCGCGGTGACATCCGAGCGTCGAGGTCCAAGCAATTTGGGAGAAATTTTTTGGGCTCGCGGTGACATCCGAGCGTCGAGGTCTAAGCAGTTTGGGAGAAACTTTTTGGGCTCGCAGTGACATTCAAGCATCGAGGTCCAAGCAGTTTAGGAGAAACTTTTTGGAGGAACTTGGGTGAATAATGGTGAAGTACCTGAGAAGTTGACCCTACGCACTGAGCTGAGGGTAGGAAGGCATTTTTGCGCACTGAGCTGACGTCATCAAGATCTTAGTGGCCATTAAATCTTGGTGATGAAGATAAAATGGCCAGATCTTTTTGCGGAATTCGAGGAGTCCCGCCTATGCTTATAAATTCCCCTCCCCCCACCTCACTTTTTTTACTTTGCTTTCAACTTCTAAATAACCAAAATTTCCTTGTGCACCACGGCGACCGTTTTCCGTTGACCTTTGCATACTCCGGTGAAACAGGTTAGTATTTTTGCTTTAAAATGTCACAGTCTCAGTCCGATTTCGAGGCAAGTACTTCGGGTCGCGGCGAGGAGGAGGTTCATTCGTCTTCGATATCTTTCTCATCGGGAGACATCTGCCCGGTAAAGGAGGGGGTTCTATCAGAAGAGGGTCGGATGGCGAGGGTGACATAGCCTTCATTGTAGAGCCCCTGCAATCTCGTAGGCCGGGTAAGGAGCCTGTAAAGGAGGAGCACGAAGAAAGGGATCCCGAGGGAGAGGAGCTTGTGGAGGAGGAGCGGGTCGAAGAAGAGGAGCAGGTTGAGGAGGGTGATGATCAGGAGGAGTCCGAGCCAGGGACCGAGAGCGGTGATGACCATGGCGAGGTCGGAGGGACCGCGGAGGAGGTAGGGGAAGAAGAGGCAGACCTCTGACCATTGCCTCCACTGGCGACCCCTTCTCCTGTTAGAAAAGATCACCCTCGAAGGAGGAAGAGGAAGTGGATACGGGCCGACAGTCCGGCCGAGAAGGATAAGCATGAGTATGGCTCCGGGTTTATGTATCCCCTCATCTTCGGCAAAAATCCAGGATCGATCAGGATGTATCCTGACGACGTGAGGGATCTTCTAGCATACACATCGCTGTTGAGAGACGAGGGTCGGTCCATGATCAAAAATGGACAGTGTGAAGTGGGCCCTGCCGAGGGACTACTTGCCCATCTTGAGGGCAGTTTACTTCTTTCCTCGGGAGTTCGAGCTGCTGGTGCCGAACCCAGGAATTTGCCAGACCACCGCGCTCGAACCGAGCTTCTGCCTGTTCCCTCAGGACGCTTTCATCTCGGGGTTGAGGCTTCTGTTACACCCGTTCATCAAGAGGGTGCTGAACTGGGGGGAGCTGAGTCCGATGCAGTACGGTCCCAACTCTTGAAAACACTTGGTGTGTTATATTTTGAAGTGTCAGGAGAAGGGAATTATGCCGATGCTGGCTTACTTCTGAGCCATCCTGGGGATGAGCTCTCTTGGGGACTAGGAGGGGATTTTCTATCTTTTGCCCCGTCCACACAAGAAGGTGATGCACGGCCATCCGGACTCAATCAAGGGGTGGAAAGAGAAGTACTTCGTTGTCCGGAGTGAGCAGCCCTAGGACATCCCTACTGTTTGGAACTTCGGAAAGCCGAACCACAAGCCGCCGAGGTGAAGAGACTTAACTGAGAAGGAATGGGCGAAGGTCAACAAGATGGTGGAGGGTCACAACATTGGGTGGCCTCGTGTCACGGAGCTGCACCTTGCTCGAGCCGGACTGAGCCTGGCCAACCCTAGTATGTTTTTGTTTCTATTCTGTTTTCTTTCTACCTTCGTATTAACATGTTAACTTTTTCTTTTTGTAGAGATGTCTGCCAAGGAGCTTAATAGCCGCACCGCTGTAGTGGCCCAGGCCACCAAGAGGAGGGCCGATATGGCGAAGAACACTTCCTCGGGGGTGGGGACTAGTCAGGTAGCGACTCTAAGGCCCAAGGAGTCGACCCCGAAGAGGGCAAAGAAGCATCATCACCATCCGTCGAGTTCGGCAAAGGATCCGGGGGCGAGCTCCGGTAGTAAAAAGGTTGCTGAGGTTGCAAAGGGCCCTCTCCCGCCGCTTTGACCGGGCGCCGTGAAAATGGTGGGTTAGCAGGGCCTGAGGCCATATACCCCTGACTGGGGGGTCAAGGCTAGGGATACGCTCCATGAAGGCCCGATTGCAGTAGAGGTGATGGAGCACCTCACCACCGAGCGGGATCATATGGCCCAGTGGTGGAGACGGCCGATACGTCCTATATGAGGTTCGCTCAAGCCCACCTTTCGGTAAGTCCTCCTTCTGCATTTTGGTTTAGCTTTTGCGAAGAATTCTCCTAACTTTATCCTCCTCGGCCAGGCGATGCAACACGTGCAGCACTTTCACGAGTGTCTGCAAAAGGAGATCGTCATTCAGAAGAAGAATGTCGAACGCTATTTCCTTGAAGCCACCAAGCTGAAGGACGAGCAGATGGCGGAGGAGGCTGCCCTTGCTGTCGCCCAAGCCCAGATGGTCTCTAACAAGCATCATCATCAGAAAGAGCTGGCGCGATTCAAGGCGAAGGCCAAGAAGGCTAGTGAGGAAGCGGCAATCGCCATGGCAGATACCCTGATCGCCTCGCAGGACGAGGCTTATAACAAGGCCAGGGAGCATATCCTGCGGATTTGAACCTTCAGGTCGGGCATCTCCACTATGGGTGGGACCCAGAGCTTCCGCTGACGCCACGCGGAGTGGAGGACGAGGAGCAGGGGGACACTCGATTGGAGGTCGGGGGCGACCAAGATGATGAAGAGGTGTCGTCCCCCTCCTAAAAAGTAGTCTAGGAATTTTCCTTCTCTTTTTTTTGTAATTGCCGAATGCGGACTGGCCACCGCCTTTTGTAGTACGAAATTTTTTGAACTAATACAAGATGATTTTTTGGCCGATGCTCCATGACTTGTGTTTTTTAGTCTCTTTTGTGACTTGTTGTTTTTTCCGTCTTTTTGATAGATGCATGAGGCCCTTGGGGTCTCCTGGGTCCGAGCTGGGCTGGGGGCCATAGAGAGTGTTCTGGCCCGCCAACGTAAACAGGCTCGGGACCGAGCGGCAGTAGTGAATTACTTCATGAACAAGTCTAGGGAGCTCAGCTTGGAGGTCTCTCATCTGAAGAAAGCCATAGCCGATAGGGACTGCTGGCAGTTGAGACGAACTGGTCGATCTCAGATGCCTCGAGTGGGCGGTCGGCTTCAGAGTCTTTTCTTCGTGAGGCCGTTGTTGAGAAAGAGTTGGAGATCCACAGACTGAAGCTAATGCTAGCCGCCAGCCTGTCGATGCCATATCCGTACTAGGACCTTCTCAGACCTTTTTCTTGGAGGTGGCCCAGCCTGCCGATGCGGAAAGCTCTATCACCAGAGTGCCTTCTTCGGTCGGACTGGCCAAGCGTCTGAAGGAAACAGTGGGAAGCGTCGAGTTTGAGTTTCAAGTCAAGCGATGAGTGAGTTGTAAGCTTTTCATTGTATTGGGCGGCCATTTCTGGCGCTCTATGAGTATTAAAAAATTCTGACTTCTTTAACTATGACGATTCATTGAGTGAGGGCAGGAGTGTAACCTGAGATTGTTGCCGAGATCGGCCTTGCAGGGGGTCACCGCCGAGGCAAAAGGTCGCACCGTAGTTTATTGTAGGCAACGCCCAATGAGCGACGTTTCGCCTTCCGATAAACATTAATGGCGACATTTCGCCTTCCGCCGTTTGGACTTTCCGATGTAATAAATGCATTGCTCAGGGGGCTATATAATCCCCCTCTCCTCAATGTTTCTTCATCAGCTACTGGCGGTGACTCATCTGCTACCTGCTGATAATTTGGGTGCTTGCCAAAGGTGGGCGCCCGTAAGTGGAATTTTGGTCCGAGAGTTCCGGGCTGGCAGCTCACCTGTCACCCTTAAACAATTTGGGGTTTTGGCTCTGAGGGCCGTAAGCCCCGAGTTGCTCGTAGGTGACTGGTGGGGCGGCCAATTGGTCTGGAGGCTCGATGAGAGCCCTGGGTCAGTGGCTCCCCTGCCGCCCACGAATAATTCAGGGTTTTGGCTCTGTCAGTCGTAAACCCAGAGTTGTTCGCGAGTGAGAGGTGGGTCGACCAATGGTCTGGGGCTCGGGGCGTTTGTCGAAGGCGAGCGTCCTAAATCTTTAATGGAAACTTTTGGAACGGGCGTGGTCGAAGGTCGTCGCCGAGCGTAATAGGGGTGGCTTGAAAAAGCCAATGCCTTGCTCGATATCGAAACCGAGCGCACACGGATAGTACGGGTGTAGCCTGAGGTTATCGCCGAGCGCATAGGATGATGGGTTTGAACAAACCCAAAAAGTGCTCGAGGTCGATGCCGAGCCCCCATACCTTAGAGAAGCCAGTGATGGGCGTAGCTGAAGGTCGTCACCGAGCGTAAGGTCGCGTGGCTTTGAAGAAAGCCAAGGCATTGCTCGAGGTCGACGACGAGCCCCTACACCGGTTCTCAGGTGGATAGCACGGGTGTAGCTGGCGGTCATCGCCGAGCGCATAGGTTGATGGGTTTGAACAAACTCAAACCGTGCTTGAGGCCGATGCCGAGTCCCCATACCTTAGAGAAGCCAATGATGGGCATAGCTGAAGGTCGTCACCGAGCGTAAAGGTCGCGTGGCTTTGAAGAAAGCCAAGCCCTTGCTCGAGGTCAACGACGAGCCCCCACACCTGTTCTCAGGTGGATAGCACGGGTGTAGCTGGCGGTCATCGCCGAGCGCGTAGGTTGATGGGTTTGAACAAACCCAAATCGTGCTCGAGGCCGATGCCAAGCCCCCATACCTTAGAGAAGCCAGTGATGGGCGTAGCTGAAGGTCATCGCCGAGCGTAAAGGTCGCGTGACTTTGAAGAAAGCCAAGGCCTTGCTCGAGGTCGACGACAAGCCCCCACACATGTTCTCGGGTGGATAGCACAGGTGTAGCTGGCGGTCATCGCCCAGCACGTAGGTTGATGGGTTTGAACAAACCCAAACTGTGCTCGAGGCCGATGCTGAGCCCCCATACTTTAGAGAAGCCAGTGATGGGCGTAGCTAAAGGTCATCGCAAATCGTAAAGGTCGCGTGGCTTTGAAGAAAGCCAAGGTCTTGCTCGAGGTCGACGACAAGCCCCCACACCTGTTCTCGAGTAAATAGCACAGGTGTAGCTGGCGGTCATCACCGAGCGCGTAGGTTGATGGGTTTGAACAAACCCAAACTGTGCTCGAGGCCGATGCCGAGCCCCCATACCTTGGAAGTGACTTCTTCTGACTCGAGGTGCATTCCGGGCGCCGAGCCCTAGGCTTGTAAGTGAGTTTTTTGTGGTTCGCGGTTTCTTCCGAGCGTCGAACCCTAAGCTTGTAAGAGATGCTTTTTGTGGCTCGCAGATTCTTCCGAGCGCCGAACCCTAAGCTTGTAAGAGAAGCTTTTTGTGGCTCGCGGTTTCCTCCGAGCGCCGAACCCTAAGCTTGTAAGAGAAGTTTTTTGTGGCTCGCGGTTTCTTCCGAGTGCCGAGCCCGAGACAAGTTTTTTTTTTGTAAAGAAAGCTAATACGAAGCCAAAACTTGTTTTGAGAAAGCTGGCATAATTACAACATACTTGAACTTTACAAAAATAAGGCACGTCGTGCCGATTACATTTTTCATGATTTACATTGGCTGTAGAGGCTAACCCTCCCCTTCTAGGAATTTGATGAGGTGCTCTGCATTCCAGGGCCTCTTAACAGCCTTGCCTTCCGGGTCGGTTAGGCGATATGTGCCTGGATGTATGACCTCAAATACCTTGTATGGGCCTTCCCAGTTTGGGGCCAGCTTCCTCTTTTGGCCTGGGTTGGATACCGCCAGCTTTCGGAGGACGAGGTTTCCCAACTTGATGTCGGTGGGATGCACCTTTTTGTTGTAGAACCTTTCGATCCTCTGCTGGTAGGTGTTCCTTCTGATGGCAGACTTCTTCCTGACCTCGTCTATAAGATCCAGGTCGGCAAGTAGTTGTGCCGAGTTGCTTGCTTCGTCGAAGGCCATGATTCGGGGCGAAAGGAGCCCGATCTCCAGGGGGATCACAGCCTCCGCGCCGTATGTCAGATTGAATGGCACTCTCCCGTGGGGATTCTCTTCGTCGTCGGTGTGCCCAGAGAACGCTCGGCAGCTCATCGACCCATAACCCCTTGGAAGAGTTATCAAGTCGTTTCTTGTGATCGTCAAGGATCTGGCGGTTCACATTCTCGGCCTGGCCATTGGACTGTGGGTGGCATACCGAAGAAAAGCACTGCTGGATCCCGAGATCTCCGCAAAACTTTCGGAAATTCTTGCCCGTAAATTGAGTCCCATTATCTGTGATGAGCACTTAGGAAATTTCGAACCGACAAACGATGTGCTTCTAGAAAAATTGTTGGGTCTGCTGTTCGGTGATCGTGGCCAGAGGTTCGGCCTCGATCCACTTCGTGAAGTAGTCGATTGCCACTATGAGAAACTTCCTTTGGCCCGTTGCCTTTGGAAATGGGCCTACCAGATCCATTCTCCACATAGCAAAGGGAGTAGGACTGGTCAGGGAGCGGAGGTTTGCTTGTAGAGCTCTTTTCACCAGGGAGAGCCTTTGACAGGGGCCACACTTCTTTACCAGGGCCAGGGCATCTTGGAGCATTGTGGGCCGGTAGTACCCATGATTCAGAGCCTTTCGTGCAAGCGATCGGCTTCCCATATGGCACCCGCCAATTCCATCGTGGAGCTCCTTGAGAGAATATTTTGCCTCGTCGGGGGTTAAGCAGCGGAGGTAGGGTCTTCCGTCAATCATGGTGTATGACCTTTTAAAGAGGGTCTCGCTGATCATGGCAAATCTTTCTGAACAGACCCTCACCCACCTTGCCTCGGCTCGGTCTTCGGGGAGCTCTCCTTTGATTAGAAACTTCTTGATGGGAGTGGTCCAATCGTCAGGATAAGCTCTGCCTTTGATGCAAAGGGTCTCGGGGAGGTCAGTACTAATCTTCAGGAGTACTTCGATCAGGACGGTGCGGTTGAGACCCTCGAAGGACGAAGAGGCTAACTTTGACAGAGCGTCGGCCTGGGCATTCTGTTCTCTGGGGATCCATAAGACTGCAGATTCGTCAAAGGATGCCAATAGCCGCTGGACCACGGCCAAGTACCTGATCATCCGATCGTCACGGACCTCGTACTCTCCGGTAATCTGATTGACCACAAGCTGAGAGTCGCTAAAGGCCCTGATTTGTCTAGTGCCTGCCCGATGGGCCAGGATGAGCCCGGCAATCATGGCCTCATACTCAGCCTCGTTGTTAGAGGCTGGGAAGTTGAGGCAGAGGCAATATTGAAGAAGGAAATTGTCAGGACCCCGTAGAATGATACCCACACCACTCCCTGCTTCGCAGGAGGAGCCATCGACGTAAACTTCCCACGTCCAGTCGGCCTCCCCGCTTTCGGGTTGCTCGGAGATGGTGCATTCCGTGATGAACTCGGCAAGGGCCTGCCCTTTGATGGTCATCCTTGGCTGATAGCCGATGTCGTATTGACTGAGCTCGATAGACCATTTAACCAGTCGTTCGGAGCTCTCGGGCTTGTAGAGCACGGCCTTCAAAGGCTGGTCCGTGAACACCAGGATTGAATGCACCTGGAAATAGGGACGGAGCTTCCGCGTGGCCATGACCAAGGCGTATGCTACCTTCTCCATTTTTGAGTATCTGATCTCGGCGGCGAGCAGAACCTTGCTCACGTAGTATAGCGGCTTTTAGACTCAGTCTTCTTCTCTGACAAGAACGGCACTGAGCACATTCTCCGAGGCCGAAAGATAAAGCTGGAGGGGCTTGCCTGGTTCAGGCATGCTGAGGAGAGGAGGGTTGGCGAGGTACTCTTTCAATTGGGCGAACGCCTCTTGCTGCTGAGTACCCCATTCGAAGCCTCCGGTTCCGTGCAAAGCCTTGAAAAATGGAAGGGACTTCTCTCCGGACTTAGAGAGGAAACGGCCGATGGCCGCCAGTCTTCCCGTGAGCCTCTGAACTTCTTTGACATTTCTAAGAGGGGGCATGTCTATTATGGCCTGAATTTTCTCGGGGTTTTCCTCGATGTCACGCTGGCTGACGACGAACTCAAGGAATTTCCCTGAGGAGACACCGAATGCACACTTCGCCGGATTGAGTCTTATATTGTGGGTCCGAAGGACCCCAAAGGCTTCCTCCAGGTCGGCGACGTGGTCCTGTCCCTGCTGGCTCTTGACGAGCATGTCATCGACGTATACCTCCATGTTGCGACCGATTTGATCCTTGAAGACTCGGTTTACGAGCCTCTGATAAGTAGCGTCGGCGTTCTTCAGCCCGAAGGGCATTACCCGGTAGCAATAAAGACCTTGGTCCATTACGAAGGACGTCTTGGCTATATCAGGAGGGAACATTCGGATCTGGTTGTAGCCTGAGAAGGCATCCATGAAAGAAAGGAGCTCGTGACCCGACGTTGTGTCGATCAGAGCGTCGATGCTGAGAAGAGGGAACAGATCTTTGGGGCACGCCTTGTTGAGGTCAGTGAAGTCTATGCAGATCCTCCAGCTCCCACTCGCCTTTCTGACCATCATGACGTTCACTAGCCACTCGGGATAGCTGACCTCCTATATGAAACGAGCGGACAAGAGTTTGTCCACCTCTGCTTTCACTGCATGCTGCCTCTCTGGGGAGAACTTACGTCGCCTCTGGACGATCGGCTTCAAGCTGGGGATCATGCTAAGTTTGTGCATGATCAGGTCTTCGAAGATCCCGGGCATATTGGAGAGCTTCCAGGTGAAGATGTCGACATTGCGGCGAATGCAGTCGATCAGGTCAGACTTGAGGCTGGGAACGAGGGAGCAGCTCACACGGAACCACTTTTACATGTCCCCTATCTCGAACGAGACTTCCTCTAGTTCGTCCGCCGGCTCAGGTTCTGGCTGGCTTCTTTCGAGCTACAGCTCGACGGCGTCCAGGGGAAACACACCGCCCCCGACTGCCGTCATATAGCATGATCGCTTCTTGGTTTCCTTGGATGACTCCGACACCTGACTTGGTAGGTAATTTCAGCTTTTGGTGGTTGACCGAAGGAACAGCCTGGAGAGAGCAGAGCCCCGGTCGGCCGAGGATGGCATTGTAGGCTGCCTTGACATTTACAACCATAAAGTCCATCGACTCGGTCCGTCTGTGAGGGGTCGTACCGGTGGTGACGTCTAAGGTCACGATCCTCTCTATTGGTACTGGGATGCCGGAGAACCCGTGCAGGGTGTATCCGACTGGCTTCAGCTTATCCCGGAAGAGTTTGAGGTTCTTGAATGCTTCTAGGAAGAGAATGTTCACCGAGCTCCTGTTGTCCACGAGGATCTGATGGGCCTCATAGTTTGCCATGCTGAGGCTGATGACGAGCGCATCACAGTAAGGAAGCTGAACTCCCTCCAGGTCTTCCCCCGATAAAGAGACAGGGAGTTGTTGGACCTGGGGAGAAGGGAGACCCTGGACGGCGTTTACCTCTCGGACGAACGCCTTATGGGAAGTGCTGGACTCTCCTCCCATGGGCCCTCCATGGATGCAATGCAAGATGGCTTGACCCTCGGTATCATCATGCTCGGGGTTCTGCTCGGGACGCAGTTTGGGTGTTCGAGGAGGAGGGAAAGGCCTCCGGTTCTTCATGTCCCTTTGATCCCAGGCGTCTTCTCGTTTGAATTCCTGGAGGCACCCTTGTTGGATGAAGGCCTCGATTTCATCCTTCAGGGCACGGCAGTAGTCGGTATCG